>JAJTUD010000006.1:12822-1212822 GCA_036971385.1 Dactylellina parvicollis
TACCATCATCAACACTAATATAGATAGGTATCCAATATAAAACGACAGAAAATAGTAATATAAGAAAAATAAAATAAAGTAATATCCTATATAATAAATAATAGGTAATGTAAAAAGAATAAGATAAAGCTGAATAAATATCCTATTAAAAAAAAAAAAAAAAATCTATTTGATTATTAACATATTATTATTATTATCATTGTTGTTACTAGAATTTTTAATATCACTACTAATATTATTATCCTTATTTTTATCCTTATCCTTATCACTATTTTGTATGTTATTAGTAGGATTTTTTATAAGAATAGGTTTATTTATTAAAACTGTCTATTTAAAATTACATTTAATTAGATCAGAATCTGGCTTATTGGCATAGTTTATAGTTCTACACTAATAAGCAGGATAAGGGAAATTAATAAAATCGAATTAACCAAATCTAACACCATTAATAATATTATAAAAAAAGGGGAATAATTAAATAATGACATCTTTTAAAATACTTAAACCACTATTCTAACAAATTATGATATATATTAAAAAAATTTGTTTAGTATTATAAATTTAAATTTTAATAAAAAAATTATAACTAGTTTAATATATAAATTACTAGATTTAAAAATTATTTTAAAATTTATAATTTTTTGGAATATAGAAAAGATTATACAAAAGATATTCAACATTATTATTATTTTAAAATAAAAAATAAAATCCTTATTTTTAATTTAAAAAAATAATAAAGTAGGATAGCTTTAATTAAATATATTAAAATTAGAAAATTTATTATATAATTTGAAATATTTTTATATTTTGGAATAAGAATTTTATTACTTTTTATTAAAAGGAAAATTTAAATGAAAGAATTATATTTACATATATATTTATTTTATAATAAAAATATAATAATAATTATTTATATAATTATTGAATTTTAGAAAAGGATGGCACTGGATTTTAAAACTAGTTTAATTATGTTAATAATATAATATAGTATTATATACCTATTTATATAATATAATAAAGTTAACATATTAACCCCTACTTTTTATAAAAGGTTATTATTATATAAAAGGGTTACAAATAAAAGATATCTTTACAATAGATATTACTGCCTGTATCTTGCCGTTCTTAGTTATATATAAATAATAGAGAATAGCTTTCTGTTTAATAATTTAATTATCAAGTCCTGCATACTATTCTAATCCCCGCGCCCGCACGAAGCACACGCTACAGTGGTGTGCAGCCTAACAAAATCTATTCGAACCTTAAAATATTTAAAAATAGTTTCTAAAATATCTAAGAATAATTTCTAAAGAACCCCTATATCTAGCTACAAATACCAGGCCTCTAGCTTTTGTATGGCCACCCTCCGGCACGATTTCATTTTTTGCTGATGTTGATTCACAAGGTCGTATTTATTTTTTAATGGTGTTTTGCACGAGTCCAAAAACCGGTGTACGAGACTTCGTGAAAATACCTGCCGGTATAGCTAGGCTACTCTTGAGGTCTGATACAGATGTTCCTATGAAAGTTTATGATTAACAAAAAAAACTTCCTTTTTTTCCATAGCAATATCAAGTGTCTAGTATTAAGGATACTACTTTTCTATTATTTCGGGGGGGTTTTACATTTATTTTTTACAACGCTCCTTTATTTTTTATATTTTTTAAAAAAGGGGTTCCTTGACTGAAGTCAATAAGAACCCTATAATATTCTATAGGGTCCCCCAACCAATTCATTATTTTAATCTGTCGTAGATTTTTATCGTTACCAATCCACAAGCCTTTATTAGTACCATCATACTTCAAATCTCAAAAATTCGGCTATATAAATCGTCACGTGCCCCGTATATATCCACAAGGCTGACTTTATAGCCCCTCCATCTCTCAAGCCCCATTCTTACTTGCATTGTTAAACTTTGCTTCTCCTGATGCCTCTGGCTAGAATGGCGCGAAAGACGATGAGAGCTGTTACTGACTGACTTCTGGTGCCCAATAATAGCTGGAACGTTGGTTTTGTTCACACCAAGGAGTAGGTCGACGTCTAGAAAAGTGGTCTGAAATTCTTCTTCCCCTAAACCGGGGGAATCGGGGGCCTTTGAACGAGCCACGTCCTCGATTCTACTGTTTGAAGGCAACCCTACCCGTTGAAAGGTATCAAGTGGTGAATCCTCGTTGATTTGATTTATGTGAGTGTCAAGTAACCCTCCTTCGATATCGACACCTGTTTCTAAGTGTTTCTGCGAACTCGCTGGATAGGCCTGTTCTGTCTCACCAAAATTTTGATGTAGACTAGATTTTAATTCTGCTAGTCTCATTTGCATACCGGAATTTTCTCTTTGAGCGATGCTTAATCGTTTCTCCACATCTCGACACTTCACCTCCAAGATCCGATAAGAAGCCTTCACTTCCTGATTTGTGATATCAAGTCGATCAATCTTTGCTGTTGCTTCCATAATTTTATTGTTGAGTTTTTCAATGATCTGTTCTTGCTCCCGCGCTTCTACCTCGTAGGCCGAGTTTTTAGCAGTATCGGTGGCAAGCGAGGCTGTCACTTGCCTTAGCTTGCCACTAAGGTTATCTGTGGTCTCTCTAGACTTCTCGATTTCCAGTCTCATCGAGTTTATCCGAGTCTTTAGAATTTCGCGTTCTGCTAACAGTTTTTTCTCAGAAGTATCCGACATTTCAAGAGTTGCTCGTAACTCAGAAAGCTCGACTGACATCCCTTCAATCTGTTCTTCTTTTATCCTCAGGATATCCTCAAGTCGCGGTGATGCCACTAGACTTGAATCTCGACGCATTTCTGCTATGGTCTTATCTTTCTGTGCGAGCTGAGACTGGAGATGGGCTACCTGTCTACTCAATGACACCACTTCTGTTTTCTATTCAAACTATTAGCACCTTTTTGACTGCTTGATGGAACTCGTATAACGTACTAGAGTGCTAACTTCTCCAACACCTTCTTGAAATGTAGCTTGTTCTAAACCAACTCTGTCTCTTAAAGCCTGTAGTTCCTCTGACACTGATGCCATATCTTCCAAGGCCTTGTCTCTCTCCACCATTATCTTACTGCTTTCTTGTGTTTTATTTTGTAGAACATGAATATCATCTAATAGATGTTGTTTCTCTGCTCGGAGTTCATTGATCATGACGGCTTGTTTTCGGTATATTTCAGGTAGAGTTTCAAATAAACCATCACTATCAGTAATATTTGCCTCGGAATATTGCTGGGCTTCTGGGGATGTGGTGGGAACCTGTCGATTGCGTCCATCTCCCTGAAGCGATTTGATAGCTGGGGGCTCTGTTTCACTATGTTGGGGTTCGTTGGAAAATGGTACCCCTTTATTGGATGCTGTGCTATTTTCTAACTCCTTGGTTTTAGAACCATCGATTTTCGCCGCCTCATCCTCCCCCTCCTTCTCTAGGTCGAGGCTTCTCACTTCGTGCTCACCCTGCTTGCCCTGCTCATTCAATTGTATATTCGCATTAATAGGGGGTGGTATATCTTTGTGGGATGCGCTAGCAGCCTTTTTGCTAGGCTGTTTTTTGCGCTTCAGCTCTTCGAACTATCAGTGCACGATGGTTTAGTAAAATGATGCTTCTGTTGGTGTTTTGATCTAATCCAAATAAATGTACGAAGTATTCGGACACCTACCCGCCTTCTAGCTGCTGCTAGTTTTTCCGCCTTCTCAGAGGAAACTTCGTTATCAGCCATCAAGCGAGGGGAGGGCGCCTGAATAAAATTGCTAGTCGATAAGTCAAGTTATATCGGGGGTTGGTATCTGATAATTTAGGTGTCTTGGATATCGTGTCGATGCAATGAAGAGGAGCGAAATCTTCGAGATTATGATTAAGCGAGTGCTCGGGATTGTCAAGTGGCTTTACTGGGATATGATGTGATAAATTTGCGTTCATGCAATGTGTAAACGTGTACCACTTATGTAATTTTGAGTTACACTAAATGTTTACTTAATTAAGGTGGTAAGTAAGTAAATACTTTGTTTCAAGGGTACATTGTGTCTAAACAGACACACAAGCTCTATTTAAGTTTAATTTATTCTATCAGATAATATTATGAATTTCCCCTCAACCTAAGTTGAACTGCCATACACCAAACTTGCTTTCACTCCACGCAACACGTCACCCACAACCAGATCAGCAACCATCAACCCACAGTCAAGATGCAGAATCAACTGCAATTTCACCCGCAGCAATCACATACCGGGGGGAATCCAGCAATGTTAAACCTTCTTCCGAATTCAGGCCACCAAACAGATCTTAACCATCTCTGGACCCAGTTGCAGGAACTCTCGCAGGTGCTCTCCATTAATAGGGAGAGCGCTGCAAAGCTGGTTCAAAAGGCCGATGAAGTGAAGGTAAGGCAGTGAACCTCTCGGAATTTACAGGCGCTCTTCGATAATTATAATATGAATATCTTGGGAAGACAAGAGTTGCACCAGAAGAAAACAATATCGGCTTGTATCTGTTGGATAATAACCATGAACTGAATGGTATGTTCTAATATCAACGGTTGGTATACACTATCTCATGGAAATCACCAATCATAGCAGACGTTCAGTCCCAGAATCGTATCCTTCGGAAGGAAAACGCCACCTTACTTGCCGAAAACGAAGATCTCTCTGCGTTGGTGAATGACTATGAATCCGTTTTAGAAAAGATCTTGGAAGGATTGAGGATTTTTATAGTAGGCTAGACCCTTTCCACATGTCCGGTATTTCGCTGACCAGTGGATTAGCACGAACAATCAATATCGACGATAAACATACACCAAAGTTATACCAACCAACTTGCCATAGAAAGACAAGTGAATGCGGAACTTCGTCAAGAAGCTGCAGAGTTTCAAGCCCGTTTGACCAAACTGGGAGCCATTCTTCGAATGGTTCATGAGAACGAGAATGCTCTAGGCCCAGATACTCTTATTGAGGAACTGAAGGCTGAAAATGCGGCTCTGCGTGATGCACTTGGTGCGAAACCTGTATAGCAAAGGAAAAAGAAATAAAAGGGGATTTTACAGTCTCAGAGATTGTTTCAGGGTGTGGATGGTTATTCAACCAATTAAATAGCTAAACCAGCCGCTTTGAGGTCCACCCCTACAGAGCTTTTGAACAACTCACCAATCAGCAGGCGAAAATAATTTCCTCTACTGGAATAGTGCGGTTCCATATTCACACCTGGTCTCTTTATGTATTTTGCCTGCGGTAGACTTGCCAAAAGCGGAATTTATTACTTAAATTAGCCCGCCACCTGAAAATCAAAAAAGGGTGAGACTCAGCCAATCAACCTATCCCCTCTTCCTTTTAACTTGCCTTCCTCTCGTTCTTTTAGTCGCCAACTCTTCCCTTTCCCTTTAACCATCCCTCAACTCCCTTTCAGTTCTCTTGCTGAAGGTGATCCGGCCTCACCAGCAAAGAATATCATTATTGTTAAAATTTTGTCTTTTATTTGTCTTTCACGTCTCCAAGATCAACTCTACCTTTATATTTCACTCTTCAATTCTTATTGTCTCCAAATTCTTATTTTTTCTGATATTTTATCTCTATTTCACTGTCTTTTTTCCATTTTTTTTCCATCATAAACTCCAGGCCATCATCCATACATTTCACATCGATTCTGTTTTAAGTGCACCCCCTTACGGGCACCCTTCGTTCTATTCATCTCATTTTTCTGAATATTTCCTTCTAAATTCCTCTGGCCTTCGGTGCTCCCTGATATTTAACCCTTTTGAATTTCAAATTTGAATACCCAAAATACCGCCCACTATAACCTGGTCGTCGACGATCCCAGTACTCGCAGAGGCAGTTATTTCTTATCCCCGAAAAATAGTCTCCAGACTAGGCATTTCATTCGAATAAAATTGAACTAGCCCTCTCTATCACCAGGAAGGCCAGTTTTTGATCTTGTCGAATAACAGGAGTTTCGAATCGATAAATACACCACTCAGTTGTCCGGAATATTCACCACTACCACAAAGAACCGTATCGAACCTTTATCAAAAACCGAAGTCGAAAAAGCCGCAGCCCACTGATACCACTCTTTAGTATCATCTTGCATATCGGCTTCCATCCATCCATTCTATATTATATAACGGTACAGTGCAGGAATTACAATGCTGAGCGTTGAAACTGGCCGGCCATCCACAATGACATACCCTCTACAGCACTCTCAACGCCCTAGCGGAATATTTCCCAACAGCTTTACCACTGGCCGTACCAAAGCAGACGGCATCAAACCCCTCCCTATCCCTACACTCCCAACAATTTCAACATCCCAGTATGAAGACTCAAATATCATGTCCGCCACAGGCGTGGGTCCGCGTGCCTCTGGTCGGGCTCAGTTGCTTGCAGGGCTTCGCACAGCTCCTAAAACCCCAACTGGGATCGACCATACCAACTTTCCCGCAACCTTTGATGGTGAATTCCACGGTAATGCCTCCATTTTCTCCGGACCCGCAGGCATGAGTTTATTGTTCAATAGAGCAGACCGAGGGTATGGCCAAGATGTCTCTCACAATGTTGCGGTTTCAATGTACGCTGGTTCATCGGCAAATGCCACAAGGTCAATCATCGGACCAGATCATATTCATGGATTGGCATTCAGCAGTTTTGGCGGGCTCCCGACACCACCTACGTCCCACGTACATCAGGGAGAATTGGAATACGAAGCCAAGGTGTACGCAGATTTCCTCTCCAGGAACATATCCCTTGCACAGCAGCAGCAGCAATTTGCTCAACAAATGAGAGCTACCCAGCAGGCGCAACTCTTTCATCAAACACATCACCAGATACAGCCAATTCAAACGCAGTCTCCGATTGCTCACCCAGGTACTCCACCAATAAGCCCGGCAGTATATTCACCAGCAACTCCAGGCCATCCAGCTATGCACCCATTATCGAATGTATATACTCAAACAGCCAACCAGTACGGTTACCTCCCACAGCACAACCGGAACAATCAGGCTATGTTCCAGGCGATTACTCCCGACCAATCTTCCATAACTGCATTGACCTCTCAATTGTCAATTTCCTCTCCAAGTTCAACTGTGGACTCGGCGATTAGAGCACCATCTTCAAGATCCTCCCCATCCCCGACTAAAGAACATGCCGCCCCAGAACATGTTGCGTCAAAGATGACCCCAAGTCCTCCCCCGTCTTCTGGGCCGGCTTTCCGAAGGGGTCACAAAAAGTGTATATCCTTGTCAGGCTGCACAAACGCGAATCCCATGCTGGCAGACGGTGGTCCGAAAACGTCGATCCCTAGGTTTTCAAATATTCCATCGACCCCTGTTCATTCCACATTTGGTGGCCGGGGTGACCACCCTATTCGACAGCCACGTGGACCACCCGCTATTGAAGAGATCATAGCTAAACCAAGCGCCAGGCTTGAAGGGAGTAAAAACTTTTCCTCTCGCCAGCGCCGGCGTGCTCTAACAAAGTTGGTGAATGCCGGAAACGAACGTCGAGGTACCAAGTTGCCGATATCATCGATTTCTGGTATGATTTCTGTATCAGAACATGATGCGGTAGTAAATTTTGGGGACTCAGATGCCTCTGATCTTTCATTGCCCAGGGGTGATATTCAGGACATGCCCACGTATAAGACCGAGATAAAGCGCCCACAAAAGCGAGCTGGTCTTGCGGCGCCCCAATTAGCGGTTTATAGTGCGGAAAAAAGGCGGAGTGCTATTTTCTAAACAGACGTGTCCCTAAGTTATCTTTCTGTTAGGGTTAGATTTTGTTGGGGGTCCCCGGAAATTTCAACTTCTACCATAACTTATCGTCTACGTAAAAGGATATTTCGATCTTTTTGGACATAAGCTACTTGCTTGGTAGTTTGACATACACCCAACCCTCCGAGTGTGAGAATCGCAATCTGAAGCCAAGTGCTCTGTCTACCCTTGATTTTCACATAAACTGAAAATATGGAGTTTATCTTATTTTGATTTTTAAGCCTTTAAGTCTGTTGAATGACTCAACATTCTATACCGCCATGTATTTACTTAATTCTTGCCTTTTATGCCTACCAAGTAGAATGAAATGACCAATGCATGATTATTCAAGCGCTTCTCCCTGATCTGAATCGAATTCACTACCCCCACACTAAACATCGGTTTGCTTAGATCTACTGTCCCGAGAGTCAATCCGAATCGCTTATCCCAGACCCTGACATTCTACCACAGGAGTGACGTCAAGGCATAGCGACCTCCCAAAATATAACCCCAAAGATACAGGAGTAAGAAGTACTGTACTTAAGTAACTGCCATCATAGTAGAGTGAGTAAAACAAGCAAAGGACTCTAGTACTATTTAGATTGTAAGTATATGCTACGCATAGCAGGGATGCAGTGAATACACTCCTATATATTTCCGTCAGGAAAGATCTTACGTAGCTTACCAGCAGTGCCAACCAGTCTCGTAACCAGGCCATACAAAAACAAAAGTGCCAATGTAGGTTCCTCCATTTTGATCGACCTAACTAGTTGCAAATCATACCGATAAACATCGATGTGAACACACGCAATCGCACTTATACCTACTTAAGTAACCATGTTGGAAAGCATTCCGAGAGCTCTCTCCGAAGCTACTCTATAGAAGTTGGTATAGTCTCGGGCTCAGATTTTCCCTCGCAATCCTTGTGTTCCTTTATAAGAGAAACCCGTAACCCGCCCGAATACTCAAAAACACTACTCCTTTGACGGCTTTTAACCAAATACTTGGCGCAATTGCAACTCGATCTCGTCCATAGCTCACTACCCAGATTCAAAAAATTTATACCAATTCAACCCTGTCTGGTGAGATGGACGCTGGAGCGGAGACTAACGCAAGACCAGCAGAAATTGCTAAAGCAGGACTTGAAACTGCCTCTCGAGGTGACAATGGTAGTATTGGAAACATGGGCAATGAAACTCACACAAAGAGATACACCCAGCACATCCGGTTCGACTCCATTGAATCACAAACCAGAATACCAGAAAGAAACCTCGAAGATGTTCGGACCAAACTACAACCATCGTTGAATAATACCTCAGCCCCCACGAAACCTCACAATCTTGTCGATGATAGTAAATTGATTCTGGCTGATACCCTGGCTATTATAGAGGGACCGATGCCATTGCTAGCATTAGATAACCCATACATCAAAAAAGAAGATTTCGACGAAGATGCTGCGCCTATGCACACCCAGGGGCTCGAGCCTGGCTCCCAAGCTGTGGTACGACAGCTTACAAAGAAGTTCATCAAGCCAAAAAAGGCTACGAATGATGCGAACCCAGACAATTCTGTCGATCGATCACTTCAATCTGGAATCAAAACTCCATCGCCTGAAGATTATCGCAATACACCAGCTGCATACCAGCCAGGAGTTCTCGCTAGCCTGTTAAAGCTTTCCCAAGATCCGACGTCTCAAATACCAGGTGTAATCAAGCGCCGATGTAAACCAGCTAGTGCACCTGAAACACCGCCATCTGGGTCTGGTGCAGTTACTCCTTCGAGATGGTATAAAAGCAACCATCTAAGCACTGCCTCGCTACTAGCCGGAACCAGTGCTCAACTTGCCGACGCTTACGCAAGTTCGGGTGCGCATACAGGTGAAAGGCCATCGTTACCTCCTAAAAGTCCTCGGACGGGAAGAACCCAGAATGGAGGAATGGCTAATGTCCTTGGTCGCTTTGCGCGAAGTGAAAATGATGATGAGATCAAGGTTGGTAACCCATCACCGGAAGGGTCTCCTGGTTAGTGCGCTGTTAACTTGGCCATTAGTTGCGATATCACATCGCTCACACCCTTCAGAAACAGAGATATCTCCTCCAGCTCTGCAAGGCGTTGATGCTGTACGGCGCACCAACTCATCGGTTGGAAGGTTTGTAACAACATATTCTGGTCTTGATGATTTGCTAGTATTCTTTCAAATACTTACTTCTAAAAAATCTCAAGAATACCTCAAGATGTCTGCCCGTGTTCTCGACATCGAAGGTAAGTATTGACCGGTCTTATCCATACATCGGTACGTACTTTGTTGACAAGACTACTATCAAAAAACAAGGCCAATTTCTGTACATGCCAGGGTGTATGATAGTATCCTTCGATGACTCCTCCACGCACACAAGCAACATGCAGCTCGTTCGAGTCACCCAGTCACTTGACCTGGGAAAGCTTCAGGATGTTCATTTAGTTTACAAACAAGTAAGCTCGGCTTTTACACTTTGTATATAATATGACCTCGGACTGACATCAGTTGACATTTGGATCAGGTAGTGCATGATATCATAAGTGTTGAGGACGGGATGGGAAGATTGGATAATCTGTACGTATTCTTGCTATTACAACCTGAGACACCATATGAAGCGTGATTAGTGCTGACAGAATAACCCTAAAGTTTCAACCAAGGTCCACGGTTCGCCCTCTGGTAAGTGGAATTGCATGAAATAGCACGGTAGTGGCGTGCGGGACTCGTTTCATGAATCTAACTATCGGAGCAGGCTCCAAGTCTTAGTTTATGGAGCAGCAAGCGCGGCAGTCGGCCCTCTGTTCTCTGGTGAGCCCTCAAGAATATATTGATGTATATATATCTGCTAAATAACCCTCTAGCTCGGCTCATCGATCTACCAATTTGTTTTCTCTTGGGCTCTATTCTGGGAACACTGGCTTTGGTGATTGCTCCAAGATCTACCCTCTACGTGAGTGGAAACACCACCATTCCCCGACGCCACCGACATGTCATGACCCTGGTACTAAATTTACGTATCTTTTCGAATCCAATTAGTCAAATGTTTTTGAAATTGTTGCCTGCGTAGTAATCTGTTTTATTGCTCGTGCGTTCGGATCCATTCAAGGCGGGACTGTGTTCTGTTTTGCAGGCATTGCCCAGGCATCAATTGCCTTGATCCTACCTGGATATATCGTTCGTAAGTTCGCACTCTCAAGAAATCCTAATGCTGCGAGTATTCGGTCTCTATTTCCGAGCCCTCCTTGTTATTTGCTGACCTCGTGTTTACGCCTTACCCTCTATTTTTCAGTCTGTGGTGCTTTGGAACTTCAATCCAAGAACTTGGTAGCAGGTTCGGTGCGCATGTTTTACGCATTGATTTATTCGTTGTTACTTGGATTTGGAATCACCATTGGCACAGCATTGTATGGCGCATTGGACCCAGATGCCACGTCGAGTAAAACTTGTTCAAATGTTATGTCAGAATATTATAAGTTTCTATTTGTCCTTATATTTACACTCTGGTGAGCTGTCCTGGATAACCCCCCATTTGGAAAGAATACTAAAGTTTTAAACTATGCCTTAGCCTTAACGTGCTAAACCAATGCAAATGGAAGCAATTGCCTATGAGCTTGATAATAAGTGCTGCTGGATTTGCAGTCAATTTTTTTGCAACCAGGAGATTCCCCACAAATGTGCAGATCGCCAATGCTCTTGGTGCATTTGCGATTGGAGTTGTTGGCAACATATACTCTCGGTTATCACATCAAATTGCGTTTACATCCATTGTACCTGCAATATTCAGTAAGTACTGGTGAAATAGGTGTCGTAGCATGAGCGAAGCTAGATTGCATATTCAATGCCTAACACCATACGGTGTTTTAGTTCAAGTTCCCTCAGGTCTTGCTGCCCAAGGTGGCCTAATATCCGGACTTGACTCAGCCGACTCGTTGACCAACAAAACTCTAACAACCAACGCCGAAAGTTTACAGAGCCAGTTTAATAGTACAATTGCGAATGTTGCGCTTGGGATGATTCAAGTAGGAATTGGGATCAGCGTGGGACTGTTCTTCGCAGCTATAGCTGTATATCCTGTGGGTTTCTTGAAACAATATTTAAAATCTAGGAGATCAAGGACTAACTGAGACCGAGCAATGTAGTTTGGTAAGCGGCGCTCAGGGTTGTTTACATTCTGATATTATATGATGTGTGTATTGCAATCGCAATTGCCATTCTCGTAACCACACTTAGAGATGGAAGCATATGATAAGTATGGGAGTTAGAATGATAGTATTCTGGGTACCGTATCACCCTCATAACAATGCTTGACGATCTAAAATCTCGGTTTAAACTGTCTTCAAGCAAGATGATAGTTACGAAGTACCTTATTATTGGCCGCAATGGAAACGAAAGGAGGCTGAAAGCAACATTTGGCCGAAAGATTGGTGAACATCGAAAAAGGGATACGGCAGCTTCTCTTACTAATATAAATATATCTGTATTTAAGGCCGAGAAGATGCATATTTTCAAAGTGCTCATTCATCTTGTCATGTTCCCTCTGGCTGGGCCTATCTTCCTACAGCAGAGCGTCGCAAATGGGGTTTGTTCTCTGGTATTATATCAAAACAGGAAATAAATAGCAAGCTGCTTCCCATGACCTTCGTAACCTGGCTGGCGTTGGGGAAAAAAAAACACACAAGTGGCTTTTAATCCCATACAATGTTGGAATGAAATGCACGATGTGTTTCCCGCCGATAGAAGCAAATTTAGGTGCGGAAACAGCTCAAATGCCTTCGCAGGCCCTTTTCCCTTGGTACAATTAAAGCTGCACCTTTTTTTTTTTGTTTTCAATTTGGGATAGTTTTAAACGTGTTGTTGATATTTCTCTGCAAGATTTTATTTTTATTCGCTCATCTGGAACGCCAAGGAAAAAACAAACACCTAAACAATAATAAGGTGGCTCGCGTGTTGATATGATGAGCCAACGCCTCGCATACAAATACTCGGTCCCCTCCCACCCCGCTTCCCTACGCTTGACTTTTTATTATCGATATCTCAACACCAGCCAAAGCCTGTGACCAGTATCCTACGCACACAACTCCTACCAAAAAGGAACAAAATACACGACAAGAAATAATCCCCTCCCCCAAAAGCTCACATTCAAAAACCGCAACCATGCCGCCAAAGAAAGCCACCGGAACAACAACAACAACCATCGCCCCGGCCACCAAGAAGGCCTCAGCGCCTGCTGACCATCCTCCATACAAGGGTAATTCCCCTTTGCCAACTGGAAAAGAAAGAAGAAGAGAAAAAAAAGAAGAGAAAAAAAAAAAAAAAAAAAAAAANAGAGAGAGAGAGAGAGAGAGAGAGAGAGAGAGAGAGAGAGAGAAAAACTTGTAGTGGAACTGGCTAACTATTCACCCCTTTATAGATATGATCAAAGAAGCGATCCTTCAGGTAAGGACAATATATATATATTTGATTCAAAAATCAACACATGACTAACATGACCATTTCTTAACCGACAGCTTAAAGAAAGGAACGGAAGCAGGTGCGTACATATTCCGTGAAGATATATACACGGGGCGCCCATTCTGACGTTCGTGACAGTCGCCAGGCCATCAAGAAGTATGTCCTCAACAACAACAAGGGTATCAAAGAATCCAACTTTGATACACAATTCAACGCTGCGATCAAACGTGGTGTGGTAGCTGGGGATTTTCTACAGCCGAAAGGTACAGACATTGTCATTTCTACCTCTGCGGACAATGCTGACACCTCCCTATAGGACCTTCTGGTCCGGTGAAGCTTCAGAAGAAAGATGCCGCTAAGACGGCCCCGAAGACTCCGAAGACCACAGGAGACAAACCCGCGAAGGTAAGTCCAATCCAACGCCTTTCTGATTTTGCTTATGTTCTGTGTGAGGATCACCGTGTTGACTTCAATTTAGAAGACCGCCCCGAAGAAAACGGTTGCCCCGAAGAAAGCCACAACCGTCAAAGCCACAAAGCCAAAGGTAGCCTCGAAGCCTAAGACCGCTGCTGCGAACTCTAAGAAACCAAGGAAGACATCTGTATGTGTACCATTACAACTCATGAATGTGAAACATGCTAATAATTCATCACAAATCAAGGCTGCAAGTGAGAAGGCGACTCTGAGCAAAACCAAGACTGGAAGAGTAACAAAGACAACCAAGACCTCGACAACCAAGAAGTCTGCTGCTAGCAAGAAGGCGGCGCCAAAAAAGAAGGCGGTTGAGGCAGCTGCTGTGGCTTCTGAATAGAACAACAGTGTTAATATTTGATCCGCTTTCATACTTGCTTAATTTCTCCCCGCGCGTCCATTGTTTGGCAGCCCATTTATGTTTTCTAGCGCTCTGTAGCCTTGATGTTATTGTCAGGCGACCCCCTCTTCCCCTCACATGGTTTTGCGGTTTCAAATGGTGGAGTTTGGCTGGAATAGGTTTTTCTGTTCAACGGCGTTGTATCTTTGTTCAATCCGGATTTGATATCAATCAAATAGATAATGACGATTATATTAATGTCTCGCATCCGTAGAGTCGTTCGGCCATTCTGGCTGGTATTGGTTTGGCTTTAACTGGTTTCAAAGTTGTCCTCTGAGCGTTGTGTGGCAATAACCATTCCTACTTAGTATGTACATGCGTACCTCTATATTCTTGTGTGGATGTAAATACCCAGGTGGGATCACAACTGGAATTATATCGATATTTGTGCATGAAAGCCGTTGGGAGACGGACGACACATTATATGCCTCTCAGAACAGTTCCTGTTTGAGATTGGTGTATTATTTGTTCGTCAAGATGAATATATACGCATAACTTGAGTTATTAAGCCCCACTAGCTCCTTCGACAGTTTGAGATGGGAGTGGATATAGAGAACCCTATCCAGGTACTGTGATGCAGGTGCGGAGAAAACTGCTCTGGTTTCAGGGATTTTTCGTTTGGTTTACATGGATAGCCCGGAAAATCAAAAAAAGGGGCGTGTTCCTCCCAACCCCTTTATTCAACATCAAAAAACTATTATAGACGTAATTGCTTTAGCGTGGGCCAACGATCTCAATCCTCGTAGTTCTTCGATTACCAGGAGCTATCCATTTTCTGCTCATTCTGTCATTCATACCTCTATTTATTTTCTACTATATTTATTGTTGTTTGATGGGTCTCTTTGAGCGCTTGTTCTGTTGTCGCGGCTCAAGTATCACAACAATAGACATTTGAAGTGACGCTGGAGATGCCAACATCGCCACCACATTCTCCTGCGCCTTCAGGCATAATTCGACCATCAACCAGAAGCGGAAGCAGAATGAGTATGAGCAGTACAGGTCGCCAACTTGCGTCGGGGATCTTGAATGGTTCTGGCCGCGCGCCGTCCAGAGCTTCCGGCGAAGATGACGATGGGACCCGAACAGCAGTTCGCGTTGGTAAGTCTTCTTTGGGAATCCCCTAGCCCGCACCCAGTTATCAAAACGAATAAAGTATTACCATATTATTTTCACGCTTCAAGCCACAGTTTGAAGACTGACGGTCCGTCTGGATTTGCAGCTGTTCGCATTCGCCCGCCCCTGGAACCATCCGATCCGGGTTACGATCTCATACCCCAGAGGTTCCAACGGTCTATGATCCAGACCATGAATGATATTAGTCTTTCAATCGACAGTCCGCAAGGACGAAAAGTGTTTCTATTTGACCGGATATTCGGACCTGATGTGCAGCAGGACGGTGTCTGGGACTATCTACAAGATAGCATCAATGCCTTCGTTCAAGGGTATAATGTATCTATTCTAGCATATGGGCAAAGTGGTGCTGGTAAATCATACACAATGGGGACTTCGGATCCAAACGACAGAACTTCGTATGATGCATCAGGTAAGGGTTTAGCTCGGACTGTATGATACGCCGTTCTGTTACCGTTAACCTGCTAATATGTCCTAAATATTTGATATAGGTGTTATACCGCGAGCCGCGCTCGCCTTGTTTGAGAAATTGTCACCAGTCTCTAAAAACGCATTTTCTGGAATCAAAACGCCATCGCGGTACTCTACCCCGTTGCCAAATTCACAAAGGCAAGCCGGTTCTCAGGAGAAACCTTGGTCAATGAAGGCAACTTATGTTGAGGTGCGCTCCCTTCTTGCCACTGCGACTGAGGGCAATCTCAAATCTAATGTGACTGTCCTTTTAGATTTACAATGAGCAATTAAGGGATCTTCTGCTCCCTGAAAACACGCCTGTTGTGGATAGGAGACAAGTTAGCATACGAGAGGACACCAAGGGTCGTATCCTTCTTACTGGGCTTCAAGAGATGCCCATAGAAAGTGTTGATGACCTCCTTGCGGCCCTGAACTTTGGCTCCTCAATCCGACAGACAGATGCTACTGCTATCAACGCGAAATCGTCGCGATCACATGCCGTTTTTTCCATCAACCTCATCCAGAGAAAAGCCAGGACATCTCTTGGTCGAGATATCAAAGAGAAGCGCTATTCTGCTCCTGCGGACATATTGGCCGCTGGCACTGATGCATTTATAACGGTAGATAGCAAGTTGCATTTTGTTGATCTCGCTGGAAGCGAAAGACTAAAGGTTCTTCCCCATGCCCACCGACTGCACCGCCTCTATCTTAGTATATTTTGGGCTAACCCATATTTTCTGAATAGAACACAGGCGCTCACGGAGATAGGGCAAAAGAAGGCATATCTATTAATGCAGGCTTAGCAAGCCTAGGCAAAGTTATATCACAATTATCATCTCGGCAGCCTGGTTCTCATGTTTCATATCGTGACTCCAAGCTTACCCGGCTTTTGCAAGATTCCCTGGGCGGTAATGCTTTCACCTACATGGTAGCTTGTGTGAACCCTGCTGAATTTCATCTTAGCGAGACATTAAATACTGTTCAGGTATGTTCACAATATTCACCGGATAATTCTCATATTAACAGCGACCTGATAAAAATCCTAGTATGCTCAACGCGCTCGTGCAATTCAAAGTAAACCGCAAATACAAGAGGTTTCAGTTGACGGTGATATGCGGGCTTTGGTAGAAAGACTTCGAGCTGAAATAGCTTTTTTGAGAGATCAAGTTCGTGCCTCCGAGGATTCGACTAGTCGTTCGAATCGCCACTCTGTCGATCGGTCGGCAGAAAAAGAGGTCGAACTTCAGAATCATTTGCTAGATATCCAAGAGAATTACTCCGCTCTAAGTCAACGTCATGCCAAACTCATATCAGAAATCACGAAAGCGAGGGATAGTGATACAAATCCTCCTACAATTCGGTCCTCCGATGCCGCCGAGGACAGGATCGCGCGCTCCAACTCTTTTGCTGAGGCAGTAGAACAGGTTGTTCTAGGTAAGTCCTTGACACTTACAAAAATTTTTTTTAAATAAAAAAACTTCTTATCAAGGTTCTGACCGGTACAATAGAGTATGAGAAAACCATACAAAGCCTTGAGACCTCTCTCTCGAGCACTAGATCCAACCTTTCTGTCACAGAAAGCTCCCTTCTTGAGAAAGAAGCACGCCTTGTATACTTGGAAACGATAAATTCTCAACTGCAGACTCGTGTGCAGAGACTTACAGATCGAGAATCTAGCACAGAAGTTTACCTCGCGGATCTAGAAAGCAAGCTTAACGGTCATACCTTCGGAGAAGAGCGTAGTTCAGCGGCTATTTCAGAGTTGCGAAAAGAGTTAAGTCGGGTTCGAGAAAACGAGGCAAGTTGTGAGGATTATATCTCGACTTTAGAAGAACGACTTGCGGAGGCGGATCAGAGTATGGAAATCATGCAACGAGAGTTAGAGAGGTTGGAACACGTAGTTGAAAGGCAAAGAAGCTTGGGCAAACTCGACAATCTTCTTCATGAACTTGACACGTTAACACATGCACCATCCCAACACGGAGAACCCCTTGATCCGACTCTCAGCAACATAGTTACGGCGACTACAGGCACTGAAAATGTTTCAATAGCCAAACAAGCTTCAGGCCACCCTGATGTGCCAGCTATCGCGACCCCGCATACATCTGAATCTATTATTGCAGAAACTTCATCAGAGAAACCAACTATCGGTGCTGAAACCCCTGTGGAAAAACCCATACAAGTCTCCGAATCCACGACTGTGAAGTCAGATCTTCCCGAATCATCTGAAACTGGGAACATCAGGTTGATCTCCAAGTTGGAGCGAACGGCTGAAGAGCTCAGCCACTTTAAAGGTCTTTATCACTCAACGATGAGTGATTACACTGATATGACTACGAGATATGAACGGGCCTTGCGGGACTTGCACGAATTGCAAGATCAACTGGACGAGCACCGACATGGACGGAGCGGATTAATGCTTACAAATACCGATGATCTACCTCCACTGTCCCCGCAATCAGTATCGACACCTAGTGTATCCACTCCTTTAGTTCAGCAAATAAGTCATCTGCCAGCGCATATGGAAAACATGCGGACGCTTCCAGACGATACTTATCAAGAGCATAACCAATTGATGGCGAATCCCTCTGATCAGGTAGCTATCCCAATCTTTGAGGTAGCATAGCGAAAAGAACTTGACTGATTTCAATCAACAGAAGCAGATATCTCGCGACGATGTCATAGACATCAGTACCGAATTCAATGAGCTTGAAGTACAATATTTGAGTCTGCAGGAGGAGCATAGGTCGGTTCTCGAATTGGTCGATGATCTCAAAAGCAAAATCTCGAAATCACGAATGGAAGGCGTTGCATCACCTACGGGTGCTCAAATACTCCGCCGAAAGTCGAGCCAGAATCTTGTGGCGGTAGATAGGGCTAATAGGGCCTTCAAGGGCCTCCGATCCGTTGCCCTCCAATACCTAAACGAAAACGAGGATGCAAGAGAAGTTTTTGATCTCAATATCAATGCTGCTCTTCATGAGTTACAATCCAGATCGGAGCGTATTCAAGAGCTTGAGCATGAAGTAACAGGACTTCGAAAGGATGTCGAAACTAAAACTGCTATGATAAATGGCTTAGCTCGGGAAAGGTCTAGGTAGGAGGTCTCATTTTTGGATACTTTTTTTTCTTTTCCCTTCTTTTGGACTACGTCTAATTTTATCGCAAACTTTTTAGTATCACAAGCTCCCCCATGGATATCTCTGTTGTATCTTCCTTACAGAGTCGGCTCGCAGAGAGTGAAGATGAACTTCAAAGGGTACATTTGAAATTAAAAACCCAAGAGGAGGAACTTCAGCAGCAAGTGATGAGCCTTAAGTCAGATTTGGAAGAAGCCCAGGTATCTCGTAGTTCACCAGGGGTTCCCCTCATGTCTTCCAATGAGACACCAAGCTCCCCATCATTAAACCACGCCACTGAGAAGCAAACCTCCAGAATTTTGGGAGATGGCATTCGATTGGATGAGCCTTTGGAAATCCCCGATGATACTAAAAACCCTCTTCTTCATGCAAAACTTGATGATCTTATACTTCTCACTGACAGGCTCATCACTATCTCGCCTCTTTATCCGCACCAGCCGCCTCATTGGGACTCCGCTCTTTCTCATATGAAACGGCGACTCCAAGCGGATCGGGATACAGCAGTCATACAGTACCAGAAACTACTAGAGTACGAGAATATAATGCAAAAGCAGGATACAAAGGCCAAACACCTACTCGACGTTTTATCTGCAGGTTCAGATCTTGGTCCAAATCCCCGTTCTTCGGATACATCGAGCCCTGGTTTCCTGGATAAAGCGTTAAATTTCAACGCAATGGTCTCAAAAATAGAAACCATTGTACACCGTGTTGATACATTTGACATGGAAACCTCCACCCTTCAAACTTCTTTGCAAGTGGGCAAACGGGAGGCTGCCCAGCTGAAAGATACTATAAGGCAATTGCAAGAGCAACTAGAAAACACCCAGAAGAAGCTGGAAACAGAAGTTAGAAGTTCTGAGAATACTCGTGTAATCGGAACGGCTCTCGAGGAGAAAATAGACGGCCTTGAAAATGTGAATGCAAGACTTCAAGCTGAATTGGACGGCTGCGTTGTGAGAAATAAAGAGCTGGATGAAGAAATCGTGCTTTATAGAAAAAACCTTGATGCACAGAAACTGCTCGTCACGGAATTGCAAGAATTACATACGATGTCCCAAAAGGAGCTAAATGATCTGATCAAGAAAGAGGTAACCCATGCTGGTGTAATTGATCAACTTGAGCAGCAGCTAGCAAGCACGTACGATCAACATCAAGACTCCCAAAAACGACTCTTGGAGGTCGAGGACGAGCTCCTTGCATTACAATCCGATCGGACTAATCTCCTGACGAGCCACGAAGCGGCAGCTCACATAAGCGCACAGCATATTGACAGCTTGATGAGTGAACTTAATGCTCTCCAGGTAGGACAGATCACACCAAATATAGTATTCAAATATTTACCCCAGCATACACTGACAAAACCTGGTGTAAAGCTGAAGCTGGCTGATGCACAGCTGGAATTAACATCTCTTCCTCCGGGGACTATCAATCGAACGCAGCGATCAAACTCTGTTTCATCAACAAACCTACGGAAGAGTGCTTCGACTGCATCACTACCATCTCCGCCTCCTGTCATCCCACTTCCTCCTTTGCCACCTAGTCAGGTATCCAACCCAAGCATAACTACGTCGACTCAGCCTGTTCCTCCTTCGACGCCAACAGTCTCGCGGCGACCAAGCAAAGACTACGTTGTAACACATCTTGAGGACCAAGAAGCCAGGATAAAAACTCTAGAAAAGCAATTGCAAGCTGAGAAGGCCTTGACAGCAACATTAGAGGAAGCTCTTACTGACTGCGAAAAAACCATGAAAAAACTCAACTCCGATAAAGAGGTTTATCAGAAAAAAGCGAACCAGGCCCAACAAGAGCTAGACCGAACTCGTAACGAATCGCAATCTAGCAGGTATTCAATGCAAGCCGTAGAAGACGAGCGTCTGGCGAGGTTGAGAGCTGAAAAGGCGAGGCAACAACTGGAAGAGCGTATGCAAGAGTTATCAAAGCAGAAGAAGAGTCGCAACTTTGCATGTTTCTAAGTTTTATCATTTTTTAACTATCTTTGTAACTGATTATTCCCTTACGTTGAACGAGCGGGTTGCCTTCTCGGAGAAAAGATTTTTTTCCTCCCTTTCCTTGTTTTTCCATCTCGTCCTTGCTTCACCGTTATAAACAGGATCCCAAAGGACCACCTATAATTCCAGCACCTTACGTGCGGCGAGCATTGTTTTCAGGATTGTTATTAAACGTGCTCCGATTCATACTAAAGTGCCTCTCCTGACGGGTTGTCAATTACAAAAAGCTGTCTGGCATAACACACACAGAGGTTTGCTCAGCAGTGTTTGTCTGTGCATACCGTAGTCCACGAATAGCTGTCATCACGCCGTGCAGCACTGTCTGCCCTTTTTCACTATTAAAAACCCGAAAGTTATCTCGCCAGGAACTCCTTGATGATATTTTAAATTGGATGAAACCCGCTCACAAGTAAGAAGTCAAACTGAAAGACTATCTCTTAGCAAACACCCTTACACTAAAAATGCTCCGAAGTAGACGGGCCAGTAATCACTAGAGGCAATCCGAAATAACATCTTGACAACCAATTTCCTAATTACAACACATACAAGCTCCAGCGCTTGTAACTCAACTCCTTCAAAAACACCTCCAGAGTATTAGCCACTCTCAGAGGACCCCAATGCTTAGAATAGATAAGAAAATGTGCTTGCATTTTTAGTGCTATTAGTATACTGGCGTAATGTCTGGCTTCGTAAGGAACGAGCGATGTTACGGACCCTAAATTTAATGAGATTACTGTTAAGGACTATTGTGACCAAGGGAAAGAATCTGTTCCACAATTGCGGCGGGTTTTCTACTACCGAATTAGGGAAAATTAGCAATCCAGCGCTCTTAATTTCATTGTTGCAACAACTCAATCAGTCAAAATACCAAGCTACTCCACCAAACCATATAAGGTTCAGTTATATTAGGACACCCACTTGGTTTTGCTCCTAAATTTCATCAAGGATTACTAAATATTGAAGGAGTCTAGTGAGAATCGAGAAACAAAGGTTCCTGAAACACTGACAGGACGACTAGCGTGTATTTTGCTAGAGGGAAACAATCGTCACTTGATGTACACCAAATCCTTTTATCTGCTCCTAGCTTTCTTTGAAAGAATAGACGATTTATATCTCACGCCTTAAATAGGATTGAACGTGGAGTTACTATGACACGGGAAGTCAATCTCGTTGACATGAACTTACATAATCGGCTTATATCAGTATTTTTTAGGGGTTAGCTCTCCGAGAAGTTCGTGGACAAATATCTTTAACAAGATAACAAGCTGTTATATGAACTAAAGGTAGTCCTCGGAGTCTTTTGTCTGCTGGACACTATCCGAGCCTGCTTGAAGCTCTTCAAAATATTTTTTTACATCCTCTTTACACACAACCCGCTTCCCTTCCGCGAAAGGTTGAAGGAATGCTTTAACTTTTTCCTTCAGCATATTATATGCGATAACACCTTCTATATTTGTAAAGGATATCGATTAGCACAGTAGCACGAGACCTCGCTCTTCAAGACTTGGGGGTCTAGCCTATGAACTTACCAATAGCACGAACACGGTCGATAGAACCAAGAGCTTTCTCGCCAGCATCAAGGAGGCTCTCATGGCCAGTAGATTCGGCAGCATCACTATCTAAAGGCGGCTCGTACGTCGTTTCCTCTTCTAACAGGCACTTGTGCTTTTGCAGGGATTCAAGGCATGCCACGCAGCGACAGATATGGCACCTAAAATCCGAACGAAGAAATAAAGAAACCTGCTTGCTCGCCAACACAGAATCCGTTTGCTTTGGAAGCTTGCAGACCGGAGAGATGCTGTCCGTAATTTCATCGCGGGGTTCCTGACCCGTGGGACCGGAAATTGATCTTGTGTCTCTATCAAACTGAACAGCAGGGTTCAATCCGGGTTCAGGAGAAACAATATCGGAACTAATATCACTTGCTTTGCGTTTTCTAGAGGATGCAGGTTTACCGGTATGATTGCTCTGATTCAAGGGCTTTCGACGGATAACCGGGTCGAGAAAACCCGCACTTCCAATATAATTTAGAAGCCAGGGATTACCGGACACGCACTTCCAGCAGATAAAATATTCAAAAGAGGCCTCCTCCGGGAATCCTTCAAGAACCTGAGACTCATCCTCACTGGTAGCAGAGCATTTTGGATGCTCAAGCATCTGCAGTGACGAATGGACAGCTGGCTCAGTTCGGTCGCCGAGTATGCATCGGTCGTGAAACCAGTCTTCGCCGCAGCAGTCTCCGAGAAGACATTGAAACATGGTACCACGCTCGTGCTCTACTTCATAGCGCTCGCCTTCACAAAATAAATTTTGAAAATTTTGGTTGTACAAGTTCCCTGATCTCTCTTGGTCATGTTGTATTTTTCGGAGACTGCAGCAGGAGCTGGGCATACGGGTCGTGCCGCAATCACATTCAAAATCCCTCTTTGAAAAAAGTTCGACAATTTCGCCATGAGATCCGTGACAAGCGATGGAGCAACTATAACAAATTCCGGCGGGGGAGGAGCCCTCGGAGGTACAAGCCATACAGGCGAAGACGAGCTGGCGCATAGGTCCCAGGGGTTTCGTGCATGTATCGAACGACTACAGGAATTATGAAACACCGATTGTTAGAAACTATTAAGCACCATAAAGGAGGTGGGTCGGGTTTGAAGATGGCCAAACATAAGGGAGAATCTCTCGAGCTTCGATTTCAAGTTGGTGCTGAGCATCAATATAGTCCTGCGCGGTCTGGGATATGCCCGCGGCCTGCATTCTGAACAGATACCTCCTCGGCTGGTATAGATATAGAAGAGTCCAAGGGATCTGATGCGGGTGCGATAATGGTAAGAAGATGGATTTGGATCCCCTGTTGGCGACTCGAAGCATGTGCATACGTGAAGGAGGACCGCTGACTAAGCTCGTGGTGCGGCTTTCGCGACAAATTGCCGAGACTCGGCGGTTTTCCCCAGAAGAGAACTGCTTCCCAGAACATCGCGCCGCGAGCAGACCGCCCAATAACGTATTCTTGTTATAATAGATTTATATCTAACGGTTTTACTAGCTACCGCTAAAGAAAAGGATTTGAAGAAAGCCTTATCTTTGTTGTTGGCGCGGGCGCTCTTGCAACCGGTGACATCGGGGCCAGCCAAAGCCATGAAAGTAAGTCGCCACCCTATCTTGTCCCTAAAAACACATATCAACGCATTGTCGCGATATAGTTATTCTGATATTGGGCCTACTATTTTATAGTTCCTTCAGCTTGCCGGCATCGATGCGGTTAACCGTGAACTGAATTTCTCTACCAGCGATTGCTGTGTTTTTGGCGGCTGTGATCTCTATACTACAAAGGTATATGCTCAGTGTTCTGCAACGCTTAAAACTATACTCGAGTGTATTTAATGCGAATTTTCCCCTCATAGGCTACTGGTTCTGATAAGCGTCTTCTTCGATCTATCACCGACACAATCGAAACGAAGTTTGAAGCCGATGCACGACTTTCAGCCTCGCTGTCTCCTCCTTTCGATTCTCAAGAGCTATTCTCCCGTTCCTCCCCGTTCGGGCCGCTCGACCAAAGAAGCTCTCGAAAAACATATTCGTATCTGCTTGCGACTCTGAATGCATCACATCCTTATCATGAGTTCAGTGCAATTGTACGACCAGACCATTTTAGCAAGGAACGATGTCTCATGACCGCTATGAACCGCTTCAACACGGCGCTCTTCAATCTTGGGAAGACAATTCCTCATCTCTGGGAAACAATAGACATGGAAATGGATTTGAAGGATTGTGCCATATATGCCTATGAACCAGACAACTTAGAAGACCCGTACGCTACGGAGGGCCTTCTGTGGTGTATGATGTACTTTTTTCATAATAAGCATCGAAAGCGAGTATGCTACCTATATCTACGGGCAGTGTCGAAGAGTAGCCATTCGCAGGCGAACAGGACCATGGAAACATGGCAAGAAGAAGCCGATGATGAGGATTGGAATTCGGACTCAGAAAGATTGTGGGAAGCACCTACATATGATAGCGATGAATTCGTAGAACACATGGAGATCTAAATCCAGGTCAACGGCGTTCAACGGTTGTATTTGGACAGTAAACGCTAAATTGCTATCTTTTCTCCTCCCCCTTTCCATTTTTATATCACTCTTTCTTTCTTTCGGGTTTCTTTCCAGGATGGAGTGAGGGAGGTTCATTCCAGTCTGCGCGGCAGATATTTGTTTTTGCTGTTTTGGGTTATTTGTGTGGAAGCGGGCGTTCGGGGCGGTTGCAAAAGTTCTGGTTATTACGATCATAATAAGCGGGCTGTTATTACTTTTGACAAGAGCTCGGATGCTTCTAATAACCTCTTACCTGAGATACTGGGAAGCATTAAGCAGGTTTACACACGCCTGTATGGAGCTGGTTATTGATAAGCCGTTACAGGAGTTTGGCTTGAGTTCATATCTTGATATTATTGTTTATATATGAGCTTACCAGTTAGGCTTACCTCCTAAAAAATGTAATCAATGTTCTCACAACATGAAAACAAAATGATGGGGTTAAATCTGAGTCTCGAGGCAATAAATCTACCAGAACTGTTATAACTGCCGAATTTGCTTTTTCCGGCATGGGTTCATTTCTGGGAACGGTAACTATTATGCTTTAATCTGAATACTTTTAAGTGCTGCTCAGGCTTGATACCTGCTCTCAGAATCCCGCCCTATTCTTTGGCACCTCCTTAGGTCGGCTCAAGACCTGTGAACCAACGCAGATACAAACCTGTTACTAGACCGCCAGTGTTCTCCTACAAGACCCGTTCATAAAAGTACAAGGACATAATCATTTCCCCGCACTAGTGCAAAACAGCTTGTGTTAGAAATCCAACCCTCTACAGCCTAGCAGTATGGATAATTTTCACAAGTTTTTAGACACGCATTTAGATTTGATTGAAAAATCACGATTGGTATGGGGTCTCTTCGCTACGCATGATTCTTTAGATGACATCGCTCACAGTTCCTCGCATTTAAAATAGGCAGAGATAAAAGTAGCGAATGATGTAATCGATAAAGTGGAACCTAGAGTTCTTTCTGCTCGTAAGCTGGCCTGTTTGAATCTTTGCATCTCACGTACCTACACTGGACTTGGTGGCAAGCCTATCGTGGAACTTGTGTCAGATAGCGCTCTTAATGTTTCCGGAGGGGTTTCCGCAAGCTGTTTGAAAACCGGAGACATGGTTAGGATTCAAGAGCAACTGCCAGGTTCAACGAAGAAGAATACAAAAAAAGAAGTAGAGGCCAGGAGTTTGACGGGAGTCATTGTCAAGGCCGCACAGGAAAAAATAGTAGTCGCACTGGACTTCGATAAATCTCATACAGGGTTAGATTCGACGAGAAGGATGTGGTTGTAAGTGTTGATCAAGGTCCTGAGCGAAACACCTCCAGCTCCAGCAATCAGTCCACCACACTGTAGACTAATATATAGTACGGGGAGATAGAATGAAACTCGCTAACGATGCCCCATTCAAAAGGTTAGAGGGGCTTGATAATCATGCTCTTTGCCATAGACGCTTTGTTGCTGACTATGACTCCAATACTAGGATGATTCGCGCCGTTACTGATCTTAAAGCTATTGCGCCAGATGCTCTTTCGGACGTTATAAAAACATCTTTTGGGCTTGTTGAATATATGCCGTCAATGGAACACGGTATCGATATCGAGTATCTGGACGAATCTCTCAACGCGAGCCAAAAAGCAGCCGTCTCGTTCGCGATAGAGGCCAAGCATATGGCCCTAATACACGGCCCCCCAGGTGTATGCTCACGGTTTTTCATCTTAAAAAATACGCAGCTATTGCTAAATAGTGGCCTAGACAGGGAAAACCCATACATTGATTGAGATAATTCGGCAACTAGTTGCCAGTGGTCTTAGAGTGCTAGTTTGTGGACCCTCCAACATATCAATAGATAACATTGCAGATAAATTGGCAACTTTTCGAATACCTATGATCAGGCTTGGTCATCCCGCTCGGTTATTACCAAGCGTCCTGTCCAATTCCCTAGATATGGCAATACAGAATTCTGATGCGGGAATACTTGTTAAAGACATTAGAAAGGAAATGGATCAGAAGATTCAAGAAGTCAAGAAGGCACGAACAGGAGCAGAGCGAAAGAGGATATGGGAAAATATCCGTGAATCGAGGAAAGAGTGCAAGAAAAGAGAGGCAAAGTGTACCCATGAAATAATCAAGGGTAGCAAGGTGATTTTGTCTACTTTACACGGGTAATTCTCCATATCTCTTGTCCAAGCTAAGTAAGATTCTCGTTAATCGTATCAATAGAGCTGGGGGCCGCCTTGTTCGAGAAGAAATATTCGACGCTGTTATCATTGACGAAGCCGCCCAAGCCTTGGAAGCACAATGTTGGATCCCATTGCTGAGGGCATCCAAATGCATATTAGCCGGAGATCATTTACAATTAGGGCCCACAATTCCGAGATCGGACGGAGTTTTTCATGCCCTTGAGTTAAGTTTGTTTGAAAGGCTTATAGACCTTTACGGACCGGCAGTCAAAAGAAGTCTTTCGCAACAATACCGCATGCACCAAATAATCATGCGATACCCATCCGATACAAAGTACAATTCATGTCTGACAGCTGATAGTTCAGTTCGGGATAGTTTACTATCAGATATATCCGGTGTCAACGACACGGACGACACTCGGGTACCTTTAGTATTCTGGGATACCCAGGGAGGATACTTCGGAGAAAATGTTCGAGATGAAACAGGGGTTTCTAAAAGAGGCGTTCATCAAGAAGATAGCAAAAGTAACGATATGGAGGCAGGTAATTCAATTAATATACCACCCACCCACGTTTGACTACCCTGAAATAAAAGCTGACTACTAAGCTCTTTGCACCCTTCATTTCAGAAATCTCGTCAGAGCTGGTCTGCAGGCTAAAGATATCGCTATCATTACGCCATATAACGCGCAGGTTGGCTCCTCAATCTTTATTTTGGTACCGTTGTTCATGCCTCTGACATGTCCAATTTATAGGTGGCTATTTTATCTGCAGCACTGAAACATGACTTTCCTGATCTGGAAGTTGGGAGCGTCGATGGGTTTCAAGGTAGAGAGAAGGAGGCCATCATACTTAGCCTAGTCAGGAGTAATGATGAACGGAAAGTCGGTTTTCTTGCAGATGAACGACGATTAAATGGTAATTCTATGATATTTGCGATTTGACGCACATGCATTTTCGATACTATCAGCATGCTAATTTATCTCCACAGTGGCCATGACCCGGCCAAGGCGCCATCTCTGCGTCATCGGAGATTCGGAAACTGTCAGCAGGTTTGTCTAAGTTGGCTCTTGTCTACATCGATTTGGGGACCATTGAGACTGATATAAGAATTGGAAGCGGAGGTGATTTTCTAAGAGGATGGGTCAGATTTTTGGAGGAAAATGCGGACTTACGATATCCCGATCCTTCTCTTATTTCATCTTAGATTGTGATCTCTGATCTTAAAATAAGACAGTTTGTCCAACGAACACTTCGCTCAATTTTTGAGTGACATTTCGGT
The DNA here is from genome assembly GCA_036971385.1 of Dactylellina parvicollis. Lineage (NCBI taxonomy): Eukaryota > Fungi > Ascomycota > Orbiliomycetes > Orbiliales > Orbiliaceae > Dactylellina > Dactylellina parvicollis. Next base: position 41,164 of record JAJTUD010000006.1, read on the forward strand.
GGTTTAAGATCGTAGTTGTATCATCTTTGTTGAGGGGACAAGGAATAAGTGGCTGGGTATCAATGTAGTCACCTATCTATGGTGATTTCCCCAATGGCGATGCCAGGTGTATGAAATTTAATACCTCGAGTCAGACTCTGTCATACCAGCCTTCTTATAATTAGTATCATATCTGATAATTCATCCTTGTAGTTTTATCATATGTGGGAATGATTTTGTAGACTAATTGCAAGTCAGAATATAGCTCGAGAGGAAGATTGTGCACGTGATTGATAATCGAGATAGATTGTAGTTTTTTGGGAAGTTCAAAATAGATAAGTTGGACAAGAAGAGCTATGATATCTAAAAGAACCTTTCCGTTTGTTAGGAGGTTTTTGACTAGGGGGTTGTATGATGTAGAAACAGTGAGGTTTCATACCTTCGTAGCGATGAAAACATCGCCTAGACCAGTTCAGCCACCCATAAGCTTGGTTATAGTATCTTCCTCGACCTGAGATTCAGGAGAGACATTAGTAGAGCGATCAGTCTCGGGTATCGATCCCGTATTCAGTTACCTCCATATCCTCAAGGCTATCCTGTTGGCTAATACATCGAAGAACATTCTTCTTGCTAGACTCTTGGAGTTCCCCCGCCAGAAGCAATTCATCAAGTATGAAATATGCTTTTTGGAAATTAAATATGATATCGAGCTCACAGACGTTTCCATAGTATTTATCCATTTGCTCAACATAGCGATGAACAACTTCTAAGGTGATAAGCTCGTTATCCGTCTGATCCGTTCCAGCGATGAAGAAGAGCGAGGCATATCGTCTGTAGACAACTTTTGTATCTGCGGTCCTAGGCCATGAGAAACCGTATTTAAAGGAGGCAAACGCGATCTGGGATACCTTTGTACTCCAGGAAATTACACATACGTGTTCGCCTGGATAGGACCAACTGAGATACCTCCTTGATAATTTTGTTCTTCTCTTTGAGCGATAACGTAGTGAACCATTTAGAAAGCCGCTGGAATAGGACTTGGTTGTAAGCGAAACGAAACGAAGATTTTGGTTGGTATAATCAGAAAAACTTACGACCTTGCCTTGCCTTGAAAGCAGAATAATATATCTGGAGGAGACCTCGCATCAGCTGGAGGTTTTCGAGGTGATATTTTGATGGAGAACCCACACACCGAATAGCCATTGCCAAAAGAATTCGCAAGTTCGCGATAGCACGCAAGATGGCGATCGTAATCAATTCGAGTTACAAGTTGCAATTGATGGTGACAGTGTCATTTCCCCGAACCCGCAACAAAAGCTGAGTAGTCTTGGCACAACTCTCAAACAAACACAAATCCCCTCCACTGTCGATCCATGAACTTTCGACTGACACCAAACTTTCAACAATATATTCCATGACCTTTGCGCGTTTTTGAAAATCACTACACCGTAACAAACAGATATTCCAAAACATCATGGAAGGTAGGAGACACGACGGCGGTGTCTTTGGTTTAACTGTCCTGGCTTAGCTGATACCTGTGGATAGGCATCTTCACACATCTTGGGGACCATTTTGATGCAGCGTCGTCAATCAACGATGATGCTTCAGTCATAGAAACAACGTCAGCAAATGAGCAAAGAATCGGTAATCGTCGTCGGCACGACGACGACGACGACGACGACGACTACTCTGATGCAGAAAGGATGGGTGACGACAATGACGAACTAGAAAGTTTACTGGATGGCACCCTGAGTCTGGCAAGTCTGCCTATAGCGACAGCGTCTCAAACCCTTGCCGGGATAGTTGACGGCGACACTGAGTTACCACCGCATGCTTGTGCGTAAGTATTTTAACTCGAGAATCTTGCACTTTGCTAGGAATGGATGGGTTAAATCATTCTTTTTAACTAGGTACTGTGGGATCCATTCGCCGAGCGCAGTTGTAAAATGCCTAGGCTGCAACAAGTGGTTTTGCAGCGGCCGTGGGAACACCTCTTCTTCGCATATCATCAACCATCTAGTTCGCGCTCGACACAAAGTGGGTCGATCTTCGCTACTTGCACGACTTGGTCTACTACTAGTACGAGCTAATTTGTGTTTTTCGTAGGAGGTTTGTCTTCATCCGTCCTCGTCTCTCGGAGAAACTACATTAGAATGCTATAACTGCGGCACAAGGAATGTCTTCCTACTCGGCTTCATCCCGGCAAAATCGGACACTGTGGTCGTCCTTTTGTGCCGACAGCCATGTGCATCAATGCCTTCCACCAAGGATATGAACTGGGATACTTCACGCTGGGAGCCTTTAATTCAAGACCGTTCTTTCCTCCCTTGGCTTGTGAGTGAGCCTCCAGAAACTGAGCAGATGAGGGCACGCCATTTGCAGCCTCAGGTGATTGCGAAACTTGAGGAGCTCTGGAAGGAAAACCCCTCCGCTGTTGTTGAGGACCTGGAGAAGGGCAACGGAGTTGATGATGAACCACAGGCTGTTCTTCTACGGTATGATGACGCCTACCAATATCAAAACGTTTTTGGTCCGCTGGTGAAGATAGAAGCCGACTATGATCGAAAGTTAAAGGAATCCCAGAGTCAGGATGGCCTTGTGGTTCGATGGGACTTCGGGCTTAACAACAAACATCTCGCCAGTTTCATACTCCCTAAGTTGGAACTTGGAGATGTGAAACTAGCTGTTGGGGACGAGATGCGGCTCAGATACGTAGGTGAACTTCGACAACACTGGGAGGGAGTTGGTTTTGTGGTCAAAATTCCAAACAATATGTCAGATGAAGTCACCATAGAACTTCGGAAAGCAGCGAATGATAAGAGTGTCCCGACGGACTGCACACACTCCTTTTCTGCTGATTATGTTTGGAAAGCGACTAGCTTCGATCGGATGCAACTCGCCATGAAGAGTTTTGCCGTCGACGAAATGAGTGTAAGCGGCTATATATACCATCGTCTTCTTGGACACGATGTAGCCGCTGCGCCTCTGAAAACACCATTGCCTCGAAGGTTCAGTGTGCCAGGACTTCCTGAGCTTAATGTGAGCCAGGTTCTTGCCGTCAAGAGCGTTCTGCAGAAGCCACTATCCCTTATACAAGGCCCTCCTGGAACTGGCAAAACGGTCACCTCAGCAACAATTGTCTATCACTTGGCAAAACTAAGCGGAAGTCAAGTGCTTGTCTGTGCCCCTTCCAACGTCGCAGTTGACCAATTAACCGAAAAGATTCATCGAACTGGTCTGAAGGTTGTGCGTTTGACTGCTAAATCGAGGGAAGACGTGGAATCTCAGGTTTCATTCCTCTCCTTACACGAACAGGTCCGCATTAACAATACCAACGTTGAACTTGTGAAGTTACGGCAATTGAAAGACGAGCTGGGAGAACTTTCTTTACAGGACGAGAAGAAATTCAAGCATTTAACTAGAGCAGCGGAAAAAGAAATCCTTACCAATGCTGACGTTATATGCTGCACTTGCGTCGGTGCAGGGGATCCACGGCTGGCAAAGTTCAAATTTCGAACTGTGCTCATCGATGAATCAACCCAGTCTGCAGAGCCAGAATGCATGATTCCTCTGGTTTTGGGCTGCAAGCAGTTGGTTCTTGTGGGAGACCACCAGCAGCTTGGTCCTGTCATTATGAATAAAAAAGCAGCTCGGGCTGGTCTACACCAAAGCTTGTTTGAACGATTGGTAATCCTTGGATGCGCCCCGATTCGATTGAATGTTCAATATCGCATGCATCCCTGTCTCAGTGAATTCCCAAGTAACATGTTCTACGAAGGGAGTCTCCAGAATGGTGTTACAGTTCAGGTACAAATCAACACGTATTGATTACTTTGATGGCAAACTGACGTTGACTTAATTTTAGGAACGCCTGCGAAGAAACGTCGATTTCCCCTGGCCTGTTGCGGACTCTCCTATGATGTTCTGGAGTAACCTCGGCAACGAAGAGATCTCGGCAAGTGGAACATCCTATCTGAATAGGTTCGCAATTATGAGTTCCCTTAACCCACCCGAGAATACTTGAGTCACGTTTCTAATCGAATAATAGAACCGAAGCTGCTGCTTGTGAAAAAATAATTTCGAAGTTTTTCAAAGCTGGCGTGTCTCCTTTACAAATAGGAATAATCACACCGTATGAAGGACAGCGATCATACATTGTCTCATCAATGCAGACAAACGGCTCTCACAAGAAGGAGCTCTACAAAGATATCGAGGTAGCCTCTGTAGATGCTTTCCAAGGGAGAGAAAAGGATTATATTGTCCTCTCTTGTGTTCGCTCTAATGACCATCAAGGCATTGGATTCCTAAATGACCCACGTCGTTTAAATGTCGCGCTTACAAGAGCCAAGTATGGTGTTGTAATCCTTGGGAATCCGAAGGTATTGAGCAAGCACCCTCTCTGGCATCATCTCTTGCTACACTACAAGGAGCGGAACTGCCTTGTAGAAGGTCCTTTAAGCAATTTGCAGATCAGCTTTATTCAGTTTTCACGCCCTAGACAATCGTATCGTGGCCCCCAACGTTACCAGATGGCGTACGCTGGACCGCAGACTATTTCATCTGGAGCTTTGGACCCTAATACCAACCCCCCCCGACCTGGAATGAGCTTGCATCCATCGGGGGCAACGCAAACAATGAATGGTGGAGGAATGGGACGCTCTATTGGTAATCAGAGTTCTCGACAAACCGAGTATAACGATTCGGGGAGCGTTGTAGGATATATACCAGATGACGTCTCAAGTGTCCATTCAGCTGCGGTTACAAGCGCATTCCCCCCCATGTTCTCAGGGTTCACAATAGACTCTTGGCCAAGCCTTCCGAGTCGAAGTGGGTACTCCAGCATTCAATCTTTTGAAGGACATGAAAAGAAAATAAATCAGCAGCTACTGAACACCAATGCGGAAAGCGTCTCTCGTGGAGAAGGCCTTGCAACTGGAGGTGTTTCTTTAGGTCATGATTCCGCGATTGATTTCGTTGGCAGAGAACTCAGTGAGATTTCGTTAGACAAAACTGCGAGCCTTAGCCAGTCCGATCGGCTTAAGCAATACGTTGAGAGCAGCGGGCGGGGAACTAGTGCAGACTACAAAAACGTTGTCGGTATTCCTAGAACCTCCAGCGTCAACAGAAATGCTGGATTGGAGGACGGTGGTAATATATTTGGCGGGAGTGGAGCCCGCATTAGGGAAACACATAGCATCGACGACGACGCCAGAAGCGTTAGCACGGCTTTTGCTAGTCAAGTTGGAATTGTAGGATACGATTAAGCATTCAAATCGTACCGGAGAGTAAACGTGCCAATTTTAGGTGATGCTCATCGTCCTCAGGTGGTTCCTGAAGGACCAAACTGCTAGATCATACCATTTTCATGGGTGAGTGGCCCTTATAGGCAGAACTGATGTTTACATGTCACGCTAACATAATTCTATCAATGCGCTGGAGAGCTACGCAAATCTCAAGGCGACTTAATAGCATGGGTGCCATCGCCTGAGCAGGGTTATAGCTATGCCTCTCATTAATCCTTGGCATGCGAGATAACGCTATTTCGAACTTCTAAGCGGGGCTCATCTAGATTCTAGGACAAGTCTTTTGTAATCTTTCATTCCACTCGAAAATGAAGGCAACCAACAAAAAGGATCGAATGAACAAACCTTCCTTCGTACCACGGCACTACATTGTTCTGAAGCCTATCCAGCTGGTGTTAATTAACTTGAGATGACCATCAACTAGAGCAAGTAACTAAGTATACATTTGTACATCTTGAAGCCTTTACTGCACCCAAATAACTGGTTGAGTTATTTCCACGTAACGGCGGGCTTGGGTATGGATTTACCTCGGCTCAAAGCCAGCTACGTAAGTACTACGATATATACTTAAGTACTTAAGTATATATATATTGAGTGTAGCTCGTTGGCTTTGTGCGCCGACTTTTCCCTATCGCGCTGCCAAGCCCGCAAGCGGTCCTTGATCAGCAAGCAATAGCTTCCCCAACAAACTCCTACCCATATAATTCTGTTACATAAGCCGGACAGGGGACCTGGAGCTATTTAAGCGGTTGCAATCTTCCAGCACACAGTTGTAAAGCCCACACGATTCCTCCCATTCATCCTCATCAAATATTTTCGCCCATAACATCATAATCATACCTACGACCGACCTCTCGCTGCGCAAGTGAGAGATCGATCAATTACCGCCACCACGTTTTCTAATCTACTTCCCTCGTATGTGGCCCTCAAAGCTGAAATATATAGATAGAGGCATGGCTGTGACTAACTGCCCCTTTATCCTAGGGTACATCACCCCTTCAACTCTAACCGCACCGCTGCCAGTGGCGGGCCGTTAGCGTTTATTGCACCTCTATAAGCCTAGAAGGGGTGATTGTTTGACCAAGATTCAAAAAACAAAAAAGATAGTTGCAGTTCTGACCAAATACCACAATGGCTCCTCATGCCGACAGCAACGGCATTCATAATCCGAATTTGAATGGATTCCAGTCCGAAAACCGTACTCAAGAAGAGCAGTTCACTGTCAACGCACCACATGTGATTTATACGGATGATACCATCACCTCTTCATATGTTTATCGTACCACGGAGGTTACGACAAGTCCTTCTGGCAGGCTCGAAGCAAAACCAGTCGAAACTAATTTTGACTTTAGAGTTGAGCGGAATATCCCCAAAGTGGGCCTTATGCTTGTTGGATGGGGTGGTAACAATGGCTCCACCGTAACCGCTGGAATACTGGCAAATCGCAAGAACCTCTCGTGGGCTACGCGTGAGGGTAGCCAAAAAGCCAATTACTACGGTTCAGTGATCATGAGCTCTACAGTCAAACTAGGGAACGATGCTCTTACTGGTGATGACATCAATATACCCTTCAATAAACTTTTACCGATGGTTCATCCCAATGACCTAGTCCTTGGTGGCTGGGATATTAGCGGCATGAACCTTGCTGATGCTATGGATCGCGCACAAGTGCTTGAACCCTCTCTGAAGATGCTAGTTAAGAAGGAGATGGAAAAAATGAAGCCCCTCCCTTCGATCTACTATCCCGACTTCATTGCATCCAATCAGGGTGACCGCGCTGATAATGTCCTCGAAGGCACTAAAGTTTGCTCTGGACATCTCGAAAAAATTAGGGCGGATATCCAGAACTTCAAGCAAATCAACGAACTTGACAGGGTCATTGTGCTCTGGACAGCGAATACTGAACGTTACGCGGAAATTATACCAGGTATCAATGATACGGCAGATAATGTCCTCGCTGCTATTCAAGGCGGCCACGCTGAGATATCCCCGTCCAGTGTGTTTGCAGTTGCTTGCATCTTAGAAGGAGTTCCTTTCATCAACGGCTCTCCTCAGAACACCTTCACGCCTGGTGTCGTTCGTCTGGCCGAGAAGCACAACAGCTACATTGGCGGTGATGATTTTAAGTCTGGTCAGACAAAGATGAAATCAGCGCTGGTCGATTTTTTAATATCAGCTGGTATAAAGCTTACATCCATCGCAAGCTACAACCATCTTGGAAACAAGTAAGTTTGTTTTTGAATAACGTAATAAGATAGTTGGTATTAGGAATTGCTAATCTCGTTTGACTCGATAGCGACGGGAAGAATCTCGCGGAGCAAAAGCAGTTCCGATCCAAAGAGATTTCGAAATCAAATGTCGTTGACGACATGGTTGCGGCAAATCATATCCTCTATGCCAAGGATGAGCATCCGGATCATACAGTAGTGATTAAGTATATGCCGGCAGTTGGCGACCATAAACGGGCGCTTGATGAGTATTATGGGGAACTTTTCCTCGGTGGTCGTCAGATTATCTCGTAGGCCAAAAACCGCTGAACATTTACCATATAAAGGTTTCCGTTAACTTATAAAATTTGGTTTAGGATATTCAATGTCTGTGAAGACTCACTCCTCGCGTCTCCGCTAATTATAGACCTCGCCATGGTCACAGAAATGATGACTCGCATTACTTGGAAACACAGTTCTGAATATGAGTTCAAAAATTTCCATCCTGTTCTTAGCATACTCAGCTTCATGCTCAAGGTAAGATCATCTCATTACGTATAATTTCTGGAGGATTATTTTTCGCTGATCACAGGTTTGTAGGCCCCTCTAACACCACCAGGAACACCAGTAGTCAATGCCTTGGCGAAACAACGTAATGCCTTGTGCAATATCTTCCGTGCGTGCGTTGGTTTGCAGCCGGAATCAGATATGTCTTTAGAACACAAACTCTTCTAAAGGGATGCTTGCGCTTGATAAGAAGGGATCAAGTGCTCTTATTTAACCAGAAACGGGAACGAATGTGCTGTTTATAACCCAAACTGCAACTGGTTCTCGATAGGGTCAATATTCCTATTTCCTTGTTGGTTGAAAAACACCTGCTATTCAATTCTGTCTCACATTTCTTTTGACGCTTTCATTGTAAACAGATCTTGATTGTAGCCTGTCGTCGGATATGACCCTTTTTTTCCCCTCGTTCTCCTTAGCTACACCTGAGAGTGAGGTTTTTTTTTGGGTCACAGAGGTTTTGCGCCTGACAATCGTATACCCGGCACCTGCACAAGACACAACAGTTTTTATGCCTTTTCTTTCGAATAAAATTATCTATTGTTATGAGCACTATCAATAGAATATCATATTGTGATTATATTACAGTGGAAAACGTATTTCAGCTTGCTGTAACTACCCTATTTACACTCTCGTGCGCCCAGGAGAGGGAGAGGGAAAGTGCTTCGTGGCGTTGGCATGCACAATGCGTTTCAAGGTATCCCTTTTGTGACTAAGGTACGAAATTTAATTTGCTATTTGACGCAGAAATTTTGGCTAAAGTATCACTTCAGTCAAGTCTTAGCCGATGAAACTTAGTCAACATGTCTTGTGAAACCCCAGGCCTCTTCCACTGTTCTTCCTTTGGTTTCTGGGATATTTTTGGAGACGAAGAGGAAAAAAACAACTGACAAGACAGTGAAAATAAAGAAGACCTCGCCATTGCCGACAATCGCGCGCAATGATGGAAACCCATAGGCAACTGCAAAGGTTGCTAGCCAGTTTGTAGTCAGTCCGATACTCTGGGCAGCCCCAACAGCGTCGTGGGCTACTAGTTCTGACGCAATCATGAATGGTAGAGGTCCAAGGCCAATTGCGAAACTTGAGACAAACAAAAGTGTAGATATTCCTGACAAGAGTTGAATTTTGAAGATTATTCCAATACCGAGGAAGGCTGAGAAAAAACCCATTCCGGCAATTGATGTGAGTAGGGGTGGTTTCCGTCCGACTCTGTCAATCATTCTCGCGGCCATTACAGTAACGAATAAATTAACCAGGGAAACAATTACATTGATGAGGGTTGCTCCCGTTGGAATTATATCCTTGAGGATAGTAACACCGTACATGACTATAACGTTGATACCCATGAATTGCTGGGCAATCATGATACCGACCACTGCAATAAGCTGTCGTCGATAGTCCGCACTCGTTAGAAATTCATATAATGATACTTTTTTCGCCGTGGTATCAATGGTGCTATCTAACAACCTTTGGCTCGGACTGGAATCCTCGTTGTTTCTGTCTTCGGTGTTATCGCCAGTAAACATACCGATTTCGTCTTCAACATCAGTTCGCCCGCGTATCTTCACCAAAGATCTGCGTGCGAGATCTTTGTTTCCTACCGAGGCCAGCCATCTAGGTGATTCTACGCAGAAGGGTAGAAGCACGCACTGGACTAAACTTATGAGGCCACCGACGGCTAGGATGACCCGCCAATATGGTACAGTGGAAAGAAACAAGCCCAGAAACTGTGCAAATAGGACACCGCAATTAATGATGACCTGGGTGGAGGCACCACTAGAGCGGTAGCAACTTGGTCAGCTACCGGTTCCAACGAACTTGGGGAGGAGTATGGGTAAAGGTAGGACACACAAAGCACCAGTGTATTCGGACGGTGCAACATTATGAATATAGAGTGGAGCGATGACCACAGAGCTACCGGCGCTTAGACCGGAGATTATGCGGCCGACGCTCAATGTAGCAACGTCGGTTGCCAAGGCCATGAGCACAGGACCGATGATGAAACCCGCAGTATTGAATATAGCGGCCTTTTTCCTGCCGTATTTATCGGCGATGAAACCGGCGGTGACGGCTCCAAGGAGGCCGCCTACTGAGAAAATCGAGGTTACAAATCCATAAGTCTGTTCAGTCATTGGTATGCAGGGGCGTATATTGATATCGAGAGAGGTCCCGCCTTTGTGGCATCTTAGGATATCTTCAGGAGCGTTCAGTTCTGCCTAAAGGGTCGTATTAGCTCTGTATGAACTTGTGGTGTCGGAGGATGTGAACGCACGATATGATACCCAAATAGAAATGATCCCATGCTCATAACAAGCACGTTGAACAGAAGGTATGGCGTAATATCCTTCATCTTCAAAAAAAGAATATTATATCTGCTTACTATGTGGTGCGGAGATAGGTACCATAAAGATTCAGGAGAATCGATGGTTGTATTCTCAGGTGATGGAAGCTGACCTGGATTTTCCTATATATACTTACCTACTTGGGTCCATAAACCGCCGCGTCGTTGCGCGTGTCCCGTGGCTGGGGATTTTCGAACCCATCTGCAAAGTGGGAGACCACGACTCGCAGTTTCTTGCCATCCTATCCGTCCGGGTATATACACATATTTTCTCGAAACAAGTCACACGCGATCAGGGATGAAGGCTGTCAATGGAAACCCAAACTCCAAAGGCATCCCATGCACCGCCGTCCGCTACATCAACCATGCCGCTTCCCCCGTACACCTCGAAAGTCAAGGTTCTCGATAAATACCACATCATAGGATTTATATCTTCCGGTACTTATGGCAGAGTCTACAAGGCTAGATCCAGGCATCCCGGAACTACCGGAGAGTTTGCGATCAAGAAGTACGGCGCGTCTTCACGATGGGTTCCTCCCGCCCGATGAGATCTGCGTAACAACAACTGACAATGATAACAGGTTCAAACCTGACAAGGAGGGAGAGGTGATAAATTATACCGGAATATCGCAATCGGCGTGTCGTGAGATGGCTGTAAATTCATCTAGTTTATTTCGAAGGAGCAGTAAGACGTACTGATCACCGGATTCTTTATCAAAAGCTCAACAGCGAACTCGGTCACGAAAATATCATCCACCTGCACGAGATAATTTTAGAGGATAAATGCATTTATATGGTTTTCGAATACGCCGAACATGATTTGCTGGTAACAATCACTCATTTTTATCAGGAGGGAGGGAGGGACAGATTAAAAAATATTATGGGTCTCCAGATGCTGACCTTTTTGTAGCAAATCGTCCATCATCACTCACATCCAGAACGCCGGCTCATCCCAGAGTCAACTGTTCGATCGATCCTGTGGCAACTTTTGAACGGGGTATCATATCTTCACCAAAATTGGGTCATGCACCGGGACTTAAAACCTGCAAATATCATGGTAACGGCAACAGGGGAAGTAAAGATTGGTGATTTAGGATTAGCAAGGGTTTTCTGGAAACCTTTAGCAGCCCTCTTTAATGGAGACAAAGTAGTTGTGACAATTTGGTATCGAGCACCAGAGTTGCTGCTCGGTTCGCGACACTATACTGCTGCAATCGGTGCGGGACAGAACTTCTGCACACCCATATACCTTTAAGTGATTTATTTGGCTAATTTATTACAGATCTTTGGGCAGTGGGCTGTATTTTTGCAGAGCTCTTGGCCCTCAGACCCATATTCAAAGGAGAAGAAGCCAAGATGGATTCAAAAAAGACCGTGCCTTTCCAGAGAAATCAAATGCAAAAGATAGTTGAGATCCTTGGCACACCTACGAGTGAGTGCTATCGTACAATGCTATCAATTATTTGATAGTTGGTTTTATTCTTTTCAGAGAAACTAATCGTTATTTTTAGAGGAGAGGTGGCAATCAATAACCCAGCTACCAGAATACCCCCAACTAACTGCCTTTAAGCAATATAACTGTAATCTTGAAACATGGTATCACCAAGTAGGGGCAACGAATAAGTTGGGATATGAATTGTTGAGCGGCCTCTTAGAATTCGACCCTGTTAAAAGGCTCTCTGCACAACAAGCCTTAGAGCATCGATATTTCACGGAGGGACCAAAGCTGAGCCTGAAGTAAGGCAGCAGACACAAATCACAACCTTTATTTTTTTTTCCCTTCAACGTTTACTGACGTGCTTTTCCGACAGTGCTTTTGAAGGTTCTTTTGTCGAATACCCTCATCGAAGGGTGAGTTCGGATGACAATGATATCCGGACGAGCTCTCTTCCTGGGACCAAACGAAGCGGTTTGCCGGATGACAGCCTTCAGCCTCGCACCAAGCGTATCAAGGCTGGAGACTAGGCTGGTTGGTAGGATGCATTAGTTCATTAGCAATCTTGAGGAATTATCTGATCTACACTTCGTAATTCGCAAATACAATGACAGTATTGTTTCAAGCTTGGCTTGCGAAATACTTAACAGAGTGCCTTATGATGAAGCTAGTTATGGTAGACACTAGAGCATGTAGCCTAAATATTTTCGTAGTAAATAAAAATCCCATGTGGCTCTGATTGGCTTATCGAACGAGAATAGTTGTTGTTGTGGTCGAATTCTCACCTGAACCGGATATTCGTCCCTGCTTGGTTAGGGGCTGGCCGCGCCTCGACAATCTATCTCTCTACTTCTCTGATAAAGACAGAGCGCGCGCGCATACAACCTCCTCACATTCGTGCAGACCCGCCCGTTATACGCATCAGGTAAGAAATAATACCGGAACTAAATCACTTATAAAGACAAAGTAAGTAGGTACTTCCTTAGCACCGCGTCGCTATTGACACGCATGTTCATTAGGAAGGCCAATTTTCTTCCCCTTTCTTAACCCTTCCCGGCTATCCTCCAGCACCAATATCAAAGCACGACCAACAGAGCGGGCACTGACGCCCATCTTTTTACAACCACACACCTCATACTCACATTCACAAATTCGGACGTAGACGCTCTATTACGTATAACCGATCAATATGGGTGGACAAATCTCCAAGATGATGGTATGTGTCTGCGACGGGCAGTATCAGTCCATCACTACTATATTAACTAGTGCACTCGAAAACCCACTAGGCCAAACTCTTTGGCTCCAAGGAGATGAGGTTGCTCATGCTTGGCCTTGACGCCGCGGGAAAGACGAGTAAGCATTTGAAAGACAATACCGCCCCTGTTGTTTTCGATTTCCTTTTCCGGTCGCGTAATTTTTAGCATGACATCTATAGCTAACGTTGTGTGCTAATGGTAGCCATCCTGTACAAGCTTAAGCTCAACCAAGGAGTTACCACGATCCCTACAGTCGGATTCAATGTTGAGACGGTCACTTACAAGAACGTTAAGTTTAACGTCTGGGATGTTGGAGGCCAGGATAAGATCAGACCACTCTGGAGACATTATTTCTCGGGTTCGTATTTATGATAATTTGAACACAGTATACCAAGAGCAGGAGGATAAGGGGTGTAACAGAGCTTCTGGTGGTTCTAACATATGCTGGTATCACAGGCACACAAGGGTTAATCTTTGTGATTGATTCCAATGACAGAGAACGAATAGACGAAGCTCGTCAGGAGCTGCATCGCATAATCCAGGACCGGGAGATGAAAGAGAGCTTGCTGCTTGTTTTTGCCAACAAGCAAGATCTTTCAGGAGGTAAGAATCCTAATTATATTATCTACCTCAAAATATGAAAAATTTCGGAGTTATATCTAACGAAGTGATCTTCTGTTACTTGCTCTCTTTAGCTATGAGCCCCCAGGAGGTGACGGAGAAATTACAGTTAAATAAATTGAAAGATAGGATATGGTATGTGGTACCGTCGTGTGCTACGACTGGTGAGGGTCTCATAGAGGGCTTGGTGCGTTACTCAGCAGTTGCCTCATAACAGACTCTGCAAACACTAACATGGTATTCATTTGGCAATAGGGTTGGCTGTCCAATAACGTCAAAACTCCAACTACTCGTGCAACATGATTAAAGAATATGTCATGCTTATACCGGCGCCTTTTCTCTTTTTCTCCTTTATATTTTATTTCGCTTGTTTATGTTGTTTAATCGACTCTCTTTCAGATTTCGCGATATCATTGGCCTAATTTAATTTAACCCCTTTACCTACCAAGCGGCTGATGTGCTTGTAGATACTGCTTTCGCGCTATTGTCAGTATTGTGCGACTTATCCCCCTCGTCCCGACCCCCTTTGTCGAATCTTCTCCTTCTTCGTAGAGGAAGTTCAAACGTATTATCTACGTCTTTTTGTTACGAGGATTACTTATTGCACTTTGCGCACCTATCATTCTTCCCAAATGCTTGTTGGATTCGACCAGCTCTGATTTACCCCGCATTGGATAGTCATTTCTTACGGAACATAGATGTCAAATGAATATCTGTTTGCTGGTACAAGAAATCTTTACTAGATGTTCTTCTTCTGAAGGAATGTCATTTCGTTGAAAGAAAGCATTACCACGTCTGCGTCCGCGGCTTCAGCGTTGTTGGGGAGGAAGGGTCAATCGCGGGTTAGATTTTATCTTATCTTATTTTATTTTATATATTTAGAGGGGTGGGGTTAATATCATTGGAGAGCCATAAGGGAATCAGCAGAATTGCCCATGCGTCACATCCATCTAATTAAGAACGCCTCAGCCTTCGCATTTCTGATATTTATAAGTCGACCGGCAGGCCAAGCCGTTATGAAACGCGAGTATAGTAGGACCAAAGTGGTCATGTAGCGCGAGGTAAGGATGGAAAACATAGGACAACCAACCTATAGAAACATAGATGATAGGCCATATACGGAAGCGTTCTTCGACCGGGCGTAGGGCAAAAGGCCGAGTCAAGTGGCATAACGAACATCAGAAAACCGACCAGAAGGCTATGAGGTAGAGTAGGGATAGAGAGCACAGTATAAAATCCGTCTTCTGAGCAGACGGATTTGAAAATGCTTAAGCATTCAAGAGCTGGCGGCCTTGATGCCTTGCGACAACCTTGAGAGGATCCGGGGGTTGGATGCAAAGGAACATCATGTCCACGTTGGTGGTGAGTGCCGCATCGGAGTCCCTCGGCTACAACCTTCTCGGCCTGGCACGGGCTCACTCTCTTAGTCAGTTCTCACATTTATAAGTCAGACCTTAGGTAACCAATTCCATCGTTGATTTATCACTTGAGAGGGTACTTCAGTACTTTGTACTCAATCGCTTACTTATTTAAAAGGCAAGGCATATTTCAGGCTTCGTATTCATCGAGCCATACAACAATTAGATCGCAGACATAGCCGCCATGCTAGACCAAACCATCAAGGACAATGCCTCGCCAGCGCCCTCCGTCGACTCCGAGCACAAGGAGCAATCCTCCGTACCAACCTCCGCGCAAGACCCACGATTCTCGCCCGTCGAAGTCCCGCGCTGTTTGCTATCCCCTGCGTTCACACCACCGCCCTCATCTCCAGGAACAGGCACGCCTAAAAGGTCCGTAGGTACCATCGAGGACGAAATAGATCTCAGACCAAATCTCCTTGAAGAGCTGCCAAAGGTAGGGCGCCAAAATCGGACGACCCCTATTGTCAAGCTCTGTACTAGACCGCCCCAAACATATATCAGAAGTGCTAACGATTATTCCCTTCTATAGGTAACGTGCGCTGTCAGGGCCAGAATACCCACGTAAGAATCGCCATTGCCGAAACTAAGAAAGCTTCCTATCGCTGATCACCTTTTGTTTCTTTTGTTTTTGATTTTACAAAGGAATGGTGGGGGTGAGATATTTTTGCATCTCTATAACAATAGCATCGATAACAAAGAACACCTCGCTATAGTGTTTGGAGATAATATCCGCTCAACCTCCTTGGACACACCCCAGGAAGACGAGACTGAGATGGCACGAATGATTCGCGGCGCGTACGTCGGTCGGTTATATCCAGGGCGAACAGCGTCTTCAGGGCTTCCTACAACTACCTCGGAATCTGCTATACTTTCTTCCGACACAGAATCCGCACTGTTACTCTCGAACACCACTCCATTGGTCCGCATACACTCGGAGTGTTACACCGGGGAAACTGCTTGGTCAGCCCGGTGTGATTGTGGCGAGCAGCTAGACGAGGCCGCTCGACTTATGGCACTCGAAGGCAATGGCGTTGTAGTCTACCTTCGGCAAGAAGGCAGGGGCATCGGTCTCGCTGAGAAATTGAAGGCATACAACCTTCAAGATCTTGGCAACGACACAGTGACCGCAAACCTTTTGCTACGTCACCCAGCAGATGCCCGATCATACGGGTTAGCGACTGCTATCCTCCAGGACCTGGGTCTGTCAACGATTCGACTGATGACAAACAACCCGATCAAAGTTGCTGCTGTTGAGGGTCCAAATAAGGAGATTCAAGTGATTGAGCGCGTTCCCATGATACCTTTAGCATGGAGAGGACTGAAGGGTGGTGTAGCTGGTAACGATGTCGAGTTGTATCTCAAAACCAAAGTAAGCGGACCACCGTGCACATTTTTATACTGTCTACTGCTACTATAAGCTGACGCGTTCTATTCAGATACATCGTATGGGCCATATGCTATCAGAGCCAATTCACTGAAACTTTTACCTCCTTTTCCGTCCCTCGCAATGGTCTTATCTATGCTGTATTTTTTAGTAACAATCTAGGAACCGGGTGTCATGGAGTTAATCGGCTGTTTTTGTTTCACCCTTTCTGTGTGGGTGTTTGGTGAGATCAGGCCTCTAGACAAGGTACTAAGTAGTTTATATTGAAAACTTTGGTCCTGGTGTTCGTTGCTGTGTATAAAAACTTGAGGTTAGGACCTATAGTATCAAATGCAATTTTAGATTTCTTAGGTATAATGAACCATCTAATAACCAACATCCACCAATGGAGGAATTTCGTTGTCAGAAAGCTTTTCACTTGAGTCGCACATGTAGGACGAGGCGTACGTATGAGAACTGGCTTCAGTAATACTTACTCACTGCCTGGATCCTCGTTACTAAAAGTGAGCTTTATATTTAGGACAAGGGGTTTCTAAAAGTTTTCTCGAGCCTACCTACCAGATCTATCAAGATTTCATCATTGATTGAGTTTCAAATAATCCACATGTAAGGTTGGTCTAAATACCCAGTATAGACGGGAAAACCAGAACCAACCAAGCAATCCCGTTAATCAGGTATAAGGAAGAGTTTAAGAGACTAGGTATAAGCGACCAAATGGCACAGTCAAGAAAAGGCAACAAAGGAGATTTTAACCCCGAGGCCCCAGTTTCTCGAGAGCCCTCTTTCCCTGTTCTTCCCACTCAGCTTTCGTGATCCACATCCCGTCATTCTCGGCCATCTTGAACAAGAATAATTATTAGCTGATCCACCGCAGTTATCAATATGAAAGGAGAATCTTACAATATTTCCTAGAACCGAGCCTCCCATAAAAACCAGATGTCGTCTTCTTGGCGGGTCTTCGACTCTAACTTTGAATTTCTATAAGAATGAGAGCACTTGTTAGCCGACAGTCTCATTATGTAAGCCAGAGAGGTTGTCGTTATGTACTCACGTTTAACCTCGTAGGATCACCGTTGAGTACTCTCGTCAACCATAATTGCTTCAGTTCTTTCTCCAAACGGCTTGGCAAACCAGGATACATACTCGAGCCACCAGAAAGCACAATAGCCTTAAATAAGCTCGACCTAACATCCACATCGGCGCTTTGAATTGTACTAAACAAAAATTCTCCTAAACCTTCTTGATCACAATCCACCAAATGCGGTTGGAATAGACATTCCGGTGCCTCAAAGCGTTCACTACCTATTCGAATAACACGGCCATCCGGTAGCGTATAATCTTTCACTAAGACTGTTGTTTCTTCTGCGAGCTTCTGATCAAGTTGAAGATCGTATGAGACGTAGCAGAGTTTCTCCTTGATTTGACGAACTGTCTCAAAATCAGCAGTGCGGTTCAGCGCGTATCCGCGGCGGAGAAGTAGTTTAATGAGCTGCCGAGTGACATTACGACCGGCTACATCCAACCGGCGGGTCAAGTGATTGAGAACGACCGACTCGTAGACTGGAACTATATGGGTGACACCGTCGCCGGAGTCTACAACAACCCCACTGCTGAGACCTATGGTAGGTTAGATAAATGACCTTGGCGAGAAAGATAGTTGCTATACCTTGAGCGTAAAGCGCTAGCACCGCCTGTATCGCAACATAAACGCCACCAAAATTATAGTTCTCAAACATAACTTCACACATTTTTTCCCGGTTGCTTAGCGGATTCAACGGTGGCTCAGTGAGAAGAATCTTCCGATCAGTCGTATCTACTTGTAGTTTCTCGTTGAATGTGTAGTCCCAAAGATGAAGCATATCATCCCACTTTTTCACGATTCCATTCTCCATCTATCCAAGGGGTTTCAGTAAAGAGTCTTATTTCATCTGCTTTGGCGTGTGAGAGAAAGGTAAAGAACCTACAGGATAGCTAATTTGCAACATTGTCCTGACTTTTGCGGCCTCATCTCCGCACATTATGTCTTTGAGGAGAACCTCTCCACCAGTTTCCCTTTCTTCAGTTCGCAAAATCGGTCGCCCGACAATACTCGGAAATTGATGTTCTGGAAAATTTGATCCAGCGTACCCGACTTTAAGACTATGTGTGAAGTAGCGGCATTAGCTATGGGCTGATTGGTTTAGAAGTGAGGTCATATATCGAGCAACGGAGGTTGGTGTCCTCAAAGTAAGCCGGCTCGAGGGTGAGACGGGGTATAGGGAATAGAATAGGGCTTACAAGCCAGTGCCTCCATCGAGAACTATGATCCAAAAAGAGGTTAATTCAACTCTCAAAAAACAAGAGAACTATCCGTTTGGCTAAGCTACAAGATGCCAGTAGGGTAGACCTTCGGTGGATTTATTTATGCTATGCTGATTTATTTTTCTAGGGTATGGGACAGACCTATTGGGGATTGAGACATAATCAATACGCAGGAAATGGAACGGCGGCGGCGTCGGCGGCGGGGGTAGCAAGTGGCAATGGTGATGTGGGTGGGGTTCGGTGGTGAGTTGAAGCTGTAATGTAGACGAAGCTTCCGGCTAAGCGCGTCAGCAACAATCACCACCATCGACACATGCCCCTACTGCAACCCCATGCGTCCATCAGAATAGCCAACTGCCGTTAAAATCACAATGAGTGAAGCACCACACTTAAGATTCATCCCACAAAGAGATAAGCCATAGATCCCCCACTTCACAGTATCATTCGACTAACCCTAAGCTGACATTGTTCCACTGAATAGATTGGATGCCCTTTTGCAGAACCTGAAAAGAGCGCATGAAAGCCTTCGAATTCACAATAATCGCATCGTCCGAATTGGGGTCTCAATGCAGAACTCCCTGGGTCCAATCAACGAAGGCGCTCGTATCCAGCAGGAAGGACTCTCTACTACAATGGCAATCAGTAGATCTCGTCATTACCCCTTAATAACTAGTCCAGACCTAGTAATAGGTGACCAAGACTTGGTAACAGGGGCACACCCTCCGGAGGATTCCTCGTTATAATACCACTAAAACTTCTACGATACGGAGGGTGCGATGCTACCGAGAACACTATAAGCACTGGATTTTCTGTATAGACAGACGAACCCTATTACCCACAACAGAGAAATCTAGTAATTTATCAATCACGGTCGTCTAATGCTTGTCTACAGAATAAATCCAAGAGATCCATAAACCGAATCAGCATCTAAGCCATATCATTATTTGGAGCCTATCTACCACCAATCTCGAGGACAAGACGCCTCTCAACTTCGGTTTCTTTACCGACCTCTTCTTCTCCTTCAAATTTCAACCGACATGTCCCATCTCTCTAAGGGGACATTAATAATATTAGCTAGTGCACTTTGGAAGATAGGGCTATTCTGGTACGCGCGGACAAGACCCACCTTCGTTCCAATGACCTCTGCCTTGTAGAAAGTTGTTGTTTCGGGATATCTTGCCAACACTTGTTTCCCATTTGGATAAAGTGGCAGACCATTGGAGTCACTTGGTATTGGAATTAGCTGATGAGCGAGGGCTTTGTAAATCTGCCCGTGGTTACCAAGTTCATCCGGCTCCGGGTCTTGGACTTCATATCTATGCAAAACTAAAATCAGCCTCACATGGACCTACATTGTCGCACACCAGGATAGGAAGCCCTCGTCCAACAATCGTACCTTCGTTTGTTTCCTTCTCCTATTATATTTATGACATCGCACTGAATCCACTCCCCTTCGGCACCCTTTTGCTTTGGCAACCTGAAAGCCACTTGCGATCCAACTTGAAGTATGGATCCATTCTCGTTCGGTACCGACATACTCCGAGGTTTACTTCGACCTGCAGGGCTATCAGCCGACACTGTCTCGTTGCGTTTCCGCTTGGGTAACCCATCTCGACCGGCTTCAGGCGGAGCGAGATTAAGAGAACTTTGTGAGCGCGCAATGCTTTGATCCGTGCAAAAGGGGTATTTTGTATTTCCTTACTTCCTGAGCTGCCGTAGCCTTGTTCAGTCGCTTTCCGCAAACCAATGAGAATTGACAAGTTATGCTCAATCACATGGCTCAGCATCCTAAGGTATACCGATATAAGGAACATTGTTCATGGAGGTGCTAGAATATTGGTGCTTGCTATTCAGTTACCTGGATTCTTCCTCAGTCAACGCTTTTAGTCCCTTATAGCAGGTCATTAGCTCTTGGAGGTCTGCAGAGGTGGCTAAAAATATTTGTATGAAATTAGCATTTATTTAACCTTAGCTTGTTATACCGCCAAACCCGCCTGTGGATGAGGTGGAGAATCTACCGTCTGGTCTTCGGTTTCTCTCTTCCAAAGTATCAATTTTACGCCGTATATCATTGACCTTCGCTTCATGAGTCATAAGAGCTTTCAATTCATTGACAACTTTCTGCCATAGGGAGCGCTCTTCCTGCTGCTCCGATTGATGCATCAGGCGATTCCCACGTTGGGACATTGCGAGGAGTTGTTTATATGAGACAGTGGGGGGGGAGACTTGTGTCTTGTTGGTTGGAACGCTCAAAACGTCCCTCAAAAAGACTCAATATTGTCTAGCAGGAAACCACAACGATGTCGACAGGGAAATCTGGTCGCTGATAGGATTCTTATAGATAGCACTGAGAGGTAGGATTGGGGCGCATGAAGGCGATGTCGATGATACGCGATAAGGCGGCCGACATGTGCATACCTCAAGTTCTTTTCTAGTATTATGACATAAGTCGTGTTGCCAGCCTCAAACAGGCAACACGCTGACTAACCCAACCAGCGAGACCAAGTTTGGGTGCAACTGGTCTCGTTCACACACTTTTGGCGGCCTTACCATTTCAACGAGACCAGCCTCGAACACAATCGAGCTTGCAATCATGCAACACAACATGATTGATCCTAAACTGCAACACAACAACGCACTCGATTCATCATGCATCGCGCAATGCAATATACACAGATTGCATTTGTCTCCATATCCACGGATGCGCACGACTACTACCGCCACCGCGGCCACAGCCACGGCCACGATCACGGCCATGAACGTGACACCTAAGATGAGTTTCAAGATAATCTACCTTGCTTATTTCAATATTTATTCCCCCTTATCTTGTCCTACTTGTACTCTTCCCGATACACCCTCCTTCTATCGATATCGTACTCCAGCTCGGAAGGACTTGCTTACGCATATGCATATGCATCACTACTACGCAGGCAAGGTACAGCGAGTTTCACACTGATTTCGTACGGACGCGCTCAATCGGTTTGAGTACACGAGAGCTCTCCGAAAGAAACCCATACAAATTTAATCATGTACGACTATTTCGATACCCCCCACTATGCGGAGGTTCCAATACCATCTGCAGAATCATTCGACCCTCACACAAACCAGGCCATCTATTTCTTCCCGGACGCCAGCAACATGACATTCTCGCTCGGAAAAATCGATGAATTTCGACAAAATCAATTATTCACAGACGCAATATTTTCCTCTCAGGTTGGAGCCGCTGTTGTAGTATTGTGCGTAATGCTATGCATTACTCATAAAGACAAAAGAAAAACACCAATCTTTCTCCTGAATTCTGTCAACCTTCTTTTGGTTATCATTAGAGGTATTCTTTTTGTCCATTACTTCATGGGCGCCCTGGCAAGAACATATACAACTTTCACTTGGGACACTTCAGATGTCCCCAGGTCCGAAATAAACGCGACCGTAATCTCATCGGTGATCTCTCTCCTTCTTATGGTTGGTACCCAAATATCACTCCTTCTTCAGGTACGCATTTGCTATGCCTTAAACCCTCGGTCAAAAAGAGTCATACTTGCTACATGTGGCTCTATAAGCAGTATTGCTACTATTTCGTACCTGGTGCTTGGAATATATACCATCCAACTCCGAGACAAACCTCCCGAGGCCAGGGTCGCAAAGTGGGCGAATCCAACGGTAAACGCTCTAGTGGCATCCAGTATTGTCGCCTACTCAGGAATATTCAGTTGGAGGATGTTTCAGTCTGTTCGGAATAGACGTAGTATGGGTTTTACCGGTCTAGGCTCACTTGAAAGCCTTCTGATATCCGGTTTCCAATGTCTTTGTTTCCCAGGTAAATTGGTTAAACAATCCAGTCCTAGCACCAAAGTAAAGCCCAATATTGAATTGAACTAATAATATTCATTATTTAGCAATATTCTGCATCGTGGAAAATTTAATAAAGTTCGGGGGCTCTGCATCACTCGCCCAAGCATCTGTGGCAT
This sequence comes from Dactylellina parvicollis, assembly GCA_036971385.1. Classification (NCBI taxonomy): domain Eukaryota; kingdom Fungi; phylum Ascomycota; class Orbiliomycetes; order Orbiliales; family Orbiliaceae; genus Dactylellina; species Dactylellina parvicollis. Next base: position 63,944 of record JAJTUD010000006.1, read on the forward strand.
TGCTTCTTCCTATTTCTCATCTTTGGGCAACCAGCGTTCAATCAAACAGTAAGCTTTCGATGGCTCGGATCGAAAAACTACAGGAACGCCAGCCGTTTTGGAAACGTGTCTCGCGTATACGGGATGCTCGTGTCCGAGATCTCTCTCGATTCTTGAAATGTGTTATTGCAGCCATCAAGAACGCCTTTCTAAGGATTCTCCCAAAATACCAAGGAAAGAAGCCAACAATGACTCATGAAACTCCTAAAAATCCTCTATCACAAGAACCTATACCCCAAAGCTCGGATTGTGGCCAGCAGTCCCCGGGCCCTGAAAATATCTCAGGACCCTCTTCATATTGTTCAAAGGGTGTCTCGATGTCAAGAGGTGACCTTGAGGTTGGCCTCGGCCCCTAGGCTTAGGAAGATATAAGAGTCCTCTCTTAGACGGAATACCGACTCGGAAGTTTTGAATGATGCAAATTTCAAATTTTCGATAGCTTTTGCTTGCTTCTTATTTCTTTTCTTTCGTTCACTGCTCAGAGTAAATGTACAGGAGGAGGTATACCTGAATTTAGTTTGAATATAGTTTCGTTGTTCAATAAATCTGCGTGTATTATGCCTAGATGCTCCTCCTGATGGATCTAAACTGTTAACTGATTTTGCGACTGCTTGACACCCACATTTCCTTGCGACACATGCGACGAGTAGGACCCACAATTGCCAGATTCAAACGTTATGCAAACGACAGTTGATGGTATCGTTCCAACACATGCAGGGGAAGACACAACATTCGCTAAAACCGTCATCCCCGAGACTCATCAACAGCATCCAGGTGAAACCCCAACCCCATTTTGTAACGATGTCACAATCGCTACCCGAACAGTCTCCAGTCCGCGACGAAGGTTTGTCATCAGAACCTTTACTGGATGGCGAACGAGGCCGAAGGATAAGTGTTGATGGCGAACAGCACCTTAGGCGGAGGACCCAGTTCCGCTCGCGGTCACCGGTGACCCAGTAGGTAAACAAGGTCGAACCCCATATCCTCCGCTATACTTAGTTAATACGAGCTATGCATAGAAGCAAAAACCAGAATCGATACGCTTTGGCAGCACTAATGCTTGCTCTTTCGCTCGGCTCGTTTGTTATCCAAACAGAAACTGCGCAGTACATTCAAAGAGATCTTGGGTGGAATAAAGCATACTGCATGATGTACTGGGACCCCAAGACCAAAAATGCTCCACAATAATAATCATTCTTGCTGATGATTGCTATTTGATCTTTTAGGTACTTAACACACGGATCGTGGGCATTCCTATGGCCAGCTCAGTTTTTGGTTTTACGCCTTCGGAAACGTCAAATACCTTTTAGCAACTTAATACGCTCTCATCTCTCTCTTCTCCGTTCGACGATCGGGATGATCACACACGGGAATCAGAGCAGCCAACTTGATATAGACCACCCTTTCCAATACTTGTTCCGATGTATAGCCCTAGTCACAACAGCCCTAACTATCGCAGGGTCGACGTGGTACATCGCAGTGTATGTGTGGCTCTGCCTTAATTTTCTCTCTCTTTCCTGTCTTTGCTAAATCGAGACTATCTTTAGCAATTTGACGACACCATCGGACCTGACGGCCATCTATAATTGTAGTGCGTTCTTCGCCTATGCATTCTCAATACCTTTACTCAAGGAAAAACCACAGATTGAGAAGATCATAAGTGTTCTTGTTGCGATCGCGGGCGTACTTATCGTTGCGTACGGCGATGGCTCCGAGGGAAATGAAACAGGTGGCGGGAAGAGCACCAGGCTAGGTGGCAATATGCTTATCGGTATCGGCAGTGTCCTCTATGGGCTTTACGAAGTTCTTTACAAGAAGCTTCTCTGCCCGCCAAATGGCGCAAGCCCTGGGAGATCTGTAATCTTTTCAAATACAGTCTGCGCTTGTATCGGGACATTTACGCTTGTATGTCTTCGTCTTGCTGATTACTGATAATTAGTCTGCGACTAACAAACAATGCAGGCGTTCCTTTGGATTCCTCTACCATTGTTGCATTGGTTCGGTTGGGAGACTTTTGAAATGCCAAGGGGTGAAACTGCAAAGCTCCTGGCTATTTCGATACTCGCAAATGCCAGTAGGTGATGACTTTACCATGCTCGCAGTTTGATTAAAGCTAACTCGCCCCGGTAGCTTTTAGTGGCTCTTTCCTGATATTAATAAGCTTAACTAGCCCAGTTCTTAGTTCAGTTGCAGCTCTGTACGTTTTCAAATCATGCTTTGAACTTGCCACTGGCTGTTGTTACTGACTATTCTCTATGTATCAGGCTTACTATATTCCTTGTAGCCATTACCGATAATATTTTCTTCGGAAGAAAGTTGACGTCTGCTGCGGTACTCGGCGGTCTGTTGATAATTGCTGCCTTCACCCTCCTAAGCTGGGCTACATGGAAGGAAATGGTAGAAGAAAATGAAGAGGAAATAGTGGACGTAACCTCAGATATAGATCATGACGACTAATTAACCATATTCCCCCCAATCTCCTGCAATGGACCGAACTACGCAAATATTTAATCAGGTTCAGAATGGCCACAATCGCAAGCTGTTCGATGATTATATTGGTCTCTCGCCTCAGTACTGCTAAAGAGATGTGACTTACGTGATCATACATTTTTCAGAGTGTTAAAATAATACCCCTCAATTATAAAAATTCGGCGTTTCTATTGTTATGATCGACTTCATCGGATTATTCACATGATCATGCATTCCTTTCATCAGCCTCTGCTTTCTTTTGCAGGTCATATTGGACACTCCGAACTGCCGCCTTCCCATCGTCATGCTGTTTATTAAATTTTTCTCGTTCTTGTTGATCGGTACTGATGATAGCGCCTAGCGCCCCGGTCAACCTGTTGCTCACCCCTTCTACCAGGTCGTTGGCTTGGCCACTGGTTTCACGCCTGATCCCTTCATCATATTGTGCACGACCTTGCGTCTTCAAAGATTCGTTTCCGATCAGCCCACCGACAAATTGCTTTCCCTAGTCCCAGTATAAGACAGTCAGTAGTGTGTCGAGATTCTTAAGTAGGATTCGCGATTCGGCTTACAGATCCAATAGTTTGGTCCCAGGTTCCCTGCTGGCGTTCCTTGTTATCGATATGGGCACCCCCTTCAGCTGTAGCAGTAACAGGACCTAATCTAAAATTTTGGGAGTATAAGCGCTAGTTTGATACGAAATTGGAGACATTCTATCGCCTGAGAAGTTTCGGTTGCGTACTTGGCGGCGGTATGGGACTTTTCATCGGCTTGGATTGCAGCGGCCTTTTGAGATTCGCCTTCCTGAACGTCCTTGTTGCTCCCGGCGAGTTGCCCGAGACTGCTCTGGACAGCACCAGAGACACTCTGCAACATGGCACCGAGAGCTGATCGGATACGAGTAGTGTAAGTTGTTAGGAGGATCGCTTCACGGCAGCTTTGCGGGTTGTGGTGGCACACATACTGGACGGCTGACTGGTATTTTCGGACATGTCGACAGATGCCAAAAAGTAGTGGGTTTGAATATAATTGCTGGGTCGAAAAGCATAAATATACAATTCCCTTGCTCAGTACAGGATGCTGGTTTATATGTGAGTCTTCGACTGGGAGATGTGCCCGATATCGACACCTTCTTACTTCCGGGCAAGCGGCTACGTCATACTTAGGTCATCTCTCCATGGCTGCATCCCTCCAAGCATGGGATCTCACGTCGTCTCGTCACGACAACCAGGATAGAGTAGTTATATTCGTGACATGACCTGTTTGCAGTTCATCTGCAGGGCGGACTGCAATAAAAGTAAGAAATACATGGGTGTTTGGTTTCTTGTATTGAAACTGCATTCCATCTAAGTTCAAAAAACAATATGGTGAGTTCTAAAATAACAGCAAGTGAAAAAGCGGCTTACAAGAAAAGGCACACAATAAAATTCTTAAATGAACCGACAAACGTAGACCCGGAAATATCGAAGCAACAAGTCATAGCCAAGGGTATTTCGGGAATCATTTCGCAAAGCCACACTGTAATCCACACTTAAACCCTCATAGTCTGATCACGATCGCCGCGCAAAAATTATTCAATGCAAGAAACTGGCACAACAAGAACCGAGACGCTTCTATAAGCTGAGAAAGCAAAAAAGATAGATTCACCCCACGACCACCTAGTTGACCTTGGTCACCCGGCTTGTTTCTGTTCGTTGAGAGTTCAACTGTTCGGCATTGCGCTCGTGCGATTGCTTGCGGCACTATCACATGTATCGGAAGGGTTAGCTGGTTCGATCCAAGGTGGCACTATGCTCGTTGGGCGGAAAGATCTATAGGTGGAGGGGAACATGCGTCTTCTAGATTGGGGCATTGATGGCTCTCCAACAGCCTATGTTTCCCGCAGAAATGGCCATTGCAAAAGCTACAGTCCCCGATGATCCGTTGTTGGAAGGCGGTACAACCGTCAAAAGTACACCGAGGCTTAGCGCCCCCCCTCAACCTGAGCACCAGATGGAGGGTGCTTTCCTTCTGAATATTGTAATCAGAGAGGGTCCGACCGTCCTCAAGTTGCTTGCCAGCGAAGATCAACCTCTGTTGGTCCGGGGGGATGCCTTCCTTGTCTTGAATTTTGGCCTTGACGTTGTCTATGGTATCCGAGGACTCGACCTCGAGTGTGATGGCTGGACGAAGATCAGCAGCCTGTTAGTTAGAATGCCAACCGCAGTCCCAAATGTATTTTCGCGACCAGTGTAATTTGTATCGAGCCGAAAGTGATATCCTTTCGAGCAGTACGACGACATTCAGGTCATGTGCACATTGGGCGGACGAAGGGGTACGTACTCTTGCCAGTAAGCGTCTTCACGAAGATCTGCATCTTTCCGTGAAAGTCAACCTCAGGATGGGTAGACGTTCTGGCAAAACTGCACAGGAGTGGGAGAGGGGGACGAGACGGGGAGATCGGGTGTATTTATGGCGCAGCGATTTGAGGGCTGGTGGCTTGGAGATGTAAATAGGAGAGGATGGCAGCTTGATGGGATGTAGCTAGATGACGAGCTGTAGTGCCTTGTGCGATCCGCGGGAGGTAGAAGGAGGAGTGGATGGGGCTGGCGGGCGATAAAGATGTCGGTACGAGTGATGATGATGCTGGAGGAAGGGAAGCGTCGGAGAGGGACGAGGGAGGGAGCGAGGGAGAAGGAGGAGCGAGGGTCCAGCTGGTGGTGGTGGAAGGGGACGGGGGCTTTTGTCAGCGGGCAGGTTGGCAGGTTGGGTTGGGTTGGTCGCCGCCGCCGACCGGGTGGCCAGACGGGCCAAACCACGCCACCACCACACGCCACCGCATGCCCGTCTCCAGCCACCGCCGTCCAGCCACGCATCAAATCAATCCAAGCAGGGAAGAAATTGGCATGATATTCCACGCGGTTCTACAGATACACGCTGACAAAGCACAAGACTACTGCTACTGCTACTGCTACTGCTACTCCTCCTCACCGTCCTCGTAATACATTGGCGTTCCGTTCAAGTAGTGGTCATTCCGCAGACCTCGTCTCCGCGACGGCAGGAATGACCCAACCACGCCGTCCGATATTTTGTAGAGCCACCCTCCCGCCACCATCACCCCGCCAATTACGTTTGCCAGGCGTACCACAAAATAGACCCACGCGGTGGACGAGTCGGTGATTGTAAGCATAATGGGTTCAATATCAAATTTGAAGAACACCCCCGGGACGCTCTGTGGGCTCATACTACGCCCCTGTTCGGTCACACTGTACTGGTTTGTGTGTAACGTCCGTCCGTGGGCCTTGTATGTGGTCGGAACAACGGATAGGAAGTATTGGTATCGATAGAACTCTGTGACACGGGGCGAGAAAGGTGGTAAGAAGGTCAGACGGCACCAAAAAAAAAAGAGAGAAAGAATACACGTACTATCTTCGGTCGCCGCGACGACACCATCCAGCGGGTTGATCAGCTTGGGGTAAAACTCCCCAAAGGATAGCTCATTCACGACATGGCTGAAATTGAAGACTGCGAAAGAGGAGAGTGGGAGGAGGTGGTTCACACCATGTCAGCGCTTTGATCGGAGCCGTGATACCGGAGCGACAGTGCGAGGGTCCTTACTTTCATGATCAACATGTTGTCCAGGTTCCCAATATCCATGGCCTTTGGCGGTAATATGGAAATCACCCATGACACGGTTGACATCCATAGACCCCCATATCCTACAGCTGTTTCCCTTGGGCCGCTTGGGAAGATTCAACTTGAACTTCTTTTTTTTCCCAGCCTTTCGGATGACTTCGTCCGACCCATCGTATGCTCGCCCTCGGTCATGCTGGCCTTTCTTCTTCAGATCGTGTGGCAGTTGGTGGGTATCCGCATATGTAAAGTCGGTCGATGCTTTAGTGAGCAGGTCACCCGCGAGAATGCGATCTCCGGCGGCATCTTGGACATTGACATGAAGTGTATCGCAAGGCATTGCTACGGTGACATCAAGGTTAATCTGCATCAAATGGCCTTCTCCGCCTTGGACGCTGAAATGTTCTTCAGATTTTCCATCAAGGAAAAGGTTCAATTCGCCCCAGACCAACCAGACGCATATCGCAACAAAGACAAGTGTTATGACACCACCTTTCGAGGACCTCGTTGTGTATGAAACTCGAGTCTTTGCTAAAAGTTGGAAGGAAAATGCGGGTCGCTGGTCAGCCGTTGCTCAAGGCGCGGCGGGTGTTTGGGTTTTACGTACGGAAGGCGTCAAAGGATTTGAGGCCCTCGAAATTCTTCTTCTCGTCCAAGAATTCATCCATGGCTAGAAACTGGCGGCTGCAATGTTGGGGGGGATGTATACGATGGTGATGGCGGAGACATGTTTGAATGTTCGCGGTTGAATTATTTTGACGCGCCTTTTGGTCATTGAGGCCAGCCTGGTCAACCCGAAGCGGCGCCAAGAGGCCGTCGATACGGTGCACTGTTGCTACCAACGTTTGAATGAAGAACATCAATATCTACTTGAGTATATACGCTATGTTTCATGCTCTTTGGACAGCTCGAGTACGCCATCTATCGGCACGTGCATGTTCTGCACTGGGTTTCCTATCAGCTGCCGCCCTGTCGTTCAATTGAATCGAGCGACCCTTCCCGCCACCACAACCCCGCCTAGGCGACCGAGGGCGTACCCGCTATACATTCCCACTATTATTGTCACGGGCCATTTTTGCCATTCTCGATCCCTAGGCTATCATAAGCATGTCTACCGCGCGGAATGGGGAGGGCAGGGAAGGCAGAGGGCGGACGAACGCACCAGTCCAAGGGGATTGGAACAGCTCCAAACCAGGCCCCAAGACACGCCCCTAAGGCGCCTCCATATACCTCATCCAGCGGCAAACTTAGAGACAAAATATCTCTCCATTTCGATCCCTGTACATCGTAGGAATAAATCAGGGGGAATCCTGCCAAAAGGCTGAGGTGCGCAGCGCACAATGCGGTATGGGCGAGGTGAGTCGTAATCGGAGCTCCGAGTAGGATTATTACGGCAAATGCAACGGGTGTACCTATCGAGGCGGCCAGGAGTATGGAGAGAAATGCTGGCTATTTGATAGTATCGTGCTGGTCAGCCGGTGGGCATAAATCCCTAAGATTTTCGGCGTTCAATCCACGAGCTAGTATACCATCAGAGTAGAACCTGTTACTTCCGGTTTTCCCTTCGCAGCGGACTTGAGCTTCTTCTTATTCCCAGCCACCGTCGTCTTGCCGTTCCCGAGACATGTCGACGTGTAAGTTACCTGAATGACGGTTGTGACGAGTAGCAGGCGTAGGAGGTGTCTTGGGGGATCATGCACCAGAGATGCAAAGACGGAGTACAGAGCGCCAAGTAGGATTATGGCGTGGGAATGGCGGATGATCTCCGCAATGTCGTTTCGGTCTACCATTTGTGTAAGAGCTACAGTACTGTTTTCAACATGATCGTGACTGACAGGATGGATGGATGAAGGAACGATGTTCTGTTGGAAATGTTGACAAGATGAATTGGCGAGACACAACAACAACAGCTCTAAATAACAACAACAACAACCGCAATCCGAGGGGCGAGTCCTGTAGGTCACTATGTACCTGGGACTGCTTGGTTGTCGCTCGGGCTAACTAACTTCCTTAGGGCAAGATCATAAACTACATCTTCAATTTTCTTAACCTGGGGAGAACATTTCCGTCAGTATCAGCGTGTCCCAGCCATGGTAGACAGATGGCGTTGTCAGTCCTTACATTATACTTGATACTATCGCTCCTCCTCCTCAAATTATCATTCTTGAGGTTGAGAAGTTGAAACCCAGCATGCAGATCTTTCACAAACCGACTAATAAGCATAGGTCGGTGATAGTCACCTAAGGTAACCGAATTAATGGCAAGACGGGTCTGTATAGAACTGATTAGAATCGTTTTAAATTGTGTCTCTCTGCCTTTTCCAAAGCTCTAAAGAAAAAGGTAAAACCCATACCAGTTCCTCAATCATTGTTACCAGGGAGTGGAGATACTCTTCGAGTGTGAGGTGGAATGCGTCCGACCCCTTGATGTTAACTCGCACTAAAACCATTATCATCATCATTATCATTATCATCGCCATCATCGTCATGCGCAGGTATAGTAAAAAATGCTCAGAGTAGTAGAATTTGAAGAGCACACGCACGCGCGCGCACGCACATACCTCCAAGCTTTTGTCCCACTTCGCCGATAGTCATCAATCGACCTTCCTTACGTTCTTCGTCTGCTGGTGTGAAGGCACCTAGCCAACCGGCCAGCACAATCCCATATGACTAAGAACTCGAACCGCTTATGGTCAGCGATAGTTCCCAAAGCTCGTGGGCGTCCATTGAATATTTAAGCTACCGCAGCTTGGATTTCTCGAGTCCAAAGTCCATGATATCTGAAGAAAACACGGGGATTTGTTAATCGTTCTCGGCTTATGTTTGCCATGTTGTAGGTGGATATGCTCTCACGAACTTGTAATATGGATATTTTGAAGCGATACCATCCAACTCGTTCAGAATTCCTTGCTGCTGGTCAAAGAATGGTTGTGCACCAGCCAACAGAGTCGCCACTACTTATGCCATGAGCAACCGCCATCCCGAGGTGTCCTAGGAATATGAGAATACTCGCCTGAAGAAGTAGGGACCGCGTGCACTCTGGATAGAACTGACTGGATCGACCTCTCTAATATTTATCCCAGAGTAATAGGTCAGCGCACAGCCCTGATGCCAAATTCATACTTGGCGAGTAATCAACGCCATACCTTGTTTGTCCAAAGCTTTGAGTAAGCCTCGGATCTCCTGGGAGTTCTGTTAGATTGAAACTGGTTTCGTTTGCGGTGGGGGAGACGCACGTCCCGAACCTTGATGTCTTCATCGATCTCTTCTTGGACCTGTTTGAAGATATCAGGGTCGATTAGACTATCCACCGCAACCGTGTTTGTCCCTGACATTTTAGCAGGTGTTTTGAGTAGTGTTTTTTTTAGGAAAATTTAGTATTCGGAGAGATGAGATTCAGAAGATGGCGACGTCGGATGTACGCGTCGTGCGAAGGTTTCAAAGTGTGCGAAGAGTGCAACGTTGGGTTGGTGAAGATCGGAGTTGGACGTCAACACATCCGACTACTAAACTACCACAAGATGGGTTTAGTGAATAGAATTAGTCTCGTAAACAGACGCCAGCACGAATTGAAATAAACATCTCCGAGACGACAGACCATATATGGTCTAAAACAAGATCACCAACCCGCCTACGAGGACCTACAGAGGGCTTCATTATCTGGACAGTAATATGGTACCATTTCATACATAATAGAGCAAATCGCCCGGACCTGGACGTCACATGAAGAAAGAAAAGAAAGGGGACAAAAGCAGAAATAGAAACTTGAGTTAATATATAATATTTAATTGACAGGTCTGCTGATAGATACACAGATATATCTACGTTACCACCCGTAGAATGCGAGGGCCTGCTTACTTTTGTGTTCCAATAGACCTTCATTAAATGAGGACGTGGCTCTCAAAAGATACCTGTGACCCTAAAGCGCTTCAAGCGCTGACCCGAAACCGAGGTTTAAAAATAACAGAGTATAACGGTAAGATTAGTGCCGACCACCAAACATAGCAAAAGACAGTAAATAGTAGAGAAATGAAACCCCTCATCTCCTGGGAGGGATTGTGGGTAATGCTGAATGGTACTTCAGTCAGCTCCGAAACAATCAAAACGATGTTAACATAGATATGTAAACTGATGGCACTTACTCGAGAAGTTTTTGTGTCTCATCTGTAACGATGCCATCAACGCCCAGCGAGGTAGCCCACCTATACGTGTGATAGTCCAATCGTCAGTATATGAATGATACTTTTTACGCAACAGGACTGAACAGTACTTCATCAACTCAGTGTCATTCAGAGTCCAGACATAGACCTCCCTGCCTCTTGACTGAGCCTTCCTTATAAAATCGCTACCGAAAGGGCCGACAACGCTTGGGAAAAGTAGGTTAAAATTTGCTTCTGGAAGGTCTAAAAATTCCATCGCTATGCCAAGCGAATACCCAATGAACTAAAACCCGATACATCAACATCGGCGCGTTACAATAAAAGAATTATAGAGCGTATTTATGGATACTTACCGTAATTGGAAATCCTGGTAGGTATCTTTGGCAGAGCTGGAGGTTGTAAGGTTGGAGGGTTCAGACTAGGATTACGAAGACGGGTCGAATATAAGCGGGTCAGTCTTACCGGTGTAAACTGAATATTCCAACACCCTAGTTGTATTCGACCGTGCCAGTAGTCAGCACTTCCACTAACAGTAGCTATTGCTTCGGCAATTGCCAACATGACATCATCTGCTACATTGTCCGTCTTGGAGTCGTATTAGAGGAGAGTATAAAAGCGCTCTGAAAAGCATTAGGACTCTAATGGACGCACCTTGATATCAAGAATCAACCATATTCTTTTGTTTTCGGGTCGAGCGAGGAATTGAACCAATTCAGATAGCCGCGGCATGGGAACATGAGGTTCCTTTATAGTTCGTAGAGTTTTGAGATATTCCCAGTCGTAATCAATCACTGTTCCCGGTACGCCATAACACCGTTTCAGGGTTGCATCCTACAGCACGTGAAGAGTAGACACTTATTAGATGTGGGGACTGTGACTTGCCATTGACATTCATGAGGTAGACGTATTCTAGAAAGCTTACGTGGGAGAGAACTGCGATTCCATCTTTGGATAGGTGTATATCTGTTTCGAGAGCATGTGCACCTGCTTTGATGGCACTCTCGAAAGCCACCATCGTATTTTCAGGCCAGTGGAACCTTGAGCCACGATGAGCGATGCATTGCGCCTGGGGAAGAGTAGGATCTTGGGCTACGAGCGGATTTTGAATCGAATCGAGGCCTATTTGCGAGGCAATGCTGTCAGCTACTAGTCACTCTGCGGATGATGGTGTTGGAAAGAGACACAAATACCAAGCATGGCGCTTTGATTAGCAGCCTTTTCATATGTCATCATGGAGTACTCTTAATACAGATATGTGACTTGGCCCAAACGGGCGCGCCGGTCAATCAGAAGCGAGCTGGCGGAACCGCAGGCGGTGTGTTGTACGATTGATATCCAGGGGGTAACAGGTGTGAGTATCCCCCATATGTGGATGCGGGGCGACAAGAGGGACAAAGTCGATGCTTCGGACGGTCGGTCTTTCCGTGATAGCGTGGGATAAGTGCTGGGTAACGTAAGAACGAGTTACGGAATACCCAACCAGTCTAGGCGCCAAAATCGAGCTGTACGCTGCTTTGGTACTTGGACGCCACAGAGAATTTGAACGGTGGGGAACGAGAGGAGAAGAGGGATAACGAGAAGGAGAAGGAGAACATGAACAAGAACATGCAAAGAAAAGAAGGAAATTAGCTTGAACCGCAGAGGGCGGAGGATGGCGGAGAACGGAAAGATAGGTACAAAAGAGAGAGCGAGAGAGAAAGAGGAAACAAACGAGGATTGCCAGCGCAAGAACAGGAGCGAGGGGCGTTCGCGCCGGCTCTTCAAGAAACCCAGCTTGGCCTGGGTGTGGAGCTGATACCTGGTGCGTTTCGAGAAAGCATGCCAAATAAGTCGCAGAGGCACGTATTCCAAACCCAATCTGGAACACTGCAGCCTGCACCTCGCCTGATTTGGAATCCCGGGCTTCCAAATCGGTGGAGCTGGAAAGCTTCGTCTCCGACATGGCTGGCTTGGCGATGCCCAGGGATGTTTTGTCCCAGGCCGCCACAAAGAAAGATATAAAATTACAACGACCAAGTATTCCGTAATTGAATAGATAACAGATGGATGGACGTTGATATGTCTCAATAGATGTAACAGTCACACTTTCCCGCTACGCCAAAAACAGAAGAAGAAGAAGAAGAAGAAGAAGAAGAAGAAGGATAACAACAGCAATAATAATAATAACAGACTCGCCAAATCCGCAAAAAACTTTAATCTTCCTCAGCCATGTCGAGAGGGCTGTCCTCGGTCTGGAGGTTTCGTAGAATATCTGGAGTCAGCCCATCAACCTCATCCATCGGTACCTTGAGTGCTAGCGAAATCAGCTTTCGGTAATCGTTCATTCGCGTCCCAATCCCCGCTAGGGCGTACAACTCTATAATCTTCTCCACAAGCTGATTCCGCCCATATTGGGCTTTTACAAGCTGTTTTGCACTCTCAAATTGCTCTCTTTGCTCTTTTTCCAATCCGGCTACCGATGTCGGCTTGTTTTTAAAAACTGCTCTAGCCTCCTCCTCCTGTATTAATCTAGCAAGCTCGAAATATTGGTTTCGCTCGATTGCTTTGCGCAAAATTTCAGATTGGGCTCGAAAAGTCTCTCGAGCATGCTCGAGATCACCGTCAAATTGACCTTCGGATCCAACCGTGGCGAGGAGGGCTTCATATTGCGCCCTAGTTGCCTCAAGATCGGCATTTACAGAAGCAAGCAACTCTCTTGCCTGCAAAAGATCCTCTTCTTTTTCGCGGAGTTCCATGTCATATGCTGACGCAAGATCTTCGAGCTTCTCGGCCATTAGAGGAATGAACTTTTGGGTAGCCTGCATTGCCGCCTCGGATACGTGTGGCTGGGGAACACTGGCAGCATGATTCAATGCATATTTGACAGCGGCAACAGTAGCGTTTCCTTGAGAAGACGTTGGATTGAAGCGAAAAGATCCAGGAAGATGCGAAGGATTTACGTAGACATCCTGAAGTTGAACTGGCGACGAGCTAGCGAGTTGTCGATTCTGTTGCACCATGCTTCTCCGATCTCTTTCATATAAAACAATGTACTCATCCGCAGTATGACCTTCGTTATTTGGGATATCTGGGCTTCCGTGGTAGGCCAGCATCATTTGTACTAACTTTCGAGCACTGTTCTTCGCAGCAATGGTAAGGGCGGTGTTTCCTTCCATATCCTTTCGGTCTAAAAGCATTCCGATTTCTCCTTGAGGCTCAGTTTCCGACAGCTTCAAGAGAATAACATTGCAGTAGTACTTCGCGGCTAGGAGTTTGTTGCGAGAGCAAGTGGTGGCTGCTATGTGATGAAAGACCGTTGATTCAAAAGAGTCAACACAGCCAATGGTACTACGAAGAATTGTTACGAGCCGTGGAAATGCCTTCCGATCATAGTTATTTGTGAAGAGAACGGCTCTCATTAATGGAGTTTCGCCACGCTTATTCGTCATGTTAAAATCTGCACCTGCTTTGAGCAACAACTCAACAACAGCCAAATCACCCATAGCGGCAGCCCAATGGAAGGCAGTATGGCCTTCATCGTCGATGATCTCGTTGACTTCAAAATCCATGGGTGGGTTTTCCAGAAAAGGTGGTATTCCGTTCTCATTTGTCATGAAATAGTCTAAAAGTTCATCACTGTAAGCAACTCTCCGGCGCCGACTTAGCTCCAGAGAGTTTTCCATCATTCCGCCCCGTTTTCTTTTTCTTGTTAAATCCATAGGGAATGCCCCTAGGCCATCATCACCACCAGAGCCTTGCCCGTGATCAAGGGGGTCAATAAGTGAAGATGTCAGGCCGTCAATTTCGCTAAGGTCACCATCAGCAATCTCATCCTCTGAGTGATGACGCTCGCGATCTTCTTCAATTGGAGCAACAGCAACTAATTTGGGTGGCTCTAACATTGTAGAGAATTCGTTAGCCACAGCCAACAATGTTTAACTTGAAGTTGAGGGTGAATATACTGGTAATCTTCTTCGGATTAGCGCCTGCCTTTGTACCAGTGCCCCTTGGAGCCCTGGGCTTTGCCGATGCAGCGGTGACATGCTTTGGGGCTAGCGGAGGGCTTTCTGTGGTGGGCCGGAAGTTCACTATAGGGTCAAGCAAATCCTCAACTTTGTACTGAGTGGCTATTTCTCGACCCCTTTCAAGAGGTACCCACGTTCCTGCGAGAAGCATATGGTATTAGCAAGATTGGGTTTAGTAACTATACGATAGCATTCTAACAGATGAATGACTTGGAAAGGGCTCTCCCGAGAAAGAATTGTGGAGTGAGAGAGCGTACCCTGATACTTTCCGTACCCCCCCTGTACTTTTTCATGAACGCCTCTCTGAACTTCGCGCTCGAGTATCCTAGTTCTCTGAGGTTTGTCGAAGCCGGCAACCTTGAGAATCTGCGTAGCGTTTAGCCATCCGTCGGAGCGCCTGCGCATACACGCGATGCTCTTGCATAAGAACTCGTAAACGGGGACCTGGTTCTCAAAAAGAGTTAGCAGAATATACTTAGAGGTTTACGGAACCAAGGCCACACGCTTCAATCTAGGGGCTATTGTACATACACCGCTATATGTGGCCTTGTATATGATGGGATCAGGCATTTTAGGTCTATGCGGGCTAGACGAGGAAGCGGTTGGGCTATTTTCTGCACCGCGTATACCGTATGTTACGGACTAAGGGCCTTCCGAGCCCGCAGGATTGAGCAATAAAGATGGTAGCAATGGCAGGATTGATGCCGTGTCAGCAGCCAAGGTGGTGTTGATGGTGAATGATGCGCGCGATGTGTGTGGGCGCGTGAGATTTGACCATCAATAAATCAACCAATCATATTGCAGCTAGTCAGCAACCAACCACCACGACACCACCACCACTTCAACCACAATACAATCAAATCAATCCAATCCATCGCAGAATCGAAAATGTCACCTACCTCAACGGCGGGTGCCCCCGGTGGGTATTTCGTCATAGCCTTCCGGCCAACAAACACCTGCAAAGCTAATATGATGTTCAATTATAGTGGCGGCAGTCACTACTAAAGAAATGTCTGAGGCTCGACTTCCAGTTGCTTACCGGGATCGATGTGCGGGCCTCCTGATACCTCTCAATCGGTGTCGATTCGAAACAATGTACCTGCCGTGGAAGTGTGAGGTATGTGCATCTCCAATCTATTTTCTGATCGCCTTTTCTGGGAATGCTCCTGTTAAGGTGCGTTCCGTTTACTCGTGCTAACACAATCTCCCGGCCTACCATTCCTTAATACAGAACGAACGGCATTCCTACGAACGATGCCAGTATGATGAATTTATGAAAAGAGTCAAAAAGATGGAAGAGCTAAAGGCGGCGAACCCCGGAATCAGAAGCAATTGATTTCAAGATAGTATGATATCCCAAACTTGGGTGGCCTATTTAACCATCCTTCTTTGTTCATGACGACAGCTGTATATAAACCTCAATGCGCACATATTCAGACAATCGAATACTTATTTGGTACTTTAGCCCTAGCCAAGTAAATACTACTTTTGAGGCGGGCCTGTCATCACCATCGCCATCATCCTTGTTATCATCATTGTACCCACCTTGTATATCACACGGTTTTTACAAGGCTATCCACGAAGCTTCGTAACAGTTTGCATGGGCAATATGTCATCGAGATACCGTGTGCGTTAATATTGCGACTTCCATAGCTCTTCTAAAAACAAAATTGTTCCAGCTGAACCAAGGAAATTATAATGGCAAACATATGTTAGATCACCGCTGCTCAAAAAGCCCCTTCCAGAGATTCGTTCCTTTCCCCTCGCCGTTGCCGAGTGTTTCGGCGGCCTTGATCAAGTCATAGTTGACTTCTGAAGCGACCTTACTGTCCTTCTCATACTTGGGATGGTTGCGAACGAATTTTCGAATCCATGTCGCGGCTGTCTCCCACTTACCGTTTGACCGCTTCCGGATTAGGTCAAGGTATCTCGCAAGCTCGCACCTCGTCTCAACATCTACATTCACTGAGTTCAAATAGGACTCTATTAGTGAAATTAACCCCGGGAATCCATCCTGGGACGAATGTCCGTTCATGATTTCATCGATGGTCATCAGACAATACTCGTCATCCACGGAGCCAAGCTCTACTGGATTTGGGGTATTGGACATTGAATGGTCAGGGCTCGAGCCTAAAGTCTCTTTCCCACCGCGACTTACGTAACGATGGGGAAACACTTGCTTTCTGAAATGGAACTTTTCAGAAAGGACCGCATCCCGTCGATGAGCTGTCTCCATGTTCTCGGCAACCTGTCGCACAAATGGCACCAACCTATTAGCGCATCCCGGTAGACAAAGCACGGTAAAAGGCAACCATAAACACGTGGAATACAGCGGCCCAGGTCCTGCAAGGGAGCTAAGCCCACTATGTATCAATCGTATTTCTCACCCCCCAACCACAGCTTCCCGTAACACTACAGGAAGGGCACTTACTTTGGAAATTGGGATATAAAAAGTTAACCCGTAAGACAGAATCGTTCTTGTTAGGAGCACGATAAAAATGGAAAATGCCGCATTCTCGAAATCAGTTAATTGGACCTCCATGCTTCTGAACTCTACTCGCCAGCCTATAGAATCTTCGCCGCTCGGTGGGGGTTTAAAACGCATATGCTGCCAGTTTGTCGATTGGATATTCTACCAGATTGGTTAGATTGCGGTACTACCACAAGCAGAAATCTTCAAGACCCCTCCAAAATACCTCAAAGTTATCATTCTGATTGATATCAAAATTCTTTACACTTTCACTAAAGACAACCAAAGGATCCCGAATGAAGAGATGGGCAAAATGTTTCGCCAGCAGCTCGTCCATCCCTTACCATCGTTAGGATGCACGGGTTCGTATAGGTTTGCAAAGATATCATGGAAAGTAGTACCTCCGTCAAGTAGTTTCTGTTTCAAAGGAAGGTTTTGGTGGATATCAATGTCGTTGTACTCTGGTCGATACCCCGGGTCTTGTGCAATGTATGTCGAGACCGAGTCGTATCTTGATTTCGGGATAGCATATTTATTTTCGTTGAGAGGCTGCAAATTATTGATGGGCATAAAATGGAAGAGTTAATTGGATGGGGGTTAATTGGATGGGGGTTAAGCCTACTTTTAATCCCCTTTCTTCTTCTGTACGATCGTCAACTGCTCTGGATATTACATTCCAGCGGCAATCGATATCCGTCAAGTAACCTTTGAATATTGGACTTGCGGCAGAAAGAGCAAGCATGATCGGTCCAAGCGGGCAAAGTTGATCATACAAGGTTCGAGCTTCGCTGATGTTCTTTGCCTGGAAAGTTATTTGCAGACAACAAGAGCCCATCCCAAAGCCCATAGCATCCATGTATACATGACCTTCCTTAGCAGCGCCGTTTCGGACATCCTCATCTTCAGGGTAATCCGAGAGATTGTACAAGACAGTCGGATCTTTGAAGGGCACTGGGGTCTTTTCATCATAAAATACGGGCATATTGATGCAGACCTTACTACCTCGCCGTGACCTAATGTTTGCGGTGAGGGTTGGGAAACGGATATGCTCATTTATAATCTCATCGGGAACAAAAATGCTTCGGGCAGTTGGCCCGTGCGGTGGGAAATAAGGTTGCGTGAACGCTCCCGGCACGCCTAGCCGCGGAAAGGATGTCATTGTAATCGGGGCTTCGTTCGTTGCCATATGCTGCTTTGCTATTATTCGTCTGAATGGTCGGGATGTTAGATCAAATGATAGGAGGATAGCAGACGTAGTACAGGATACCGGAATGGTGTATCCAAGGAATATCTGTCCAACCTTTTTGTCATATCAGGCTCAACGGTGAGCAGGTCACGAAGCGTTCCTCCATAGGGAGCACCAGGTGTAGCTTCGAGCATGAATCGACCATATTCAGCATGAAAGGTTGGGATCCTCCGGCCAGCTTTTCTACTGACAACCGAATGGGATGCCAGAGTCGGGAGAAGTTAGAATGTAAGTTGTTTGAAATGTATTCTGTCATACAGAATCAACTCTCACTGACAGTTGGAAAAAAAGACGAAAGGGAATGACCACGTACGGGTTTATTTCTTGCAGGCTGGGGACGCAGCCACCCGCCTCTTGTAACTCCTCGTCATGCGCGAGATCCTTCAAGATCTCGGCCTGCCGCAAGGATAATAGGGCATGTTTGGAATCCTCGTCATATGAAACGACTAGATATTCGATCTAAAATTGCCACGCGAGAAGAGTGAGACCGGTGCTACTAGCCGTACAACAGGAGCAAAGAGTCCGCGAAGGGTGATCGCAGCCTTTGTTTCACGCGAATGACGGAGAGCAGCATTGTGCCAGTGAGTCGGTGATGCTCAAAGAATGCCCCAAGAATTTTATTCGTTGAAGTCTGAAGAGTATAATATTGGGCGATTTGAAAAACATCGAAGAGCGGGTAAGGCGCATATGTTACCTCGTCACCCCATAGTAGAATATCTCGCTCCTTGCTCTTGGCCTTCCTCCAGATGTTCAATAGTTGCTGCAAGGAGGAGCCAGAGAACAGTCAGACCCTCAGTGTATTATGTTTTCTGGTGGGGTGCCAGAAAGCAACAAGCGATATCGCTAACCTCAATCCCTCGCTCCCGGACTAAATCGGCGAGTGGTCTGGCTTCCTCCCAAGAAAGAGGAGTTCCAAGAGACCTGTAGGTTTAGATGGGTAGAATGGTCAAACTGCTTGAACAAAGTCGGTGCAACTATGAGGTCGTAGAACTTACAGTAACCCCATTTTTTCTCACACCGATACCAGGTTTACAATGGATGTATGTCCCTTTTCTTTCGATGCTGAATGTCGTCCTAACTGTGCTGTTGACCCAAGTTTCGACGAATAATTATGACTGTAGGAGGAGGAGGAGGAGGAGGAGTGGTTGACATTTTGGTGGTTCTTTGCGGGAAGCTTTCATGGGTTAGCCACACAACAAGCTTACCTAATCAGACATCCCACCTTCCAACGGAAGATGGTTCTGTTCAGGTAGAAGAAAGCTTGTGGCAGGAGGTCTCGAATTTAGGTAGCCCGAGCGAGGAACGACCGCGCCAAGCGCGAACGGTAGCTGAAAAGTCCGATCTATTCTTCCCACGTATATTCCATTTCTCCCATCTTATTGTACTTTTTTATACATGGACACACTATCTCGAGGCATGATAATTCCACAGATACCTAGATACCAGATCGCTAACAACATGCAACATTTTCGACCAAGATCCCTCAAGTATTCACATTCAAATACTTCGTACTTACTCCCAGTACCTATCTCTCCATGTACGCATGCAGATCAAATGAGTTCCTTCTGTAAATTGGCTCTTCGGGAATTTACAACTGCCCAAGGTGCTCAGGCACATTGAAGGTGAAATCAAAAGTCGTTTCTTCATCAACTCAAATGCCCCAAATTTTAGATGTGGCTATATGTTACAAAAATTGCAAAAAAGATGTAGCTTGCCCTCCACCCTCCTTTTTGTATTGCATGCGTCTGGAACAGAGAAGACGAAAAAAGAGACAAGAAAAGAAAATAACAAAGTAATGCAAAGCCAGCAGCTGTAGACACCGTACTTATCCTGACTCTCGCGTAGTGGATAGCAAGAGACCCTTGAAAGAACCAAAAGACTTGAAAAGGTGCTGTTAGATTCATGAAACGCCAAGAATGAACCCGTCGGTATAGTTAGATACAACTCCATAAACGCCATTAGCAAGATGCTTTACTACTGAAAATAAAAAATAAAAAATAAAAAATAAAAAAATTACAGAAGCGAAAACACTATGTCTTCGAAAGAGCAAAGGAATGAGGAAAGGTGCAAGATTAAACAAAAGAATTAGCAAGCAAGTAGATTAAATACAAAATTCGTAGTTGTTCCATGTCAGCATTATACATTTGCACGTATTGTTTTAGCAGCGAGGACCGTTGAGATATAAGGATCTCGGGAGCTTGCAATGAATTAGTAAGAATGTCCCTTGGCGAGTGTACCACGTCTGAACCCGCATAGTCAAGTGTAAGACAAGAAGCGAGGGAGAGAGCCCTAATGGATTGCAAGATCACACCGGACTAGACAACGGCTTCAAACCTCACATGAGCGTTGCTGACGCAGACTTTCGAGCCAATGGGGAAGGGCCGATTGACGGGTTGTTCTTGTTCAGTTTTCGGGTCAATTTCGCATAATCTATGACACTACTTAGCTGTAATCTTGCAAAGTTGGCGATATACGTTAAACAAGGTCACTCTACTTACGTAATCCACAGGCATTACAAAGCGTTCTTGCACCATCAGGGCCACGTCGCCATTCCGGTGTCTCAGCACGGTTGCAGCTATGACAACGACCAGGAGGGGCGGCTTTCTGAAAAAGCCAAGTCAGAATATATCCGTTGAAGCACATGCGCTGGGATGCATGGCGAAGGGGAATGGGAACATGGTACATACTCCTTTCCGTTGTTTTTTAGGATCAGGGTGCAATGCGCCCCTCAAATCATCACCATATCCCATTTCGTCATCCATATGATCAATTGACCGTTTGGGGATCGGTTTTATGGGATTGATCTGCTGTTCGTGCTTTCTGCTCTGGTCACTAACCACTTTATTCCGCCAATACTCTAAAGCTTCAAGAATGCGGTGTGTGATATTGATAGCGTCGTCCAATGCTTGAATCGAAGGTTCGATTTGTCCGGAATATTTGAGAGCTTGGAAACCACCTGGCTGCCCACCCTGTGGTGTGTATTGGGTCGAGAAATGATAAAGGTGCGATGCATTGTCCCGGATCTAAATGACGCGATGGTTAACGGGAAAGGCTCTTAGTTAACAAGGGGAACAATTCTAGGATGAATTCTCACCAGATCGAGTTCGCGACGTAATTCTGATATATCCAGAGCTCTGTTAATCGCTGAGCCGTACGTATCTTGAAAACTGGTCTTGCCGCTAACGGACTTGCCTTTGGGAGAAAATGGAGTGTCCGAATGACCAACCGGTTCCGTACCATAAGGTCCGCCCCTATGTTGATAGGCATACAAAGCTGCCGCCTGGCCGGGAAATGGCTGACCTCCTCCTCCTCCTCCTCCCCCTCCAGTTCCTGGCATTCCACCTGCTTGATATGTAGAGGTGACAGATGCGTGGGCGGAAGGGGGTGGAACTGGAGGAAATGCTGATAGATGTGGCGAAATCTGGGCGTATTTCTGTTGTTCGTATGATTGATGGTTTTGTTCGTATCCATGGGTATAGTGGGGGGGAGGGGGAGGAGGAGGTCGACTGAACTGATGTTCACTCGGACCAGATTGTAAACGAGGCGATCCTTTCACTGCACGATCGGCAGAGCTGTAAGCAGAGTGAGCCTCAGAAATATCACGATTGGAGTATGACAATGCACTGCCATGACTATGTTGAGGGACACCGGTTCGGATGTGTGGTCCAGTCTTATCGAGAGAGAGATTGCTGGGTGGAGGCGGCGGCGGCGGCGGTAGGGCGGTAGTTGGTGATGACTGGTGACTGCTGGCCGGTCGTATAGCCGTAGACGGAGGCAGTGTACTGGGAGACTCGGATTCGTATAAAGGACGTGGAGGGTAGGGACGAGCGGGTGCGGAGGACGAAAGACCCGAGGTCAAAGCGGGGGGGCCAGGAGGTGCCGAGCTTCCCGTCGATACAATACTAGAGGGCACATAGTTTGCCGGAAGTGCATCAATCATTTGGTTTAAGGACGGTAATGACGGTAAGGTCACAGGTCTCGATTGTCCAGAAACGCGAGTATCGTCTTCTTTTTCGCTTGTCCTCCTCGATTCAGGTGGCGAGATGTATTCGGTGGTCTGTGGTTTGGGCAGCGTAGAAGATGTAGATACTGGAGAGGCATATTTTGTCGTTGGGCTAGTAGGTGTTATGACAGCAGGATGCCCTTGATTCTGTCGGTGAGGGGAATACGGGTCGTCGTGCATGGAACGATCGTATCGCGCATAACCAAGAGGTGGTAAGGTGTCGCTAGAGATATCCCACAAGAGGTTAACACGACTGGCTCAGAAGAAGATATGCGTATTGAAGCCATTGATATCACTAGCCGGTTGAAGAACACAGGTCTTGGGAAACGGAGATTTGGGAAATTATGTGCAAACTTGTGATCAATGTATGAGCCCAAAACAAAAACAAAACAAGATAAAATAAAATAAACGTACCTTTTCCTTCTCTCATTCTCAGATGTGGATCCCATATCTACAACCTGGTTTTGGCTGACAATGACAGCCCCGACTGCTTGAAACGTGGGAGCGGTGCCAGGCAATAGGTGCTCCTCCACTGCTACCTGCCGATAAACGATAGCCGTTGAGGAGCGCGAGTCTCTCAGTATCTGAATGGACGCAAGATTCGGACACCAATCCTCTAGGCCTCTTCCCGTTGTTTGCAAGGGCGTCAGGGGAGTTTTTTTTTTTTTTATAGGAAAAAAAACCCCGTCTTCAGCTTCTCGCCAAACTTCTGTATCTTTATGTTTCACAAAAAAAAAAACCCCTCCCCCCAAAAAAAAGGAGGAAAAAAAGGATAGTAGTAATAATTAGGGTTCAAAAAACAATTAAAAAAATTTGCCTTTTGAAGAAGATCCGTGAGATAAGATAAATTCTATAACGAGTTTTCGTTGTCCACCAGGATGCTAACTCTGAGAATGAGGGGGTCTAGGATCTCCAAATCACAGTAGCAGTTTCCAAGCGGGTCGAACGGGTAAGACCTCAATAAGAGGCAAAACGGGTATTCCGATGGTGGCAAGGTAGATATTTGTATATCTTGGTCCGTTCGTGTTTCCTAAGTACGGTTTATTCTGAGGCGTGTGGCGGAACAGTAGTATTCGGGTACTGCTGGAGAAGCTGAAACAAAAAGAGGGAGAGAAGAACTCCTCCTTTGGTAGGAGTGCGAGTTGTTGAAGCCAGTAAAAAGAGACAGTGAGCGTAGAATTGTCGTTGAGAGCGGTGATATCTGATCTAATCAGACCAGGAATAGATCGCCGAATTATTTTGTCTTAAATGGGAGATGCGGATAGCAACAATATTAGGTGGCAATTCTTCAGGTCGTGTGGAAATGTAGCGATGCAGACACGAAATTATGGTGATGGTGGTATCGATGGTGATGCTAATATTGTAGGTTGTTGTTGTTGTTGTGGTTGGGACTTCACTCGGGAAGGGAGGAAACTTGGCAATTCAAGTCGCTGGGATCCGGTGTGGGCGTCAATGAAGGGAGCACCGCGTGTATATTCGTAATGCGGAGGATGGGGGGAGAAGGATGCCGGTGATGATGATGGAAAAATATGGCAGAAATTGGCGGAAAGTAAGGCCAGGGAAGGAAGAGGTGGGAGGAAGAGAAGGGAAGGAAAGGGAGATAGGTCGCGATCCGGGACAATGCAAGGCAATTGCAGCAACGCAGCGAGATCTTGATCTGTGGGATTTAGCGGGATCGGAACCACATCTAGGTTGCTGTTTAGTGGCCCGTAGTTTAGACGAGCGAACGGGCAAGAGGCGTGACTATCCGCAAGAGGAGGAGGAGGAGGAGGAAGAGAAGGAGGAACCGGGGGGAGGGCGGCGGGTTGGACGTTGGCAAAGGGGATGATGGAGGAAGGAAGCAGCAGGAGAGGAAGAGTAGGAGTAGGAGGAGCAGGAGCAAGAGGAGGAGGAGAGAGGTAAGAGACCGAAGAGAGGAGGGAGGAGCAGGAGCAGGAGGGAGGGGACGAAGAGACTTCCCAAGCAGAATTATGGATGAAGATGGTATGATCTGTGTGTCCCAGATTGAGTTTTGTGCAGGTAGCAATACTTTCTTTTCCTCCCAGCACTAAGGAAAGCGTCGATATGCAAGTACCGCTATACCTACTTGCATTACATGATATTGCAGACTTGCAGACTTACTGACTTTGTACTTGCAGATATAGACACACCCTGAGTTCTTGACACGCACACGCTCTCTTTCGACGGGGAAGTTAGCGTCAGGACCCAAACGGGGAATAATTGGCCATGTCCACAGCAGCGGCAACTTGAATTTGCATGTCGAGTACGAAGTACAAAGATTGCATTGTCAGATCCCAGTAACCAACTAGCAAATATGTATGTACTTTGTCCACAGTACAGGCTCACTTCGTGCGTCCGAAGGGACTAGCGAAACCCGTCCGGCTGGGCTGAACCCCCCATTCCCCGAGGAAATATAACGGTTCAACCCGGGTTCTTCATCGAGGCCCCCGGAGTGCTCTCCACGCCGGTCGCAAGCCTGGGGCCCGGTCGCTTATGTGGCCATTGGCAATCTCAATCTCGATCGGAAAGCTTGAACGGCGCTCCCCAATACATATGTATGATCCGACATTGAGACGGGCAAGGACGATGATCGGATGCACATATCAAAGCGGCACCTGCAAATCAACAGATCCTACGGGCACGTCTGTACCAGCACGTCTGTACCAGCACGGTTTGCCCCCCCCCAAATCCCTCCCCGTGAGCCCAGGCCCGAGTTTCTTCCCTGCAGACTGGTGTCGCACCACTTTCTGGCTAAATAAATTAAATAGACTAGAAACTAGACTGACAGAGGCTATCTTGTTGAGTTTCATCGTCGGCACCAGCCTGGCATTGCATTACCTACTTACATATCTGTTCAACGATGTCATTTCAATCCTGGCGGTGTGTGCGAGCCTGTGAGTGCGTGTGTGAGTGCGTGTGTGAGTGCGTGTGTGAGCACATGTACACAGTATGTGCTTGCCGGAGAGAGAGAGAGAGCAACACGATCCTGGTGCTATAGACTTAATATATGCCAATCGTTCTCTAACGGCCCTTTTACCAGATCGGGTCTGGCGCACACAACGGTGGCTTGCGATCTTGATTTCCTTCAAAGATCGGCCGGTAATTATAGGTTGGAACCTTCCGTCGCCTTGACCATTGCCCAGGATGGCTCCAGGATGGCTCCAGGATGGGTTGGTTTTCTGGAGATAATCAGGCTTTTCTTTTTCGTCGAGTAAACTTGCCTGATGGTTGCATCAGCCATCGTTGACAGCCAAAAAGTAGCCGAATCCTTCCGATAGAGAAATCGTGGGTGGATCTGGTCCGTCTGGAGATTGGATCGGGTGGAGAAGCGAGGATGCATGGGAAAGAGCGCACCGAAACGAAATCAAGATCCCACCTTGCCCCATAATTCTCACCCGCCAATACATACATCAGGGTGACTGAGCAGCGTTCCTTCTTTCTCTGGTTCTCATCGTCCAACCGGCAGTCTGCAAATGCCCGCACCCGTTTCTCCCAGCGTCCTTTTTTTTTTTTGTTGGTTGATGTTCGTGACCTGGTACGGATTAATTCCCGGGGCTCCCTCTCCCTCTCTCTCACTCTCTCTCCGGAGTTTAAGCAAAAATTTTTAGCGGGCACACTCATCCTGGGCAGCAATGAAACGGAGTGGCCTGATACTTACTGTCAATTCGCAGGCAAATGGGAGGAGAGAAGAGTTGGCTTCCTTTTAGCGTTGCGAGTCAAGACCAGCCAACAATGCGAGCGGGAAGAAGTCGAAAAAGCAAAATCCCGTCGAATCGAGTGGCCTCACGCGAATCGCCATTTCCAGAGGAGAAACATGACCAATCGCAGCAGCCTGCGGACGGGTGGAAAGTGGAGGGTCGTGGAGCTGGGTGGGGGGTGGATCTCGCATCTTGCAGGACGGCCCATGTCTTCATCGTCCTCGAAAGGGCGGATTCTCAACGGTCGTGAGCAAGCTCGAGGCTTCCTCCTTCTTATTGAGGTTCAAGATCCTGTCAGGCCACAGCAGCGGAAGTTACCAGTCGCATCAAACTTTTCTGTGGAGGAGGAGGAGGAGGAGGAGGAGGAAGGCCAGGGAACGGCACAAGCGAGGTCTCGTATTGCTTGCCTCGATTCGCATACATGAAAGATTGTGCCGACTCGCTCGCTCGATCTGCTCATGATCAAGATCTGGCTTCGGTTATCATCATTTCAAATGAAGCCAGGGCTTCTCTTCCCTTCCCCTTTCTTTCCTTCTTCCCCCCCGATCCCTCGACACCGTTGACATATATGTACGCACTCACGGTACTCTTGTATTGCCGGTCTCTATTACCGACTGCCAAACATTATCTGCCGTTTGATTGCTCAACAAGTCCCTCCTCGGATGCTGAGACTGGGGCTTTCGTATTGCGCAACAGAATCGGGTAAACCCCTCCCGCTGTCCGTGCCTGTGAATCTCTCTCTTCTCCGCCCCACGCACACCGCACCAACAAAAGTTCCAATCCGATTCTGAACGATCTGAACATGCGCACACTCGCAACCCAACATCCTGCAATGTGCAGTTCAACGGCTGAACCTTTCGATCTGGTCCCACAAATACGGGTGTGCAAAACAGCTTGTCGATTCCCACGTGTCCGTGTATCCTTGTGGAGAGACGGAAACGAACTAACATTAGCGTGCGCGCGTGGGACAAGATCGATTGAACGATCTCGGTCAGATCGTAATCTACCGATCGGATTTAAATTTTGTGTGTGCTCTTTACCAACACCGTAATACTTTTCGGCAAGTACAAGTACATTCGTCTACCTTCCACCTGACTCATTGAGAGTTGCGCTCCGGTTTATTTCATTGTTTTTGCTACCTTGTGTAATCGGAGCTTCGATGAATGTGCAAACTAGAACAATATGTTCAAGAAGAGGATATTTTCAATGCTGGGCTTGTGTTTTTGAACCAAACTTGCAGGAGTACAACGATCCAGTCCCAGTTACACGTAGACCGGGAGCAGGATGCGTAGGTCAATACATTTACACACCTATTACACTAGGACCCCTTGGTATAGTTATACAAGTAGGGACCTGATCCTACTCAAGTTTTCCTAAAAAATACCCCTCCACCCCTCGATGCACCTTCAGATCCCACCCGTACCAAATCAAACCAAGTTCGCAAGTCCCACACGCCGAGGACTCCATGAAGATTATACAGTGCTGAATGCAAGCAAAAGCCGACTGGACCCTGCACAAAATCAAGAAAAGGTAGAAAAAAATCAAAAGAAATCACCACGAAACCGCTGTCATAGGAAGTGCAAACATGTGATATAAAAGGCATCAGGTCGTTACTCTCGTTTATAACGAGGTTGGAGTAGTACGGTAAGCAAAGAAAATAACTAAATCACAGTTCCCCATTGGATCTACAGGACCTGGGGAGGGGGGGCTGTACAAATACACCCTATACATTTGCATCCCCAAACCCTTGCTTTATTACCCTCTGTCCAAATGCGATATAGACTTCAATACTTCGTGCAACGGTAATGATGTTGTTCCGGCCGCCTTCAGTGCTGCCTCCTTTCTCAAATCCAGTACCATGGACGCCTTCCCAAGGACGTTTTCCGACACGCTCTTTGCATGTTGGCTATACTGGTGAGCCTTGTGCATTCCATGAGAAAATTGGTCAATCTTGAACTCCATCGTCCCTCTACCTTTCGACATCATATTTTGGATAACTGAGACTGCACGATCAGTCTCATCAAACCCTGATATGACTGGGGCCTCTTGCGGCCGGAGCAGAGTAATATCCAGATTTGTGGGTCTTAAGACTCCTTCTCTTTGTATCTTTGATACTTTTGAAGGCACTCTCTCACATATATCTGCCCAGGCTTGCTTTTCGTGATTTAATCTAAAAGTTGTCTCATCGTCAGCATGCTTTTATCTTCCCGCGATCGTTCTCTACAATTCCTAAAATGTGATTTGCTCTGTCGCACACTTACTCGCTTAGTTGTTGCTCAAGAGCAGCGATTTTTCTTTTATGGTCCTCATTTTTGGGGTGAGGTTTTTTGGCTACATCTTCAGTACCCTCATTTGCCTATTAAAGCAGTTAGGTAATAGTCAGTCACAAGCCCGGAGCTTCAGCCTGCGAAATTCTTACCTCTGAGATTTCCCACCAATTGACGTTCAGCTTCTTCTCTGTGAGATCCGCGAGAATATCTTCCTCGATAACGCGTGCTACGTGTGTTTGTTAGACAATATTGTACAAAGGCAAGGACAATAAATAATCAATCTGAGAAAAGTTTCATACCGGCAGCTCGGGCATTCGATAGGGCATCGCGGCCCCTTGCTCGTTTCTCACTTAAGGCACATTTGGAGCACCAGGCGAGAAGCTGCTGCATGCGCTGTGTTTCGATCATTTGGGCATCCAAATGTTTATAAAAGTCCGTAGGCTGCACATCCGGATGTGGTGCGGCTAACCCCCAAAATATTAGTGAGATCGGCGGTTAATATATTGCCCAGGTTATAGAGACCATACCGATAAATCCATTTGTTAAAGAGCTCGCCCTTCTGCCCCGCAGCCCCAGGCTGCTCCGTCGATGACCTTTCGCTTCACGCATTTCCTTGTTTCTTTTCCTTACCAATGGTGTATCTTCTATGGCGGCCAATGGGACAGTTAAAGGTTTGTCTTTCCCCGCGTTCCTTTCTAAGGGTTTCCCCGACGATTCCGCATTTAGTCTCGGCGAGCGTCGTACTCTAGGTATATTCCTCCCTGGAGTTTCGAATGCTTGAGATTTCGGTTTACGTCCTGCAGTAAGTTGTCTCGCATTCGTTTGAGATGTTAAGGGCCTCTCGTTCTCATTCTCAATGACCTTCGCTCGGAGGACTGGCAGACCTGCCGGGTTCTGTTGCTGTCGGCTTGGAGATCTTCTCTCGATTTTCCCAGTTGTCTCGGGTGGCCTCCGTTCGATTACGTCCTGCTGTCGATCAATAGCCTCCTCCTCCTCCTCCTCCCTTATGTTCCGCCCCTCTTCTTTCTTTTGGTTCTGTTTAGCTCTTTTAGCCCGACTAGGTCCTTTCGAAAATATGTTCTCAGAACTATCATCGGCATCGGCAACCGAGCCTATGGTCTAAGTCAGTCTCCTAAAACTCGTACGGTAAGCGATTTGGATGTTATTTATACTTCTTGTAGTCTAGCATATTAAAGGTCACCAGTTAGCATAAGCAATACCAAAACTACAGATTCTCACATCATACCCTTGATCGAGTTTTCGCTCCCAAGTCATTGCCTCGGGCGGCAGGTCGTCCAGGAGAATATCGCCTCGTCTTCTTAAGAGGTGGTAGATCTGCTCGAGAGCCGTCCGGTGCATCTTCTAAAAATGTTTTGGCGCCACTTTTGCGTTTCGGCCGGTGACTGGCCATCGTGATGGCTGGCATTGGCATGAACGTTAAGGGGAGAGGGTAGGCGGCGAATTCAGTCATGTAATCGTACGACTAATCATCGCAGTATAACGAGAATTTGCTGTTTGTGCTGGTAGCGATATCGGGCGTTACGCCCGAGCGATATCGAAAAGGAGATGGTGGTTGCAGATACAGTGTGGGGATCCTGAGATGTTGTTGTATGAGCGGTATGAATATAGATGACCGGAATAACAATGGAGTTGCTGTGGGCTCTTGAATCGTCGGAAATCAGCGGCTCTGAACTATTCTAACCTGCAGGGCTCTCGACCCTCGTGCTAGTATCGGCGATAGCGGCGGTGAAGTGACGATGTCGATGTCGATATCGTTGACGTCGTTTTTCTTTGGGGTTGGTTGACGCGACAAATCTGCCACCCGGAACGAAAGCGATCGCGACAACAACAACAAAACAATAACAGCACAACACACAACACATAGCACACAACACAAACCAATCGAGCCGAGCAGCTTGGCACTTTGTCAACACAAACTATCAGAGTCTGGTTCAACGAGACAATCGAAGACCAGAAGCTAGACACTTTGTAGTCTCGTTGTTGACCGCTCCATACTAAATATAAAGCATACATTCGGTAGGGGAAAGCACGAGTAGTAAAGTACTTTTTCAGCTCCGCATCTCCATTAGTTCGGCGATCAAGTATCCGAACGGACAATCACAAAAACGAGCCCAGTCGCCCCAAAAATGCATTCTTCTCTAGTCTGACAGTTCGATGGTG
The DNA here is from genome assembly GCA_036971385.1 of Dactylellina parvicollis. Classification (NCBI taxonomy): domain Eukaryota; kingdom Fungi; phylum Ascomycota; class Orbiliomycetes; order Orbiliales; family Orbiliaceae; genus Dactylellina; species Dactylellina parvicollis. Next base: position 94,095 of record JAJTUD010000006.1, read on the forward strand.
GGGAAATATATATAAAAAAAGACAGTTTGTCCCATATCTGATGTAGAATAACAGTAACATCGTTACTACCACCCGGTATAAACCTAAACCAAATATATATAAAAAGACTTATTCGTTCCGAGGTGGCGCCAGACTTCCCTCCACTCTGCGTTTAGCATCCGCTTTGTCAGCAGCCGTGACATGCTTAGAAATTGTTTCATGTCCAACTTCTCGCTGATCGGGGCTATGTCCAACAGACATACCCACACGAATCTTTCCGAAGAGATATCGTTAGCATCGCCTGAAGAATATCGATGTATTCCGCTTTGCATCCATTCTATTCGCGATGGGGTGGGAAAACTTACTAATGTTTCAACTGCTTCTTTCGAGTTGGCGATCAAGTCATCGTCCCATCTCATAGTGTTCGGTTCGAACAATACCACCAGTGTACTTCCTCCAAACTTGAAGTAACCCAGTTCATCTCCTCTTGCCACTTGAGAGCCCGCTTTAGCAGTGATTACCGTGCTGCCTACCATCATGGCCCCTACGCACACAACCATCACACGTCCATGCGCTGTGGAATCGATTGGGACTATCACTCTGATGTTTTCTCCGTAAACATCAAGCCTGTAAATTTCGTATTAACATAACCGCTCCTCAACCACGATGATTTGAGAATGGATTGTACGTACGCAGATCTGATTGCCATGGGATTCACGGTGTAGTACTCGCCCTTTACAAGCTTTGGTTCCCCCATGACACCGTCTACCGGAATGTGGAAACGGTGGTAGTCCTGTGGTGCAAGGCGGAAAATTCCAAGCGCCCCACCATTAAACCTCTTCGCTTCCTCTCCGTATGCGGGACCGAGGAGCCGTTCTACCGAAAAGTCACGACCTTTGACCCAGATTCGAGTTGCATCATCGATAGTATCGAACACAACGGATCGGCAGTCAGCTGGTGATACAATAACCTTGGGGTTGTCCGGGTATGCAACTGGACGAGAGTCAGGCTTGAGCTCTCGATAAAAGAATTCATTGAATCTGATACACTATCAGTAAATATTGGCTGAACATCGGCAATCGTTAGGTTCTAGCTTACGTCTTAAACTCCTCCAATGGTTTGAGAACCTCATTGATGTTCAATTGATGGAAAGCAATAAATGCCTTGATGTCTCGCGCAGATGCTGGGTTGTCATATTTCTTGCCCTGCTTAAAGCTGAGGTTTTCAAGTAATTGTCGAACTAAACACTTCATTAGCGCAGAAAATTTAGGTAACAAGAGAGGTAGCATACTCTTCTTCTTTTCCATACTACTGCTCTTCAAACCTTTGTAAAGCAGCCGTATCCCTAGTCGGACATATACGCTCATACGCTCTTCGGAGATTAAACCTGTGATTCGATCCTGGACGAGGATATTGGCGGAGTTTGCCCCAAGCTTATATCCACCATATGAGACCTTTGTGATGACTTTAGAATACCACTTTCGCTGGGCCTGACTTGATGTCACAAATCCACCCATTACTAATCGGTCTACTCTTCGCCAATCCTGACTAGCACAAGTAGCTAGATGAGTGACGATATCGACTTCTGATCTCTTCTGCAATCGTGGCTGATGGCACAGGGGACATTCTTTAACGACAATAACATGTTCTTCTCTCTCGTCCTCATCTGCTAATCCGTCGTTGGATAAGTTCGCCCCTTCCTCCCCTGCTGCTCCCATTCCGGGAACTGGTATTGTTGGGGTTAGTGATTGATTGAGAGAATAAGTGGATTGCGAATTGGACTGATTTGCAGGCGTGTAACTGTCCGAATTCGTATCAGCAGATCTAGTTGAAGCGGTATCTGTCGACGGTTCATCTTTTCCTAAGCTCGGGCTGCTGTGGTTATATGGCGAGTATCCATTGTTCGTAGATTTAGAGGTCACAGCAAGCTGGTCTTCCAGGCAGATAACTGCTTGGTCCATCGTGAGCTCATGAGACAGGTGGTTGTCAACCGAATACCCATTCTCTTCAGCAAATCTTTCAAAAAACCCATCGATGGTGCTTGCTTTTAATGTAGACCCTAAAGAATCTAACATGGTAGTGAGTTCTACTCGACTTATCAAGCCACTGTCGTCCGCATCATATTGTCGAAGCATAACTCGCCAAAACTGTTGCCTAAGAGCTGGGTAAGGTATATATTTGGCCCTGATATGTAACCCGGGGCTATGTTTGCCTTCCCATCTTTCTTTGTTTTTCATATGCAAAGGGAGATCAAAAACTTTCAGATCGTATTCATTAGTATCGGTCTGGATCATTGGAGGCTCTTCGGCTGTTGGGGTAGGAGGGGACGGCGTTGACAAAGGCGCTGGAGGTGCAAGTTGACCATCTTTCGTAGAGACTATTTCGGGCACCACAGGCTTACTAGTCATCTGGTATAATGAGGAAGAAGATGTGGTGTGTTTTGAAGAAAGATCTGGACGGCCTTTTTTTGACAAATTCGTTGCCGAACTTGACCTAGATAGTGGCAGACGGAACCGGCTTTTGGATCCGTTATTTTGACTCGAAGTCGACACATCATAAGCAGAGAAGTCAGGCATCTCGTACAATCCATAGTCGCTCTTCGGCTTGGGCGCAGTTGCAATGACGTCTTGAACAGAAAGGTCAACTTGAGCAACAAAATCATTTCCCGAGAATTTGTCTTTATCTACGACGGCAAAGTTGAGGGAGTAGTTTTGCTCATGTCGAAGCACCTGGAAGACCATCTTTTCATCGAATTTCGGATCAAGGCAGTGGCGAATAACTCTGGTACGATATGTCTTTTTCCCGAGAGACACAACAACAAATGGATCGCAATCAAAACTCGTCCGTGTCACTACATGAGGATTAGTTTCAGGTGTTAGACACAAATATAATACGGATGATATATAGGGAGAGTCTTACTATTCTTTTCTGGCGGAAGATCGGTGCATGATGTAATCTCGATGAACATCACCCCAACCACATCACTGCTGTTGGCAAGTTCGTACGCGCTAACTGCTTTCTTCTTCTTTGATTTCTTCGATTTCGTTTTCAGCTTCAGCCGCCTCCTCGCTTTCTTTTTTTCTTCACCTTCTTGCTTAGTTGCACTGGTGACCTCTGGGCCTTCGTCAGCGGTGTCGTCCTCTTCGTCAGAAAGATCATCATCGGATGCCATGTCAACCCCCAAACCCGCCGAATTTTCGTATTCCAACATCGGAGTACCAGCAACTGACGGTGACACCTTGAAAACGGTCAATATTTGCTCGATTGATGCCGGTTTGCCGGTTTTATCGAAAAGAGCTAGGTCGAGCTGAATTTCGCCAGATATCTTGGCTTTCTTCCTCGTGGAAACCAATTGGAACCACCGTGACTGGGTACAATCAGCAAACGTAGTCTGCTTGGGAAAGGAAATGAGCTTTTAGCGCACCGTCACTTCAGAGGCCCCGGAAGAGAAATAATCGTCCAACGGAACCTCAAACTCTCCCATATAATCCTACAGACTTGTTTATTAGCATCCAGGCGAAGAGGATATATCTGCGAGCAGTTTGGTTTTCATAACAGCGATTCCTTTGCCAGTCGTCCATATCGGTGCTATTTACGAGTCGGGACTTTTTTTATACCTTTCCGAAGCGATCCTTATCCCAGCAGATGCAGTGAAGGTCGTGAGAACCAGCCTTCGAAACGGGGATATCAAAAGTGATACCCCAAACGGGGTTGAGGCTTTTGGGGACAGCATGTGTGACATTCCGATATCCATCCAAGTTGACGACCACATACTACCAGTGGGAAATGTTAGAAGGAATCGAGAAGCATGGTGGAAGGCTGCCTGCTCATACGTACCGGGTCGCTTTTGCCGCTTCGATCCTTCGCCGCCAGGTTTTTCCCCTACAGACCATCATGTCAACATTTGGTACTCCCTGTTGCAAAGCCAGATTAACAGTCGGCCGTTTAAGATAGGGTGGGTCTCACTTCGGCAACCGTCACCTTCAAAACGAGATCGGAAATGTCGGTCATGATTCTGGGCGATGCGCAGCGGCTTGAGTTCGGAGTGCCTGTTAACAGAAAAAGGTGGCCACGACACAGAAATTAACACCCTGAAGTGAGTCGATGCTTGAAGAGTTGGAATTCCCGTCCGCCTCTCTTCCTCTCTCCTTTTATTATCTTTATAATATTTTCGGGCAGCGAAAGAAACCAAAAGTGTTTCGGAGGAGGTCGAATCAGTGGAGGGCAATTCGTCCTAGTTGCGACCAAACAGGGATGTGGGGTAAGAGTGCAAATGATGCTCAATTATACTGGCGCATTATGTTTGAGAGTGGGAAGCTCTCACAAATGTTGCAAACCTCAAGTAGAACTCAACGTGAAGCCAACAAATAGGGGAAGTTTTTAGACGAGGCTGAGGCTGAGGGAAAGCGGTGAGCATGTGTTGCTGGGATCAAGGTACGGGGAAACGATTCTGTTATTATGGTGGAGGTGGAGGTGGAGGTGGAGGTGGTTGTGGTGGAGATATGGGGATTGGGGGAGAAGAGGTGGTGAGCTATGATGTAACCAAACTGAGCTGGCAGGCTTGAAGCATATGACGAGTGGTCTCGGGCCGGGTAAAAAGTCAAGCTTGTGCGCGCCGGCATGCAGGCAAACCAACAGTTATGTACCTGTACCTGTCAGGCATAGCGGGAGACACGCGGGATCGGAGTACGGGTACCGCACACGCAATAAAAGAATGGCTCTGGACGACAAACCCAGCCCGCAGCGACGGGAATTTGGGTTTGCCCACAAAGACACGGGCACAAGGAGTCAAGTCTCGGATGGCTGCAAACGGAAACCAGGAGGTAAACTCACCGCTTCGGCTCCTCCCTAACCTCCCGAGACTCGGCCGGCTCAGAGGCCCCATCGGAGCGCGTATTGCTCAGATCAGCAGAGCTGCTGGTGGAAGGGCCGGTTCGCAGCAGAACAAGATGCTGGCGGGTTCGATAGCTGGGTGCTGGTGCTGGCTGGCACGAGGCGTTGCCGGAAGTATTCGGTCCACAGGATGATAATACAGGTGATAAAATGGTATCAAGAAATGGCGGGAGGCTTCGAAAAATGGTTGGAAAGATGCGCAGGAGCTTGATATTCGAGTGTTGGATGCTTCGTGAAATCGATGCTCTGAGCTCTGCCCTCGCCCTGCTTTGGTATATCGCTCGCACCCGTCAAAAAGGTGGGCTATGGTACGGTACATATAAATCACGCAAAAACGAAACGACGCTAACACGCCTTTCCTGTAAGAAAAAAGGTTTTTTGAGATGCCCAAATGAAACCACTCATGTCTCCTTATTCCAACCAGGGGCAGGTGGGTAAGTAAGTAAGAAAGTAAGTAACTAAGAATGTAGCTATTACTTGAAGGGTTTCCGTGCAGGTGTATACACATACACACCCGTGCACCCCGACTAACCAAGGGATCAAGGGTGTGCTATTCTCGTCCTCGCCACGACGATGCGCGGCTTTTCTCTGGTCTGTCGTCGTGATTTGGAATCATCGCCTTTTTGGTGCGTTCAATGTTGCTACTGCAAGGTGCAATCTATCTGCGGTACTATTCACGGGCGGGTCACACGCTCATCTGTCAAGTACTTGGTTACTGCTGAGTCCCCACGTAATATTATCATCTTCAGCCTCACGGATCCCGTCGGGTCAAATTGCAAAAGTGAGGATGGATGAGATACGATGTTGCCTGATTTGGTGTGACTGCTGATTCGACAAACAGCTCCAGTTTGTCTGGCATTTATTTCTCACCAACATGCAACAAGGCACATGTACATGTATTCTAGGTGGGAGCTTGAGATAGGCTGATCAGCACCCCGTATCTCGACTGCCATGTCGTCCCAAGATCCAGCATCCCGATTCAATGCAAAAAGTGGATGTTGGAACGCCGCCGTGGGCCAAGCTTTCCCACCAATTTGGGTTAGCTGTTCCAAAATGTGCCTGATCCCAAGCATTGGTTCAACCTGGAGTTCTGATTCGACACAAGCACCTATCACCTACATGCGTCCGCGCGGTGCACAATATCAATCAAGCCTTGATTGAAATAAAATTGCGGTATTATCGTACAGCCATTGCACATGGTGGTGGTCAATCGGATAGCTGTAATCGGGTTGTAGCTCTAAATTCAATTATACCAAAGACTCAGTCAGGGCTAAGCAAGGTGCACGGTATACATGTCCAACATTTGAACTGGCCAGAGTAAACTCCATCCCTTGGTTTCCCAGCAAATGTAATTTTTCCAGTTCGAAAATGCAAAAAATGAACGTAATATAATTGTAAATTGAAATGTGAATTCTAGAAAGTGCCCAAACAAAAACATATGCACCCAAATCGTCTTGGTCTATTTCTAATTTCTCTAAGAATCTAGAACCTAGCAGCCTTCGCGAGATTCACCTGCCGGTGTATCAACCGCTGTGAACCCAAAAGTCCAAAGTCCAAACCGGGACGCCTGCTTGAAAGAATGTCAAATCGGCCGAAAACATGAAAAGTCTAATAGAAAAAGAAAGAAAACAAAAAGTCAAAGTGCGATACTGCCGAACACGAACAAGTAAAAAGGTTTCCGGGCTCCAACATCCGGGTTGGTTTTCGGAACTGTTGTTAGAAGCCTACGAATGAACGACCGCGAAGCAGAACACCGAATTATGAAACCATTGTGGCCTGTTGGGTGAAAGCAGCTTCTACCGGAGCAAGGTTCTTGCCTATAGAAGGAGAATTTGATTTTTGGATGGAACCAAGAGTAGGAATAATCTTCTTGCTCGAAGCACGTCTCCAAAAGTTGGCTCTCGGGTTGTATTGAGCAGGTTTTCCGGCCCCGTGGGTTAACTCGCGGTCTTCTCGGGTTAACCGAATCAGGTCCTTCTGGATGTCTGCAAAAGAGTCGAAAGGTATATAAGGGATTTTGTTTTCAATGCAATATTCCTCGAGCCGAAGGCCGCGGCGGGCAAATAGTACATCCGCTTCGCGGGCTGCGGGTAAATCTGACACACCGTCACCTACAAAGACGATCAGAGGCACGGAGCCATCTTCGCTCTCCGAAGAAGCAATTGCCTTATACTCTTGGATCGAAGCCGCTTTATCGTGGCCAAGTTCGCTTTCATGGCGCCAGATAGGCTTCCACTTGCTCCCATCATGAGAGATTTCAGCGTCGTTAGCGACGATATCAATATGAGCAGACTGTGTGATGAGTTAGCAAAGTTTGTGACATACACCGTGTTTTGTGCGTGGGAAATAGCCTACCTGTGTTTCTCCCAAAAAGACGTCCAGAACCTTTCTCAAGATGGGCTTCAAGCCAGCTGATATAACGTTGAATGGAACCCCATTCGATATGCAATATTTGTGGAATTCATTGAAGTCTGGGTCAATCTCGAGCTTCTCCTTCATGACCTCAAACCCATCTTCGAAACGGACGTTCAAACTACCCCACATGTCCTCGGAGACAGCCCGGAACGACCTAGACCCCGTCTTGATCTCCTCGTCGAGTTCATTTCTCCTAGCAACACCGCAGCCGTGATGATCGAAAAGGATATGACCTGTATCTTGCATAAATATGGTACCATCGAAATCTATCGTTATATTAGAAACCATGTGCAAGAATCGAACCATAGGGATCTGTGCTTACCAGAGAATATAATTATATCTCTTTTGATAATTTCTTGAACATCCGGAATGCTGCTTTTGGGGACTTTCAAACCCTGGGTAGCGGTTTTGGATAGTGTAACAGAAGGCATATTGGGTTGAAGTCGATCGGAATCTCAATGAGAGTTGACCCAGAAGGGAAAAAATGTGGCTTGGTAATAGGTAGAACCTTTACTTGTTAACGTTCTTTGTATATTGAAACGGGTTGCTACTCGTACTCGAGAATGGATAGATAACAGAATAGTAGCTGATAATGCTGTGAAGTTGAAGAATGAAGAATGGTCGCGGATGAGAAATAGCGATAAGCCATTATCTTTATAGACTTCGCCTTTCTAGCAAAACTTAATTGAAAGCGGAGCCTTTATCCATCCATTGGAACGGGCTCTGAAACCTGATTGTTAGAGTATTAAACATATGAAAAAGTCATTACTGGCCCAAAGCGAGAAAAAAATAAAATAAAAAATTTGTTCGTAATATGGAAGGCCAAAAAAACAAAACAAAATTTAAAGAAAAAAAAAGGCTTAAAGATTAAGGAAGAAAAGAAAGAAAACAAGGAGAGAAGGTTTAAAGAAGAGATCAAAGGCAGGGAGGGGTAAGGGGAAGAAAAAGAAAGAAAGGACAAAAATCAGAGTTCCCTCTGGTCGAGGAGTGAAATATTACAATACAAGCAAGCCAGGCGCGAGCTTATGAGCTCGTACACAGTGCATGGATCGCTGGGAAACTAGTTCGATTGTACGTGTATATCTGTGCTGGCGACGGTGGAGATGGAGGTGCAGCTAGCAGCCGGATTATTGCCCTGCGGGTCGAGTCTCGAGCTCACACTTCGGTTTATTTGGCGTGCACGTAGATCGGTGTCATGTAGAAGCATTGGATGTGCAGGGTCCCTCCCACTCCTCCCGACCGGCACGCCGTGTGCTCATCCCGACCGGCTCCCAACCACGGTTTGATGGCGTTTGGAAGGTGGAAGGATAGCGGAGACGGAGGGAGGACTGGACTAGAGCTCTCGGTTGTGTGTGGGATTATTTGCGTTGAGGAGGCGCTTTACTTGGATGACGCCACGGCGAAAGAAAACAAAATACTCTGCGGCAGCCCACTCCAAGCTCCCAAATGCAAGCAATCCTGGTTGACATTGGTTTATCTCTCCACCAGCATGTGAAAAGGCAATGTTATCATCAAGAACTGACGGGACGACGAAAGAAGCTCTTCTCTCTGCATCACCTTCTTCGCTTCCAGGTTGTATGACGCATCGACATTGGCATTTTCCTCTTTCGGAGCGGAAGGTTTACGATGCAAACGAGGGCCGCTGGAAAGAAAGAAATTTTCAGAAAGGATGACGTCGGAACACCAGGGTCCTCAGACAGTAACCTGCAGAAAATCAAGTATCTCCTCTCGCAAACCGAAAAGAACGGTATGAGTGGTGGTGATGATGACAGACAGGAAGGACGTCGCGATGCACGATGGTGATTGTGAGAGGGATGAATCCTCGAGAAAAGAGCGAGAATTAGTCCGACAGCGCTTCGGGAGCCCCAATTCGCAAATAGCACGCGCAACCGGCTGCAACGTGGGACCCGCCGTCTAACCTTATTTGCAAGGAGGACTGTGCCCCTGCCGGCATCTTGGTTTCGATCGTCACCTCGGATTTTTCAGGAATGAGCTTGCTCGTATACCATACATGCAGTTGCTTACTCTCTCCGGAGCTCGAATGCATTCGAATGCGTTCCCGCCGACCATCAGTGGAGCGTCTCATAATCCAGAAGCCGCTGAGGGTGCAAGGCGATGGTCCAAATTGAGAGCGGGCCATGACGATGTTTGATGACCCGAGTTCCTACCAGCTCCTCCTGCTATGCATGTACTCCCCTTCAAGCTTCAATCGCGATTGAGGCCTGACTTGGCCGCCAAGATTTGCCGCACCAAATAGCTCCTCAACGTTGACGCTTGTGCGGCGTGCGACCGCCAGTCTGTTCCATCACCAGACCGGCATACAGTTCCATCGGACGAGAGCTAGCCGGCTGGCCTGCCGGAGAACGGCAACGTGTGGTCGGAGAAGAAGAAGAAGAAGAAGAAGAAGAAGAAGAAGAAGAAATGTGGTGGGGGAACGGTGAAACGGTGCAGCAGGTTCCGAGTTGGTTCGATGCAGCATTGGTGATCACATTATGCAGCACGATAACTGTCTGTCGCACGTTTCAAAGACCGGCCCTGTCAGGGTCCACAAATCCATCCCACGCTTCGGCTGGGGGTGCCGATTCGGACAAGAAAGATAAGAGATCTCGGAACCAACATCCTTCGACGCCAAGCGCATGTCCCGTTCCTGCACATCAACGTCATTCGGTCTGGGCGAGCACCCAACGGCTTCTGCCAAGCAAGCCCTTTGAGATGTACCTGTATACTGTCCCGCTTGCTGCTGATCGGAAAGGGTGATGTTTTGGCGCTCGTATTCCCGTTCATTCGGTCGAGCTCACATGCAACCAGCTTTACCACTGCGCTTCAACCAGAGCCAATCGAGTGATATGCACCCCACGATGCACCTGTGCATCAGCTCTTGCAAACGCTTCGCTTCAAGGTTGCCTCTTCATTTCGAAGCCTTTAAGGCAGTACGGCAGGCACGACTAAAGCTCCTCGGATTTATGATGTCACGGTGGGAATTGGCCGTTTGATTGCACGTGTGAAAGAATGCAGGGCAGCCGCCTGAGCACCGCTACTTCCAGTTTCTTGGGTCGTTAGCCAAGTTTTGAATCCTAGACACTGGTAATCTTCGCGGGATTTACCACTTTTGAAGGTAGTGGAACCTTCTACTGGCGCAATCCCTTATGGTACACTATGTTTCTCGATTCTGCGCGTTGGCGCGGACCTTGGCATTTCCAGTCACTCTACATGAGGATACATCTCCTATGGCTTACATGGGCGTATAACTTTCCTTGTCCTCCGTATTGGAGCCTATTTTCGTAGCTCGTAGCCAGATCCACTCCCAAACAGTAGTGGGGGCCGTCGAATAAGTAAATCAAGTAGTCTGCTCTCAGCCAGCCGGTTTGGTTTTCGAGACTGTAGTCTGCTAGCAAGGTCGAATTTTAGCACCGGCAATGATTTGCCAACAAATAGGAGCTCGCCTGAGATCAAGTCCAACCATGAGAGGTAAAACACCCAAGGCTATATTTCAGAAAAGTAGTAGATCCTCAGAAAATTCCTGCAGGTCCCCACCGATAGGACATCAAACAGTAGTCATGCAGGAAGGCGACACAATAAATCCCTCCGTTGCATATTTACAGGATAAGGCGCCTTGGAGATGAACGACCAGCCTCCATTTTCTTCGAGCTCTGACGATCGATATTTATTACTGAAAGATGCAGTCACAGCTCTCTCTCGCAGACTTTTTTCTTATTGTTCTTCGATTTCAGACACAACATCCATCTCTAATGGGACAGCAAGGATTATCACGTTCACGTGTTTACAAGATAGATACGATCGGCAATCCAAAAAAAAAAAGAGTTTAGGCTTGGATGAACGAGACTCACAGCAGAAGGAATAAACAGGTACTGTGACACATATTTTACGGTTGATCCAGGCTTTGTATTAAGATGCACCCGGTAATGGGTTGAAAATGAGGACTACAGCTGTGCCAGCTTTTCCTACCGCCCATCGATTTTCAGCTTCATCAAAATGGCCATCAATGCTGGGTTGTTCCCAAAAGAGGCTAGGAGACTAGCCGCCTGCTCGTGGAGATCTAGCAAAACAGATTCCGTATACGCAAACGAGTTTGTTTCATCCCGCATATAGGCGACTGCATACTCCTTCACACCATTATCCTGCGTTTGTTGTTTCAATATATTTATTAACTGCAAATTCGTCGGGTTGGCTCTTATCGAATGGATTATCGGAAAAGAGAATTTTCCCTCCGTTAGATCCTCGGCGAACCCTTTATTCTTTGCATACTGTGAGGATGACAGGTGTCAGCAATAGGAGCTTGTCACGTTCGTTCGTGAGCGGAAGTACGGGGGGAGTGGTAGTCTATTACCTGGTCTGATTGCAAGTTCATGTAGTCATCCCTGATCTGGAAAATCAATCCCATCAAGTTGACGAGATCGAGGTAGTCACTTAGGGCCAGTTAGCACGTATCTCTGACAAGGCGTAGCCCAGACGGAAATTTAGTCACATTTCGCTCGCACTTTCCGCTTGCATGAGCTTTATTGCGAGCCGGAATAACCCCCCGGTTTCTAGTTAGAATACATCAGTTATTTTTCAGCTCTACGGCAAACGGAGGAGGGAAATAGTTGAGTTTATAATCACTTACTGTTGCTGACCATTTCCAAGTAATCATTTTCGGATGGGCAGGTCAAGGTATCTCTCCAAAATAGATCCATGCCTTGACCGCGGTGGAGATTTATCAACTCCTCTTATATTTTATGGCTTTTCGTTAGCGACGAGCTTCTCAGTTAGCAATGGTTATAAAAACCGGAACGGCTCACCTGTGAAGACACGAACGCATTCTGGGTTCGTTAGCTTGGCTATTTCTTGCATGGCGCAGAAATATATATAATTGGCAGAGTTTATTGTCTGCGCAACACCAAACAAGCTATGGGCTACCGGGAACCCTCGTCGAAGCACCGAGTTGTCCTCTACATCGTCGACGCTATTTTAGAGGACACGAATGTGAGTTTGAGATCTGTATACGTATTTTGGTGCGGCTCTGGGGTTCTCACAGTAGAGAGGCATTGTGAAGCATCGCGACGACTTGCTTGATTGTGCCAAGAGACTCGTCCGGGACTTGCAGGTATATATTGAAGGCCTCTATGAGTTGGGATCGGATGTCCTTTCCCGGGAGCGAAGATAGATAGTCGTAAGGGGCGCATACTGCCTAAAAGTGAAACGCGGAACGAAGCATTTAGTTTTTCAATATTCTGATATTTTGGAAAGCTACAAAATTTATGTATATATTTATCGCGCGTGTCTTCTCCGGACCTTTTCTTTGGTTTCTGACCATGGACGCTGGATGACCTTCAGCGAAAAATCCCTCGGAGCTTTAGATTCGTGATCCATATCGACAGCACCGGCATTTGCGGAGGCTTCGGGGGACCCTTTGTTGTAACCGTTGTCATATCCGTAGGTGAGGTGGTGAGGAATGCCGTTTGACGAGTTCCTGTTGTGGCTGTTCATGTTGTTCGGGTTCGGGTACTTTTGGCCAGTACCGTTGCGTGTGTTGGAACTCATAATATCGGCTGGGGCGACTGTGTTGTTTGGATTCCGAAGCGCTCTGGAGAAGCCCTTGAGGGAGAGAGGTATTCGGTCGGGAGATTTCAGCTCGAGGGCAAGTTGCTATATCTGTTCTTGAGGTTCAGGAATCGTTCTAATCGTGGTCGTATTCGCAGCGTACGTCGGAGAGAGAATTATCTTGTCGATGCGTCTTTGCAAATCCGTAGGATACGTACTACTACTACGTAGCATGCACTGACAGGATTAGTATTGAATCGAAGATATGCCCACGCAGCCTCCACTTGATTCACGAGGACGGATAGAGTCTTCGCACGGAGAGATATGTACTGACAGGATCGGACACTGGGTCCGTCATCAAGGAATATTTCCACGGATCTTTATATTTCACATTTGGTCGAGGACGCGTGCTTTTCACAAGATACCAGCATGCACACATGCATGGATGGATATACCGGGCGCCACTGGAGGCACTAACCTTTCAGACCCCGCCAAAAGTCATCATGTCATCGATTTGGCGGTTTGAGCCGGGGCCAAGGATATCAAGAGCAACCTCCTTCGACGGCCTTCGGGCTGTGTGCTGCAGTGCCGCAGGCACATGACGGGACCAAGCAATTATTATCTGCGACGAGACAAGGTTAAGGCCTAACCCTCAAGCCCTGCGGTAGTCTGCGGTGGTGGTGGGGGAGTGGGCGCTTGGCCGGCGTGTTGCATTTCGCCAGTCAACGCGGTACTCCCCATCCTGAAGTAAGAGTAAGTACCGAGCAAGTACCTACACAATACACCAGTACACCTCGTAATAATTCAAAATAGATATCCGCAGAACCGAGAAAGGCTGAAGGTTGCGGGAAACAGGCAAATGTTGCAAACGTAGTAAGGCCGGCGTGATTACAGCCTGTACTTAAGTGAGTACTTGCTTGGGCACCGTAACACCGACGATGAGACCCACCGGTACGGTACGGTTGGTTGTCGCTTTACAGCTGCTCGGCTCGAATGGTTTCGTATTCGTACAGGCATATAAAAATAAATAACCAGACCGCGCTTTGGATAAAGATTATAGACCATTACGTATCCATCACCGTTGGAAACACCACTACATCCGTAGAGCCCAGATTATCGCCTGTCATTTTTTCAATCCTATAATCCCAATATGGGTTCCGGAAAGCTCTCATCAGGGGATATCCTCTCTAGGGCGTTTGAACTCCTGGCAAGTGACTACCAAAATATCCGAGCCGGGTTGCTAGCTATTGACACTTACCTGGCCACGGTATGCGCGAAACCTCTATCAAACGAAGAATCCAGGGGCCGCCAGAGCCTACAAACGAGACTCCCTTACCCCACCGGATCTAGAATTGAGAGCTTCAGGCAGCTTCAAGATAGATTGCAGTATAATAGTATTATTTCTCCGTTATCCGCGTTTCCCCAGCGAATATACCCGTGACCATACAAGCTGACTTGATGGGATCTCATATAGTTGTAACGCGTGTGATGAAATGCTTGGATCAACTAGTAGAACACCAGTCCAGTAAGGAGATTTTCTCTCGTCCAACCTCACCAGCTTTATAAAATGGATGCCGACCTTTAGCTCAACGATACGATAAGCCTATCTCCAGGAAGCCCTCATGTTATCATGCTTCCATTGTTTACAAGGGGCCCTTTTACTCCATCCGGATTCGCGAAACCTTTTCGCAGAGGAGTCGTATGTAAAAGTGAGCAACCCAACAAATCCCGTCTCCAGTTACTAAAAGTCCAGTCCTTTCATCAATGTCAAGTTACGGTCATCTAATCAAGAGCAAAAGCAGACTCTTATCAATATACTTGTAATACGAAGATCCGAAAAACTTACGCTCGCGGCCATTGACTCTGTGGTTTGTGCACTGTTGGGACATCCTGCCAATACTAGGGTATGCGATATGATCAGTGTCATGATAGTTCGGGGTACTTGAAATACTAATACTAACCACCTGATAGATATTTGAAACTCTTGGTGGGCTTGAGACAATTGCCTTTCTCTTCAGGGGTACTCTATCATCAGAAACAGTAAAACTAAGGATAACAGAGTTCATATACTTTTATCTGCTTCCTGAAACAGAGGATCCACGACCCGGATTTCCCTCCGATCAAATCTCAGAATCTCCGCTGAGAACTAATCCCGATTCAATACAATGCAGGTCAACAATGCAAAAGCAAAAGCTGCTGAATCGCTATTTAAAGGGAACTGATGGGATCGTATTGGATATTACAAGAAACTCGCATCTTTTCGAAGCTTAGGCAGTTGGCCCGTTGCATAAGAGATGACTGTCCAAGCTGTCTGAAACCGTATTGGATTGAGAAAATTGGGGAATATACAAAAACTCATATTCTAACGCATGTCAACGTAGACATGTCGGGGACCTGTGGTTCACGATGAAGCTTTCTTATCGAGACTGAATAAGCTTGGGTAGCCCGAGCAAGAAAGCCAAGATAATATGGAGAAAGCAATGAATGCTGTATTGTGATAAGATTCAAGTATGTTAAGTGATAACGCCATCAGGATATCTAACTCGATTCGATTCATTTTGCACACTGTAGCAGACAAAAAATTCTCGCCCGCAGGTACCCGTTTGCTGCCAAGCCAAAAGTTGAGTCCCGATGACTCTGGATGACACAACTCTACCCTAACACCCTTTTTGTGTTTGGAACACTTCCTCACGAATGACTGTCCAAGCCTGGTGTACGTATAAAACGCCTTTGGGTTCCGGCACGATGGAAAGTATCCGATTCTCCAAAACTCACACCATCTCAGCAACGTCTTGTTAGAATACTATTGACGTCAACCTCACTCACCTCCATGCCAATTGGTTGTGTGGCATTCATTTAAACACCACTTCCATTATCGAACCTTTACAAGCAAAAATGGCGTCTCCAGCACACAACTACCAGTACATGCCCACAAGGGATGCCTATGATATCTGGTCAAGTGTATACGATCACGATGGAAACGTATTGCAACAATTGGACGATATATACGTTGACGCCCATCTTCCACGACTCATCCCTCCGGGATCGTCACCCGTCGTCGTAGAATTGGGTTGCGGCACTGGCCGTAACACTCTCAAGCTTGCACGGTTGGGCGTACAAGTGCTCGCCGTTGACAACTCCAAGGGGATGATAGAAAAGCTTAAAGCGAAGCTGGCAGAGACCAAATTGGAGGATCGGGTTGATTCATACATGCAGGACCTGACGGTATTCCCAAACAAGGAAGATGGTACCGTTTCCGACTTTAAGCAAATCCTTGACGCGAAATACGGTGGGGGGGTTGACGGAGTGGTTTCTACGCTGGTCCTTGAACACTTGGATGTCGACGTATTTTTCAAAGTTGTCAGGGAGATTTTGAAGCCGGATGGGTGGCTCCTCCTGACTAATATGCACGCGGATATGGGCCTCCTGTCGAGCGCTGGATTTTCGGACCCTTCGACTGGGAAGAAGGTTAAGCCTGTGTCGATTAATCACCCGGAATCTGAGATTCTGGGAGCGGCAGGAAAATACGGTTTCGCGGTATCCGGCAAGGTTGGTGAAGATGGGCCGAAGGACCTTGAGCATGCGAAGCGTTTCGGCAAGCGTGCGGAAAAATGGATCGGTGTGAAGATGCATCTTGGGATGGTTTTAGAGTTGAAAAGATGAAAAGTCTGCTCGGTCTCCGAAGTATTTTGATACGAGATTATTAATAGATTTGGAGGGAGGGCGTACGAGGACTATATCCAATGGAGCAGTCCAAGACAGAATCTCGAAGTTTTTCTTTTTTTTTTACAGACTTGGGGGTTATTCCCTAATATACATGTACATAATAACGCAAAAACAATCATATTTCCGGATACCATCTGCTCTGTATCCTCTGTTCATGGCTCACCAGATTGGCATGCTTTCTTAACCCTGCCACTAGGTCCTGTCCGCTCCCGGTCAGGTTCAGGTTCATGATGAGATGAGTGTAAGCGAACACACTGGCATCGAAAAGCCCAGCGTCTTGGGCGCCAAAGAACCATTTCCCGCTCCCTAGCAAAGTGCTCAGAGCCTCCCATGTTTCCTCCACTTTTGCGTATATCATCCTTCCTGTGACCTTGGAAGCTTCAGCGCGCATCTGTATACTCTCAAGAGCAGCCTGTCGCATCTGTAAACCAAGAAGGCGATTTACGGGCCAAATGGGTGTGGAATGGGTGTAGCTAGGTATCGTGATTGCTTCCAGGTTTGCAGTATCAACATATAGAGCGTAGAGCTGGAGAGGAGAAGGAGAGGGTTAGCGGTTAGAACACCGGAATTAGTGACTTTTTGGGGAAACCGCCTACCCAGGCATCGCGTATGTTTGTGTCAATCAAGCTCACGAACGCCCGATAGTCCGGAGAATCGTGATCTATCTGATTGACAGAGCCAGCAGCGACCTCTTCTATCCACCTTGCCAGCCTTGGCGTCGGTACCGTATGTGGTAGGTGTCTCCCAGAGGTGTCTGCCCCAGACGCGGCTTCAACGACGAGGAAGGGTAGCGATCCTGTAGGTGAGGCGTGGTTGCTTGATGATTCTGTTCGAAATTCGATACCCCGAATCTTCATGTACGTCTGAAGGCAGCAGATAAAAAGGTTAGCAAAAATGAATAAATAGAATTGCTAAGCGGAAACCTCGTGATATTAAAACAAAAGGGAAAAGAAGGGAAAGAATGAAGAAAAAAAGCCACACGAACAATCATGTATTCATCGGCGAACCTCGCACCTGCCACTTCAGACACGCTGGATTGAACGACGGCGTGCAATCCCGAGTGTCGCCGGGTGAACTGAAGACATATAATGTATTCGTGCCGGAGAGTCTGTCTTCCCGTAGCTCAGATGTTGTTCTTTGCATATCTCGGACGGTCATCGGTAGTGGGTCGACAGGGTGGGTGTATATGGGGAATCGGTCAAAGAGAACTCGAATGAATTTCGGCGCACGAAAGAGAGAAATCCTGTCGGAGCCATCTTTGGGGGATTTTGGCTGCTGTTCGGCCGATTGGGAACGGGGCAATCGGTGTGATGATGATGAGGGAAAGGGTGCAGCCGGTGGTACAGACATATCTGTTCCGTGTCGGTCGTGGGAAAATCGAATGAATGCTTGCGCTGGAAGTTTGTGTTGAGAGGTGTTTTATGATGTTTGAATTCCTTTGCGCCGAATTGTGGGGAAGCACAGCGGGTGCGAGGAGGATGCTCTTATTCTTCTTTTCAACTTTGATTGGACTCAATTTTTTGGGTAGAAATATAATTCAAGTGTTATGGTGGTATAAAATACAGATTTATGTGGCGACAGAGTTCTACACGAGTACAAATACACAGTAGGGCTATGGAGAGCAAAACAACAGAAGCCCAAATTTTGCCGCAAAGATTTCCCGCCCCGAACGCCATTGCGATGCATTTGTTTATGGGAGAAAGAAAGAGAGAAGAGGACTGATATCGTATGCAGATATGGAGAGAACGGAAAAGCTCAAAATGGCCAACAACTGTGGAAAAAGGGGTTCCGCCGCTTTTGGAGGATAGGACAATGGGAATGAAGGACACGAACTCCGTCAACGGAACTGTCTGCAGGGCCAGAAGTGTGCTTCAGGTCGATGGGATAGCGGTACTGTAAATAAATGCTTGGAAGTTGCAAAATAAAAGGGAAGCAAAAGGCGGGGGGTTATTTGATTTCACAAAGACCAATGAGAAAGCCCCTTTCAAACATGGGAGGGGAAAAAAGGGAAAAAGGAAGAAGAAGAAGAAGAAGAAAAAAGAAAGGTCAACGAAAATTCGAGGGCTCGTACTTGGTAGACTGGCTATGAAACCCGGAGAGAAAATGGTAGAGGGAGAATCCAACACGTCAAGTGTTACTTGGTATCCTCATCAGGGGCAGCCCGTTCGGCAGCAGCGGCGAGTTTCTCTAGGTGATGCTGCTGCAGTTGAAGGACTTGCAATGGAGACAGGAGACCGGAGGTCGGCATCATCAGATAGCCGGCCGGGTTATCCTCCAGCGTCAGAGGGGTGACGGGACCGGGAGAGCCGAGGGGAATCAGTCTGGGGGAGACGGGGCCACCCATGTTGTTTGCGGCTCTCGTCGCTTGATATATGAGCTCTCGCTGTTGCATCTGGAAGGCGAGCTGCTGCTGAGCGAGGTGGGTGTGGTATGTCCGTGCTGAGGCTGCTGCTGCTGCTGCTGCTGCTGCTGGAGGCCGCACCTTGCCTGATAGGGGAGAGGTGGCGGCGGGATTGCTCGTCATGGAGGGAATTCCCAACGGTGAGGCCGATGGTTCGACCGAGAAGAGCGGAGACCTGGGGGAAGGGGTTGTTGCGACGCCAGCGGAGAAGAATGAGGGCGAACGGGGGGTTTTGGGCGGTGGTGGTGGTGGTGGTGTTGTCGCTGTGGGCGGTTGGTGGTGGTGGTGATGATGATGGTGATGGTGATGGTGGTCGTCGGAGGGGGGTTGGGGCTGGCGTGAGAGGACGGCGGTGTTTCGCTGGCTGCGGTGAGGTGAAGACTGGGCGAGAAAGGCGGGAAAGTAGCTCTTGTTGGTGGAGGAAGGTGGGAATACCTGCGAGGGAGAGTAGTAGGGGGAAGTGACTCGAGGCAGCGGAGGGATGGCGACGGGGGCGCTGGTATTAATAATGATAGCAGAGGGGGAGGAGGGGGAGAATGAGAATGATGATGATGATGCGGAGACTGGTGCTGCCGGTGCGTCCACGGAATCGACGGTGACATTAGCCGTGCTTTCGTGGGCCGCGTGACCTGCTGATGGCGATGCATACGGTGATGATGATGATGCTGCTGCTGCCGCCGCCGTCGCTGCTGCCGCGGCGACCCTGGAGAGCTGCAGGGGCGGCATGGGGGGAGGGGGCGGCAGATGGATGAAGCCGGGCGGGCGTTTCCTCTGCGCCAGTCGGGAGGCCATTTTGCGGAGCTGTCTTTGATTATTGTCGACGTCGTCGTCGTCGGTTGGTGTCGAGATGTGGTGAGGGCGGCTTCAAGCTTCACATTGCGGGAATTCTTCACTCTGCCTGTCCGTCCGTCCCTCGTCGAGCTCTCTCTCCTTCCATCTCTTCCTCTTCTTCTTCTTCTTCTTCTTCTTCTTATTCCTCGTTCGGAGAAGCAAAGTGGCCAATGCTAATGTCAATCAATGCCAATGCCAATGCCAGAGCAGTGCCAAATATCGCAAATGCCAATGCCAATCGGTGCCCGGATGATGTCATCGTCTCCGCCGGCTTCAACTAACCGGCGCCTCACGTGATCCTCCTGCCCCGGGACAAGAAAAGCTTCCCGCCGCACCGCCACAGCCAGCCAATGATCTCCGGCTTCTCGAATAGGAACCAAACCCCGTTCGAAAATTGAACCGAGGCGATGGGACAGCCGTCGCTGCAGTCCGTCTGTCAGTCGGTTGCATGAGGCGACAAGGTCTTGACGCCATCCATCCATCCATCCCATCCATACCCATTGCTATTGATTGTATTTCCAATTCCATCCCCTTCGCCATGTGCTTTTGCGGCCGCGGAAAGATCTAGACCCGTCCTCTTACCAAGTCCTCCTCCTCCTCCTCTCATGCGTATAACTACTCGTCGGCGGATCGCACAACAATATCATTTCCTGTCCTTTTTCTTCAGAAGCTCCAACAGCGCCCCCTTCCACAGCACCCCACCAGCACCTCGCTTCCCCCCGTCGTCGTCGTCGCATCGCACCCCAACGGCAGCAACAACAGCAACAGCAGCAACAGCAACAATAATGTCTTCCGCCACCCAACTGGGTTTCTACAACTACAAGCCCCTCGATAAAAAGGGCGAGCCCTACGATCTTGCCCAGCTCGAAGGCAAGGTCGTCCTCGTCGTCAATGTCGCATCCGTCAGTCATATATGCTCCCGTCCCGTCGCTCTCATCACCCGTCCTCCCCCCCCTAGCTAACATTGTGTATGACCGCAGAAATGTGGTTTGACGCCTCAATACGAGGGCCTTGAGAATCTGTACGCAAAGTACAAGGATGATGGTCTGGTCGTTCTCGGTTTCCCCTGCAATCAGTTTGCCAAACAGGCCCCCGGAACAGCGGAGGAAGAGGCCTCCTTCTGCACCCTGACCTACGGCGTCAAGTTTCCGGTCCTCGGAAAGGTCGATGTTAACGGTTCGGAAGCCCATCCGCTCTACGAGTGAGTTTGCCCTTTCCATCTTAAAGCATTTCGCGGACTCCGCTAACAGCACCCCGTTCTTTTGCAAATCTCAGATTCTTGAAAAAACAAAAACCAGGCATCCTGGGTCTCCAAAGAATGTGAGTTTTTATTCATCTTCCATCTTTTCCACAATCGCGCGTATATTTGACATTGCTGCTAACAAAAAACTCTTTTACAGCAAATGGAATTTTGAAAAGTTCCTCATCAGCCGGGATGGTTCCGTTGTCGAGAGATGGGCTCCAACCACATCCCCCGACTCGAAATCGCTGGTCTCGAAAATTGAGGAGGAATTGGCCAGATCAGCCTCCACTGCAAAGGAGTCAGATCCAACCGCATCGTCATCAGAGACCGTCTAAGTCGGTACGACCGTACAGTCAACTTATACCCCTCAAAAATTGTTGTTATCACAATCAATTCCTGCAGTATATAAAACCAGGCGTGCGAGCTTTGTACTACTCTTTGTAGATGCAGCAGTAGATCAAACTCGTGCATTACATTCCAATGATATATCACGTTGGCACATCCTTAGACATATATACACTGTACCAAAACACCCGTGCTCCGTTGTTTCCTAGGTCATTCCAAGCTCCAATCTAAAACAAATTAAAATTATATGGCTTCGATATTTCAAAAAAAATTAAAAAAAATTAGGGGTTCTCAAGCCATCCCGATTTGTTTCGCTATCTTCTTGACCAATGCCCGCTTCATAAACTGCTCCCTCGCTAGAGCTCTCGTGTGCTACAGGTGAAAAATAAGCGTTAATGGAAATCGGTCCCTCCGAGCTTTGAATAGGTCGAGCACTCACTTTCAAGAAAACATCCAGAGTGATACGTTCCTTGTCCAATGCTTTGCCGAGAACGTATATAGTATCTTCAATCGCCATATCATCCGTAACCAATTCATACAACCTAAGTAAAGGTATTGATCAACAAGTGGTAATCTTCAACGGCAGAATGGAGAGAGGGGTTACTGACTGATTGTGCACAACGGTCGGAGCAACGACAACTGCATCGATATTTGGGGCCTCACGATCTCGAACATCTCTGATCAGATCATCCGCCATCGCTATCCTCTCCACCAAGATTCTCTGGTCCTTATCGCACATGTCACTGATACGTATCAGTTCTATTCGCTCACGCTCCATGTAAGCTTCCGTCTTTGCCATTGCTTCGGCCTGGGATGCTGTTTGTTCCAGAGACGCCATCGTCTTTGCCAAAGCAGCCTCCGCTTTCTGCTGTAGGACCTTTGCAATTTCGTTTATCAGGCGGTCCTTCTCAGGATTGGGAGGTAGTGGCGGCGGCACAACATTTGCCGCGGATACTGGCAACATGCCTGCGTCGTCGGCATCTAAAAGGTTGAATTGTGTTTTCAATCGACTGTTCACCGGCAGGGGGGAAGGTTTTGAAAGTCCCGTGGTATGTTGGTGGCTTGGATAGCCGTGGAAGGATATCGGTCGTGGGCTGGTGGGTTGCACTGTAGGAAACCTGCTGATCTGTACGTCGTACTGTCCGGATAGCCTGTGAGTTTGAGGCGCCGGTTGGGGTGGCCAGGGGTGTTGAGGGTGTCCGGCTGGCGGTGGTGAAGCCGGCTGCTGAAATCGAGCGGGGTGTGGTGGAGGGGGTGGTGGCGACTGTTGAGCCTCGTGCGAACCTGGCTGATGTTGCCCTATATGCAAAGGTACGGGAGGGGCCGGTGACGGTTGGCTCTGACCGGGTTGTTGGTACCCGGGGCGAGGAGAAGGATGAAAAGCTGGCCGAGTCTCATCATAACGAACCTTCTGTGGTAAAGCCGGCCGTTCGGGGTGACCTGGATTGCTGTTCTGTTGCGGTTGAAACGGAGGTGAGGCAACCGGTTGAGGGGCCGGCTGAGTTTCCGGAGCGTAGAGGTGCGGGGTGGTGGTGTACGCATACGTAGCTGGGAGCTGGTGTTGAAGTTCAGCTTTGGGCGGAGGAGCGGGAGGAGGAGCAGGAGGTTGTTGCGTCGAGGTCTGGGGGGACTGTATCGCGGCCTGCGAGCGCGCCCTTTGAGCTTCTATTTCCTGGGGAAGGGGCGGGCGGGGAGGGGGTGTCCCAGGCCCAGTCGGCACCTGAGCAGCCACGGGCGGGGCTTGTTTCGAGTACAGCGGTGGCTCCTTGCTGAATACGGTCTTCAACTCACCGCACATATCGATCAGGGTAGATTTCTATCTAGAAATGTCAGAAACTTGCTAGCGACGGTTGTAAAACTGCTTTTTTTTCCTTTGAGAGGGTCATGCTGTCATACATCCGGGTTTTGGGACCAGTATGCCAGGTAAGGATGATAGCATCGGCCGTTCGTATCGACATTGATGGTCGGACGGATCCCCAAGTTCTTCCCCGGGATGACCATCACCGTCGGAGGGATATTGGGGTACTGATGAGGCACCCATATGTTCAGAGGTATGTTGTAGGTCGCCCCGCGAAACGATACCGGGAGGGTGCCGTGAAGGCAGAGCAGCAGATCGGACCTTCCATCATCGTAAGCTAAAGAGAGAGGTGTCAGCGAGCTCAAGCAAGGCCCCACCGTTTGAGAGGGAGCGACGTACTGTAGACGTCTGTCTTTGGCGACATGAACCGGTAGTGGTGAAGGAGGGCGGCGACATCGGAGTATGTCCTGTTGACGCTGTGATACTTCTACAGACGGAAAATGGCTATTATCAGCAGATGTGGCGGAGAAGGATCAAGAGCTGCCGAGAGAGATATGATACGCACGGGAGCTAGGATGGTGGCTAACCATCGGAGCAGCTCTGGGGCCAGGTCGGCAGACATTTGCTGGTGAGGGTGATGAAGGGGAGAGCGACAGCTGTCGACAGCGGGAGGTGGGGTGCAAATGCGAGCACTTTGGGGAGCCGCCGTTTCAGCTCATATCAAGGACGATATCGATAGCGCGGACGATGATGCCAGCCCGACTGCGCATGTTCGGAAGAGGGCCCGGGGAGCTGAATGCAAATGCGAATGCTAGTTAATGCGAATGCTTGGGTGCGGCTGCGAGGCTGTGTTGGTGGGCCGTCGTCATTGATGATGGATGGATGGGAATGCGTGCTGGCTAAGCCCCTCCTCGAGGTTTACTCAATTCACGCCCGATGGAGCGGGTTATCTTGCCTTGCTTGCCCGTTTGAGTATATATTAAGAACCGGGCCACCTGGAGAACCCGATATAACTCTCTCCCGCTCTTCCAGTCCTATCCAGTCCAGCAACCCACCCCCCCGCGTGCTCCGGCCACGATATAATACACTCCACAACCGTACAATCCGTAAAGACGACTGTTACAGCGACGACGATCCCACGGACGGCCCGGAGAAGACGGAAGTTATCGTGATAGCTGCACAGCTGCACAGCGAGTCGGCCTCCAGAAGCCTCAACATCGATATCCCGTCCTCTGTCGACCGGAAGGCCACCTTTTGTTGCGTCATCACACATAAACTCCCAGCCGGTGCTCCCCTCGTCCAACTTTGCCCGTCCACCTACCTCTCCAACCCCGCAACTTCTCCCCTTCCTGCCGAAATTAGGATTTTGAATTCTCCGCCAGACACATGAGCTGGAAAGGCTTCTCCAAGAGCGTCTCGCGGGTCCGTCCATCTCACGTTTCCGAGAATGTTTGCTTGCCGCAGTGCTAATTTTGGCCCAACAGGCGCCGCAAACCTTCAAAGCAAAGTTCAATATCGTAAGCCCCGCGGCCCTCATATCCGCCCGAAATCCACAGAATTGACCAAGAAACCGGGATACAGGGCGAAAATACAAAGGATGCCGTATACATAGATGCCGAAAGGCGGTTTCAGGACTTGGAAACTGTACGTTGCCGATTCGTTCCGGCTTCAAAGCTCGCCGATTCGACTGCTGATGTCGGTTTACAACATAGGAAACGAAAAAGCTACACGATGAATCCAAAAAGTAGGCGGCTCAACTCTTACCCTGCGTGGCGAGAGAATGTTCCTTTCTTTTTTTCTTTCTTTCTTTCTTTCTTTCTTTAGTTTGCCCGCCGGCTAACCAGACATCGCTTTTCAACTTACGCAGGTACTTTGATGCCATCAATTGTAAGCCGCATATTCCCTCGCACCGCAGCCCTCGGATCCATCGTGTTGACTCCCCGAATTATCAGCCATGCTCTCCCACCAAATCGAGTTTAGTAAATCCATACAAGAAATCTACAAACCGATATCCGGGAGTATGTCCGACCCGGATAGCATCATAGCCGAAGGAAACCCCGAAGGAATTCGAGCATGTGAGGAGTACGAAGCTATCGTCAAGGACTTGCAAGAAACCTTGTCACCTGAGCTCGAGATGATAGAAACCAGGATCATCAAACCGGCCGATGAACTGTTAGAAATCGTCAAAATTATCCGGAAAACTTTGACGAAGAGACAGCACAAACAATTGGACTTTGATAGACATCGGCAGAGTCTTAAAAAGATACAGGACAAAAAGGAGAAGACTCTGAAGGATGAGAAGGCTCTGTACAAATTCGAGAGCGAGCTAGAGCAAGCCACTCAAGAATTCAACTATTTCAACGAACTGCTAAAGGAAGAGCTCCCCAAACTGTTCAAGCTCGAAAAGGAGTTTATCCGACCGCTATTCCAATCTTTCTATTACATGCAGCTCAACGTTTTCTACACCCTGCATGAAAAGATGCAAGCCATAAATATCGGATATTTCGACCTCACGCTGGATGTCGAGGAGGCTTTCAACAAGAAGCGCGGAGATATACAAGAAAAGGCAGAGCAGCTAACGATAGTTCACTTCCGAACTAGTGGAGCTAGGGCTTCTAATTTGAGCTCCCGGCACTCCAAGTATGGCAAGAAGGAGGAAGCCAAAAAGTTCAAAAAGGCCGCCGATAGTGCATCTGCGGAGACCCCGCCCCCGCCATACAGCACAAGCGCGCCAACAGGTGAAAAAACATTGGGAATGTCAGCAATTGCAAAGGCAAAGGGAAAACCGCCGCCACCGAAACCGAAACCGAAAGCCTTCGCTGCCGCTGCAACAGCGGCTGAGACTGCAACAGCTTTATACGACTATGAAGCTCAGGCTGAGGGCGACCTTAGCTTTTCTGCCAACGATGTCATCGAAATCGTTCAACGGTCAGCAAATGAGAACGAATGGTGGACCGGAAAGTTACACGGCAGATCCGGACAATTTCCTGGTAAGAATTACCTTTATATCCTTTGATAACGTGATCATCTATCCTCTAACGTGTTGAACAGGAAATTATGTCAAGGTCAACTAAGAGAAGGATTGCATTGCTCTGTCGGCGTTTGTTTATTTTTTGAAAGTGCTAGTTGCCTATTGTCTATTCCCCACTCGCCCTTGGTAAAATCAAACCTTCGCTATTTTGTCTGAGCCTTTCCCCGTCTGCTTTCAATAAATGGAGTTTGTTGGTTGAAAAAAAGGTGTCTTGCTGTTGGCTCCGTCCCCAGCTCGGTATTTCGAGATACTGTACATTCGTTGACAAGGTCCTTTTCCATCTCTTCGTCTCAAATGTAGATGATATGAACCAAACAATTTCTAAGACTAAATATCCTACAAGGCGTCTCCTCCCTTTAACTAGTCCCGAGTGTAATTTCTAATGTCAGTTCTTTTTTGTGAATTTGGTTTGATGAGAGTGTCCGCTAAATCCGAGTGGCGGTCGGTCATAGTGAGGAACCTCGGATAATTGTATTATCGATCGGAGTATCGAACCTTTGTGTTTCCGTCTTCTCTCCCAAACCTTTTGCCCACTTCAACATCTGCTATCTCGATTGTTCTCAGACAATCACAAAGCCTTGAAAATAGGTCACGCATTCAGAAAGTCAAGAAGCTCCAAAGAAAATGGCGTCGATACCCTCACGATCTGCAAAGAGGCTTTCTTCGACGGCATGGCCACTGCTAAATGCGCGAACGTCTCAGCTCCGTCAGTCTATACCCACACGTCAATTATGCTTGCATCGAGACAATATATGTCGCGGTAGCCAGCAACGACAACGCCAATACTCCCTGCGCACATCGACGGTCGTAAGGCCAGTTCTCTCTGCTGATCAGCCGTGCAATCCTGCCTCCAGCCGAACCTATGTCAAGGGAACGAAGTCGGTATCTGCCGTTGAGGCAAGGCTTGAGGAGTCACTGGAATCACATCCATCAATAAGGAAACCGCCGATCGATCTGTCAATAGATCCTGCTGCTATGCTGAGCCTCGAAGCCGGTTAGTTTTATCCATGAATCATGTTATTTTTTCGAAGCCAAACTGACCTCATGTCGCAGGGATTCTCAAACAAGCAACTATAATGGATTCCGGGTCTCGACCAATTTATCTTGATATGCAGGCTACTACTCCCACCGACCCGAGGGTTTTGGATGCCATGTTACCGTACATGACTGGCCAGTATGGTAACCCTCACTCACGGACCCACGCTTATGGTTGGGAGACGGATAAAGCTGTCGAGATCGCTCGGGAACATGTTGCCGCTCTCATTGGCGCGGATCCGAAAGAAATTATCTTCACCTCCGGGGCCACCGAGTCCAACAATATGTCGGTGAAGGGGGTTGCCAGGTTTTATGGAAAGAGCAAGAAACACATAATCACCACGCAAATAGAGCACAAGTGCGTTCTCGACTCTTGCCGCCATTTACAGGATGAAGGGTTTGAGGTTACCTATCTACCCGTACAAAACAACGGTCTTATCGATCTGAAAGAGCTTGAGGCTGCGTTTCGTCCAGATACAGCCCTCGTGTCCATCATGACTGTGAACAATGAGATCGGTGTTATCGAGCCCGTGGAGGAAATCGGACAAATGTGTCGAGCAAGGAAGGTTTTCTTCCACACCGATGCCGCACAGGCTGTGGGCAAAATCCCCGTCGATGTAAACAAGTGGAACGTGGACTTGATGAGTATCTCCGGTCATAAAATATACGGACCAAAGGGTATGGGGGCATGTTATGTGAGAAGGAAGCCAAGAGTCAGAATCGATCCACTCATCAGTGGCGGTGGACAGGAAAGAGGGTTAAGAAGTGGTACATTGCCGGCTCCGTTAGTGATCGGCCTTGGAGAAGCTTGCCGGATCGCGAAAGAAGAGCTTGAGGTAAGAAAAATTCGCTCCGTAAATACTTATCCGATCGGCTGGAAGATTCATATGATGAAGTATGCGAACCATATGCCAAAACAAAGTTTCAAATTGGGCTGAGTTGGCCTCAGATGGGATACGCTTGACCACGTATCTCCGAGGAAAGCAATGACTACATCGCAGGGGTACTGAGAATCCTTTTTGAAGGGCCGATCGAGATTTAGTTTTATGACCGCTATCCAGTAGAACTCGGCTAACATCTCGTTTCCTTTTTTTCTGTCTTTCTTGAACTACGAATAGTATGACCACGATCACGTCAGCCGACTTTCAAAGAAGCTCAAAGATGGTCTCTTGGCTATGGAACACACAACACTGAACGGTGATCCGGAAAAACACTATCCTGGGTGTGTAAACGTATCATTTGCGTATGTTGAAGGGGAGTCCCTTCTTATGGCGCTCAAGGACATTGCCTTGAGTTCGGGGTCAGCTTGCACATCTGCCAGTTTAGAACCAAGCTATGTTTTGAGAGCTCTTGGAAACAGCGATGGTAAGATAATCTGAGCTAGTGGGACCCGAGTACAGGATGGCTGTGACTGATTCTAACATTTTTTTGTGATAGATTCTGCCCATTCCAGCATCAGGTTTGGTATCGGCCGCTTTACTACCGAGCGAGAGATTGACTATGTTCTGAGTGCTGTGAAGGATAGAGTTGGATTCCTGAGAGAGCTGAGCCCTCTGTGGGAACTGGTCCAAGAGGGTGTCGACTTGAACACGATCGAGTGGTCACAGCATTAAGAGTATCCCATTATAGTTGCTCACACGCATTTGTCTTTCCGGCTTGCTGTACAGATTGATGACGCCCGGACATTTGAACTTTTCAAAAAAAAAAAACTTGTGACTGTTACCCCGTTTGTTCTACCTCTCTCCTTTGTCTCGTTGACCAGAGCTCCACGGTGAAGTCTCTCCTCCTTTCTTTCTTCCCTTGGAGAATTCAATCGGGTTTCAACCGGCTTTCCGATCACTTTTCTCATCAATGTTCATTCGTTCAAATCAATGCAGCTGGGATAATGTTTGTTTGGATCGTATTGTTATAGGTGGGACAAACAGGACGAGATATGCTCCCTGGGTCAGAGTGGTTATATGGAAGAGATGACCAGAACCAAATCTAAAAATGTACAGCCCTCACACGTATATATGGCGACGGCGCTTCCAAGCGCCAGTGCCTCCATGCGATAAGAACCCATCTCCCCACCAAAACAACAGTAAGAGATTATGAGATGATGGTATGTATGATACAGAGTGGCGTGATAAAATCATCCTTCTTGATGAGCGCTAGAGGAAGACTGAGAGAATAGGGAAAATGGTGACGTCTTATTCGCCGTTCATCTCGTTCCACCCAACGGTCCACCTCCTTGCATCATGGCGGCGCTACATGACAATCCGCGGGGTTAGTTCTGGGTATCAAAATGCGGCGAGGGCGTTCGACTCTTCGGCGACATACTTTTGTTCAGCGAATCTCTGGCCCATCCGTTCGCTCCCCTTGAGCCACTTATCGACGCACTTGGAGATGCAGCCCTCCTCCTTGGTGTTCATGGTCTTGGAGGTGAAGTCGTTAACACAGTCGTCAAAGCATCGTTGGACCAGGTTGGAGTACATTTGCATGAACTCCCTCATCTGGCGTTTTTCGACGACGGCTTGGAATTCGCGCTGTTCTGCGGCATTGAGACTGTTCGGACGAGGAATGACGGTTAGCCTGCGGTTTGGGGAATCTGATCAGACTGGGGGCGTCCACGGACCCCTCCATGATTGGTATTATGTTTTGCAAAGGCGGCTCCCGGGAAGGTCGGTGTGTGATTGCTGTTTGATGAAGGTGTTCAGGCTGCTGTGTCGCAGGACCAAAAAATGTGCCATGCCAGGCGTTATCGATAACGCAACACATCGGGTCGACCAGCATAGTCACCGAGGCGGTTATGTCATCGTGCCTGCGCCCGGCGTGTGGCGCGTTCTGAGGCACATTGCCAACCACCACCACTACCACCACCACCCTCACCCCGGAAAGACGCGAATGTGGAGGGATGGGTGTGTGTGTGTGTGTGTGTGTATGTGTCTGTACGCGCACGGGACCAAAATCCTGGATGGCATGGAGGTTTCCCGCTGGTTGAGGGGACAAGGAAGAAAGGACAGAAAAGCAGGAAAAAAAGAAAAAAGAAAAAGAAAAGGGAAGAGAGAGTGAGTGAAAAAAAGCAAAAGAATGAAAGAAACGAAGAAAGACAGAAAAAAAGAGAGGCAAGCAAGCAAGGAAAGGGAAAAGGACCCTTTGCTACGGGGGAGGATTCCTTTGGTGGTCGGTCGAGGTGTCTGGTGAGCAGGAGCAGGAGCAGGTTGCGGGGGAGCGGGTCCAAGAATAGAATCACAATAATCACAATAGTCCATAATTTCATTGCTGCCATGGAATGCAGGAATCCGGACAGCATCTTGTATCTATTATCGTGTGCTTACAGTCACGGATCCGCTCCTCCATTGGTATCGCCTGGGACCTGCAATTTCCAGTGCATCTCATACATACACAGGACATACATACATACATACGTACGTACGTAAGTATCTCTCGCGGCAAGTCTTCCTCGGTGGCCGTTGGCGGTTGTCCCCAGCTCGACCCAACCCGGCTACTCTTGACCTCTCCGCCAACCCCGTCAACATCACCGCCGCCACACACCCTCTCTCCACACAGTCCCTCCTCCTCCTCTCTCCTCCTCATCTTCATCCTCCTCCTCCTCCTCCGCAGCAGCCATCGCCAGCCGTCGTCGCGCAGATACTACGTATGCCCGCCTCTCCCGTCCCCTTCAGTCTCCCCTGTCCTTGGTTGTCGCTTCTCGCCGTGGCGAGAGAGAGTGTGTGTGTGCGTTTTGCTGGGACACTCGTGTGTTCACTATTTCTGGAGCTGACATGTCAACAAAGAACATTAGCCCCGCCACCAGCATCCCCGATCTGAGCTCAAAACTGCTTGCACCCAGCAGGGCAGACGACGACAACACTGTCCTTCTCGCGCCTCTTGACCCGTCTGCAAGACCTGAATACGAATTCACATAGCCCTAGCAGTTTGATTGCTACAACAGCAACAACGTTCCGACCAACCGTGACTTCCGCGTGCCAGCTGTCGCGCTCAACCCTCAGCCATGTCCTCGGCGGCAGACGAGCACCCATTCGCGAGTTCGGCCTCCCCACCGACAAAGGCATCGTTGGGAACATGGTGGGATAAATTCAAAGGAAGAGGGAATCCGAAAAAGGAGGATCCGAAAGGTATTGTACCTCGCCGGCTGTCACAGCTGCCAATGAATCATAAACCCTATACCCGAGCTCGGGACACCTCCAGGTTACACGTGCCAGTAACTCGATGGCTAACGGTTTGACGAAACACTTCAGAAGCTCCCGGAATATTCGGTGTCCCTTTGCAAGAGAGCATCAAGTATGCAAAAGTCGCCATCAGCATGAATGATCAGAACGGCAATTCTTTCATCTACGGATATATCCCCATCGTGATAGCAAAATGCGGAGTCTTCTTAAAAGATAAAGGCGAGCACTCAACGGAACTCTCCTTTGCACCCTGAATCCTCAGACTAACCTCCCAGTTACAGCTACCGATGTCGAAGGCATCTTCCGCCTGAGCGGCTCTGCCAAAAGGATCAAAGATCTACAGGTGGTATTCAACTCACCCGATAAATACGGGAAGGGTTTGGATTGGGTGGGATATACCGTCCACGACGCTGCCAACATTCTGAGGCGCTATCTGAACCAGTTACCCGAGCCAATAATCCCGTTAGACTATTACGATAAGTTCAGATTTCCGTTACAGGGGCATGAAACAATAGACGAGGCCGAAGCCATCAAAACCTATCAACGTCTTATCAGCGAGCTACCTCCTCTGAACCGACAACTCCTCCTCTACATACTCGATCTACTTGCCGTCTTTTCCTCGAAAGCGGACGTCAATCTAATGCCAGCAGCGAATCTCGCCGCAATATTTCAACCAGGCATCATTTCGCATCCTGATCACGAGATGTCACCCGGGGACTACCGCCTATCGCAAGACGTATTGATATTTTTGATTCTAAATCAAGACAACTTCCTGTTAGGGATGAGGGGCTCTGATGAGAACGATCATCATGATGATGTCAAGGTACCGAGTGAAGGTTACCAACAATTAGATCCACCAAATCGGAGTCCGTCTAAACGTGGTCTTGACAGACACCCATCGAACGCTAGCGCAGGGGCCGAGTCAGTCAAAAAGTTTGGCGTACACCGTCACAATTCCACATCCTCGAGAGGCTCGTTATCGAACCCAGTATCGACTCCGACCGGACTGGCGAGACGCAACACCATGCCTTCTAAGAGCCGTTCACCAGCTGCGACAACCCCTACGTTCCAGCCTAGGACACCAACGTCTCCTCGCATACCTCCATCCCCGCGAGCGCTACCACGAGGCCAGGTTACTGGGCGGACCAGCCCTGACACAGAGGTTCCGGATAATACAGCCTCGGAAAAAACAACAACGACACTCATAACCTCCAAAAGCCGCGGACCCACCAAACCACATCTCAACAATCATGTCGAAAAGTCGACATCCGAATTCTCGGAAATGGTTTCACCAGTTGAACCTCCCGTCAGCCCTGGAGCCCAGTCGATATCAGATCAACCAACCACGCCGCATCCTTTAAGAACTCCGACGAAAGAAAAAGGCTTCTCATCCTATTTCTCGCGATCCCCTGGAAATGAAGCTGAGCGGAAGGCTTCGAACAAACTTCGAAAAAAGAGGCTACCTGGCAGCCAAAACCCGTCTGCCGAGTCTTCCACAGCATCCCTGAATGGCAATATTCCGCACCCTCCGGCTACACCTGGTTCTCAGACACTGCCACCGCCTGCCAATCCTACTTCCCAACAACCACCTCTATTACCAATATCAGCGTCACCGCCAGTATCGAATGACTCGATACCGTCTCTGGAAACTAACAAGCCCTCTTTTCAAGCTCAAGTCCACTTATCAGCTCCAACAGAAACTTATCCGAAACACCTCGAAGCGCCGAATCATGGTACGGCGCCGCACTCAAAGGGAGCCCAATCAGCCTCTACCGCCTCTTTGGTCCAGCAGATCTCGCAAACGCCTTCGCAAACATCATCGTTATCATCGCAGTCTTCTCAGCAGGAAGAAGGGAAAGTGACGGAGAAACCTAAACACAAATCAATCTGGCGCAAGTCTGCTCAGAAGCTGAATATCGGTTCTGTCTCTCAATCCACCAGCGAAAAGCTTGCTGGACTGATTTCGCCACCATTACCAAAGACTGCAAACCTCAATGGTTCTTCACTATCTTTAAATTCCAAAGCTCGGCAAAGAAGCCATTCGGTCGGCGAAAAGGCTGGCGAACAAACAAAGGAGTCTTCGATATTACCGCAGCGGGGGGCAAGTGCGAGCGGGCAGCATACTGGAAACTCCGAAAATCTTGGGGCCATTGGTTGGTTGCATCGGAAGATAAACGAGCGTAAAGAAAAGGGTGACAAAGAAAAGGAGAAGGATACGATAAACTCGGTCCAGGAAACTCTGTCCGAAGGTCCTCCAGGCGCTGAAGCAGAGGCAGCGCTGCCACCGAAACGATGATGACTTTTGGGAGTGGTTTGGCAAGTTGGCTTCATCACCCGATTCTGGCCTATCCGTGGTATTTGAACTTCCTTGTTGATAGGCGGAGCGTTGCATTCACCTGTCCAGTAATCTATTGTTACCCTTCCAAAAAAAAAAAACACAACTAGCACGGCAGGCGGGCGGGCGTTTTAGAAAATCGTCATTTTTTTGTTCTTTCTTTATCTGTTGTAACATGTTTAGTCTCCTGGTGGATGTTATTTTGGTCTTCCCAGTTCCTCTTTCCCCTTTAGCCTCCCTCCCCAGTTACGAAACGTGCTGTAGTGGTCAGGATATTGTGGTTATAGTGTGCGGATCTTTGACGAGATTTCTCCAATTACTGCTGGTGTACGAGTCTTAGTTATTCTTGGACGAGTTTTTCGTTTTGTTACATTTGGATCTGTCTATTTTCTCCCTGGCGTTCTTTATGCGGGTCCCGGTTGCCGTTACGATTGATACGACAGGCTTCTAGTTTTTTATTTATTTAGTCACGCTGGACAGATGTACAATGCGCATGTGGACATGTATTTAGTCTTTATTCGCCCCCCGCGACGGCCCCTGTTGTCGGGCTGTTTCGGGGCAAAAGATCTTTTTTTAGTTGTGATCTGAGCAGCACTTGCAAGGTCTACACAAGTGATTTTTCGAATTCAGGGTTGCGATGAGTAGCCCGGATGTGAATGACGGGGTGCCATTGGTCTTGATGGCATGCGGCCAAGTTCTGTAGCCCCGCCGCCGCAGAGAGAGAGAATGGTGAGAAGGAGGACGTGGTCCGCATCGAAGGTCCATCCCGAGCTCGCTGGCGAAATGAAGCTGTTGCCACGCAGGCGTGAGAACCGTCTAGCCGGTTCCGGAACGAAGCCTTGCATAGGCACCGTACCAGCCTCTCTCCGTTCGACACCTGCCCGTGCCATCGATTGCCATCCATCGAACGATGAGGTTGGAGCGAACGAGTGGTTGCCGGGCGGTACTTGGAGGCTGGGCCGGGACGTCCTTTCGGATGCGGTACCAGCAGCACCAGGCGCAACCACACGACAAGGACATGGGCGCGACGAGGGCTGAATGCATCGTGCATGGCATGGCATGGCCAATATCTGGCGAGAATATCTTTCCGATCGAGAACGCGGGCTCGACGACGATATCGACCGACCGACTTGGTTATAATGCCTCCCTCGCCCGCCCTTCTGCTCCAGATCCTCCCCCGGCGACACGGCTCTGTGATGTGAATCCATCTCTCTCCCTTCCATTCCCCTCGACTCGACTCCCTCGTCTTCTGCTTCGACGTCAGCCGCAAGCCGCCAGGATGCATCAAGCTCGATCGATCCTCAACGCCTTGCTCTTAGCTCTTGTGGCCCTCACCCTTGTCCCCCCAGCTCTTGCCAGCGTGTATGCTATGGCCGATGGTGTCAATTCGAACGCCTTGGAGAAGCTCAGAGCTCAGAAACGAAGCCAGCAGCAACCGTACAATACAGGTGCGTCTGATAATCCCAGCGTCTTTTTCATGTTATTTCCAGTTTCCTTTTCCTTTCTACCAGCGCGTTCCGGCTAACCAGCGTCGACAAACGACAACAACAACAGGCATCCGAGGTTCTCTCCACCGCTTCATGAGACGTCAGGATACCCCTCCGTCCGATCCAATTGCTGCTCCCGCGGAACTTTCCAACATCTCAAACACCTCGTCCACATTGCCCCCGGACACCACGCTTCCGCCTTCCACCACCGCCGTCGATCCAACCAGTATCGCAACCCTTGACACAGCATCAACCACCCATGATGGTAATAACAACCCTCCTCCGCCCTCTCCAGCGACCACTACCCTCTTGGAGTCTTCTATTGCCTCAAACGGAGACGAAGGCACTTCTGTCATTATCTCAGAAGCTGGCCAGACTCTCACACCTGGCGCAACCATTCCAAGTACGGATTTTTTTTTCTATGTCTTCTAGGACGCATGTAGAGAGAGACCTGTCTTTCAGCGTGCAGTCCCGCAGCCACGTCAAAAAAAATGAAGAACTTTTGAGAAACTTGAAACTAACTACGCTACTCTTGATCATAGACGGATCTTCTCCGGTTACGCAGACGGATGCTCCTGCAACCACAGATACACCCTTGACAGAACCCACGGCGCCAACGTCAGTGGGAGGTGGACCCACTGTTCCAGATACCGTAACCGACCTTCCGGCATCCACAACCGTACCTTCTGGTTCCGAAGCTGCCCCTCCAAGCTCCGAAGCTACAGGGTTGTCGTCAGAAACGCCCGCTCAGGAAACCTCAACACCTGGCCCGATCGCTTCGGAAACATCAGCCGGAGACATCCCCCCTTCAGAAACTTCCGCATCTGCAAATGCAATTCCAACCGCAGGAGAAACCGTAAGCAGTGTTACATCCAACGTGAGAACCACATTGGACGTTTCTGCAAAGTCTGCCTTCACATCGCCGTACTCGACCAGCACCGTCACTCTTCCGAACGGAGCCGTCAGTACCATCACGCAGTTCCTAGTCGTGGTGCCGACACTACCACCGACCAACGCTCAGAATCCAGCTCAGTCCGAGACTATGAGTGGAACTGCTTCCCTACATACAAATGCTGCATCCCCTCTGCAAACTTCGAGTCCGGGCTCGGTGGCCGCATTGGTAGCTATCATTGGCTACATCGGCGTGGCTGTTTTCTAAAAGCAGAACCACCTGTCTCCAGACTGACTCAATCATACGCGATACCCTTGTTGGAGGGTTTCACAAAGAATTCCCTAGTTGCATAACAAAAATCGATGCGTTGGGAGGTATAAACAGAGATGTTCCCCCATACGTACGCTCGGTTCAATCTTGACATCTTTGCTACATTTTTTTGTTTGGCGTTTAGCGATTCCAGCATTCCAAAAGTACACCAAATTAGACCTCGTAATAGCATTGGTTACACATTATATAGTTGCTCTGGTTGCATCATGTAGCATGTAACGGACTTTTTTTTTCCCCCTTCCCTTTATTCTTTCCTTCTTTCCTTTCTTTTAGCAGTTTCCACAGCATCGACTGGTACAATGGTTGGTATGATGCACGATCTCATAGTTTACACGGTTTAATGCGGACATGTTGAAGCAGTGTGTACCATAATACAAGGACTTATATGATAACGGAGCAGGACGAGGAGGTTACAACTTGGATACCCTGAGCGGATGACAATACAATATACATATGTCTTGACGATATGTCTTGATCAACCACTTGTGGTTTTTGCAAAGTTCCCTGGAAGAATATCAGGAATCCGTCTTCCAGGTGATTCTGTAACCATAGACCATCTTCCGTACATTTTCGTCACCTCTATCCACCTCGAACATCGCCTTGTCCATCTTTTGCTCTAACACTTGTTGCACATCGAAATCGCCACTCTCTCTGGCGATTTTGAAGAAATTAAGATCGGCCTCGAACAACCAAGGTCGATGCGGGGAGAAGAAAACCAGTGCGACTCCGCTGGGTTTCGCTAGGGTCTGCTGGATACTCTTCAGCAGCGCTACATGCTGGGAATGGTTGAAGATAAGGTCCGACAGTACCAGAAGGTCGAACCCGTTCGGTGATACGGCGAGCAAGGGTGTCGGGTCACTACCCCATCTATATCCAGCGCATTCGAGTTTTACACTACCGTTGAGTACCGGCTCGCTGCCATTCCGAGTTTCTTTCTCCTCGGATGCGAAGCAGTGGAGCTTGTTGTACTCCAAGTTCTGTATCAGCTCCGGGTCAGGGTAGTCGGTGATGAGTACCGTTCCCGCACCCAAAGCCGCGCATAGGAGACTAGGGAGACCCGCCCCGGCACCCAGTTCCAGGACCGATTTTCCTCTGACGAGTTCCTCAGAGTGCGTTTCGATGTAGTTTGCGCAGACCCTGCCGGCGTTCCATAGCAGGTGACCCCATAGAGGACTCTTCCCCGTGAGCCGGACCGTGATAGACTTGGATGTATCAAGAAGGGTGTGGGTCGCAAATGTTGGCGGCGGGGTGGCAGGACGATAGTCTAGAGCCGGTATGTACGATCTATGTTTAGCTTGCTATACGATGAAAGACTTTCAAGCACGAATATTTAGGTCCATTCCAGCTCGATGGCTACAGAGGGGTATCAGCCAGACGCAAGCACATGGGCCACCTATGCATACACGCTAAATTTAATTCACTGGCGACTATCACTATGAGCAGTGGTGATATAGCCGCTATACAGATGGGGACTACGGGAACTGACCTTCGGGTTCTTGGAAAAGATCGGTGCCACCAATATCTTCGGTATCGCTGGAGTTTCCTGAACGATCGGGAGCGTCTGCCATCTTGGAGATTTTGAAGGCTATCGAGATGGCAAATTTCTTTGGCGAGTTCTGAGTTTGGGGATGCGAACCGACGTAGGTTTGAGGTCAAATTCGACAACACTCCTTCGCATTCCCCAAAATTGAAAATTCAACATGCTTCTGTGATTGAGAATATAAATTGAGCATAGTATATAGATATTGCCCACCCGACAGAGTTAAATATATTGCAGGAAAAAAAAAGAACATGTAATGAGGACGATTTCAAACGTTATGTATGGTATGTACAGGATTTTTCGTGCCAGCGATAGAATGATATAAACCCATAGCCAAGTGCCTGCTCAGCCAAAAATAACACCGGGCGCCTCCAAACAAAACTAGGAAGGACGGTATGTGCTCTCCCAATCACTAACGATGGTGACGGCTTCGACGGCGAACATGACGGTGATGGGTTAATCGTTCGGCCGAAGCTTTCTCATCTCGGTCGGTGCTAGCATCAGTATCGCTGCCGTTGGTTGGGTTCTCAGCTCTCTTGAAAAATATAGAATTCTGGCTTCTAGCCTTTATACTTTCCCAGCTGCTGCCAAGGCCATTCTTGACGGCAGCTGTGTACTCTGGAGAGGTCCATGAAGCGTCCCAGAAAGCAATACCACCGAAAGGGTTATACGTTGAGTTAGTCTGGCCCCTCCAGAATACTCGTGCCTTCTCACAATCTTCCATGGAGTCCGAGGCCACATCAAGTAACTCCTCCAGCGGGACATATCCGCCAGCGGGGGCAGCGGCAGGGTTTGCCGCCGCACCTATATAGAGCTTTACTTCGGGATTCAGGGAAGAAGACCTAGCCCATTCAGCCCATTCGTTGAAGTTGAAGCTTTCCCTATTGTTCACCGCACAGAAGTTGTCTTTTTCGAATAACGTTAGAGGCGAGCGTCTAAGGAGGGTACGAGTGTTGAACAACAAAAACTTACTATAGAATTGGATAAAAAGCTATCGTTTAAAGTTAGCGCGTGAGACTAGTCGGAAAGTTTGAAATAACGGCTCATTGGACCACCTACTATATCAAACCATGATCTCTTGTCTCTCAGTGCTGGGGAGAGTACAATATCTGGGAAAGGACATTGAGGCGAAGATGTGACCAAGAAATCGCTCTTGCCGTTACGACCGATCTCGCTCTGGTACAGAGACCTAAGTGTGTCGATAAAAATTGGCCAGTATATACCTTCTTGTCCCGCTGGCGACTCGAGATCTGCCATTTTTTCACGTTATTTTCATAAGAGGAGCTTTGAGCAAAATATATAAAAAAAACAAGGCCTACCAAGATCGACGCCATCAAGTTCGACTTCTCCAAAAGGGCGCTGCCAAATTCCGCTCCTACCACCGCCGAGGTAAGTGTTCCAAATCTGATTGGCGGCCGCTGCGGCCTCCGCCGGACTTTTGACTTCGTAGCCGGCTGTAGCGCCGCCTAGAGAAACCAAAATTTTCTTTCCTTGTGAGCGGCAGTATTCAATTTCATTTGCCAACTCTGGACATTGAACTTGCCCCCCGACAGATCCAGGTATGGTTGTACACTGGGGTGTGTTTTGGTTAAGGATTGGTATTTTGTCGTTGCTGATAGGATGAAAGGGGACATTAGAGTATGTAGGTTAAACAAGGTGAAGAATATGTTACTATGATTGGCATACCCATATAGCACAGCTATGAAAGACAATACGATGATGTCGACGTTATCTCGAGTGCAATAGTCTCTCAAAGGAGGCTGTGGGGTTAGATCTTCAAATAATTAAATTTTTACGCCGTCAAGATTAGTAGGTCTCTCAGATGCCTTTCTCGGAAATATGCTAGGTTATGGTAACTTACGGGCTGAGTTTTGGCCCCAGTACAGAGCGACATTTCTCGTATCCTTAAGGTCAAATCCAATGGCGCAGTTTATCATACAGATAAGCCAAATCACGAACGTTGGAAGCCTTAGGCATGGTAACCAAGCTGTCATGTTGAACTTTTAAATCCACCAATATGCTGACTATATCAGATGCTATATCCTCTTGGTCAATCGAGGACGGTTTTATGCTTTTGGCCTTATGAAAATGTTTCTATTCGAGAAAATATATGTATCGCGGGGAAAATTGATGGTAGTGAGGGGCAAGAGTAGAGACATGGAACATTGCAAATGCCCATGCTTTATATCTGAACATGTAACATGAAGCTGTACAGGTAGCCCTATGAACGCATGGGATTTGACAAGGCTGGATAGGAGCGACATTCCAGGAGCTTGACGGACTGTTGTCCAGACTTATCTGGGTTTTCTAATAGACGAGGTTTCGTATAGTATGGTAGTTGGTTACTTGGTGAAACGAGGTTGGAATGTAGGTAGTTCGCTTCCGGCCTTTGCTCCCGTACCTCCTGGTTTAACTCTCGGATTGTAAGACGCCCAGGAAATGTATACTACACGAAGGTATATGGTTGGCCTATGGTCTGTAAACCTGTTTCTGGATATTTATCTTGCATGCTACTGATACCACCAGCTCCAAGTTGTGCTCATTTGTAAGTGGGAGGATCAATTCCGTTCTATTCTGTGTTGTTTTTGTTGGGCCTCGGATCTGACCCGTCGACGCCTCTGCAATTTTACTCTCGAGCTCTCATATCACGTCGCTGTTAAATCTCTCTTTCAACTCAAGTAGATAAACAGCACTAGAGTACTTGGAGAGCCTTCATCAAGTACATTATAGCGGCTGGCATCTCGGACAAATATTAGTGTCCCAATTTTTGTACTATATATATAGTATTCTCTAGTAACTCAATTGCAATATTGCATGCAAGGTGCGCGTGCGCTTGAGTGACAAACGAACACTTTTAATATGTTGAGCAATAATCGTCACTCACCCAAACTTTTCTACCCACGAACTGTTAGAGCACCTCTATTTTCTCAGATCAGCCCAAATACAAGCGGCTCGATTCACCTACCACCATGCCTGTAAGTACGGTCTCTGCGCGACCACCTATTGGTTTGACATTGCTGCAAGGTACCGAGATCCTCACTGACGGAGAGTTTGAGCTTAGCTCATCACAATATCCGGGTTCCCGGCCTCTGGCAAAACAACCCGTGCGAATCAAATCCGTGATTTTTTCAACTCGAAGATCTCCGAACTATCTGCGACCGACTCTCGGGTTACTAGGCTAAGGGTGCATGTTGTGAGCGATGAAACTTTAGGGATATCCAAGGAGGTATACAGAGGTACTATCCCAAAGTCCGCCTAAATCTCAGCCAAATTCAGAACGGAAGAAACGAGCGAGTCACTTACTCACTTTGCAGTTGAGTAGAAGCACGACCGGAAAAGGATGCGCGAGCGACTTTCTACGCTGCAGTAAAGCGACTCCTGTCACTAGACGATGTCGTCATAGCCGATGGAATGAATTACATTAAAGGCTACCGATACCAGCTACACTGCGAAGCCAAAGCTCTCCTGACGCCATCTTGCGTGGTTCATGTTGGTGTCCCGGCGGAGAAATGTCAAGAGTGGAATGTTGCAAATGAATCCGGGGAGGAACTTGGCTCGGGAGGCCGCGAATCATATGCCGTCGATGTTCTGGAAAATCTAATATTTAGATACGAAGAACCAAACGGGATGACTAGATGGGATAGTCCCTTGTTTATCGTACCTTGGATGGATGAGAATATTCCTGGTGAGGAAATATGGAATGCTATGATCAATAATGAAGCTGTCAAGCCACACCAAGCAACAGTTTTGGTATGACCCTATTCCTCCTCTTCCTTGCCATCCAGTTAATCTAGAGAAAAGCCTTTTCTGACATTGACGTACAGAAACCCGCTGCGGAGGCTAATTATCTGCAGATTCTTGATAAGGCGACGCAAGATGTGGTATCGGCGGTTCTTGACCACCAAAAGACGAATGGATCTGGAGGCTCATTAACCATACCAGAGGCTTCGAATGTGAGTATACACCGTCAGTATAGCATAGGAGTTAGCACTTCGTCCACACCAAAATATTGACTGTAAGGAACTAGACAATTGAGTTACCTCCTACACACGTGGGCTTGCCACAGCTTCAGAGAATACGAAGGCAGTTCATATCGTTCAACAGACAACACACTGCAGAGAAGTCGAAGTTGAAGAGCATGTTTGTTGAGTACCTAAATAAAGAACTGGAATAAAAGGTACACGCTATTTCCTATAGAACACTCAATTATCCAATCAATCTTGCATGGACTATCTACTGTAGTGATGGTGGCAGTGGTGTGTTGGTGTTTTTTGAAGACAAAGTTATATAGGCTGGTCTAGACTCCATCAGTTCTTGGCGCGGATTTAAGCAGCGATGCTAGCCACTGAGATTCCCCGTGAGGCTGGACAGTATTCGCAGGTAAGTCCTCAGGTAGGCGGAATTTTGTTCATCTCATCACTGCCAAAACCACATTCGCATTTCCCTCGCCCAACATGTCATATCAAATGAGAACATTGAGCTCCAATCGTAAGGTCCCTGTTTAGTTCACTCAGGAGTACTGAATTTCGGTTTTTCTAACCATACACTGGCTGCACAGCTCTCGCGAGGGATCGCAGAGGCGGACAAAATTCTGCCGACGAGGCAGAGTACGATCGCCTGCGTGGCCTGGCGCGCACCGAACAGAACCGTCGTCACGAACTCATCGGCCAGTCGCGCGAAGCCTATCAAAGCGGCGATGGAGGTCGCGCTCACGACCTGTCGCAAGAGGCAAAAAGACACGAAGCCAACGCCGATGCCTACAACAAACAAGCGTCCGAGTACATCTTCAGGGTAAACAACGCGCAGCAGGAAGAAGACACGATTGACTTGCATGGGCTATTCGTAGAAGAGGCAGAGTGCGTTCAATTACATATTGCGAACCCATCACGAGTTCGAATCGTAGATTACTAACACCCAGCTCGTAGAGAGATATTAGCAACAAGAATAGATGCGGCAAAGAGACAGCACGCACGAGGTTTGCATGTTATTGTTGGTAAAGGCATACACTCGGAGAATCATGTTCAAAAAATCAAACCCGCCGTCGAGAAATTTTGCCGTGACCACAACCTGGTCTACAGCATTGAAAAGAACGCTGGTAGAATCTACATTGATCTCCAAGCTGAGGGAGTTGGTGAAGTGGACCCTGGCCAGCACTCATGGGCATATGGAGGGCAGCAACAGCATGGCGGATACCAGCAGCAGCAGCAGCCTCATTACCAGCAGCAGCAGCAGCATCACCAGCAACCACAGCATCACCAGGGCGGTGGTGGCGGTGGTGGCGGTGGACAGCAAGAGGATGCGACTGCTGGTCTTCTCAAATTGGTGTTTGGCATTATCAAGAAGGTGTTTTGCAAATAGACCTGTAATGACAGCTATCGTCCGTAGTGACGGGCTAGATTAAAGTAGGTACATGCTCGGGATGCGATACACACGAGGATGCAGGCGTTTCTTTTTTTATCATTACCG
This sequence comes from Dactylellina parvicollis, assembly GCA_036971385.1. Taxonomy (NCBI): domain Eukaryota; kingdom Fungi; phylum Ascomycota; class Orbiliomycetes; order Orbiliales; family Orbiliaceae; genus Dactylellina; species Dactylellina parvicollis. Next base: position 137,555 of record JAJTUD010000006.1, read on the forward strand.
ATATATATCCAGTTAAACATACATGTACAATATTCGCTTTCGATGATACTATAATATGTGATCATGATATTGCCCCTATTGATATCCAGAAGTTATAGACTTATATTATTGTCGGTGTTGAGTTACAGACACGGAATGCAGCATGAATACGATTTCGAGAGGGAGGGCTGAAGGCAGGGAGATTCTCGCTCGATCTTAACAATCACTCTGTTCAATATTATACTATAGGAGTGATTCTGGCGTCTCTGAACCGACTCTTATCTCATGAGATGATATTAATTTCATACCAAGGATAAATGCACGAGCAGATCACCCGCTGACGATAGTAGGGTTCACGGCGAGAATAATAGACAGGGAGGATATGATCAACTGAACAATCAAATATTAGCAAGTCCGTCCAAACGAGGAATCGTATTTTGAAATATATTTTTGCTCTTACAGCAGCTGCGATAACTGTCAAAAATAGAATCGATCCCCTACTTGCCGGGAACCTCCCCTTGAGCAACCAGTTCTGACTTTCATAGTACCGATTTAGGCCAATTAGGAGGACAAGGATAGCAATCCCGAGGAACGTCGCCCCAAGAGGCTTGCCCATACGTCGTAGTCTCAAGGCACCTGGTAAGAAATTTGCCATGTGGGCATCTTGTGTAAGCGCCCCCTCGCAGCATAGAAATCTTCAAACAAAAACGCCCCGATCACATGTTGTGCACCAGTAGCACAGTCGGTTCGAACGGGAAAGGAAGGCCGGCATACCTTTCTCACTAGCAGGATCCGAGTTTCCGATGGCTGCATTCAACCTAAATAGTTGCGTTACCGCGATGCCGATCGATGCGAACGATAACGAAGTTCGGAGCCATGCGAGAAACGTGCGCTCTAAGAATATATCAGAACTTTGACCATGTTTTATCGACTCAAGGTGCTACCACAGCTTGAGAGAAAATACCCGATTGCGCGAAGGTAAATAGGGTTCGAGGAAAGGATTATGAAGAGAGGAGAAGAACAAGAGAAAACAGCATACCCAGGGCAAGATGATCCCTAGCTACAGATCCCTTATTTTCAAGATTCAGGGAACTAAACCTTGCAAGGTTCCGAGCGAGCCAACCATCCTGCTGTTCGTCCGCCTTCCGCTTCCCCTTCACATCCCGTTTGGAGGAACCAGCGGTCTCGTCGTTTGCGGTGGCGGTCGTACTTTTGGCGTCGGAGCTTCTTCGTGAGACCTCGGCCAAGGGCGAGTGGGTTTGGTGACCGTTCGTTTGCTGCTGCTCTGGCCGCTCCGGAGATAGGAGGTTCTGCCCTTGAGGAGGTGGTGGGCTTTGTCGCGACATTGATCAATGTGTGGGAATGCTATTACCGCAAGAAAGTTGCGATGCTACGGGCCGGAGGATGAAGTTGGTGAAGACGAGCATTTCTGCTGGCCAGCTGACTGCAAGGCACAGAGCGGAAGAAGAGGAGGTTCAAACTGAGCTCGCGTGACGGAAGCGGTACCACACTGCCGCCAGCCAACTGCATCGGTCCCAACATTGTCGAGACCCCGCCACTGCGAGATAGCCTTCGGATTGATCAAGATACGATGACGGAGGCGGCGGCGGGTGGGGGTCTGCTACTGGACATTCGCCATCCCAAGGCCGATTGGCGTGCTCTCACGTTCAGGCCGGCTTGTCGCCCGGCAAACGAGAATGCGCGCCTGTTTATAACGGCAGAAACATACCAAGTACTTATCCAATCAACGTCAAATTAACGGCGAAAGAACGCATCCGCTCCAATCTGCGGGTGACGTTGGTAACATATCGGTAGAGGAGATATGTGTGGGTACATACATCCGCGTCTGGTGTCTCCAATCGGCCAATCCTTACAATACAGTATCGATCAATTCGTGCGCCTTGCATCTGGCTACTAGGCTATCGATATATCAGGATGGGCAGATATACCCCGGCATCCGATGGTCCAGCCATCGCTGAATTCCCGCTCCAGCATTCCGGAGAACATGGCTTGATGTTGTACCACAGGCTCAGGCATACGCATGGCTGTTGATCCGAACTGACATGGGATTCCGACCCGGCATGCCGACAGCTCTCCAGACGGTCGCGCGCATCAACTCTGTCCATACTCTCCTACTCAATAGGAACGTACATCACTTTGGCTACCTTACCACCTTACATGTCTACAAACTACGAACCATTGAGCGAATATTAGGGTGGCTTCTCGAGCTTCCGCGGTTCGTATATCGTATCCGGATTGATGTCTTGACTTCGTACCGATACATGGAGGCAAAAATACAGACGTGATGTCAACCTCACCAGATTTTTCTGGTATTTTCCCATTTGGAAAGCGGATGAACGATAACGTGCTTTCTGCCCCGCCGGCCGAATCGCTATCGTCGACATCGCCTAGCTCGCGGGGTCTCGAACGGGAATATATTGATGATCGTCCTGTCATAGGACAGTACAGGGGTCCATGGTTTAACCGGAGAAGGCAGTCGCCAACCTGCAGATTACCAAAACTTCGAGAATAAGACATTACATATCGCATATGTGTATCGATATCTGAGCCTGCCATGGGGAAATTGTAACATATTGGTTAAATGTCCGGCTTTCCCGCCAAAGAATACTACAAATACATGTTATGGAAACACACCGACACCGGAAGATTGTCAAGAGCAAGTAATACGCACACCCTCAAAGTCGATCGCAACTCTAAGAAACAACATTACAACTACGGACTACGGTATAGAATTTTTATGCATGGTGGTCGGACTTTGGATCCAGCGTGCAACGGTGTAGGATATCAAATCTGTACTCAGAGAGGCAGCAATGGAGGCAGTAATACGACCTCAGCACCCGATGCTGCTTAATTTCCCTCGCTACAACCACAACAGCTTTAACAATACAAAGCCCCGCAAGAAGAAACATATTCTACATACCGGCTGGCTCCGGACGAACAAGAGTAATAGCAGGCCGTCGACATCTTCTCCTCACAGCCCAAGTTTATGTAAGTTAAGTCGGAGATTTGAGCTCGTTTGTGCGAACCGCACACCCAAAAAAATTTCCAGAACAGGACGCCGAGCCCACCCAAAGAGGAAGCCAACTCGAACCTCAACACCAACGACAACACAAGTGCTGACTCGGGTGAAAAAAATTCTGAAGCAGACACCAAATCGTGTAGCACAGAGCACAAATCTGAGACCTCTGGTACATCAGACTTCCAGGTTGGTGCACCCTCTTCCCTGAGCATGTGTCGCCCCTCCTTCGCTATTCAAATTTTCCAAATTTGTTTTTTGCTTTTCGTTTTTTGTTCTTCGATATTGATGAGATATTTAAATTGGTGCGAAGAACTTGTGCACTAACCGTTTATATATCAAAAAGGACAACCGCTGGATCCCCCTCCCAATTCGATTTGGAAACGAGGATTTCACCACTTCTATTACAAAGTCACTGGAGCTCGCACACAGGAGTCTACTAGATGCGACCATTTTGGCATCTTACGAAAACACAACAAAACAAGAGGAAGAAGAGCAGGAAATGTTACCTTCATTAACCACCTTTTTAAAGATAACAAGCAACGACTCCCGTGAGAAGGCGATGAAAGACTCGCACCAATACGCTTTAGATACAGAGTTCGTTCCAGATCCGAAAACATCCTTCATAGACAGGCGGAAACTCAATGCAAAAGAGCTAAGGTTGGAGCTCAGCCGTGGCTGCGACGGAGTTGATGATACTGTGAAGCGGTCTGGGAGTTTCCGGGGAGGCTCCATCTTATCTCCAGTTAGCTCTGTCAAACACAATAAAGAACAGCCTAGCAAAAACGAAGAGCTGGTCCCGAGGGAAGATTTCAAGAAGAGAAAGCAAGAATCGAAATCACCATCAACACCGATTCGTTCAAATTTCGCCCAAAGTATTTCAGCATACCTAGGAAGTCTGGGATTACCCACTCCGCCCTCAAGCTCGCGGAAACAACGCGAGGAAAAAGTTAAGGAATTACACGAGTTAAAGAAGCAGAGCATCAGACATCTAACGCCGCCACAAACGCCTCCGAGACTGGATAACGGGTCACTTCAGGTAGCATCGGTATCCTCAGATCGATCATACTCCGAGCTCGAATGGACCCCGAAGAGTCCAAGCAGCCTTCAGTTTAATTGCAGGCGACCTTCGACACGTTCTTCCACGAAGTCATCGGACTTTGCGGACAGAGATGATGCATCTTTTTCATACGAAGAAGCCAGTGCAAGCGGCATAACTTGTGGTTTCCCCGGGATAACAAACCCCGAAACTAGTCGCAAACCGGGTGATACCATAGACATATTATTTGAGAATCCAAGGCAGCTCCTCAGCCCACCACCGCTGAGGGTACGAAAATCTGAAGAATGCTCGATGGGGAGCAATCCTGGACTTCCTTTGGCTCAACTAGCAGGCTTTGCAGAACCAAACTTTTCTCACCCGTCGCAAGTAGCTTATGACGTTCGTGATATGGTTCTGCCTGTTATGGCGATCGCTAATGCTCTTGGGTTCCCGCGGAAGGCTTATGTGAAATCACAATTTAACGAAAATACTGCCCCGGTCGATCCATCTTTACCAACTTATGACTCGAACTCAGATAACGAGACATCAAAAAAACCTCAAAAAGGCAACCTTAGGGTTAAAACCACTTTGAGCGTTTTCCCACGAAGAGCATTCTTGAGAGCCGCTTCCGACAGCCGAATTGTCGAGAAGAACAATCCGTACAGGTCCAGCGGCTCGTATCCTGCTACAATTAGTGCGCATGCTTATCTAGAGAACACTCAATTTTCTTTGAATTCGGAGGCTTCATCGTTGGAAAATCTTCATACTTCTGGTACAACCAATGTACCTAGTGCGCCAATGAGTGCATTTGATGACGATTCGTCGGATGATGACTACTTTGGAGATCTGAAGCATTTATCCGGGCTCGGGCCGCGTAGTTTAAGGCGCAGAAAAACCAATTCTAGGAGATTCTCTCGTGAATCCGCAAGTCTCACACCGGATCGTCCGTTCTCCCGATTCTCTTTCTCATCAAAGCCAGAAGGCTCTTCAAAAGAAATTGAATATCGGCAAGCTTCCACAGAGAATTTTGTTCCTGTTCGACAAATACCAATTCCCGAAGAAGCACAGCTTTCGACTTCGGCTGGCACCTTCAACAAAGCGAGATTTGGGAGTTCCCGTCTAATCCGTGAGAACGAAGTACACCATCTCAGGGACGGAGAAGGGTTTGATCACCTAGTCCTCGAGCAAGAAGACGGTAAAAACTTTGTCGTTTCGGGTACTCTGGATTGCCTCATTATGGAATTCTGTACCTCTTTTGAGACAGGAGATGACGAAACCTTTGCAGATGTCTTTCTTCGCGCATCACCGCTTTTTACCTCTCCTTTATCCCTATTAAAAGGCCTTATAACTCAGTTCAGGAGTTCGAACTCCAGGGTTCAAGAGAGAATTCTCCTGATCTTTGATCGGTGGCTTCGAACACAACCAGAAGATATCCTCGAGACAGAGATAACAAGAGAGCTACTACTGATGTTTCTTGCGGAGGTTTCCTGCTGGGGACATGCACAATACTCTGCCCGCTTGACACAAACCTATGCTCAGATGAAAGAAAGACTCCAAAACTTTGAAAATGCGACAGAGGGAGCAAAGCAGTCGACCGGATCAACGGAAGGAATTATATCTTCGTTTCCTGATAACCTCAAGCTGTTCTTTGGGGATGGAAATATTATGACGGAGGTTGCCCAATATCTCACGGCTGTTGATCTGGTCCTATTCAGAGATGCCTCGCACAATCGAACATTATCTACATGGTGGCTATCTCAAACGAGCGAAGAGCAGAACGATTGGAATTGGGAGTTTGAGATTCCTTATGTCGACGAACCAGCTATAAGTAGTATCGCTGAGCGTGTTGATAGACTGCTCCGACGCTCTGCTAAATTTAAGTTTTGGATCCAGCACGAAACCCTTGCAACGATGGAGGCCGAGGATCGAACCGATTTGATCTCGAGTTTGATAAGCCTAGCATTACTGTTCAGAGAACAGGGAAACTTTCAGTCATGCCTTGTCATAGTTGATGCTCTGGCTACTGACACCATCCTCAGTCTTGAACGATCCTGGGATTGTGTCTCTGCCGAAAACAATCTCGCCTTTTCAGAGCTCAGGGCCCTTTTAGATTATAGGAAATACGGTATATTATTTTCGCAATGCAAAGACTTTGCGATTCCATATTTTCCCTTTTTCATCAAGAGCGTTGCAACCATACTCAATCAATCCACAAACGCAAGCTCTAGGTACAGCGATGCTTCGAAGATTCACGTTGATTCTCAAATCGAAACGACGCTCTACCGGCCCCCAACATTACCCGTAGCTGCAAAAGCGGCCAAATTGCCGCCAATCCTACTGGATTTTAAAAAGTACCGCACATTTGTCAGAGAGGTTTCCATTTGCAGGGCAATGATAAAATTCCCGCCAAAATCTATCTGCGGCCTTGACAGCAAATGCTTTGTCTTCCGGAATATGGAAATCGGGCGACTAGCTTTCCCTCGTGATCGTGATACCACTAGCAGAGCCCCGAGTAGAATGAGAAGTGGCTCTGTTACATCTATTTCAGAGGATAGCCCCGATGCAGGCTACCTTGGTCACTTATCCGAAATTATTGAAGGCAGAATCGATGCGGTTCTCGGTCCGATCGTTCAAATCGATGCGAACAACGGTATGACACGGACTCACCAATTCACGGACACTATAAAAATTCTCAGACTACAAGTCCAAAGCGATGGCGACATCCCCGAGACGCATAATCTCTAGTTACCTAGGAGATGCACATTTCCTATTTAAACCCAAGCCATCTCTTAAGTTTCTTTTTTCCGCCCATATATTTACTATGGATTATACCCATTTCCCTCTTTTCTTTTCCAGTTGAAGGATGGAACAAGTGAAAAAGGAAACCGTTTTGCGTGCAATATAAATATGATACCCTGTTCACATGTACTTTATAACGAACATCATGATTTGATTTGATATGAGAAGACAATTTATGAAAATTATACGAGTTTTTACTTGAAGACAGATATTGGTATGTTAGAAAATAAAGATTGGTAGAATGAAGATAGGATTATCACAACTCTAGGAGTCGAATACAATTCGCTTAGTATTCGATTTACGCTCGAATCCAGGGCTATAAACCGAGGGCTGTCTCGCTGAGGTGCTTGGAGAACCATTTCACACACTGGGCCTCGCTGCCTTCCAGGCCCTTCTTGGATGTCTCAATTCCGGGGTTGCCTCGGACGGCGAAAGCTGGGTATAACTGATCAATATCCAACCCTTATCGACCATAATTAATTGCTAGGTGGATACTCACAATGCTCCATTCCCTCGTATACGATAACCTCAGAAGCCAAGCTCTCCTTCTTTTTGAGGATTCCTCTGATCTTCTCAACTTGTGACATGGGTAGAACCGTATCTTTTTCTCCGAGGGCGAATGATATAGGCTTTGTTATTGCCTCCACTTCGCTTGGAACTTGGAGAAAACTAGGATGGGCCGAATAGATCGCATCTACATAAGGGTCCATCAGGATGGCATATCTGCCGCCCCAGCAGAAACCAACGACACCAATTTTCTCCACGACGCCATTTTTTCCCTCGCGGAGCGCCTTGAAAAAGTCGGAGATTATTGGCAGAGAGATTGCTTGCCTGTGGGACCAGAACCACACAAGAAACTTGGGGAAAGTGAAAAAGAGCATTGACCAGCTATTGACTCTTTGTTATTACGGCCTGAGGATGTGTATAACTGGATCCCAACGGGTCACCTTATGAAAGAGACAGTTCTTACTATCGTTTCCACACTGGCGGCTCGTACCCTTTCAACGGGAATACGACATCCAGACTATCTTTGGTAAAAGGGTCGCCAAAGTGGAAATCCGGTAACAGGACCTTGAACCCGCCCTTTCTTGCGTAACTGTCCGCGAGCAATCGAATGTTGACAAAGTCCCAGCCAAAGGTGTCAGGGATGATTACTACGGTGCCCTTGACGGTACCTGCTTCGGGTTGGGCTACATACGCCTGGAGACCATGAATCGTTTCCTCTTTGCCAGTCGGGGTGCCAGCATGCAATGACCCTGTAAAGCGCAGACGGATGAGCCTGAAAATATAATACATCTCTAGAACTATTTGTATACATAGAAACATCGGAATAAACAGTGTGTAATGTTTATTTGGAGGCCGTACCTCGTATGCAGCACGGTGATGGGAGTTCTGTTGCCATTTTGCGTATATACGTATGTGCCGACCTAGAAGGTCAATTGATGTTCAAAGCAGTGGGTCCGGTCCGGGTTGATGTTTGTTGGAAGGATCGAGTTGTCCACCCCCGCCATCCTCAAATCGGCGGCATTCGCATACAACTCATGCCCACCATTTCAAGAACATTGGTCCAACCCGTTACCCGGGAGCGGGTAGGAATCCAGCGAATGTACCGATACGAATTCTCGGGTTCTCCGGCCAGCTGCTGATTGAAGCTGCAGGTTCGAAGTCACAACTGTTGGGTCCAGAACATGAAATCGCCGTCCGCACTGACACCTGACATATGTATGTACATGCCGTCGACGAATAATCGATGAAACACTCTAGTAAGCCTTAACACCGCTTGCTATTATAAGATGCTTTGGGCGGTCCAGATGTTGATTTTTGGGCGATGGTGGGGCAGTTTCCTGTAACATGTATCTGTACATACATACTTACTTGTATAGTACATGGACGAATAGTCCCTGTAGTACGTATCGGTACCCACAGTGGTGCCAAGCCCGCCGCCCGTCTGAACGCGAGCCCACTCCAACAAATCTGTACACAGTTGCAGTGCGCATAGATTATCTCAAACATTTCAATCACGTCCCAAAGCCATTGTAAACTCGGTCCTATCGAGGAAAATACCAATACACGCACGCTTTAACGAGATGGCTCTGTTGCAGCTATTAAACCGCCGCATGACGCGCGCATTGTGGCTTCTCGCCCTCCTCGGAACTTTCTATGTTGTCTCTGCGCAGAAAGAGAAACTTGTCAACCCTTCGGCCGAACTGACATTGCAGGAAATCGATGACAGGTTACAGGTAACGTTTATCTGCTGGAATCGTGAACCCCCTCTCGTACCTTGCCTAATACATGTGTGTTTGCAGACATGCGACGTCGTCCAAGAGCTCAATCGGCGAAAGGTGGAAGAGGCACCGTCTAATTCGAGCTGGACCAAGCAGCTCTTCGCAGTCTTGTTCCCCGGATCGCCCGCCGTAAATTCTCTCCTCGCGACGGCGTACATCTCTGGTCCGCCGAGTATGTGTATTCATCAATTTGACAGTTTAATTGAGAGCTCGGAATTATTGACAAAAGCTCCGACTTCTAGACTTCATCCTCGCTCTCGTTCCCGCTAACATCGACCCGTCCAGTTTGACCGTAATGGTAGCATTTGCCGTGGGAGGACTCCTCGGAGATGGTATTCTTATCAATTTCGTGAACCTTCACTTTCTCGCTACCCGTTCTAATGATTCCAATGGACAGTGTTCTTCCATCTCATGCCACAAACATTTATGGGTGAAGCCCATGATGGCCGGGTTAGATTTGTCATGGTGGAAGAGAAGCGAAATACTTTACTTGGATTGGCCATCATGGTAGGATTTGTTGCTTTCGTTGCTCTCGATAAAGGCATGAGAATTGCAGCTGGTGGCGAAGGAGGACACTCTCATTCTCACAGTCACGACCTCACACCTTCAGACGCTACATCAACCGCCCTAGAAGAGAAAACCGGGGAGCTCAGACAGAGAAAAGGAAAAGAGGAAAGAAGTGATGTCGCCGTTGCCAAATCCGACGAGAAGGCTCCCGGGATGTCTATCAAAGTTTCTTCATATCTAAACATGGCGTAAGTGAAGTTTAGAACCCCAGAAACTGAAGCAACTGCTGACAGATCTCCTCTTGGTGAAGTGCTGATGTAAGATTGAATGCTGGTATCATAATCTGGGGTCATGCTAAACATCTCGACACAGTTCTCTCATAACATCACTGACGGATTGGCCATTGCCGCGTCGTTTTATGCTGGACCTACCGTCGGCGCTACCACCACCGTCGCTGTATTTTTTCACGAAGTAGGATTTTCATGCCAAATTTCAAACAAGCGCGTATTCACTAATGCCTACCTAGATCCCACACGAGGTTGGCGACTTCGCTCTGTTGATACAAGGTGGTTTCACCAAAGGGCAGGCTATTGCTGCCCAATTTGTCGCAGCTGTAGGTGTTTCATCCCAGACACGAGGATACTTTTTTGCAAATTTTCTGAAAAAAATATGTTTCTAGATTGGTGCTTTCTTGGGAACATTCATCGGAATTTTTATTCAGCAGTACAGCTCGCAGGGTGATTCTTCCGGTGAGGTTGTAGGTTTGTTTGGGACGTCCGCCACTCTCGGTGACCTGGTTCTTCCGTTCACTGCCGGTAAGCCTGTTTTCCATTGATGAACACCTTAGCACTACTGACGCTACTGCTTTGTAGGTGGTTTCTTGTACATCGCCACAGTTGGTGTTATTCCCGAGCTCCTGGAAACTGGGCCCAACAGGGGACTTGAACTGAAGAAATCGTTGGTGCAGGCGCTAGCGATGGCTTCCGGTGCAGGTATCATGTTGGCAATATCGTGGGCTGAGGCTTAATCATTGGACCGGGATTGTGAATATATGGCATCTTAGCAGAGTTAAATTTGAAAAGTAGATTTTTGTAGATGGCTATACAAGTATTCACATGTCAGAGTTTATGATATCCGGAGATGTGGTTGGTATTCATAGTAGGTTTCTTGGTAGCTAGAACCGAGAGCTGTGCAAGCATATTGGAATTGATTACATTAGTGCGACATCGGGGCCCACAGCCAATCCGGTAGGGATGATGGATTGCACCATTCGAGAATTTCTTCCGGTGGTCCTGTACTGTGTAGGTAGCAAAGTCTTCCTCACACCTCACAGGCGAAAACTGTATTTCGTAAACGATTTCAAGATGGTTAATCACGACCCCCCAAAACCCCCATCTTTTATTCGATATTAGCAGCATCTGATGCATGCATGCTGACTCGGGTATCTCCTTCTTTAAGGTCCACGCAGACGCAACACACTTTGCTTCTGGAGTTACGAAGCAAGAAGCGTATGAACAGGTGTATGAGCAGCTACGGAGTCTGATGGAAGGGCAGAGGAACTGGGTAAGTCCCAGCTGCGAACAACGTACATCCTTGGATCACGGGTTTCAAAGACCGTTAACTCGACGCTTGAGGTGGGATACAGGTCTGGTAAGAGCTCGAGCATTTCTCCTGGCGGTTCGCACTCGAAACGGGCATTCAAAGAGCTACACACTAAAGATTGAATGGTTCGATGATAGCAACCTCTCCAATGCAGCGAGCCTTCTCTGGCATGCTCTGAAGGCTTTGCCTGCGCCGTCAAGTCAAGTTAATTGGGCAGGTTGGTCGGAGCGTCCAGCGATGCATACATTTATGTATAACGTTTACGCTTCCTGAGCTAACTCGAAGGTATCCAATTAGGGTTTTATGTGCGTAACGGGCCGGATGAATTGATATTGGGACCGTTCCAGGGAAAAGTCAGCATTACCCACAATTCCGGGCTTTTCGATCATCGAGATTTGATTGCTAAAAATCAATAAATGCATGCGCAGGTAGCGTGTCAAACGATATCACTTTCGAAAGGTGGGCCATTTTTAGAACCCGTTTGATGACCCTGCCACGGATGTCGAAGAGCTGACCATGGGCATCCACGAGCCGAAAAAAAAGGGGTCTGCGGAAGAGCGGCAACCATCGCAGAAACACAGGTTGTGGAGGATGTGCATGCTTTCCCCGGCCACATTGCTTGCGACGGCAGCACGAGGAGTGAAATAGTGGCTCCCGTCTTGTTTAATGGCAAGGTGAGTTCGTTATTGTGTTAGAAATCTAGAGGCGACGCCGTACATTTCAGGGCTGCAGCGTTCCTGCAGATGGGCGCATGTTGATTGGGTTGAGGCTGCCACGTTTTTTTCCCGGACGTTGAAAACTTCTTTGCCCAGCGGAATCTTCGAGGTTATACAGGGATACCCGCTCTTAGATGTTTCCCTGAGCTCTGCCGCATCGATCCATTTCTGTGTTTTGATGGGGAAAGAAAGATAAAAAATAAAAATAAAAAAAAGGGGGGGGGTTGCTAACCGTGGCAATATGAAACGATTACCATAGGTGGTGGGTGTTATCGATATTGATTGCGAAGGCGAAAAGGTAAGCTAAAAGTCACACAGCAAACCAAACGAGAGACCAATCCAGACTTACCGACCCGGTTGTGACTACAGGGTTTCACAGATGATGATCGGGTAGCTCTGGAGAAGATTGCGACCCTTCTGGCTGAAGGGTGCGACTGGACGACAATACTCAGCAGCTAAATCGTATATACCGATGTATAAAACTTAAAAAATAAGTTATAATTATAAACTGAATGGGGGAATGGTCGAGAATTAGCTGAAGGGAAAGTTAGAGCAGACTTGCCTATGGCAGCCTAGTCTTGTGAGACTCGGTTGGGTGGTGGGAACCCAGAAGATGCAGGTTTCACAGTGCACGGTAGTGGGTCCTTGACCGCTACCCCAAAGCAGAGTTAGGGTGATGCAGCCTATCGCCCCTGTTTAATATGGTCGCGCGGTCTCTTCTCTGGTTTTTGTTTCCGAGGCAGCTTTGACAGGCATCACCAGAAATTTCGATGTTTGCGAGGAACAAGCATTCGGCCTGTTGGATGAAATTTGAGAATGACAATGCAAACACGTTTCCAAGCATCATTTCCGCTCGGACCCACCAAAACACGTGAAGGCGAACCCGAAACATATCTCTGTCGCCTTGAAGTCTCAAGACTGGGAAGAGACTGGTTCACCGATAACTTGAGGATGAGATCGATGGATCTCGGTTAGCTTGCCACTAACCTCCTTCTCCTGCTGAGGGAGCAAGCACGGCAAGCCACTTTCGGCTGGATAGATCTCTGCGGATCAGATCCACAGATCACAATACTTGTGGAAGCCCGTCCGTGAAGGCATCGACAGACAGGAATTTGCTACCGGTCCGTGGGAAAGAGAACGAAAGAGACGGAGGGGCTGCTCATGACAGGCCGGGAAAGACCCGCCTGTCTGAACGGCGCTCGAACCAGGAAACCGGATTTCGTTCGGGACGCCATGTACTTTTGGACAGCTTGACGATGGTAATTAGCCAACTGTAATTGCAGCTAATACGAAAAATGCCTAGGTTTTAAGATTCGGATCTCCAAAAATATCTCCAGCAGCTCCACCAGCAGAGATTGCAGCTGATACGTGCGGAGTGTCGACAGGCATGTCTTCCTGCCTTCCTTCCCTGATAGTTCGATGCTGCTGCCGCCGCTGGATTGATGATAATGGATCCGGACGCGGACGAAGGACATGTACCGGTACCCCGTCCGGACGGCTGCACATGCAGAGAATCGGCGGTGGGTGGTCCATGGTTTTTTCTCGGTTCCCCTTTTTCCTGCTCGACGGGTCCCCTTTCTTAGCCCCGGCGAGGTACAGACGGCGGAGTACCCGCGAGGCAGAGTTGGCGGTGAGGGTGACCTGCTGGCTGGTATCTGTGCTGCTCGGGCTGGCGATGGCCCCTGTTCGCTGTTCTCGCCTTGTCTTCTTCTTCTTCTCTGGCGGCGGTGGCGTTTTTCTTTTTCACCGTTTTACTCCTATTTTCCTGGGCCTCATCTGCTTCCTACCCCCATGAAGCATTGGGCCGGTGCGCACCCCCCCAAAAGTGGAAGCCCAAGTCCAGGTCCAGGTCCAAATACATACGTCCTGAGAAAAAAGAAGCCCGGTTCGAGCGAGATAGCGAGCGGTTGGCAGTCCATTCCGCCTGCTGCACATTCATTCATTCATTCATTATCAATCAATCAAACCCCGTTTTCCCCATCCATCGCCCTTCTTCTCCCTCTCCCTCTCTCCTTCTCCTCCACTTCTCCTTCCCTTCACTCCGCCGTTCTCTCTTCCATTCGCCAACGTTCATTTCGACCTCCCCGCAAAACCACTCTGACTTACGTTGCACCTGTCGACTTGTGTCCGTGTGTGCCTTCGTGTGATAGCCCAGTCACCGCGATCGCAGCATCCTCGCCCCTTTCGCAACGCGCTCCTTCTCGACCCCAGCCGACAAGATTGAGAGAGAGAGAGAGAAAAATTAATACTCACCATCCACCACCACCACCACGGATTGCCATAATTCGCCTGGTCCTTTACGAAACGCCGCAGCCGCGATATTCACCGGAAAACTTCTTTCTTTTGTACGGTACGTATAGCGGACGAACAGCATCCACCGGCAGTCTGTCGACTCGGTGTAGCGAGCTGCCATTGCATTGCGTGCATCGCTTGCACCCTCTCCTTTCGTGTTTCCCCCCGTTTCCCCTTCCCCTCGCAACAGAAGATACGGGCAAGGCAGGCAGGCAGCATCGCACTGGATCACATCGACGACAAGTGTCATCGGTTACCTCTCTCCCTTGGGTATTTCAATATTACCACGGAATCTTTCGAGATCTCCGCTGCGCTCTCTTTCCTGGTTTGCTCCCCCCGTGGTATCTTTTCTACCGTCGCATTTGATATCCTCTCTTTCTTCCCTCTTTCCCTTCCTTCCACAACGCATATTTCTCCCCATCCTCTACACGCATGCCCACACACACCCCGTCTCAAAACACCAACGAAACGGAAATTCTCTTGTTGAATTCCCGAAAGCTTCCTGATAGAAACGTTTCGCAACGTCATCTTCCCCTCACGTTTCTCGCTCATAGTCAACTCGCTTTGTCAACCTCCCAGAGGCAGAGCTTGTCCCAAGGTCGGTGTTTGATTTGCTCCTTCAGACGGCGGCGCAAGACAGCTTTTTACGCGAAATCCGACCCATCCGCTGTCTCCATAAGTGGTCCCTAGCCTGTTCGCCAAAGGTTAGGGGAATTGTCCGAACAAGGTTGCTAGCGAGACGACCGGACACGGGCATCCTGAATCCAAATCCCCAAAAGCCTATTATTTCTATCCCTTTCGTCATTCGGCCGGTCAAAGGCTTGAGAGCGCAGAATCTGGTCCCTTATTTCTCAACCATCTAGCTCGATTATCTCATACATACCGGCTTTTTTTTTTTTTTGAGTCTCTCGTCGCTAGTCGGTTCTGACCGAAAAATTGCGAAAAACGCGGGCTGAAGAGACTGGAACCCGTGTTAATTTTCGTTGCTTTTCTTTTAAATGCACCTCGATCCCCGATAACCCAATTTCCTTTCGCCCAATCTCAGAGCAGTCGCGTGGTGCCAGCCTGTGTATTTAAAAGGGCTCATTTTTTTTCTCTTGACCATCTTGGCTACCTAGTAACCGGATATACTGACTCAAGAAACACAGAGATATCATTTTCTAGGAAGAGTCCCCCAACATAAACTCAGACACCAGCGTCTACCTCGAGAATTGTATTCTCGTCTTCAAAACACGAACGATCCACAACCACCAACCTTTGCCTCTGGCATTGCTTTCTCTACGTTACCGTCAAGATGGGTTGCAACATGTCCACCGAGGATAAGGAGGGGAAGCAGAGAAATGAGGAGATCAACGCCCAATTGCAAAAGGACAAGATGCTCGCTCGCAATGAAATCAAGATGCTACTATTGGGTGAGTGCGAAAACCAAAAACCAAAAAATCAGTAACATTGTCGTCAGAAAGTTCGTATTGCTAAATCGCACCTTCTCCATATAGGTGCTGGTGAATCCGGAAAGTCGACAATCTTGAAGCAGATGAAACTCATCCACGAGGGTGGATATAGCAGAGATGAAAAGGAGAGTTTCAAAGAAATCATCTTTTCGAATACCGTCCAGTCGATGCGTGTCATTCTTGAAGCCATGGAAACATTGGAACTTCCCTTGGCCGACTCTCGGTCAGAGTACCATGTTCAAACAATTTTTATGCAACCGCAACAGATCGAAGGAGATGTTCTACCTCCTGAGGTCGCAAACGCAATCAAATGTCTCTGGGAAGACAAGGGCGTTCAGCAGTGCTTCGACCGTTCGCGAGAATATCAACTTAACGATTCTGCTGGGTATTATTTTAAAGCCATTGATCGTATCGGTGCCCCTGATTACGTTCCTTCGGATCAAGATGTCTTACATTCTCGTGTCAAGACATTGGGTATTACCGAAACCACCTTTGTCATTGGCGATCTGACCTATCGCATGTTTGACGTCGGTGGTCAACGTTCCGAACGTAAGAAGTGGATCCACTGTTTTGAGAATGTCACAACGATTCTTTTCCTGGTGGCTATCTCCGAATACGATCAGCTGCTCTTCGAAGATGAGACCGTCAACCGTATGCAAGAAGCTCTCACCCTGTTCGATTCCATTTGCAACAGCAGGTGGTTTATCAAAACCTCTATCATCTTGTTCTTGAACAAGATCGACAGATTCAAATTAAAGCTACCAATCTCGCCTATGCAAAACTATTTCCCCGACTACGAAGGTATGTAGTGTATAATGTCTTGTAGTTTTAGAATCACTGCTAACGATTTCATCAGGTGGTGAGGACTATGCTGCTGCATGCGACTACATTTTGAACAGATTTGTTTCTCTCAACCAGTCGGAAACGAAGCAAATTTACACTCACTTTACGTGTGCCACTGATACCAAACAAATCAAATTCGTCATGGCCGCCGTAAATGGTAAGAAGTTTCTCGATCTTTTCCCTCGGCTGTCTTAAAAATATTAACGTCCCGTATAGATATCATCATCCAAGAGAACCTTCGAAATTGCGGTCTGATATAAACGAGGCCTTACACCTGATCAACCACACCGTGGAGTTCTCTCTATCACCGAAAATCTGTTCCTCCATATGACTGATACGCTTCCATCCTACTCTCGACCCTCTCCTACCCTGCATTAATCGGTAGCCTCATGTAGAACGACCTCAGTTTCTCTCGTCTATTTTCATCTGACCGGAGTCTAAATCATACGTGCGGGAATCGTGTCTTTTCTTTTCTGTTTGCATATTAATCATGCCAAAAGAATTTCTATACTCCCTGATCCTCAGTTATCCTTTTTTATTCTCTTCTCTTTCTTTTTTGTTTCTCTTTGCGACGTATGTTAGCGTGGCGGTCAAAGTGGACACCGCAATATAAAGCCTTTAACTCCTAAACCGTTTCTTAACCCTTTCTTATTTTAACCTTGACCTCCTTTATCACAACCTCCATCATACCTCTTTTTCATATTCGTTCGGATTGTTCTTTTTCTTGTTTATTCTAATGATCTGAGTTGACATTGTGGTGTTTCCTTACTCTATTCGCTTTTTTGTTTCTGTTCCGTGGTCTTGCTAGTCGGGTCTCCAGCGTCGACGTATATGAAAATTTCCTTTGCTTTTTCCGCCAGCTCTACTTGTTTGCATCTGGAAAAAAGAACAGCCATACAAAAATAGTTGTAAAATGTAAAACATGACGCTTAAAGAATGCGGGATCGAGGGTTTTCCTCCAAAGAAATAACTCTACGGATGTATCTGAGGTCCAGATATGAAGAATCATTGTCGACTTCGCAAATCCCTGGACGCACGCTGTTGTTTCCCCTTGTGTTCATGTATTATACTAGTTTCTCCTTCTTTCGTTTCGAAATACAAGTCTATCTTAATTGATTCAATCAGGATTCTAGCCGTTAAAGACCCAGCCAATGTCTACGACCAAGGTGTCTCCGGAGGTTGGCTCGGCTCCAATGCTTGGTATTCGGGCAGAAAGAGCGTGTTCGGTTTAAGGGCACCGGCCTCCGTTATTGTCCTTCTCTGCTATCCGAATTATTCCTCCAGCGGGTTGGGTATATGTGGAGCCGGGCCGATAAGACGGATTTGACGGCCTTGCGGAAACATGACTTGCTGGTTCCGTACACCAGCAAGTCAACGTCCCCTCCAGAGCTCTTCTCAAGAGACACGCTGTGCCTTGAGGGCTAGCCCGCACCAATCGTTTGGACCTGGTGTCATTCGTTGCAGTCACCCTGAGCTTGGATGACAACAAGACAAATATAAAGAATGGGGTTTCCTTTCGTTAGGGGTTATCTGATCCACAATGCTGCGGCAAGGGTTATTCCGGGGTCTTTGCGAGATCCGGACACCATGAACAGATCAGAACTCGAAAACAAAAGAGTGAGAGAAAAAGGAAAGAAGGGCTGTCCCTGTGGGTCAGCGTCGTCCGAATCTTTCTAGATCTATAATTTTTTTTCTTCCAAAGTTCCACCACCGGCTCAGTCGAAGCGCATATGGGGTTTCGAATCTCGTATCGTGGTGATATCCACCTCGTAACGCCGGTGGGACTCGCAGCTTCTGAATACCGTGATCGATAACTAGGTGCTTCTTCTTACTCGAGTGATTATACATACATGTTGGGAGCGAATATGTGTTAGAACCAAGCGTCTGCTTCGGCAGGGCCCGAGACTGCTTGGTTCCTGTTTTTAGATACCAAATCAACCTGTTTCATTCATCTGAAGCCCCTGGAAATGAGAGTTTTTCCAGAACATTTCCTTGCAGGAAGCCGGGGTGGTGGTAATGCCTTTTTCCCGGCTCATGCGTGAAACGTCCGGACAAATGTAGGGAAGCATACCAGCGGGGGGTTCTGCGATTGCAATTGATGTTGTAATAACTATTGCGAATGGAAAAGTGGGATCGGTCAGTTGAAAGTCAGCATTGTCGCTCGCCGGATGAGATTTATCCTTCTGACCTGATTCTCGCCTTCAGCGTAATGACCAAGGACTCGAATGTTCCCAAGGACCCATTCGGCCCCCTTCGACTCTGCGGACCCTTCACATCCAAGAGTGACAGGCTCTAGCTCTCCGTACCGAAACGGAAACAAAAGGCCGAGCTGCAATGTTGCATGTTGGTGAGGATTGTAATCTCAAATAAATGCCCGCGGCAATGGCGACATTTCCAGAGCTGGAGCTGGAGCTGGAGCTAGCTAGCTCTCTGGGTTTATGGTTGGAGCACTCGGGTCCCACCGCCTACTTGCGGCCTACCCGTCGACCTGTCCAATCGCTCGTCCGCATGCATTGTCGAGCCTCGTATCCTGCAAGCGGACCAAAGCTTGAGGGGCTAGCTAGATATCGTGGGTGGGTGGGCAGGTGGGGGCATGTCACCACCTGGTGCTCTGGTCGGTTGAAAAAGATCCATGCACACGGTGCATAGCCTGACTCTGACATGCGTATTTTGAAAATGCAGATATCATACTTACCTACCTACTTACATACATACGGAGAAGCAGCCATCGCCAAAAGCAGCGGCGTCCCACCTGAGGGCGAGCTTTTAAGGGCACTCCGAGCAGACCGGGGTGTCTCGCCTTCTGCCAGTCGGTTGAGTCCATGTTCCTTGCTCGTACACATGCCAATCTACGGAAAAATTGGAGAGCTCGAAGACGGTAGGGACATATTAATTCCCAGAGCGTCCCGTCCATCAGCTTCCGTAAGCTCTTCTCTCCATCCAACTGGCCTCGGGTTTCGAAAAGGGCATTTTGCCAAATAGCGGGTAAGTGGGGATCCTCTCTGATACCCAGACGCCGTGCGTGCGGCCTCGAGTGATATATAGTCCCTTTCTTCCAGAGCACCCTCCTCTCTCTCTCTCTCCTCTCCTCTCCTCTCTCCCTCTCTCATTCCACTCCTCTGATATCTGTCCGTCTTATCGGGAAGACTCTCTTTTACTATTTTAATTCGGTTTCCGTGCTGACCAGCGTCGTCCTTAGCCCTCGAGCCTAACCTGCCCCCACCACCGGCGTCTAGATTCCCTTCTCTCGCCCGAACTTCAGGACTCTTTCCTCTTCGAGCTTCCTTGTCCGCCTCCGAAAACAAAAATCACACCAAAGAGAAAGACCGAAAGAAAAATATTTCCGAACAGTCGAATTCCCTCTGGCCAGACCCCCCAAGAGGCACTCTAGTCAAAACACAGGATCCCGAGCAGGGAAGCAAGAGAAGGAGGGCGATTCTTCGACGGCCAGGCTGCCAATCAGATATTTTACCGAGGAACATTCTCCAGATTATCCTCGCTCCATCTTCCCGAGAACTTTGTTCAGGCTGTCCGTTCGAAAAAGCACCTTCCGCTGCGGCATCCATCTAAATCCTCTCACATCGACTCTCGTTTTCCTCCGCCCGATTCTCTCTGTTATTTCTCTCCCCTCTCTCCCTCTCCCCTCTCCCTCACACACACACACACGCACACATTCTCTCTTCCTCACTCCCTCGGATTCTCACCTAGGGCCCCTTTTCTCTGGTGAGCCCGCTGTCAATCGCTATTATAATCGACGAGGTCCGGTCCCAGAATCCCAGTAACCATCGGCAACAAAAATACCAGCCACGCAACGGGAGAAACTCCACGCAGAAATCGGCAACAATGTCGTCGCACTTATCACCGTACGGTGGTAAAAATCAGGACGACCTCCTCGCTCCCTCTCCTACTCCAACCCACACTGCCGATCACTCACAGAGCGGTGCCCGGGATCCGAATAAGAAGCACGAACCAAGTTCTTCATATCTGAAAGACTTGAACCTTGTCGCTGAAGCTGCACGACGAGCTCAGAATGCCCTACTGACCAGAGATTTTGAGAATTGCTCGTTGTACGTTAGCCACCTCGAATCTGCCATCTCATCAACGGATAGCTAACTTAGGCTTTGATGAACTACAGAGAAAAACGATAAAACACATCAATACAAACCGATCACCACTGGGCACATTGGGCCATTGATTCCGATATTTTCTATTAAAAATTACAAATTAAAAATTTCAAAAAAAATATCTCCCAAGAAAAAACCTTGGCTGGTCCTAGATATGCGATGCACGCGATTACTGATACCCCGGATTCTCTTGGGGTAAGCATATGCATGCCGTTCGCACCCGGTTTCAACAATGCCTCTCCCCAACAGACCCTGGTATACCTTTCTCGATTGTCAAACCGTCTGCCGTCAAAACTTCATTTCCCCGCAAAGTCCCGAAGTAGTTTGTGCAAACGCAAGACTTCCACTGTTTTATTTTTTTATATCTTTTTCTTTTCTTTTTCGCTGTTCGCTCGGATACGACCATCATAGTACAACCACCCACTTTTCTCAACAATCCGTCAACTTTCTGGTGTACACCATTTCGGTGGCTTTTCTCTCTTCCAAACATGCGATCCTCTCCAGTAATAGACGGTACCGACGGCTGTTTTCTTCTCTCGATCTCTCCGTACCATTTTCCTAATTCAGCAAACAAAGATATTACCCAGCCCATTTGTCGCTTTGGTATCCGAAACATCTCTCCTTATTCTTTTTACCAGTTCTTTTATATGATATCAGATAGATCGCAGTTATTGGTTCAAGCCTTATTCGTTGCTCTCACATATTGGCCTTCTCGGAGTTTATCTTATCTTTCCTTTTTGTCCGGTTATGTGTCCCCGGGTTTTGTCTTCCTTCCCTTTCTGTCAGCAGCTCCGTTCCGAAAACCATCCAGCTGCTAATGTGCGCCTCGCTTGATCGAGTGTCTTTTCATTTTTAAGGAATTGGGATAGAAAGGACTTGTTTTGTTCCCCTTTAGTACCTTTACGATAGATGATAATATAATGGACGAGTGGAGGGAGTTTTAATCATAGAATTGTTTAAGACACGATCGAATCGAATTCTCGGATCTCTTCAATTTTGAATACCGCAAACACACAATACAATGGTTAATGAGATTACGTGAACCACTATTCTCTCATGGAAGTCTTTATTCATCGTTCATAGAATATCTTTTACACGCTCAATGGGCAAGTATAATACCAGTTGAAGTACAAATGAAAGATTGCTTGAACAGTGATACTTCCTGCTGGAATGATGCATGGATGGAAGATCCTTCTTATATCCTCTTCTGTTTAACAAACATTGACATCAAAGGAGCCTTGGAATTCGATACCCGTCATCCCCAGAGACGAGGCGAAAAGGATATTGGGGGTGTTTTGAATTTTTTTTAAAAAAAAAAACCCCTGATAAGTGAAAAGTTTCTCTCGATAGCTGACTTGCTTCCTCTTCACATGTAGAACATTGTACGGCGCAAAGCTCGGTGTGGACCATTTCCCCAACGGGTAGAAGCATTATTGTATACTGCAGCCGGGTTGTCTGAAGCGCTGGTCTCAGCGCTGCTTGTGTCCATGATCGATGCCAGGTAAATTCGTCCGCGGTCACAGGCAAGGTCAGCCATTTTCGCTGGAAAATAGAGGTTTGTTAGTGTAAATATAGCTTTCAAGAGACTTTCAGGAATATTCATTTACCTGGGGGACAAATTGACACGGACTTGGTGCATCGCGGAAACAAATGGCACAGGTTCATCGTCTATGAACAATTTGCGATATTTGTTAGCCACTTTTCTTCCACCTTCTCAATAAATACTCAACAGGTTCCCAGAGAAAACAAATCAGCTACTCACCAGCAATTGCAAAGAATCGGCTGTAAACCAATTTTCGTCTCGCAAGACGTAGTAGTGTGCGGGTCTGGTTGTCCCTTGGAGCCCTTTGTGGGCCTGGAGATAAAAGTCGAAGTCATATACCTACGAGAGGTGAAGAATGTTAAGTGAGCCAAAATTCTACGAGCGAACAGCAAATTTTCTCGAGAATCTTACATCTGTGACTCCTCTGTCCACAACAGTTCCTGGGAGGCAGTTTTTACGCTCATCGGCGTGAGAGTCCTCGGTTGGGTAAAATCTTGTATGATGGCGCTTCCCGACAACTATAACCGTGATCGGTGGTCGGTAGCCTGGTTCAGCCTCCTCACATGCTGCTAAAATAGCTGGGAGTTCTTTGGATAAAACGCGTTCATACTCCCCTTCTGATACGCCGTCTCGATAGAGAATTACCATTGGAGGTTTGCTGCCCCTATTTGAGCTTGCGTATTCGGCAAGGCGTTCCAAGAACATGGCCTTGGTGTCTTCAATTATCTCCCCTCTTGGTTGCAGACGCATTGAACAAGGATAATTCATGAAGCTCCCATCCGAGCTGGCAACCATAGCTGCGATAGATGGTGAACCTCTAGCGCTGAGAGGAGAAGGATGGGTCACATCCATTCCGACCAGCATAGCAGGCTGCATATAAACTACTTAGCATTCAATCAAACTCTCAGAGTTTCAACAGATACCTACACCTTCACGTGGGAGAATGGGTTTCAATGAATCTTGCTTCAACTCGTGGTTGAGGCCACCCATGCGGACATTGATTTTCATCAGGAGATTTGAAAAATATTGCTTGTTGCCTTGATCAATGCCTTTGAAAACTTTGGAGAATAATGTGACCACGGTGGGAATGCCTGGTAGATATCAGCGAACGGGTCCCTCCATTTTGAGTAATTAATTCTCGCTCACCAGTAGTAATGTCGCCAAAGTATTTGATATCTGAGAACGAGGCCTTCACTTGTTCCGGGACAATAAAGAGCATCAGATCAGGTTTTTGTTCCGATCTGTTCCATCGTTGGAAAAGCTGCACTAGCCCGTCTTTTGCACTTTGTGGGTTTTGGGCGTCGACTCTTTCCAATTGATACTTTGGTTGGACGGTTATTCCAACATCGCGACATGTCTCTTGAAATTGTGAAATAAGTTTTTCGACGCAGTCCTTGCTATAGTTACGGTCTGGAGTTCCCGTGAAGGCCACTACGAGGAGTCTGTTGATTTTGCAGGCACGGACAAACTTCTGTGCCCTGAGGCTCCATTGGCCTTTCCCTTTTTCGACTTCTACAGTTTTCCGATTGTACTGAATAGTTGGTGCTGCGAGTATCCTGGCAGGTACTATTATCATATGCTGACCGAATTGAATACCGAATTGGTACTTAAAGCGAATCAGTAAACGATACGGCGATCCCTTCAGCTGAAACACTTACAAGAATTGAATCCTTAGAATTGGTAAACCCAAGGGTTTTTAATCCCTTATTTGTAATTGTTCTTGCGTTTTCGGTTGGACTGCGACTATTAATATATTGGTACTTCATTAGCCTGGGGGGGTGGTGTGTTTTCTATAGATAAAGACTTACCAAGCAAACCGGATCATATTTGTTGTCTGATTATCAGATATCTTTCCACGAAAGGGTTGACCGGAAGCGATGGAGCAGACCTCTATCGGGATCATGGCGTTGCCAGACTTTATGAGCTGGAGGCGAGGATATCTCAAGCCAAAATTGTATTCTGAATTGTGACTGGATTTAGGAAAGATGAAGGAAAGTTGAGATTTGGATAGTGTACTGACTCTTTCTGAAATATTCGCGGACAGAAATCTCTCCTCCAAGTTCATCGCAGTCGAAAGAATACTCGGCTGCATTTTTTGCTGAAAGTTCCGTAACATGCATAGGCCTTCCATTCAGATGCTTCAAGGTCACTTTGACCCTACGGAGGAATGCGTTCAACCGTTTACGTTCTAACTCCCGCAGTGGCTCGTCTTTGATGTTACGTCCTAGAAACGATCCAATAGCTTCAATGAGATTGATCTCTCGATAGAACGGCGATGAAACAACGTTGAGGTTACAGAGCACTCTGCCAAAACTTGGACGAACGCTTTTATAGAAACCTTGTACTGCTTCGAGGCCTCCACCCAAGTCAGCCGAAAGACCACCTTGGGATGGTAGCTGGAAAAACTTGTTTTTAGCAGCACCAGCGGTTCTGGTGTTCATCTCCGGACCTCTATTGAGAATAATATTGAGAACCTGGAGAATGTCTGCTGGGATCTTGGAGGCATCTTCGTGCCCAGGCTCTCGATGCCTGCTTTGCCCGAAAACGTACTCGCCGGTGAGTTTTGTCATAGCCACCGAGTGATTGCGACGGACCCTGACCCCATATTCCCTAGCAGCCGAACGCGGAGCAGCGGGAACATCATCAGCCCACCAGAATTTGATGGGGAAGTCTCGATCGTCTGATAAGTTCAACACGTCGAGGGGTAATTCCTGAGCCGCGAACAAGAGGTCACCTCCGTCGGTCACAACCTTGTCGCTGAAACTACCCATGGCTTTTTGAATATAGAGGTCTATGATACGGCGTCTCACGGCTCTCTTCTTCTCATCGGGGGTTATCTTAATCTGATATCGATATATTGTGCTTCCTTCCCTGAAGGTAAGGGGAAAGTAATTCGCACGAACCAGGGTCTTTGCACCCAAAGTTCCAAAACCACGTCGAGGCGGGAAATTGCCTTTATGGACGCTCTCTGGTAGCTTTTTGAATTCGGCTACGAGCTTGTCTTCAAGAACTGTGATACGTGGATCAGGCTGAGATGGTGCCTCCTTTGGATTAAAGATTTGCAAATTAGAGGGGCCGCGGCTAGCGCCTTCTCGGTTGAAGCCTCGGAAGGCCATGTCTACTGCGGGAAGTTCGGTTGTGCTGAAGGTATAAATAACTGCATAGGCGCAAAGTCAATATGAGAGAAGAAACTTTAGAGCAAGAATATATTTTGGAGAGCCTGATATACCAAGGAAGATTATTTTACTTGTCGATGAGAACAATGGACCAAGGAGAAGATCGGGAAGGCTGCAGAGTATGGGAAGAGAATTTTGAAAGTGGTTCCGGTAGATATCTAGACGAGAGGGTGAAGATAAAAAGAGAGGATCAGAAGAGAACACGAAGAGAAGGAGAGGGAGGGATGGGGGTATTTATAACCCGTTTCTGAGGGGAGGGGTCTAGACATCAGCTCATCGTTGGTTTGAGACGTGATATGTAGGTCCGTTTACGACCCGAATTTCACAGGTTCGACATACATTACACTCACATTCTAGTCCCGAGATTGGGATGTTCGTATAAACAATAGGGAACCGATATTATGTTTAAAAACAACGCCAAAATATTTATCTTGTCAGAAATGCCACTGGCCTTCGAAATTAGTGGGCCATGGCCAGTCTCGTAAATGCTAAAGTTATGACGCCAACACGCTGTTCAAAATAGCTTTGCACAACGATGGGATAGGTAAGTAGTTATGCGTTGAGTATGTGTGAAAATACAACAGGAGCCTGTCAGACGAATACAGAAATATCGGTTCAGGTAAAATAATCAGGCAGCCCTTTTAAATCTAGATCTGGCCTGCTCAAATTGCATACAAAGGTAGTCTCGTGAACAGACGTCAGCGCGCTGCTCACAATAACAGAGGCTGTTTATACCAGTATCGAAACTCGACTATTAAGCCTGACTGTGACTGTGAACGTCCGGCCCTTAAGCATATACACAAATTAAAGGGGTGGCCAAGTGATTTTATATTGACGAAGCACTTATCTAAATGATCTATAACTCTATGATAATTCAAGACATAACTCCTCGAGAACTTCTAAAAGAAAAGGCGCCATGCTAATAAAAATATATATACAAAATAACCTTTCAATTTATCTCCCCACATCAGCTAACCTTTCTCGCCTCTTTTCTCGCTCCCTCTCCATACCGAATTTAACGGCCTCTAGCACATTTGTGACAGTCTTCTTAGGTTTATATCTCGGTTCTGTTCCCGGTTCGTAGACACCAGTCTCTACAAGGATACTGTACCAGTTGGACTCGGAATGCCTGTCGTACTCGTTGGAACCTCTGATATCGGATTCGGGTGTATCTCCTACAAAATAAACGGTCTGAGGTGGAGCAGGGTCGTTGAACAGGTCTTTACGCCATTGTTGCAAGACCCGCGTAGCGTAGTCAAAAGTTGCCTTGCTCGGCTTTCCATAGGACGTAACGTCAATAGTCTTTCCTGTTGACTCTTTGTAAAGCGCTTCGATCATGATCCTGTCACATCCAACCATGTCAGCCATACAGCTTTCTTTCCTAAAATCTTTGGACCTTATGCTTGCCTCAAAGCACCCATTCCATATCGTGTGAGATCGTAGGCAGCCGACCAAACAACGTCATTATGAGCGAAAAATATGGGAGGGCCTTCCGTATATGATTCCGAAACAGTGCCCATTCTTCCGTTCTACATATGTTCATTGTCAGCGTGCTCTAAGCTGGGAATTTTCGACAGAGAATCGTACCTGGGACATTAATAATTCGAGAATAATCTGAGCATCCGAGGCCCAATCCCTGCTATCAGCAAACACAAAGATTGCTTCCATATTGACGTCCGTGAAATCTCGAGACCGGGAGTTGGTGTGTTCATCCACCGTAAGCTTCCTGAAGGGACAAATAGATGGCTTCCATTTGATGAGATCCCCAGGGGTAACAACATCTTTAAACCCGCTGAATAAAGGACAGAAAAGTAAGTGTTAAATATTGATCCTCTAGCTGCAGGTTACTCGCGAATGTATGAACCTACTAGTTTTCAGCAACATGCCTACACTTTTCACCCTCACCTCCCACAACGAGTACGGTGTTGTATTTTGCTGCCATCTCGCTCATAGGTGTGTGGCCACAGATGAATTGCTCCGGAGACACAGCGACATCCAACTGCCTGCTCAAGTCGAGACATCTCTCTTTTTCAGTTTTGCCACCACCTGAACCCCCTCACTTGTCAGAAAATGCGCTATCTGTGCCATCAGAAACCAGAAATTTGGTATAGGATCAACCTACCGTTTGTTAAGAATATATAAGGCACTTTTATCCCTTCTTCATTGTCGCCATTTAAGATCCGTAGGGCTTCCTTTGCTTCGGGAATTACATGGCCACCACGCAGGAATACTCCATCCAAATCGAACCCAAAGACGTAATCCGGCGCGACGCTTGAGAGCTGAGAATCGTCGCTGACATCGTCTTCAAATTCATCTATCAAGTCTTGGGCAACCGGGTGTTCAAGGTGATCCCTGGCAAGAGCGATTGTTTCTGCGATTGTAGTAGAGCAATGCGAGTCTTCTAATGACAATTCCGAAGAAGGGACGATAACTGTTGGGCCATCCATGAGAAGGTCATCCTTTGTCGCGTATCTCGAAGAGAGACGGCGAGCACGGTGAGAGATTACATCCGTCTGTAGAAGGTTTGTAGGAGCAGGCATCTTGAGGAAGACAGTATGTTTGTATATAAATGGGAATACTTTTCGAAAGACAAAATTGCAATGATTGTTACTAAGGCACTTGTTGCCGGGTCACTCTCGCATTTTATAATCCGAAGGTGTACGCTCATTATACATTTCCACTACCCATTCTTGACATGTGAACTCTCTTGCTGAAGCTGAGGCGCTCCAGTGCTCAGTTTGAACTTGCGAGTTTTTTTTATTATGCGCAGCTCGCAGATCATAGCGGGAAAGAATCCCTGTGAAGGCATGGAATCATTTTCGGATAGACAGTGCATAAGACAAAACTAGCCACTCGGATTATCCACACTATGGTATCTGTCACCAATGATGTTGCTGGAACTACCATGCGGCCCAAACGTGGTGAACTCAATGCTGTTGCATCTTGGTGCGGAATATAATTCGAGATTCTTGCAAGGGTCCAGGCCAGGGTCATGCTGTGAGAAGGAAGACGAAGCAGGGCCCGGAAGGAATGACATCATGCAGCGACGGCGCGGGTTCGGACATTTGAAACATGGCCAGCCATTCGAGACGAAGCCAGACACAGGCACACAGGAAAGAATTTTCAGGTCCCAAGTTTCTAGCGGGTTTGCGTTGTTGGTGAGGTTTGCGGCCAGATCACCACACCTCTTGCCCGGAATATAAAAGTAGTCTCCCTCCAACCGACCATCTTCCCCCAGCGATGAAGCCGTAAGCCGCCAAAATGAGGAGACCACAGAGCTCCTCTTATGCCGCAGACCCTGTCTACATCAGTCTCGCAAGGCTGCTCACTCGTCTGGATCAGAAATTTCCCGCGGACGCTGGTGACTCGACCCACCATGTCCCAACGTCAAGGCCATCCGCCTTTGAGATGGCCAAGCTCAAAGCCGTACGTCATAACCAACGCTCTCCAAGTCAAAAGCCAATCGAAATTCTTTACTTGTTATTTTATTCTATTTTATTGGGTTCAAACTAATGCGTAGCATTTCAGAGTATAGAGTATGCCAATAGTCTGCTGCTGCAACTAGAAACGAATGCGGCAGCATCTAAAAATCCTAGTCAGAGGCAGAAGGCCCTGTCAGACCTGCAACCGCAGAAGAGTACCACAAAGAGACTAAATGAAGTGCTGAATGCTCTAGAGCTACTAGTAAGAATGAATATCAACAATATCAGATGCTAGGAGAGAAATTTTCGTTTTAACCATGATTTTTCTAGGAGGACAATACTGTGATACATGTGGTGGAAGAGCCAACACCAGCTGAGGTAACAGAAAGTGCGGTTGACCATGCGATCCTGGAGCCAGTTGGACCTCCACAGCCGCCTCTTCTGACGACCCAGGTCCCGATGCGTCCTATTGCTACCGCTGTGGCTTCTAGTACGAACCGCTCAAGCAAATGTGTGTAAAACAGCATAGCTAACTATTCTGTTTTCAAGATGAGCCAACGTCTGTGCTTCGAAATCGGCTCGGGAAGTCGTATGGGACCGAGGGAAAACCCGATGTGAGCCTTGAGGACCAATTATCACACGATCGACATGAGCAAGATGACCTCTCAGGTAGTCTACTCAAGATGGCAGAGCAGCTTAAGGCGAATTCAAGAAGGTTTGCCGATAATTTAGAGAACGAGAAGGATGTAAGATCTAGATTAACACAGTCAAGATTATGAATATTGCCTAGGCGGGACATCTAACATTTGGACCCTAGGTTCTCCGTTCGACCGCTGAGGGTCTTGACAAGAATACTACCGGCATCCAGGGAGCTGGGCTCCGTATGCTGCGTTTGAAGCAAGGACAAGACGTCACATGGTGGTATCAAATGAAGGTCTTCGCGGCGTTGATCGGATTGGTTAGTTCCAAACATATCCCCCGTGCCCCCTAAATGTTTTTAGCAAAACTTGGTTAACATTCTCATAGGCATTGACTGCGGTTATTGTGTTCTGGTT
Source organism: Dactylellina parvicollis (assembly GCA_036971385.1). NCBI lineage: Eukaryota > Fungi > Ascomycota > Orbiliomycetes > Orbiliales > Orbiliaceae > Dactylellina > Dactylellina parvicollis. The sequence continues at coordinate 167,425 of JAJTUD010000006.1, forward strand.
ACCAAAGTTGAGATGGGGTTCTTTCTTTTAGCTTTTGGCTACATTAGCCAGTTTTTTTCTATTGTAGCCTAAAAATAATTTGGTGTCAGAATTCTGTATAGGATGGGCCAGACGTTTTGAAGAATCGCATCTGGGAGAATCGCATCTGCAGGCCACAAGCCGTTCGGTTCCAGTTCTGGGGCCACGGGATTGGTTCCTGCATGGTTCGACCAGGGGGCAAAATCCCAGGGCCGATTTGAATCCAGATTCCAATGCTAAGATAATCACCATCTCGCGATAGAAGAGAACCCCATAAGATATCCGACATATCACATCATTAGGGTCTATAGCACCTCGAAACCCAAAACGCCCATCCTGCGCTTTTTAGTTGTCTCGCGACTCTGCTGCTTGGCTCAAGCTCCTAGTCGTATCGTCGCGATGCCGTCCAAAGCCCAGGCAACCCAGAAAATCCGGTCGTTCGCGAACACCACAACGCGGTCGACAAGGAACGCTGCTGCTGCTACCAAAGCTACAAACACAACCACCATTGTATCAAAGCTCTCTGCTCCCCCCAAATCGAAGAAACAACCGGCTGTAAAGAATGATGAGGATGATCCGGGCGAGTTGTCCGAAGACTCGGCGCTATCATCTGCGCCCTCTGACCTCGAATCCGCTTATTCCCAATCAATCGAAGCTGGATCCAGTGATGATGACGAGGAATACACCACCTCTCCATATTTTGCATCAACCTCCCAGCCTTCAAAAAAGCGAAAGAGGGGTGTGAAGGTTGAACAAGATGACTCGGAATCTTCACCGGAAGATAACACCCCAATTTCCAAAACCAAGCAGGCGACCGGACGAGCTCCCTCCAAGACAACCAAAGTGAAGAAAGTCAACGGCAAGCACGTAGAAGTAAAGTACGACCCGCCGGAGAATTGGAGACAAGTATATGATGATATCAAAGAAATGAGACTGCGGATTCCAGCAGCGGTTGATACCGTAGGCTGCGAACGGCTGGCGCAAAAAGATGTTCCTCCCAAGGTGAGATTGCTTTAACCCCCAACATGGTCGATTCGAACAACCTCTAAATAAATCTCATGTTTTAGGTGAAACGCTTTCAGCATCTCATAGCTTTAATGATGTCGTCTCAAACAAAGGACCAGGTAACTGGCGAAGCCATGCGCCGCCTTCAAACCGAACTACCCGGCGGTCTGACCCTAGAATCGATCCTCGAAGTCTCACCCGTTAGACTTAACGAATTGATCGGTCAAGTCGGTTTTCACAATCGTAAAACCCAATACATTAAAGATGCTGCGGTAGTTTTGCGAGACAAGTTTGATGGTGACATCCCAGAAAAAGTGGAGGATATGATGTACGCTTCCTCGCGGTCCCTTTCTTCGCGTCAAGTGTAAAAGTTAACGTTACAATACAGGACTCTGAACGGAGTGGGACCTAAAATGAGTTATCTACTCGAACAATGCGCTTGGAACAAATCCACCGGTATTGGTGTCGACGTTCATGTTCACAGAATCGCCAACATGTTCAAGTGGGTCCCGCAATCATCCGAGCCAGAGACCACACGGATATATCTCCAGTCATGGTTACCAAAAGAGCTCTGGCGCGAGATCAATTGGTTGCTAGTGGGTTTCGGTCAGTCCGTCTGTCTGCCTCGGGGAAGACGTTGTGATATTTGTACCCTGGGTCCCAAAACCACCGGGGGTAACGGGTGGTGCAAATCTAGTATTGTGATCAAAAAGAAGACTGGGACGCCGAGAAAGGTGAAAACAGAAATCAAATTTGAAGATGACAACGAGGGGGTTGTGATTAAGAAAGAAGAGGCAATTGAAGAAAGAGGGCTGGATATAACAGATCCGTTGGGTATCGACGGAGACGCCGAAATTACTGTCAAGAAGGAAGAAATCAAAGAGGAAGCTGACGTGTTTCCGAACGAATTGCCGGATATCGAGGATTCGGTTGGACGGCCAAAGAGAAACGTTAGGAGGAAGCGGTGATAAATTAGAAAACAGACATCTCGTAGACCATAATTATCATTCCAATTTGAATTATTGCTTCAATTTGATTAGGGGTATAACTTTATTCACAAGAACGCCAGACGTCAAACCCGTTCGCTTTTATGCGCCGACATCCTATGGTTCAATAGACATGGGGATTAACAACGATTCGTAAGAACGCAAAGTGAGGCTGCGAGGTCCTCAAACTATACAAAACTCTTATTGAGCGTGAGGTTCGTCCCCGTCTTCAGGCTGCAAGTAATCTTTCTGCTCTGCTGCCTTGTACTCTGCGATTAAATCCTGCACAACAGCTCTAGACAACAACCATATTAGCAAAACTGCTTTCCATAATGTAGACACCTGAACGACCTACTTTGACTCGTCGAATTCGTCCAAACTATCTGTGAACGGTGTCACTTTCTTGTATTGCTCCAAGAATGCCCCACGCTTCCTTAGGATGTTATACTGCTTAAGTATACGCTCAAATAGCTATTGAATGTGTCAGTATCCTAAACTAAGCTCACGTAGGAAAGGGTGACTGACCGTTGCAACAGATGTATGGTTTGCAAGCATGAGACCGCTGACACGGTGCGACATTGGTATGTATGGCGATTTTTTGGTCAGAGCAACTTGAATACTCGCGGGTCCCCACGGAATGAATGTAGCTAATTTCCGTTCACGAATACGAAGGAGCGATTTGTGCACCTACGGACATCAACATCATTAGAAATTTGTTTCCGAACTAGCTTAAACGTGAAGCTACTGTGTACTCACGTCCGTGGGATCCGCCTCTCCCTGTATAATGTTCAAAATGGAAATGTAGCAGCTTTGTTTCGTTGGCATGGCGGATACCATCCGATTTTTCGGCTGCAATAACCGTCTCATGACGTCTAAAACGGTGGTCTTTCGGACAGTCTTCCCTTGACTAACGCTATCACTGGTGAAAGGGGTGTAAGAAGTCATGAGAAAGTGGCAGCGCGGAGTGGGTATCAACGAAGCAATGATTCCGACGAGGTCATTGTGCATGTAACCAGGATATCGAAGCGTCGTGGTACTCGCGCACATGACCGTTGAGACCAATTGGTTGGTTTGGGTGAGCGATGGTTCTTGAACGTGGAGCCTGTCCGCTGCTATCCTCGTGAGGGCACCGTTATCCAGGACGACAACAGAGTCGGCATTCTGGGTCAGTCTTCGGAGGGCCAGTAAGCTGTTATACGGTTGGACGACAACTTCGCTGCCGCTCGTCATATCCGGGAAGACCGAATACGTCTGTATCAGCTTCTTTGGGAACCGGTCGTTCAGCTTTTCCAACAGGAAAGATCCCAGCCCGGATCCAGTGCCACCGGCTATGGAATGTAAAAGCATAAACGCCTAGTATATACAGCATTAGCGATTGCGATGGGGGCACGCGGGGGATCAAATGTATCCCATACCTCGAGCGAGTCACTGCCATCAGCTTCACGATCTAGCATCTCCATAACTTCTTCGTAGACGTTTTCGCCTGCCGAGAAACCCATCGCCCAAATATTACCGGCGCCACCACCATCTTTCGGCACGTGGAAGTTTTCTGGATTGTAGATATTCTTGTAAGGACCGGTTTGGATGCCGTGGATAACCTGCCGTGATAACCCGTAATATCAGCCCGGTGTCCAAAAACTAGCCAACTGACTGATCCCATAAAATGATGAGAGCTCGTACTCTTGGCTCCAAATCCAGCAGTATGGCTCGAGGGATGTATCGTGTATCATCGGACTGCACCGCGAATCATTAGTTCCTAAACCCGAGCTGCTCTAGAAGGCCAGTTCAAAGAATGGCTCCGTACCTGGTAAAAGAACACATCCTTCCTATCCCCGCCTTCCGTCGCGAAATCCTCCAAATTGCCATCCTGACTTATACCATGTTCCAAGCATAGCTGTTGCCAGAACTGGCTCCCAACTAAACGGACGCAACGAGGACGGCAGCAGTTAACAAAACAGCTACTTCTTCTAGCAAAGCTGGAGTTCCATGATTTGGGGGCATACTGCTGTTGCCGCACTGTCCAGCTTGTATCGTGATGATTTCTCTACACGGTTTACCAAGCTGTTAGCGCAGGGAAACTTGGGGTTTTGCGATATTCGATTGGTGTGGTACCGAGGCATTTTTGGTCTCCGCAAGCGTCGGAGAGGCTTGGGGTTGCGGGAACTGGTATCGAGAAGCTCGAGATGGGTGGTGCTTCAGTTGTCGCACAGTTTGTATCCTTTATCGCCTTATCGCCTGCAGCTCGGGTTTTTTAATCTCGTCGTCTCGAGAAGCGCGAATACGTGTGGTGTTGTTTGTTGATGATTGAATGCTGGTTGGGTTGGTTTGGGGTAAACAGAGAAGCACATTCACTACCCACTCGAGTTTAAACGCTTTGGACATAGCTTATTTTAATGAGCAAAGCAGGTAGACACTGTGACATACACTGCATGACTATTCATGAATTTATTGCTAACTTTTTGGAATGGTAAAAGCTTGTGTTAATTGTAAGCTAACCGAGGAAGGAGCACGCTATACGCTCGCTGTATGAATCTATATATGTATCACACAACAGGCTAAGTCGCAAACTAAGTGGGCATGTCGTTCATGAGGAGAACGAACGAAAGAGGAAGAGATGAGAGAAATGCGAAGTCTCAAAATCAAAACCGCAAGATAGGCTCAAAATCACCAAACATTTAATATCGTTACAGGAGTGTTGGGGGCCGGGGTGATGTACAATGTACAGCAGAAAGAGAGAAAGAAAGAAAGAGGAAAGAAGTCTCGCTAGTTGCAAAGCAAAAAAGACATGATATCGTAAGAGGATTGCAAACACAAGCAATTAGACGCTTTTCCGGCTTTTCGTTTTTCCCCTTCAAATTACAATAGTAACGAGCCCGCTTGCGGTAAGCTAAATCCGCTGGAAATAAAGGTTGAAGATTTTAACAAGATGAAACGGTTAATCTTGATAACCGAAAGTATCTGCAGCAAAACGTTAGCATATCAAATTCATGGTTCTTCCAAGTCAACGCTGAATAGACTAACCGGTCGTAATTTGTGTAAGATGCGACGTCCGCTGGCGGTTTGGAGTAGGCGTGCCACCATCATCATTCACACGGTAGCTGCGGTGACTGGCAACACTCAGCGGCCGAACATATCTCCTCGAAGCAGCACTGGTTGGCCGGCTGTCCATCATATCCTCGTCTGCTTCCTGCGGAACATCCCCGAGCATTTCACGGCTCATCTGTCGCAGCCTTCTTCTCTCTTTCCTAGCGGCCTTTTCCTCAGATGACTCATCCCTTTTATGTCGATGCTTCTTCTTGCGTTCGGTCACGTACGAAGCTTCAGCGGGATCTTCGGTAGAGGCAGTAGGTGGTGGCACAGGAGATGTTGTGCCGTTATCATGGGTCCCCTGTGGCTGCGGCGAGAACCCGTTGTTGATGCTGCTCGGGTGTGGGGAGTTATGGTTCTGCGATTGGTGATTTTGTGGAGACGGTGCCTGAGCAGCGTCAGGGAACATTGGAGAAAGATTTGTGATATTGTTGTAAGATCCACCATGCTGGATGAAACGGTTGAGGGAGGTCGTTGACTGTGATAGAGCTGGCGATTGTGTGTCAACATGAGATTCCGCAGCTTGCTCGAGATGGAAACGCTTATTCCTATAATCTTTCGGTTGTGGGTGCCTGATCTCTAAAGAGCGTCTGTTCGCCTCCAAGCTTGGTTTTTCGAGAATCGGCGATGTGAATCGTTGAGATTGCTGAGCGTATGGGGAATTATCTGTCGTCCCTATACGAGGTGTATTCGCCCAGTCTTCTTCGAACTCCGAGTTCGCCCGCGAAGGCTCGCCATCGGCGCCTTTCTTTTTGCGCCCGAAGAGACTCTTGAACCCGCTTGACGTAGTCGTCTCAGACCACCTCGATGGCTTGCCCGACTCTCGTTTCTTTCCTTTGTCAACAACATTTACAGGAGGTTCAGGAAGTTGGGGAGTGATATTTTGAGGAATCGGCGGTGAGACTACTTCTGTAGGAGTTGGGATCGTTTGGATAGTTGGAATCGACTGCATCGAGTTTACATTAGGTTGGATGTCTCGATAGCCTCTCGGTGTCCTCATTCCGTCGTCATTGGGTGTTATTTCTCGGTTGATATTGTGGTTGGATTGCTGAGAAGGTGGGTTGGCGATGCCAAAGTAGTTTAATTCCCCGTTGCTGTTCATGATCCGTTGTCCAATCCCCGCTGTCGCACCGTAATCAGCAGATGCGAGATTATTGGTGCTACCACCAGTATAGCTCTGTTGGCTGTGCTGGCTATGCAAGCTCTGGCTGTGCGTCTGGCTGTGGATATGGTCTCCTGCGTGTGAAGCAGTATTCGATTCAGTATACGCATATGAAGCGGCCTTCAGACCTTCAACATCTCCTAATAGCTGAACCAACCTGTGAAGTTACTGTATTAGCACCTTAAAGTGGAATTGTAGAGATAATTTTCCCACGTACATATCTTCAATCCTAGCGAGGTCATTGCTGCTCTTCATGCTCAACCCTTTCAGTGCTCTCCTGAAGACATTGGTCTTTTTATGAGCCTCCTCCTTTTCCTCCTCGAAATTCCTCGGTGCTTTTATTTGCCGTGACAGTGGTAGGGGGATGACTGGCCTTGGTGCCCCAAGTTTTGCTACCGTCTTTTCGGCACCTTGATCGATTTCAAGAACCATTTGACTCGAGTGAGTAGCAAGCTGTTTTTTAAGATCATCGAATGAGTCCCTCATTTCAGCTGCGCTACGAACCAATGTCATTAGGATCTCTGTATCCCGTGCATTGCGAGCCGCATCCCTAACAGTAAGCTGTGGAGGAAACCTGTTGTTAGTTTATTTATTGTCAAGCATAGGATAAAAGGAGTGCCTACGTGATCCATGAGTGCAACAATATCCTTGGACTGAATACGGTCAATACCGTGACCCATCGCACTATCGTAGAGAGGGGAAGGCATCCCATGACTGTTGCCGCTTCCAGAGCGAACATGTCCTCTAAACGGGATGAATTCGTCGCCGTCTTCAGAAATGAAGTCGTCGAAACCACCTCCGCCAAAAGAGGTCATCCCCTTGAGACCGCTATGGATACCATCATCTGTCGTAGGGCTTAATGGATTGGCAGAGCGGTAGCCCTCTTCCAATATTGGGAGAGGGGTGAGCATGCCTTCCCTGTCAATCATGGATTCCTGGTCCCCCGTAAAGTCTCTTCCGGACTGACCGGCCTGCAGCGCTCTGAGCCCAAAGTTTGCATTGTGGGCGTCTTGCTCAGGTTCGTCGTCTGCGTATCCCCAGTGCTGATCGCCGCCTTCCATAGCGATTTCTCTAGATGTACGATCGGCACCGTAGGGATTGGTAGTCACGTCATCCATGCCCTCATCCATACCCTCGTCCATGCCCGATAGCATCGACATGTCTTGGGAAATACGGTTATCCGTATACGGATTGGTAATCGTATCGTCCATTGCGACTTCTCGGGAAGATCGGTCGGCTCCATATGGATTTGTGATGACATCGTCCTCATCTCCGACTTCGGAGCGCCCCAGTTCTGAACGAGACTGATAGTGGCCAATGGCTGGCTCGTCATAATCGTAGGTCGGAACTGCATTGAAGGTCATCCGAGGAGCTTCCGAGAGGGCTTCCGAGTGAAAGGATGAAGCGGGGCTCGTCCCTCGTTCTTGAGGCCGCAGGGAGTTGTGCGATAATTGATGTACGGACGAGAGGTTGTCATAGACTGATGCTCGTTGTGAAGGTAAGTCGACTGGAGTGGATCGCATAGATGCATATGCCCCGACATCTCTAACATTTTGACCTGTAGCAAGTCGCTCCAAATGACGGGCTTCAAAACTTCCAGGGACCGAATCTCTATTAGGAGATCGGCGTTCAAACTCCTCTTCTAAATGACTCGCTGTGTCTGGTGGGTCTAGTTGGATTTTATGAACTTCGGTTGCTGATGAATTGTTGCCACGACTTGTGGGGACTGAGAGGGCACTTGTAGCACGGCCGTTTGGCACAATAAGCCCTACATCGCTATCTGCATCGTATTGGTAATGGTGATGCCCATCATCAACAACTGAGGGGTCCAGGAATGATTGGTCTGCGACAGACTGGCCCACAGCAGATTGGTCTACAACGGAATAGCCAACCTCCGATTGATCCACGAAAGATTGATCCACGACAGATTGATCCACAACAGATTGGCCCACGATTGACTGATCAACCTCTGTATCTGGGCGAGTTGGTGCTTCTCTGTTTCCTTCGAACCACCAATTCATGGCATCGTTCCTAGGTTCTCCAGTATTTTGCAAATCTGATCGAGATTGAATCCCTTGGTCGCGAGCTTCCACCGTACCTTGATTCCAGCGACTGGATTTATTAGGATGCCAGCTGGGGGCTGTTGATGCAGAGGCCACAGACACGTCAGACTTTGCAAATGTGTATTTTTGGGGTGATAAAGGAGCAACTCGAATCAAGCCTTCCGCATCGAATTGACGGCGCAAACTAGCGAAGCTCCGCTGTGGACTAGGCGCCTCTTTACTTGCTGGTGTACCTCTCCGAGAGATGTTCAACGGCGCGACAGCTTCGGGAATGGAGACAGGAGGAGGCGTATTGCCAGTCATTGGCATTCCACTTTCGGCAGCAGTGGATGGATATGGAGCGCCCTCGTGCTCATCATAGACGTGCTCGTGCTCACTTCTATTGGAAGATGCCATGCTCGGGATCGACGGCATTCTGAGGCGCTCGTGCTGAGAGGCTGGTTTAGGGAAAAGAGCGTCAAGCGGTTCGACTGGTGGCGCATCATCCGCGAGGTCGGAACCAGGCGCCGGTCCAGGTCCAAACCCCAGACCTCGAGATCGGACCGATTCACTTCTCAAAAGTGACGAATTTTCAGGCTGTGAGAGCACGAGCCCATGTCCCGTTCCTCTATCGGCGTCTGGCTGTAGGACCAGCATTGGTGCATCCTGTTCAGTCGTTGTAAAGTCGCTTTGGCTCCTTCTTTCGGCGAATGCACGGGCTGCTTCGGCTGCTATCGCCGCTGATGCTGACTGGTCAATGGCGGTTGTATTACCAGCCTGGTTGCTCACTTTCAGGGCTTCAAACTGGGGTAATATAAGCCGCTTGATAGCATCCTCCACAGCCTCCAGTAGCAAGGGATTTTGCGCTAAGTCAGATGTATTGGATATGTTCCGCGAGCCTGATGTTTTCCTCCGCGCACCATCTCGGGAAACGCTCCTTCCACGTCTATTCTTCCGGACGGAAGGTTCGCCGTTCAGCTCAGCCATCTTTTTCTCAAGCCTTCGCTGCTCCCTTCTCTCTTCCTTTGTCAATTCACGATCCATACTCTGACTTCGTTTCCTTACCAGCTTACTACCCTCGCCGAGAATCGTCTCTCGGTCGTTGGACAAGCTCTGACTCCTCATCTGAGACAGTGGATGTAACGAGGAGTCTCCATCATCGTCGCGAGGCGCTTTCCTCATACCTCTTCCTCTTACACCGCCAGAGTTTGTTCGGTAGTATCTGGGGGACGCAAGAGGAGAACCCGGGCCCTCTCTGATGACTTCGACTTTCATAGGAGGGTGTACCACCGATTGCGACTGCTCGGACACCTCGGAGGTGCCGTCATCTTCGCCGCGAACCAGGGATGGAAAGTCGCTTATCTCGGATCGTCTCTTCCTCCGTTCTCTACCAACCGCTAACCGATCCTCATTCCTCGGGGAAGATAACGATATGCGTTGCGTGTAGGATGGTTGCCGCTTATTGACCGGACGTCCATCTGAACCCAGTTCCACCGTTCGAGCGGCGGCCTGTTGGTGCGCTCTTCGCGAAGAAGGGGTCACTTTGACGCGAACGCTGGGTCTATGAGAGGGCGCGCTTCCTTGGCCTCTCGCACCTTCAAAATATTCGATCAATAAGCTGGTCTGGGAGCTTTGAGAGACGGCACTGGCTGTATCGGTACTGGGTTGCTTCTGATGGTGGTTCTTCTTGTTTGTTTCGATCGTGATTGCCCGTCCGTCTTCAGGAATGGAGTACGAAGATTTGGTCTGAAGGGAGAGCATCGACTTGTCTCCACCGACGCTGCTGGTGCTGACGACCGAGGGATCCGGCTTCTCGAGGCCACCCATTGTAGCGGTATTTTCGAACAAATGCCGGGAATTGTGATCTCGAATGACGGCGGCGAGAGGGGGATATATGCTGGGAGGTTGTATCCGAAGGATTGATGACTGGGGCGCAGCGTCAAGAACGATGTGTTGCTAAGCCAGTCCTTCGCCACCGCTGCACCTGAGAGATATAGATCCTGGAGGCTACCGTGGGAAGAAGGCTGCGGCGTCCACGGATTAGCCGTTGCTGGGAAGAGGCCGACGACGACGACGACGAGCGGGTGCGGGTGCAGGTGCAGGTCGAGGTCGACTACTCCTTGTCTGCCGGCTTGCTTTGGAAAGGCTCCGTGCGTGCGCTCTGCAACGGGTTCGACGGCGCGGGAAGAGTTCAGATTTCAAGCCGGTTGACGAAAAGGACCGATTTAAAAATTAGATTGAAATAAAATAAAATAAAACGAAATGAAACCGAATCTTAGCTGAAGATTGATATTGCTGTGGTTCGGTCGCACAGAGAAGCGTCGCCGGGCGGGGGATATCGCGAGGAATGGAAAGAAACCCCGCTGCGAGGGGATTGTCTTCAGATGGGACGGATGGCCAGGGCGGACGGGTCGGAGCGATCAGAGAATGTCGGGAACGGGCTGACGTTCCAAGACGCACGGCTGTCGTCGAGGTAGATGTTGTCGCGAAGCACCGACCGAAGCAGGGTCCTCGGTTCCGACTAGTTAGGCCTCCTCCATCACCGTCCGAGTGGCGACAATGGGGATGTTTGGTGTATTATAACCTTATCGAGAGAGCGACAGGATTTGATTTGGAATAAAAGATAAAGTTGGGCGACGGAGGAGGAGGAGGAGGAGGAGGAGGAGGAGGAGGGAGCAAATAAAACAAAGTGCAATCGGTAGCTACCGAGCGAGTTCTTAGCTAACTAAGTAATCACCAAGTTGACGACCAAGGATTAGGATCAAGAGCGCTCGAGCGGCGAAACTGTTCCTGCAGGCAGCTCGATCGAGGAATCTGTTGTTGTCTGGAATGGAGGGGAGATGCTACTGCGATGTACGGCAGTCGATGGGGGGAGGATGAGAAGACCGTTTCTGCGAACACACAAGTACACACCTTTCACAACATAAAATATGGGACATAAAGTACCATGCGCATGCATACATACATACATACCTCCAGTCCCGGGACTAAATATACTTAGTAACGAGAACATGCCCACTTGCAGACATCAGATGGCACCAGCGGGAGAAAAGGTCGTTGCCAGGCCAATGCACCGCAGCCGCAGACGGCCCCGTCCCCACCATCGACTGGGGTCCGTCTGTTGCTCTGCGACTCGATTCGCTCCACCAGCGCGGGCGCATTGGCACTCGCAAGCGCGAAGCAGCCAATCGAGCAGGTCACAAGGCCTGGCAGCCGGGCGAACCTCGCTGCCAACTCATCACCGTCGCCCCTCCAGACATCAATGCCCCGATTGGCCACATATTCACGTCTAGACTGGTCTTTCCATGGACGGACGTACACATAATTTCGTATGCTTCAGCGAAACTGCGAGTTGCCTCTGCCGGGCATCTCGTCTGGTGTTTTTTTTGTATTTGGTACTGTGCATCAACCCGCAGGTCGGCGCTCAAGACTAGAATAATAAACAAGCCCCAGATAAAAGTAGAAAGCACAGATATTCCAAGGAAATATGATCACGAAATAGTGCCCCGGCGCACCGTCCCCGAAATATGAAGAAGAAAGAGCAAAACTTCGTGATGAGAAGATAAAAAATGAGAATGACAAAAAGCACAGAAAACACCGACCCTGGAGAAAAAACCGGAGACGAGAGTTGAGTAACCCGATTGTGTTCGAAAAGCAAAACGACTAAACCTTAAACCAAAAGCACAAAGCAAGAAGAAACGCGGACTGAGCGGAACGGAACTAGAAAACCAGGACGCAAGAGAGAGGAGTTTCGGATGATGGTTTTTTTGGTTTTAGGTTTTGGTTCAACGCGATGTACATTGGTCGATTGACTATAGTATGTACCACCCCCAGGAAGACCGTTCCATCCCCGGATGCCGTTCTCAAATATGACTCCGGGGTACGGTTCTTCAGAAGAAAAAGTTGGAATTTCAAGTCGACAGATCGTCCTCCAGAAACTTGTACGCAAACTTGAACTCGGACTTGCGCCTATTCATCCACGTGCTCTCGTAGTCGAAAAAGCGGTACGTTCCTTGTTCGTATTCCTCGTTGATGACCTTGGGTTCCTCGTGTCTCTGGAACCATGTCTGGTACTGCTTGTGAAACCGCCAACTAAGCTGCTTCAGCCGCTGTGCCGCAAGGTATTGCTGGTAGGTTCCCTGTCGGTAGTAGAAGATGTAAAAAAGCGTGTCCGTGTCTACCTTTCCGAAGAAACTCGGCTCCTCCAAAAGTCCGAGTGGCTCCTGCGGGTAGTGCGCGGGCGTCTTGTAGGGTGTCTGGGGTTTGTATCGCTTGGGTCTCTCCGCATCCTGGGCGACCGGAAGAGTTGCTGCTGACGCAGCCAGGAGTCGTAGTGAATGAGGGCTCGTCGGATCGTGCTTTCTCGCCTTTACCGCTTCGAACGACGCAATCAAATCCTGAAGCCCTGGGGGTAGTTTGAACTTGGGGTCCGCGCCATTCACTCTCGGAGAGGCTGCCCTCGAAGGTGATTTCTGCGACGGCTTGGATGGACGGGTTTCGTAGGATGTGGAGAACAGAGAATTTGGATTTTCGTCTTCTATCGGTTCCGGCGCAGGCGTTTTGCTCTCCTTTTCCGACTCTGTTGATTCGTCCTGCTGAGCCGCAGATTGCTGAGCGGATGACTGTGACGATGTTTCTCTCTGCATACTCGACACCGATACTGGAGCAGCATGCGTACTCGATGGTGTCTGGGCGGCTGAGCTCTGAGCCGCAGCGCTCACCTTGTCCAACTGAGGTGTCGGAGGAACGGAAGCCGATACAGAGTCTGGAGGCGTCGTCGAACTTTCTGGTATTAGATCTACGGCAACAACTTTTGATGGCTTCGGTGAGGGTTTGGCTTTCGAAGAAGGAACGTTCGCTAATACGGCCGATGTGACGGGGGGGGTTGACGCAGCGATACTTGAGGCATGACTCGGCGGGGGAGGTAATGGTGCGATTCCCACGTTCTTGTCTGCTGCCGCTGCTGCCGCGGCGGCAGAGGCGTATTTGAGAGGTTCACCGGCCGGACGGGTCGGCGGCGGTGCAGGTTTCATAGTGGTTCCGTTCATTGCTGAAGAGGTGTGCATGGTAGCTAATGTCGGTAAGGGTGATTTTAACTGTGTCGAGGGTCGACGTCCGCCAGAAGCGTTAGAGTGGGTTTCGCTCTTCTTTTCCGGAGGTTCGTCGTATATCGACTGCGTATCCTGCGATGATAATCTATCATTGTCGAGACCGACATTATATAAGTCTTCTTCCTCGTCCAGATTTAGGTTGTCGTAAAGGGATTCGTCTTCAGTAAAATCCTGGTCCGAATTGCATTCAACATAGTACTTGATATCGTCCTTGATGTCTGTTATCTGGTCGACTTCCAGGCCGCCGTTCTCCACGAGTCGTAACATTAGTTCCAGTTTGCTTTGGTGCCATTTATGTCGCTCGACTGCCCGTTCCATGCTCGAGAGCCTTTCTGCCTTGGCGATATCTTTCCGGCCTTTCTTTAGAGTCAACTGTATTGACTCCATTTCGGCCTCGAAAGTTTCTATCTGACGTTCCAGTTCCTCCACCATGGTCGATATGAAGCTGGATATTTCGACTTTCTCCTTCTCTTTCGGATCCAGTTTCGCTGCCGCTGATAGTCCTTCTTTGCTGTAAGCCTTGGTCTTCATTTCCTTTTCGACGGCCTTGAATTTCTCCATTTGCTAGAATAGAGAGTGAGGTGTCAGCATACACCCCTAAACATATACTCCTCGCCGCGAAAAGAGAGCCGCATCGGATGCGAGGTGATGGGGGGCCTCGGGCTTGGATCTGGATCCTCCGAAACTAACCGTCTCTATCAGTTTCCGCTGTTCCAGTAGCGGCTTCTTGTCCTTGATCTCGTTGCTTGCAGCCCAAGACTTGATCTGGTCCCGATGCCGCTGTAACTTTTTAATCTCGCGCTTGAGGACATCTTCTAGCTTTTCCTTCTGCGACGGGTTTGTTGTCTGCTGTAGCTTGTCGTATGTGCCCTCGAACGCCGTTATTCCTTCCGCTACTCGTTTAAAACAACGTTCTACTTCCTGCTGTAACTTCCGCTGCGCCATGATTGCCGGAGGTTTCTATCGATGATGAGGTTGAAAAGTGTCGCCGGGGGATTTGAAGGCGGGTATTGGAGGGGTGGAGGAGTCGAATACAGGGGGGGTTATGGAGGAGGATTCCAAGGGATGAAATGGAGGGATCTGGAAGTTGTTGTGGTCAAGCAAGATTTGATTGATTGATCGGGACGAGTTGGAGGGCTGTTTCGTGACAAGCGTTGGTGAAAGTGTTGGCGTCGAGGTTGGCTGCAGCAAACATAAACACCAAATCCACGCAGCACCTGTATGCGTGTATTAAGTACTTACCAAGTAGTTATATATACCCTGAGCGAGGACTTGCTACTCGTGCACCACTTGAGCAACGACTTGGTGGATCGGGCGAGCACTTGGAGTTGATTTTTGGAGGCTGTGGCGGGGGAGACCTGTCGGAGGCCAGGCTGATGATGATGATAATAATAGCGATTCTCACAACCGGATCAGCTAGCGGCAATGCAAAGCTACGTCTTCTTCTTCTTCTTATTCTTCTTCGGCGGCGTCTTCGTGCGCTCCGATCGGTCCCATTGCCCGTTTATAAAGTCACGATGGCTGGTGATCTGGCTCGTCCTGGAGTCCTACGTAACGGAGCCTGAAACCGCGGTCGTATCACAAGTTGCCGGACTCTCCCCGCCTGTCACCTTCAAAACACATCACCGTTCACAATCATGGCATCTGCAATTGAACTTCCATTGAGTAACTGAGAATCAGAAGGGCTCTTCCGACCTGGCCTGAGTTCTCGTGCCAACTGGTTGGCCCAGTCACACCACAGTCAGCCTAGCAAACCAACTAGCGAAAGGCTTGTTAAATGCACAGCTGAACATTCGGTCTAGCCCTCTTTCGCTCCCTTCGGACACAGTCAAGAAATCCGGCCCGGCCGCTCACGGAAACAATCTGGTCCCAAGCGCGTACCAAAGACATTGGACTCAGCACCTAACAAGCCACTCCGGTGTTGTGGTTGGCCAATTGGTTCATTAATATGAAAGGTATCTTTCTAGCTGACACCCTTCACGCCGCTTTTGCTGGGAACGTCCGGATGCTGATCACGCTTGTTTACGAAGCCATCGTCCAGAGAGTTCTGTCGGCATCCGTCACTGTAGATTCGGAGTTGATATCCTCGATATCAAAGGGGCTCCTTGTGTTTGCAGCTGGTATGACGTGTCGGTGGACGGTGTGCATTGTCTATCGGTCTATGACCCAATTGGCCATCTACTGATAGTCTGCTACATAGTTGGACCGAATGATGATGAATCCGACGCCGCAAACCTAGCCGGTAAAGTCCTCAAAATGAAGTTTTGGGACGACGACGATGGCAGGAAGGTGGGTCAACTCGTTTCTTCATATAGACGTCTCAGAATACTGACCTGAGACGCCCATGTATCCAGTGGAAGCAGAATGTCATCGAGATTGGAGGAGAGATCCTTTGCGGTAACTACAGCCTTGAGTGTTGATGGCAATGTATCATCACATTCAATTGCTTATACCAAGTGCTCTTGCAGTCTCACAGTTCACACTACTAGCAAATACAAAGAAAGGAAGCAAGGTATGCAGTGCCGAGAGCATTTTTGTGATCATATGAGCACCTATCTAATCACCTATTTGCAACTTCTAGCCCGATTTTCATGGGGCGATGGCTCCTGATAGGGCAAAGGCTCTATATGAGTCCTTCTTCCAAAAAGTTCAACAGGGCTATCAACCAGAAAAGGTCAAAGATGGTGTTTTTCAAGCCATGATGCAAGTGCGTAGAGCCTGGCTTCCAGTCATTGGGGTCATCGGTGGGGTCATGCTAATAGATGATTTCAAGGTTGCTCTCGTAAATGACGGCCCAGTCACTCTGGAGCTGAATACTCCTGACAAGAAGCTTCAAACCAAGCCCCAAAAGTCAGTTAAACCTGCTAAATCCGGTCTCACTGATAGATCCTCCCCTTTGAACGAATTAGAAACACCAGGGCCGAGTTCAGAGGCGATATGAGTTCCTCAACTTTGCTGTTTAGAATATACGCGCCCGATGCGACCTGTACTAAGCCAATCCTAAACTCGTCAATTTAAATACAAGTTTAATTGACGTATTTGTAGTATGTGGTATCGGCGGAATATCTCTGTTGCATGTTGGGGCTATCCGACGAACTGCCATCGATATAGCGGCTCACCGATGGCCACACCTTCACAAGTGGCATGTGACAATACAACTTCAACAATTAAGCAATTTTGAACACATATGATCGTACGCTCCCAGGGATGTGCACTCGTAACGATGCAGGTACCAATTTACGGGCATGAACTCGTATCTTGGCCGGCTGTAGCTTGGGGCAAAGATAACGAAGAGGTGTGCCCCGCCATGACGAGTTGTGTTTTGGCGGGGTAGTACAATCGCTTGTGTGACCCCCCAGCGCGTGTTTCCAGAACGTTCCTCCCCAACCTCCAAGATCTTTGATTCCCCCCCCCCCATTTTCGTTCTTCATTCGGCTTCTTTCTTTCCCACAACCACTCGCACACTCACAAACTCGCATTTTGGAACACCGTCGACTTCAATCCTGGACTTGTATACACATACCACCCCTCAAAATGACCGAAACAATCAGTAAGAACCTGCGAGAGCAAGCGCATCGCATGCGACGAACGCTAACTGCTGCTCAATTAGAACGCCCAAGGGTCTTCTTTGACATCTCGATCGGAGACCGTCGCCCGGAAAGAATTACATTCGAACTCGTAAGTCGGCTCTCCAGCAGATTGAGAAAATACATTCGCTAATCACGTGAGAATGTGTCTGCTAGTATTCCGATAGTAAAGCTCCACATTTCGATTTCGCCTTCGACAAATTGAAACTATGCTAAACTATCCTATAGTCGTACCCAAAACCGCCGAAAACTTTAGAGCCTTATGCACTGGCGAGAAGGGAACCGGGAAATCCGGCAAGCCGCTTCACTACAAAGGTTAGTTCATAATGCTTCCCGACGGACGCTACAGCGCTAATTACAGAGATTAGGCTCTGGCATCCACCGTGTGATCAAGAAGTTCATGTGCCAAGGTGGTGACTTTACTGCTGGCAATGGTACAGGTGGAGAATCAATTTATGGAGAAAAATTCGAAGACGAGAATTTTGACAAGAAACACGAAAAACCATTCCTGCTTTCTATGGCCAATGCTGGACCTGGAACCAACGGTTCTCAGTTTTTCATCACTACCGTTCCTACCCCTCACTTGGGTCAGTTAGTTGATTCCCAGCTGTTGAATAAATGTAGCTAATATCACGAAAACAGACGGCAAGCACGTGGTGTTTGGCGAGGTCATCAGCGGTAAAAGTATCGTTCGTAAGATCGAGGAAACAAAGACGGATCCCCAGGACAAACCTGGAAAACCGGTCGTCATCCAAGGTATATCACTCAGACTCTAAGCTCTTCCATATCATTCTTCTAAAGTAGTATTGTTATATAGACTGCGGAGAGTTGGATCCTAGCGATTCCGCCGAGGCAGGAAATGTTGACGATGGAACCGGCGATAAATATGAAGATTTTCCTGAGGATGCCGTGGACGAAGCAGATAGGGCAACAGCAGTCAAGATCGCGACGGAGATCAAGGACATCGGAAACAAGCTTTTCAAGAGCGGTGATATCGAGATGGGAATTGAGAAGTACCAGAAGGCTCTTCGATATATTGCCGGGTTTGTCACTCCGAACGAGCACGACGGCACTCCGGAAGAGATCAAAGAATTGAACTCACTCCGTTTCACGTTACACTCCAACTCTGCGCTGCTCCAAAATAAGCAAAAGGCATTCAAAGACGCAGAGGATTCCGCCTCAAAGGCGTTGGATATTAACACTCTTAGCGATGCAGAGAAAGGAAAGGGATATTACCGAAGGGCGACAGCGAGATTAGGCCTTAAGAACGAGCAGCTTGCTCTCGAGGATCTTGAAGAAGCAATCAAGTATGCGCCGAACGACGGCGCTGTCAAGCGTGACCTTGCGGCAGTAAAGGAGAAGCAAGCCAACCGGGCACAGAAGGAAAGAGACGCATACAAGAACATGTTCAAATAGATATGTAGTCTGTAAGATAGATAAATACGTCGAGACTGGATAAATACTATCAAATAAGGGAAAACGCCAAAACACTGCTAGATATACCTTATGCATCCACTGAAATCAATCACGCATCTTCGGTAATTTATTATCTGTCACTGTTTTAAGGGGACCAACTGTTTGAATTGGTTATCACTGAGTACGCTTGAAGGTGGCTTCGTTGGGAAAAGACCATCCACATCTGTAGGGGTCCTACAACGAGACTCACTTGAAGGAATTACCAGTCTCGTCCAAACCCTCCTCTGAACGTCCGCGCCTTTCGATGGAAAGTGTTGTGTGGTAATTTAAGGACCGCACGACTCCTTCTGGTTCGAAGCTGGACAGTACTCCCTCCTCGTCAAACACGTCTTCCTAGCTTGAAACTAGCCTCGAATATGGCTTGCAACTCTAACTTTGAATCATCACAATAATCGTAAACGAGACGCAGATACCCTAGCATCTAATCCCACCAGCGCGTCTACCCTGACGTGAGGAGAGCAAGGATGGTCAGAGCCGTCAAAGGTAACCCAAATATTGGCACCCAAACCCCAACACCGTTCGCTAATTCTTTGCCTCAGGTGTTCTCGTTGAATGGTTGGTCCCTTACCTTTGCGCATTTTACGTATCTGAGTTGATTAGAATGCACAGTGATCCGTCCATCAAAGCTATCATCTTGGATATTGATAGCAAAACCCACGACTTCATTGTCGAAGTAAGCAACTTCAATGATCTTTACTGGTCTCAACCTCTGATTTAATTTGACCGACAATGCAGAACCTCGATGAATCACACCTAATAATCAAGGATTCGAAAGTAGCGGAACTAAAAAGAATCCTCGAAGAAGTCAGTTTCACAATCAAACCAGCAAATGATTTGTCTGTTAACATGAATACTTTAGCGTCTCAATGAACACACAAAAGTAGAAAGTCTTGAAGAAGAGGAGGAGGAGGAAGATGATTGATCACGTCCATGGTAATATCACTAGAACGACTACTCATTATATACTCAATACTTCCTGTGTATTATCCAGACAATCAATGGCTCACTTTCACTTGTGAAACGGACAAAACCCAGTTCTTCGGATCTCGATCCTCGGTTTGGCGCATGACCAGGTTCCCGTGAAAGCCATTTTTGATTTTCGCTATTAATTCCCCCCCCCCAGGCCCCGTTTTCCAAATCACGAACTCTCTCAAAAGGACCCGATAGCACTGTGACTAATCCTTCCAACTACGGTTGATGTTTATGCTGGTATAAATGTGTTATTCCCGAAAGGAAGTCTGTCTTCGCAATCTCCCACACACGCACGAACCCACCGCAGGGATTCGTCTGACGGGTACCTGCAGCGTCTGGTGCTGTTTTCAGTACTCTGATGAGCTGTACCCTCACAACTAGTTGCCAACAAAGACCAGCTCTCCCAAAATACCTGACAACGATACCCATATCAGTTGAGGATAGGAATCATTTGTTCTATCGGTAATGGAGCTTCCGCCTCAAAAATACCTCCAACTCGAAATTTACCTACCTAAGGATGGGAGTTTCCAACTAGTACCCGAGATCCAGCATCCAATTCTGAGTTAAAGCACTTCAGGTGTCCTGGTCGTCTAAGCTTTGACACTGGGCTATTTAATTTACGATATTGAATATATGATTGGTTTGAAGCTCCCCTCCAGTTATATAGTGTTCTTTCAGACTGTTTTAGCACTAATGAATGAAACGCTTTATAGGTCCCACCTATTCACAAGTAGGTTCCGGAAGCAAAGTAGATTCGCACCACGATGTCATTTGACGCTTGTCCCACTTTACAGCCGACCTCACTGTGATTCCACACCCTTCTCAGGTATTATTTAATCTCGCGATCCTCCTCTTATCTATCTTTCTTCTCTTAATAATTACAATTCATCCATCACCAAACTCTCATACTTTCGACAACCCCAATCCCTCCCCGACTATCCGGCCGCTCGAACAAAAAGTGAGGCGATACCACCGTATCCGGCTTATGATGAAAATACCACCCCGTTCCTCGACCTTTTGTGCAAGCTTCTTATTTTCTTTCATTCGTTATGCTCTCTATCTAATAACAAAATCTGAATTTTCAATAGCACCAATCCCCGCTTCGATATAAAAAAAACAAATGTAAGTCTAAACTAATGCACAGTCCCTTGCGCCTCGGCCTTACCTATAGAGTCTTCATCCACTACCATTACATAGATAGCACCGATCGCTAACAATTAAATTTTAAAATGTTAAGAATATAAACATACATATTTTGTTTAAATCGTCTTCAAGATGTTGCCGGTTCCCTTTAGGCCGGCAAATGGTAAGTGAATTATATGTTTCGAAGATACACTCAGATATTGATTTACGTTACCAGTTTCCGGAGTTAAGGACGAAGAAGAATTCACGACTTCGACCATGGAATCCCTTGCCAAGGTCTCAATCTCAGACCAAACCGATAGTGTCAAGATTGTGCCTCCGGTCAAAACGAGTAGATTCTCGAGCCTATTCCCACAAGAGACTGCCAAGTTAGGTTCTTCTATCTCCCCGGAGCCGATTGAAGACGCTCAGATAGAGACTCCACTCGAAGAGATCCCTCGTTATAAAGCTCCGAAGAATGGGCTAGGGTCCAAGGCCCCGCCTCCAACTCCTCCAGCAATGTATGGGGACCCAAATCCGAAGCGCTTGTATTTGGATAACGTCCCATATGCTGCCAGAAAGCTGGACATCCTTTCTTTCTTTGATGGGTACAAAGTGTAAGCATAGAATTTCTCTTCTCAAAGAACGGCGTGGTCTAACAAAATGACAGTGATTGTGTCGATATCCCAAAACGACGCGACGGCCTCAAAGGTGTTGCATATGTCAACCTTGCAACTGAAGAGGAAGCCAAAAGAGCCGTTGTTCAATTGAATGGTGGTAGCCTTAGTGGACGCCGTGTCAGAGTTATGCCCGCAAAGGTCAGCAACAGCTACCGCAGGTCCCAAACAGAACTCGGAGGCTACGACCCAGAAGCGTTGCTACCATCCAAGCCTTCTCCTACCTTTGGTGGAAAAGTTCAGACTATTCAACCAATCTCTCATAACAATTCCCCTGTCACACGAATAGACGATACTTTCCCCAGCCTCCGTGAAGGAGTGTTTTACCTTGCTTGCCAAGCACTCACTCGAGGAGAAAGAACTCCGGAAGATATTTTCCGCGAGATCAACTTTAACGAGAATGAAAAGGATATGCTTCGAGATTTTTACTTGCGCCACAAATGTGCCGAGGTTGTAAGTTCTACGATGATACTACCCCAAATCTTTTCATAAAAACTAACCAGACCTCTTGTCCAGGAAGCTAACAAGCAACGGCGAGTATGACAGTCACCGCAGTGCTTTCCTCAAAGCTTAGGATGTTTATAACTAATCGGTGATTCATAGTTCATTTTGGGTGATTTTAACACTCCATGTTCCGTCCATGGTGTTGACCAATGCCTTGAATGCCACCAAAGCCTGGTCCTCAAGCAGATCTATGATGATGAGCGCAAAGAAAACCTCATTCACGGAGAACCAGGGGCCCTCCAGCACAACCATTCCTTATCTTGGGACTCGGGCCTTAACACACGCAGGGAAACGACACCAGATCTGAACTCCCACATTGGTCCTAGTATCATGGCTGCTCGACAGACCAGTGCCCCTACTCTTCCAAGTGGACCTTATCCAGCTTTGAGTGCAGCTGGTGCTCTCCGTCTATACGGCCCGAAATTTGTCAAAGAGAACTACCCACAACCCGATCCACATATCCACAATTCCTATATTCCGCTGCATGGTGGGCTTGGTATTGGAAATGCGTATCAACGCCAGCAGGCAGTTGTTCGTCCTCAACCTGGTGTCAAGACCCACTGTGCTTTCTTTTTACGCACCGGTCACTGTGACTTTGCTCAGCAGGGTTGCAAATTCTCCCACGAGCTTCCTCCTGGTGGTATCTCCGAACTTGCGACTCAGCCAGCACCGGCATCTCGTCCACTTGCTGTCCCAGTTGGTTTCCTAGGCCCACCTCGCAACGGGTTAGGAGGTACCCTTTTCGCCGACTCCATGCTTCCCACCACCCGGCTTCCCCCACTCAACACTGTTAATTCTCCATATACAGGCAGAGTTATGAGGTCTGTCTCCGGTCCAGCTCGCCCAATGAGGCGGTCTGAGGATATCTACCAGCCTCTGGATTCGCGAATTACTGGTATAGGTGCGAGCTATCCGCTCTTGACCTCACGCCTTCCAGTCGTCGAAGAGACTACCAACAGCGCACCACCTCATAGATTGACGAGACATGGATCCCAACCACAACGTCAGTCTCACGGGCTCTGGCGCGAAGTTACGAGTTGGAGAGATCAAATGAAACGATCTGATAGCCACACCCAGGACACCGATGGTGCGGCCGACGATGAGGGATCTGACAGTGATTTGATCTCCCTTTCTTCCTATAATTACTAATCTCTCAGCTTTTAGGATGCCTTTTAACCTTTGACACGGTTCACATGTTTGGATGCTCCTTTCCCATCCTTGCCCAAAGCGAATAGGCATTTTCTGGCGTTTGTAACGGTGCCTGGTTTCATTAATTTTCTGAATATTTTTTTGTCGACGAAAAGAAGTACTGTAATATGACCCCCTGCATACTTCATGCATTTTCGTACTTCTCTCTCGACCTCCTGCGGCTTCTTCACCACGAAAACAGAGATAAGTTGCGCCGAGGAGTTGGTGGGATAGCGCCCTTTCTTTCTTTTCTCTTCAAAGCAAAGGGTCATCGAACAGACCTTATGAATTGATGAGAGACGAAACACTTTCGATAGCAGAATTATCCAATACACAAATTCTCTATGTAGTCTACTGGCGAAAATAAAATACGTCACGTCGAGAGTTCTTTAATTTTTTCTTCTACATTTTTAAAGCGATCCTTCGTTTTTTATCTGATTTGCTCCTGGTATTTGTTTTTTTTGGCACCTGTGGTTTCTGGCATTTTGTCCCTTAATATCGGCAAGCTTTCTTTTTCCACCTAACATTAACACGCTGCATTCAGTCCATTGGTGGTGGATAAGTATCATATATATCATATCTATAACTGTCGGTTTCGCAAAATACGACACTTCAATTTCTGGGCGCCATTCGCAAACTACCAGAACTCAAGTTACGATTTGTACAATACTCGAGCAGATCTTGGAGTAGCTAAAATACAACATTGTTGGATTGAAGTCTGCGTTGGACAAACGCCTGCTCTGTATTGACGTCGCGGATTGGGGATTCCTTTCGCTTCTGCGATGTCACTGTTAGTCAGCCAATATACTTGGTAGATTAAGCTATAGGAGATTATCGTGTTTTTCTTAAACAAATAGCAGTCGCATTGTATTGCGAGAAAAGAAGCGTGCGAGAGATAATTGTACAAAATCAACTTGGTGGGCAATTTTAGCTATAGACAACAAATATGTAAGCTTAGGTACCAGGGCTGTGCACGCTTGGAACAATAACGACTCCATCTGGGCCAAACCATCCCAGCGTTCATGCAACAAGAATTAGATATCATATTCTCCACCCGGTAAGTTCGATCCCACAATCCAGACCTTCGGTTGATCAAAAGCTAACCCTGTCAAAGTATTTGGCAACCATCGCATATTGCCAACCCCCCTCAGCATCAACAATGGAGGCCCACGACCGCGCTGTCCAAACAATATCCGCATCCGTGCGAAGCTTCCACGACCGCAAGGTAGGCTACCGTATCTACCACGGCTCCACGAACAGCACCCGCGCATCAGCGCTGAGTCGCGACCGGATGGTCGATACGAGCGGCCTGACCAACGTGTTGCGCGTGGATACCGCCAACCAAACCGCCGTCGTGGAACCCAACGTGCCCATGGATCGGTTGGTCGAAGCCACTCTGCCTCACGGTCTTGTGCCGCCCGTGGTAATGGAGTTTCCGGGCATAACGGCCGGCGGGGGTTACTCTGGCACCTCTGCCGAGAGCAGCTCCTTCCGCCACGGGTTTTTCGATAGGAACGTGAATTGGGTTGAGATGGTGTTGGCCAACGGCGATATCGTGCGCGCGTCCGGAGAGGACAAGCCGGATCTGCTTCACGGTGCCGCTTCGTCGTTTGGCACTCTGGGGGTCGTCACGCTTCTCGAGTTGCAGTTGATTCCCGCAAAGCCGTATGTTCAGGCCACCTACCATCCGATTGAGAATGCCACAGAGATCGTAAGGAAGATTGAGGAACTCACGAGTGACACCACCAACGATTACCTGGACGGTGTGATGTTCTCCAAGGACAGAGGCGTCTTGGTATCGGGACGGC
The DNA here is from genome assembly GCA_036971385.1 of Dactylellina parvicollis. Classification (NCBI taxonomy): domain Eukaryota; kingdom Fungi; phylum Ascomycota; class Orbiliomycetes; order Orbiliales; family Orbiliaceae; genus Dactylellina; species Dactylellina parvicollis. Next base: position 192,170 of record JAJTUD010000006.1, read on the forward strand.
TCATCGATCACCCGAAGCCTGGAACCAAAGTTCAGGGTTTCACAGCATCGACGGACCCTTGGTTCTACATCCACGCCCAAAGAGTCCTGTACGGACGGAAAGGCACCAAATCCGAGCCGTTTGTCGATACGGTGCCGATAAAAGACTATCTGTTCCGATACGACCGCGGAGGCTTCTGGGTTGGGGCTTACGCATTCAAATATTTCATCACTCCGTTCAACAGGATCACCCGATGGGCGCTGGATTACTTTATGCACACACGGGTCATGTACCACGCTCTGCACAAGAGCGGCCACGCAAATATCAACATTATCCAAGACGTGGCAGTCCCTTACGACGGTGCCGTGGAGTTTATAAATTTTCTGGAGCATGATTTCGGAATCTACCCTCTCTGGCTGTGTCCGTTAAAGATGAAGGGGAACAGGTCGGATTCACCGCACGGTCTGCTCGCGGAGGTGTCGGCCAAGGATTCGCCGGATTATCTTCTCAATTTTGGGGTCTGGGGACCCGCAAAAACAAAAAATGTTGGGGCCTTTATCGATGCGAACCGTAGGTTGGAGCATAAAGTTGACAGTTTGGGTGGGAAGAAATGGCTCTACGCCCAAACGTACTACACGGAAGATGAGTTTTGGAATATTTATAATAAGAAGGAGTATGATGCTCTTCGGGTCAAGTATCATGCTACATACTTGCCGAGCGTGTACGACAAGGTGAAGACGGATTTAGTTGCGGAACAGAAGAGGATCACTGATTCGTGGGCAGCTTGGTTTAAAGCCCTACTTTGGAGCATATGGCCGCTGAGCGGTCTTTACGGTGTTCTTGCTGTTATTCTTGGAGGGGATTATCTTTTACCAAGGACATCATCCTTGCTGCAATTCGGGTCAAAACATAAGAAGTGAAGTTTGAATGCATTGTACAGTAGATAGGATAATTCGGACTCTGAATATGATCTGGACATCATTTTTATTGCTCCATCACACGCATGGTCAACGAACCCGACATCACAAGTTGAAAGGTTTTACGTTTGCAAGGCTAAGGTTAATATCAATATCGATATTTATTTTTAAGTAGATCTGTACATGCCATGCTCTACGGATCCAGGGAAGGCACCCCAAACATCCCACCGAAGAGTGCCAAAAAGTGTAATGCAGAGAAGATAAACACTGAAAAATATGACGCCTTGACAATGTAAAGAAAAGTGATAATGAACGAAACGAATTGAAATAAGGAAAAGCAAGATATATCGTTGACATAGCAGACAAGAAAAGAAGCCGCAGATGAACCCCACCCCTCCCGTGTAAGAAGACCAAAGCGCGTGTGGCCTTTTGAATTTTATACCCGCAAAATGTAATTTGAATACGAAAATCCCAGGTGCTATATCTTACTGTACTGACCATTCTCTCGGTTTATGGAATACATTGTACTTGGCACCCACCCATTTTAACCCAATGACCAACAATTGTTTGTGGTTCGGAGAAGAATCCCAATAATGCAAATAAACGTCATTAAAACAACACAAGTTTTCTATCCGTTGCGTTGGTATTACGGGGCATAGCGGCGCTGTATAAACCGCCGTAATAGATTGGTCTATTAGTGGTCGTACCCAGCTCCAACCTGCCATCGCTGATTATTCTGAGCTTGGTTATTGTTGTTATTGTAGTTTCCTCCTGCTGCCGCTCCTCCATAGCTTGGGAAATCGCCGAATCCCTGTGGCGTTCGTGTAGGGCTAGGTGCGGAACGTGTTGGGGTGGCCGCGGATAAGAATGGTCTCTCCGGTTGTTGCTGGTATGGGCTGGGGCTATGGTATCTCTTCTCATAGTCACCCTCTCCGTTGGTGCTCCCGGCGTACTGGGAAGGAGTGTAGTGAGATGGTGCCTGGGATGTCGGGAGTGGTACACCAGCAGCATATTCCTGCGAACGACGGGAAACGCCTGCGCTGGAGTCATCCTCATCAAGATCACGTGTACTATAACCGGACTTGTGTTCGCCACGAGCGGTAGCACCAAGTGCATCAAGCTCGGTGGATCCAACCATTTCCGGGTTGGATTTGATGAAGGAAGCTCTGTCGTCACGCATTGGCTGGTAGCGAGTGTCTGGATTCTTGGAGATCAAAGCGTAGATGGTGGCGACGAGGACAAGAATCAAGAGAACAAGGGCAAAGATGGCGTTCATAACGAAAAACACGACACCTAGAACACCACGGACGAGGCCCTGGAGAAACTGTTAGAATTGAAGACGAATGTTGAATACTTGAACGAAAACTTACGGGTTCTTTGAAGATGCCGGAGAAGATCATCAAGAAGATTGCGTTGATAAAGTTGATGACGCAGATGGAAATGTTGAAGACGTTGACCTTGCGATCCATCCATGGCCTAAAGTACGAAACGGCAACAAGGTAGACACCTTCGACGAGAACGAGGGCAATGCTCTGAACGGACCCCTTGGACTGAGCAAAAGCGATGAAGATGCTCTTGATCAGGATATAAGCAAGCATCGGGATGATCCAGTAGTAGCAAGAACCCTTGAACTGAACGTAGAGGAAGCCCCATCGGTTGAGAGAGGCCGGATCGGAATAGAGGATGACAACTGGGCTCTTGTGCATGTTGATAGAGTGTTGAGCGAGGCGGATGACCTTGTAAGAAGCCCAGGACAGAAGAGCGAGAGAGACCAGGAAGAAGATGAGGGCGAGAACGATGGCAGCCGGAGAGTCACGGACGGTCAATTCCCACAAACAGAAGATGGAGAGTTGAGGGAAGCCGATGAGGACGATTCTGTAAAGAATTCCTTTGAGAACGATCTTCCATCCCTTCCTGAATTCTGCAAACTTGGAGCCCTTTGCGATCCTAAGTTTCTTGACACAAAGCTCGAGTCCGAATTTGAATCCAACAACGATCAAAACGACAAGTACAACGAAGGAGATGAAAAATCCGAGGCCGGTCATGAAGAGGTTTGTCTGTTCGATTCTGGAAAGGAAGGCCACACGGGAAATGCCAGTGACATCAATGAATTCACCCTGGTTGTAGGTACCTTGGTCAGTGGCACGCTTGGTAAGGTAGGACTTGACTCCTTCAAGTGCTTCGACAGCTCTAGTTCTAATATCCAGGCCACGCTTCATGATTTGGACGTTGACCCTGTCAAGGTTCTGGAAAAGAAGATCAGGGCTGCCGCCGGTGGCTTGGATGTACCAATGGAGGACGTTCTGCATGAAGCCGATACGGATTATACCCATAGACCAGATGAAGTTTTGGGTCCAAGATCTGACGACCGGCGGCAACTTGACAGCAACCATGGCGCACATGGCCTGAGATTGGAAGTATCCGAAGAGAGAAAGGGCATTGGCAGCAACATGGGCGGCAGTGTTGGAATGACCTAGGCCGGAGGTGATGGCGGAAGCAGCCAGACCGGAACCGGCAATAACAGCAGTCACCCAGCTGACGGCATTCTGATGGACAGTCTGGCCGTTAGACAGCTCGGCCTCGAGACAAGCGACCGGCTTTCCAGGCTTTCCATTGTCAGACAAATCGATGGTGATTCTGGCAAGACCGTCAATGTCGGGAACGGTGAAAGCGATTCCTATTTGCGGCAGGTCAGTTGGCTATCCTCGAGAGAAGGGTCCCGAGCGATGTGAAGACTTACCAGGAATGTTGCTGACGAAGGCACTGGCGTTGATGGCGGCTGGGGGCAAGGAAACAGGACCAGCTCTCATGGGGCACAAGCTGGCGAACTTTTCGGCGCAAGGATCGATGACCTTCCTGTAACCGACGTAGCCGTAGACGATAATTTCCAGCACAATGAGAACGTTACCCTCGATGGAAGACGTGCCGTCAAAGCTGTACTGGAGGGTCGCGTTGTTGGGAGTGTACAAGACATCAAACTGCGAGACGGTGAACTGAGAGTCGTCCATGCAGGCGGAGAGCGACTGAGATCCAATCATCTTTTCTTTCGGGACGGCGCCTGCGCTGCCTGTGATGAAGGAAACGAAGGCCAAGATGTTGAACAGTCGCATGAGCGAAGACTGCCGCCTCGAGGGCGGAGCGACAAATTGTGTCGCCATGGTGCAAAAAAAGATATATTAGTATTATGAGATTGCAGGTCGGAGGGTCGAAAAGTCAGTGAGGACTAGTTTTGGGTCGAAGGGGGGAGGTCGAAAACGATGGTAGGTGTGACGTGACGTGACGATGATGTGGTGTTCAAAGGCCAACCCCTTTTTTTGTTGTGGAAGAAATTATGGCAAGCGATTGGAGTGTCGACGGTCGGAAAGGGAAGATCAACGAGAGGAGGCGACGACGGAGAGCTGCAAACACTCGGAAAACATTAACACCGTGGATCCCACCGCTGATTACTACTATATTATAACGGACGGCTGCTGTCGAGCAGGATGAGAAACGAGAGGAAGGGTGGAATTACGGGGGAAGATGGGAGGGAGAGATGGAGAGGAAGGGGAGAGGAGATGGAGAGATGGAGAGGAGAGATGGAGTTTCCGCAGTGACGAGGAGCGATCGATGGCGGGAAAGAGGAAAGGCAGAAAGAAACGGCTACTCACAGCAAACGACAGCCGAAAAAACAGGGAAATAGAAATTAAAGGCTCCTGCGCTGGGAGGGCTGCTGGTGCTGGTACTGGCTAACGAGTGACGCCGGTTCTCAGAAGCACCCGGAATAGTCGAATGTCGAAATCAAAATCAAATCAAAAGAAAAGCTGACGCCGTCTACCAGGTGATGGAGAGGGCTGATGGGGGGTTAAAGAACGAAGGAACGGTCGAAATGATTTGAAAGGAGAGAATGGATCTGACCAAGGAGAAGGTTAAGAAGGGGCTGAACGTTCATAAGAGAAAGCCGGGCAAGCGAGGGAAAAGGAGCCAGGCCGCCGGGAAAGGGAGAAGGAACGAACGAACGAACGAACGAGCGAGCGAGATAAAATTGGACCGAATGCTACGCTACCCCCCGACCACGCGCTCGAGTAAAAGGGGGTCTATACTCCATATGCATGTATGCATGTCTGCATGTATACTTGATGGACTACTGGGGCGTGTATGTGCGAGCGTGTACATACAGCGTGTACATACATCAGTGTACACGCTGTTACTCGATTGTCAGCGTCTCCCGCCGTAGAGTTTACTGCAGAATCTCCTTCTCCTAGTGATTGATATTCGTGCCCGGCCTCCTTTCGCAGGGGGATATCGGCTGGCCAAGGGCGCCGGAAGCTCTTGATCTCTGTCCCAAGCATCTTGACCGCCCTCCCCAAGCATCTTGACCGGATGCCTCTGTGCAGCGCGCCTCCCGAGCTGACGTATCGCTCTCATCTCCTGTGGGGTCAGACGGCCAGCTAGCATGCAACTGAGATCTTAATTTCCGTTTTGATGAAGCGGGCTTCCTCAAACAAATTGTTACGAAACCCGCTGTCCATCAGACTGGTATCGGATCGAAGCGCAAATCCCACACTGTGAAACCAAAGCTCACCCAGCCCAACGAGGAAGACGACGATGTTTGGACATGGGCCTCCGTTCTTCCTTGGGCTGCAATCGTCCTAGCCGTCCTGATTGGGTGGGTCAGAGGTAACCCCGAGTGCTGGGCTGTGCAGCTTCCCTGCCCCCCGGAAACGCGAAGAAAAGGATCTTCTCATTGGCGGGTAATGCTGCTTGGCGGCGAGGAATGGCGGTGGGTGCATGCTACTGTACCTGCATTTCAGATGCTATTCATAGGTCAGTTTTTGCCCTCTCTCTCTCTGTCTTCAGCACATACATACTTTGTACTTATCTTGCAATGTGGAAGGCCGCAGAGGGGATCGAGACGTGCCCTCAAAAGGTCGTTCGCGGTATCTTGATGTCACGGGAATGCGCCGCACGAGATGCCGCCGTCCATCGAACAAGGGCAATACATGCGATGCCGTCAAGGGAGATATGAATGTAGATATATGCGACGCTCCAGACCCGAGTTGGAAGCGGTACCGAAGCAGATGCTCTCATGACAGATGTCACTGTTATTTCCCACTCATCCGTCCTTCCACTCGGTCCGTCAGGGGTCCGACGACTTATCCGAACTGTTCCGCGGGCTCGAATTCGTATCAAATAAAAAAATTTAAATGTGTTGTCGAAATCTGGTGTTTGCCCGGGTTGCCGTATTCAGACTAGTCGTCTTTTGATTTTGATATTTCTGCGCCGTGAAACTTTTTTTTTTTTTGACATCCGCCGCTTCGAACCTCACCACGATAGCTCGACAGATTGATTCGCTTGATACCGACAGGACCCCAAAATTCACAATGTCGAACGCTGATATCGAACGCGCAAGTAAGAAACGCAAGAGAAAGCATACCGGTAGCAGCAAGAACAAGGATGTCGCCAGTGCACCCGAGCCAGCTGTAGCTGATGTTACAACCGTTGTCGCAAACGGCAAGGACAAGAAGTATAAGAAATCAAAAGGCCAGTCCAAGGCTGTCGCAGAAGATCCGAAGAAACGTAAATCCAAGAAGGAAGTCCCACCACCAGAAAATGAGGAGGCTGAGGTGGAGGAAGTCTGGGAGGATGAGGACGAGGAAGGTCACCAGGAAGCCGTTGACAGCATGGAAGTCGATAACGACGAGCAAAACGAGGCGAACGGCGACGACGACAATGACGAACGAGACAATGTCCAACTGGAAACCGAATCACCCGATGGTCTAGCAAACGCCAATCTCACGCTACCAAACGTGGACGAAGATGAACGCAAGCTGTTCAAGGATATCAACCTGAACGAGAACACTCAAAAGGCGATCACGGACATGGGATTCACATCCATGACCGAAGTGCAGGCGAAGACCATCCCCCCACTGCTAGCCGGACGAGACGTTCTAGGCGCTGCGAAGACTGGAAGTGGAAAGACTCTTGCGTTCCTGGTACCGGCTGTGGAAATGCTGAGCTCTCTGAGATTCAAACCTCGCAATGGAACCGGCGTGGTCGTGGTTGTAAGTTTATATCCGCATAAAGAGCCTTTGAACATTCACTGACAACAACGCGATCAAACAGTCACCAACCCGTGAACTTGCTCTCCAAATCTTCCACGTTGCCCGCGAGCTCATGAAATACCACTCTCAAACCTGCGGTATCGTTATCGGCGGTGCCAACCGCCGCGCCGAAGCCGAGAAGCTCTCAAAGGGCGTCAACCTCCTCATAGCAACTCCCGGTCGTCTCCTCGATCATCTGCAAAACACCCAAGGTTTCGTCTTCAAGAACCTCAAAGCTCTCGTCATCGACGAAGCCGATCGAATCCTCGAAGTCGGTTTCGAAGACGAAATGCGGCAGATAATCAAGATACTACCAAAGGAAAACAGACAGAGCATGCTCTTCTCCGCCACACAAACCACCAAGGTCGAAGATCTAGCTAGGATATCGTTACGACCCGGACCGTTATACATAAACGTGGATCACAGGAAAGAGCACTCCACGGTGGAGGGGTTAGAACAAGGCTACGTAGTCTGCGAGGCCGACAAGCGGTTCCTGCTCCTATTCTCCTTTTTGAAACGAAATCTGAAAAAGAAGGTCATCGTCTTTTTCTCCTCGTGCAATTCGGTAAAATATTACGCGGAATTGTTGAATTATATCGATCTGCCTGTGTTGGACTTGCACGGAAATCAAAAGCAGCAGAAGCGGACGAACACCTTTTTCGAGTTTTGCAACGCGAAGCAGGGGACTCTGATTGCTACAAATGTCGCATCGAGAGGCTTAGATGTGAGTTAGAAGTTACCCAGGCAAAGGTTCAAAGTGAACAGATTTTATTGACATTTCCGGAATAGATACCCGCAGTCGATTGGATTGTGCAATTCGATCCGCCAGATGATGCAACAGAGTACATTCACCGCGTCGGCCGCACGGCTCGTGGCGTCGATGGCAAGGGGCGAAGTCTAATGTTCCTACTACCCTCCGAAGTCGGTTTCTTAAAAATACTCAAAGAAAAGCGCATTCCTGTGGTGGAATTCGAGTTCCCGTCTAGCAAAATCGTCAACGTCCAGAGTCAGTTGGAGAAATTAATCGGTCAGAATTATTATCTGAACAAGGTGCGTTTTCCAATAAATTGAGGTTTTTTGAATAGTCCAAAAGAAGATGAACTAATTCTCTTCGTTTTTGAATACAGTCTGCGAAAGATGGTTACAGATCATACCTTCATGCGTACGCATCTCACAGCTTACGTAGCGTCTTTGACGTCAACAAGTTGGATCTAGTCAAGCTATCGAAGAGCTTTGGGTTCCCGACACCTCCGAGGGTTGATATTTCGCTCGGAGCGAGTATGGGGAAGGATAGAAACCAGGTCACAGGGAGAAGAAGCTATGGCTCGCAACCGGGGAGGAAAGTGAAGGGATGGAAGAGGAAGAGGGGAGATGACGAGTAGGTGTCTACGGGGTCGATACCTGCACGGACGTATCGTTGGCGGTTTCTTGTAAGACAGTTGGCAGTGAAAGCGATGTTTTTGGCATTTTTTGTTCAAAATACGGGGAATTCGGTCTCCGAAAAGCATCACCACATCAGTGACACCCATATTTTGTTTATTTTGCATTATAAATATATCAATATTGGCCATGCCAAGGCATAATACCAAAAAAAAGATGTAAACATTCTCGATTGAAAAGAGCTTTGCTAGATATATGAAAGGTAATGAGAGATGGAGAAATGGGTTAACGATCCTGGTTCTCAGGCATATATTTCTCTTTTCTATGAGTCTAATGCAACGGCGTGTATTTGAAAGCATCAAAGGCGGCGGGTTCCATCCATGGGGTTCAACGAAACGGGGTATCAAAGTATTTGCTAGAAGGAGATCAGAAGCAAAACGAAAAGAGCACATGCGAACACACGGAAAAAAAACAAAGCACAACTTTTATTAGCGTATGGTATGAATGAACCTGAAAGTAGAATTGCAAAACGAGATAACATGAGCACGGTTAAAAACAGGATGGTGTATAATTGTGCTCAGGTAAGGGGAGGGGCGAATACACAAATAAGCTATGGTAATACAAAAGAAATAAAAAAATACTACAGTTCGGGTGCATCTTGTAATGAAAAGGGGACAGAGGGAATAATAAGTAATACAATCGAACCTAACATGCATCTTAAAGTAAAAGGAAAACAGTCATCGGGATAATTTTTTGCGCCCTGAGTCATGATAGTTCGCTCTAAGCATCTCAGGCACATGAAGACAGCAAATATAAAGAGAATAAAACCGCACCGAGCAGCTAGCTAAAACGCCTTCAACCTAACAAACAAATCGAACAAGTTGTCGAGCCTTCGCAATTCTTGCTTCTTTACGAACGGCTTTTGCGCTACCGCAAGATTGCGGGAAGACAGCAGTCCCCTTCGATGCCTAATCGTAAGGAGACAAGGTCATCCGGTCGACTCGACCGCTGGTCTTTTTGTGGGCAGACGGCGTATCCATGATCAGTGGGAGACTTCGGAAAATGACAGGGTTGTCCTGCCAATGTACCAAAATGCCACCTCCGAGAAATCGGCGCAGAGCGTTCCAGCGGATGAGCTTCCACCAGCTGTTCAGCTTGACGACACCCTTCCTGCCAACTTTGACTTCCAAACGGCTACCTTGCTCACGTCCATCAAAGTCCAGGGCACGGGAGTAGTTGGGTCCATGGAGAGGGTGATTGACGGTGTGGAGGACGTTGGCAAAAGTGGCGTGCTGGGTACGACGGTTTTTCTTGGAGACGCTCTTTGTTGAAGATCGAGAGAGATCCGTAAGCATCTGCTTGAGGTGGGGCTGGTTTCTGTAAACATTGTATTTTTGAATAGGTGCTTGGGTGTCTTCTGGTCGTGTAATGATAAAGCCGCTCGGGTATTCATCCCCAGATATTTGATCATCACTCTCTTCATCGTCGCTGTTAGATTCTCGATGAGCCTTTTCAAACAACAAGGCGATGACTTCACCGGCAGCGACCTGGACTTCAATCTCGGTAGACTCCAACTGCTCGACAAAAGCTTCGCAAGAACGGTCCGTGATATCTTCAGCGTCATCAATATGGGTGAGGAGAAGACCCCACTCCTCGATAGCGGCAGCAACGGTGCCGCCATCATCGCCAGCACCGATGGTATGGCCGTCGTTTTCGACAATCTCATGCAAGAAATCCATGATTGTTTCGACGTCTTCGGTTGAGGGGTCTGAGAAAAAGGTGAGAGCACCAAGTGCGTGAATGGCAGCCGTTTTGACGACTAACGAGTCATGGTCGGTAACAATGCGTTGAAGGACAGTATTAAGCTCAGCAAAAGTGATACAGTCTTCCTCGGTAATGATGGTTAGGACCAGTGCTGTTATTTAGTGTTAGCCGGAGACTCTAATGATGATGGAAAGAAATATTCTGCCTACCTTGACATGCAAGTGTAGTCTCTTTGTCTGTCTTTCCCGCGCGTATGCTTCGAGACAAAGCGTCTGTGATTTCGCTCGTCTTGCTCTCGAGTTCGGCACCAGTAAATCTGGACTGAAGATGTCTGCTGTAGGCAGTAAGTGCCTCTTCGAGACCACCAGTAGCCAGCTTCTTCCTCATGTCCTTGTCCGTAATACGAACAATTCGATCAGCCAAGTCTTCTTGCCAGCTGCTGGTATGTGCAACGTCTTCTAGGTTGCGAAGCTCGTCACCCATGGATCCAAAACTATAGGAGATGACAGAAATATTAGCTTCGAGCTCCGAGTTTCGAGCATACGAGGTTGGGTCATACCTCCAGACGCTACCGTCACTATCCCAGGCGCCTTCGTCGTCGGTTCCATGGCGCGAGGCCGCAGTTGAATTTGCCTTCGATCCGGCTTTAGATGTGCTTTTGGAGGGTGCTTTTGACAAGGAGCGTTTGGAGGGTGTTTTCCCGCCACCGAGGGCTCTGCGTCGCAGGTCGCTCATGTTGGCGCCTGTGGGAGCTCGAGGGTTTGGAGATTGTGTTGAGATGTGTGGTAAGGTTCCGTTGCGGGTGCGAAGTTGTTATCGATACGGGTCGGGTGTGAGCGAGGGGTTATCCGGGTTCAGGTTGGTGTTGCAGACGGGGGTGAGGTGGAAGGAAGACGGAGGAAGGGGGGCGTTGTGGTCTGATGGATATTTTCTTATAGTTGGCATGTCCAGAGATGGAAGATGGATTCCAGATTTCCGACGGTTTGCTCCGGCTGGGCTGTCCAGTTCTTCCCGGCTACGTCACTGCTGGTCCCGATGTCCTCTGCCCCTGTGCGGATGGGGTTAACTGTCTATATGTCCGAGGGCTGATTAACCACCGAAGCAGAAGAAGTATAGTTAATAAACAAAAATAAGACGGAGAGGGAGAAGAGGCAGGTCTTGTTGATTACGGGATGGCCTCCTGCCGTCGCTCGATTATATAATTAATTTGCAACCGACTGGAAATTTCCTCGTTCTCTCCGCCAACCAGATTATGAGTAATAGCGATATCGATGCGGATAGCCCCCCACCTGCGTAGCTGCGCTGCGGGCTGCGGGGCTGCACCCTCCACCTCGCTCGCTCCTGCATTCTAGATCGTATTTCTCTGGACCAATCATTAGACCACGAAAACCGGTCTTCCGGTGCGCCCCTCACATGTGAAACCTTCAGCCCGCTCATCTGTGACTCGGATGTTTTTACGTTTCGTGCAGGATTGCAATCTTGGAGCGAAGGGGAAAAAAACCAATACGATTCGATTCTGTCTGGTATCTCGTCGTGCTCTCATACATACTTACTCACCGTAGCAGGCACGGCCAAAAAGCTAAAACGCAAAGACACAAAAAAGTACTATCTACAAGTTTCAAACACTGTAGAACAGGTCTGCAAAATAAATGCAAGTCTACAATCAAGCCTTCTCGACATAGTTTGCAGGTACCATCTTCTTGATCCCGTTCTTTTCGACCTCCACCCATCCACTACCATCGTCATCGGCGATTAGCACAAACTGGTCACCCTCGTCCATATCAAACTCATCACCTGTGCGAGCTTTGTAATCATATACGGCTTTCACGTAATTCAATTTTTTCGCTCCACGCTTTGGCGCTACTTGGGGTCCCTTCTTCTTTTCTATCATTGATTCCCTTCGGTTCTGGGTAGCACTGGTGGGCGTTGAAGTCTTCGACGAGGCTGATATCAATTCTATGTAGGCGGTAGGAACCAACCCTTCTGCCATCCCGTTCCGAATTTTCGTCCAACCACCCTCTGCAGTTTTCCCAATTGTTAGAATATTTGTCTCCTATTCAATGTCGGCTGACAATCTTTGTGACTCACCGTCTGGGTCCACTACAACCACCTCTTTGCCTTCTCCCACCGAGATCTCCCCATCCCCAGTGGCGGTGTATCCGTAGAGCATTTTTCCTTTTGGTCCATTTGACTTGGGGGCATCTGCCGGCAGTTCAGCAATGTATGACGAAGGTGGAGGCGCCAGCACTCTACGAGCTGGTGCCGCTTTCGTCGGAGCTGGAGCGATAGCAGCAGCTGGAGCGGACGGAGTTGGCGATGTTGGGACGACACTCTTCACCGTTCCAGATCTTTCTAAAGCAGATGTTGACGTTGTCACAACGGATGATGCCACAGAATTTGACCTCGTCGTCCCGTGTGACGAGCTTCCGTTCGACGCAGGTAACTCGCTCAATCTGTCGATGCTAGCACCTCCCTTACTTTGCCGTACATCTTTCAGAGCCTTCTTTGCTGTCTTGTCGAGTGGTCCGGGGCAGTTTGCGGCGACCTTCATTTCACAGTGTGTGTGGCTATTAAACCCACAATCCTTGCAGGTAATTCCTTTGGCTGATAATCCCCAGATCTTTTCGCGGCAGTGATCGCAGGAAGTTGGTATCTTGAACGAGGCCGACTTGAATTTGTGGGTGTGGGCATTCTTGTCGATATCTGGTCACGAAATATCAATATCAAGTGCATGCCTTGAACTACATCCGGCTGGATAACCTTACCTCCACAGGCCTGCCTTACCGTGTCAACTTCCACTTCTAAGGCCACTCTCTTGGTATCAACCGCAGCCAGCTCCTCTTGACCGTTCAACAGATTCTATTGTACGATTAGCATGTTTGGCTTTAGTAAAATATACTCCTAGTCTTAAGGAAAAGCGTACTCGCAAAATATCCATCTCCTCCGCGGTTGTCCTCCCTCCAGCGTTCTCGGAAGATCCTCGAGCTTTCTCTCGTTTCGCTCGCATGGCCTCCACATCCCTCCTACGTTTCTCAACTTCCGTGCGATAAGAAACCAGTCCGGTCTGACTCTTCGAAATTTTGTTTTGTAGCCAAACTTTTGCCGCATCGTCAACCACAATGTCGTCCGTATCGTGCCAAATCGGACTGGGTTCGAAGTAAAAGTCTGGAGGCTCTCGCCATCCATCCTGCGGTTGGTTGTGGGCGATAAACATGAGTGAATCAAGATGCGCTAGGTTACGTTCAACTTCGGCGCCCAAAGTCTTCATATGATCCGAGCAGCGGATCCGAGATGCGGATTCCAGATTGCAAGACAGCTTCCATATAGTATTCATAGCTTGGACCCTCGTCTCGTTCAAGTCCTGTAGTGAGACTAAAACATCGGGTATATCCCCATGATAGTACTTCTCCTTGATCGAATTGGTGACATTAAGCGTGATCAAGTAGGTATTCTTAACGTTGTGCATCTCAGCCATCTGTTGGTCGTATCCCTTCTGCGCCTTGGGTCTCCCGTGATCGAACGCCTTCTCGACTTTGACCCGCTTCCCTTCGAGCTCCTTGCATTCCGCATCGTAGCTGGACTTTGTCTTCCTCAGCTCAGCGTACTGAGCGTCTCTGTCGGTTGTGAGATGCTTCTCGAACTTTTCGTGTTGTATCCGGAAGGCTTCGTAGCGCGTGTTGAGAACTCGGAGAGTGTCGGCACATTTCGAGACCATATCGGTAGCAAGCTTGTCATGCTCTTGGGATATGATTTCGGTGGTGGTGAGGAGGGAGTTCCACGTCGTCATGGATGCGCTCTCCAAGCTTCCCGGGGTCATGAGAGGGGTGTCGCCGACGCTGAGGCTGGCGGTTTTTTTCGCCTTTTTCTCGAAGAATCGCTTCGCTAGTAGTGACAGCTTGGAGGAGTATTCCTTTTCTATGACCGATCTTTCCCGGTAGAACTCCTCTACGTCGGTCATCCAGTTGATGCCGTTGGAAACCTAATTGTAGGCGGGGATGTCAGGAATAGCGGGTTTCGCAGGATGCTATAGGGACCGATGCTCACCCATGTGTTGACTGGTTTGAAGGCATCCTAAAGAGATGGACGAATTCGAATCAGTAAGATGTCCACAGTGCGATCCGAGAGTCATCACAGTTCGAGGTTGTCTGGGAGGATGAGGATAAGGAGGAGGTGAGATAACGAACCTTCAGCTCAGCTCCGAAGTTTGGGGGAGCTTCCTCCATCTCGAGTGTCTGTCGGACTCAACGATCCGCGAGGTTGCCGAATTTATTGAGAGGTGCTCGATCGAGCGTTGGATTATGCGAGAGATGGGGTCTTCCGTGGAATGTAAATGTGAGCCAGGTCGGATGGTGAGAAGGACGCAGAGGAACGATGGGGAAGTGTTTGGACAAAGATGCAGGCGTCCCGCTTGGTTAGTTGACCCACGTTCGGATTGGCATTGACATTTGACGGATAAAGTGAACGGGATCCTCGTCGTAATCCCGCATGAGGCATATACACCGTTTTATATTCCCAGGTACCTCGTAATCCGTCTGGTCATCAGCCGGTACAAGCACGCCCGATTGCGTCCCAGATCTCGAATCTGGCTTGGCTGAGGCTGCCTCATTACGAAAGGCAGGTGGGCTTAGCGGAACATCTTTACCGAATCGCAGCGTCACCCGGCTGCCTGCCAGCTGGCTACTACGCAATTAAACTATATATAATATACGGTATGTTCGTGTGGACAATTGAACCCACGACCCGAGTTCCGGGACCAGGCCTTCCTCGGAAGCAATCCGGAATGAAGAAATAAGGGTGCCTGCCTGCCTGCGGGACGCTGATGCTGATGCCGCCGTTGTTTGCTGTGCTATGCCCCTGGCGGCGTTGACTAGCTGCTATGGCGGGGCAGCCGCTGGATTCTCTCGTGCGAGAAGGCCTTATCGATAGCGCAAACCTTTCGAAGCTGCTCCGTATCCATGGATTGTATTTCTCTTGCTATTCGCAAATGCAAACATGATGCTATACCAACAGGCAGTTCTGCTGTCGCTGGAGGAAAGTCGCAAACATGATGGCTTTGAACCGTGGCTACTTAGTTAGTCAGCTGGGTGCGAGGTCGAAACAAGGATCCAAACCGTATCTTCAGTGCACCACCATCGTCAATTGAACGTCGCTTAGCTTCAACCAGCTTGATCCCACCCTCAACAGACCCACGCAGCAGCCAGACCGCACGAGAACCATACACGCACGCACATATACATACATATAGTCTGCTTCCTCTCCGAACAGTTTCCTCATCTCTTCTTTGGTCTTCCGTCCTTCAACAAACCTCGAAATCACCCCTCCATCCACCCGCATCTGGTTCGAAATCTCCCGCCGTCACCAACACCGTCAGTATCTCGATCGTTCCCACCTCTCGCCGGTGAAAGCTAACATATTATTGTGCCCAGGAACTATCTTCGAACCTTCTTGTTGAATCAAACCACGCCCATCCACCTGCCAAACAGTCTCCTTCCCCGACAGTCTCCCTCTGGTTCAGTATGGCTGAATCAAGTAGCAAGACCTCGTGGGCAGACGACGTAGAACAGGAACAGGAACAGGAACAGGAAGCAATGGCAAAAAAAGCCAGTGAGGCTGCTTCGGCAGGGGCTCCTGCCGAAGATAACCAGAATCCCAACGAGCCAGTTGCGACTGAGCACGACGTCAAGGTCACACTTGCAGACCTGCAGGCAGACCCAAACAGCCCTCTATACTCAATCAAGAGCTTCCAGGAACTCGGATTGTACGATACTGATCTGCCATCAAAATCGCAATTTGTGCTTGACTAACGATACGTACTAACTACAGGAGCGAGGAGCTACAAAAGGGCCTCGTCCTCATGCGATTCAGTCGCCCGTCAAAAATCCAAGAGCGTGCTCTGCCACTTCTTCTCAAAGACCCCCCTACCAATCTCATCGGTCAATCACAATCCGGTACCGGGAAAACTGCGGCTTTCGTTCTCACCATGCTGACCAAGGTCGATCTGTCGAGAAATGTTCCTCAGGTCCTTTGCCTTGCCCCGTCTCGTGAACTGGCCCGCCAGATTTTGGCCGTCGTTGATAACATGGGCAGCTTCACAACCGTCAAAACTCAGTTTGCCGTTCCCCTCGCTCTCGAGCCTGGCAAGACAATAGATGCACACATTGTTGTCGGGACACCGGGTACAGTTCTCGACTGCATCAAACGCAGGGCCTTGCCTACCAAGGACATGATTATGATTTGCTTGGACGAAGCCGACAACATGCTTGACCAACAAGGACTGGGAGATCAATGCTTCCGTGTCAAAAAGTACGAAAGCCACACTCTCTCCTCCGCTTCTTGATTAACGACTTTCACCGAAACTAACGCAGGAGGTGGGCCACAGCATGATGCCAAAGTCTGTGCAGGTTCTATTGTTCTCGGCTACTTTCCCTCAAAAAGTCATCGAGTACGCCGACAAGTTTGCGCCGGGTGCCAACAAGCTCACCCTGAAACAGGATGAACTCACGGTGGAGGGAATAAAACAGTTCTACATGGATTGTGAAAATGACAATGAGAAGTACAATACTATTCTCAAGCTCTATGAACTGATGACGATTGGTCAATCTGTGGTTTTTGTCAGAGTAAGTATCACATAACCCCCCAAGTCGACATGGTTTTGAGCTGTCCGCTGAGCCAAAAATTAGAAGCGTGAGAACGCCACCGAATTGCACAAGCGTATGACCGCCGACGGACATACAGTTTCGTCCCTTCACGGTGCTTTTGACGGTAACGAGCGTGACAGAATCATCGACGATTTCCGTTTCGGTCGCTCCAAGGTCCTCATCACGACCAATGTCATAGCCCGTGGTATCGATATCGCATCTGTCAATCTTGTGATCAACTACGATCTCCCAACCCTTGCCGATGGACGTACCCCGGATTTTGAAACATACTTGCACAGAATTGGTCGAACCGGTCGATTCGGACGAGTTGGCGCCAGCGTCAGCTTTGTTCAGGATCAACTCAGCTGGCAACAGATGGATGCGATCCAGCGTCACTTTAATTGTCAAATGACGAGAGTTGAGACTGGTGATTGGAACACGGTTAGTCATACGCTCGATATTTCAATCAATTTGCTACAATGCGGAATACTAAATATCAATAATTCACAGGCTCGTAAACAAATCAAGGCTATCCTGAAGAACAACAGTTCCGAGCAGTTCATGGGAGTCGGAGCGGGGAACTAGAAGTCCTGAGCTTTTTGACTACATTTTGCTACCTTTCTGTTCATATCGCCGTTTCCTGTGTTTTCCACCTGCTCCGGTGAGCCACGATCGTACAGCGCCTTTCCCTCTTGTTGATCTTGAATTTCTTGATATCCCTCACTGCATTGAATATTTCGGGGACAAAAACGCTTTTGAAAATAGAAAATAAGGAAACCTGTCCTCGTGTTGGATCATAGTGTGATCGTTGGCGTTGAAGAAAACCCATTTCCTGCATTTTGCATATCCTGTATCTATTCTAGGATGGAGATTACTTGCTTTGCATCCAAGCTGAACCTATCGCCAGTGCGATTCGGTACAGCCTCTAGAAAATAGAAAGCAGGCCGATAGCATTGAAATGCGTTGCCACATATCGTGCCTGATGTAGGTTCTAGATCCACCTAATGCCAACAAGGCTTTAAATTTGCCAAGGATCCAGGTCATCGAGCTCCCCGGAAACGGCCCTTCAGCTAAGTGATTAGTGTGTTAGTCTACCGAATTGGCGAGCGAGCCAGCTGTGGAAGAAGCCCAGTGAACATTGGGTTTGTGCACGCTTGGATCTGCCAGACAGGCTTGCCTGCTTGTGACGTTATCTCGGAGGTTGACATGGGTCACAAAAGCGAGATGGTCCGACTAGGTCGAAAAGGGCTGCTCCATGCAAGGCGCGACGCTAATTCGACTCTGTAAAAGTATGTGAGAGAAGGGGAATATAAGGTTGTCGCGGGCGTTTACACAGTAGGGGATCCTTCGCAACGGCTGTGCTTTTTGGATGAAACCAACTCCGGAGCGCACCACGTCCCACATGATGCTGTGCCATGCGATCGAACGGACCAGTCCTACACAGTACATACATACTAACTTGTACGTACATGCTCAAGCAAGTGAGAACTCGACGAGTAATCACCGATTCCGTGCTTGCTTGCTTGCAGCGGACAAGACATGAAATAGTGTAGCGGTGCTGCGAAGTGCGAACGAGTGCAAAGTGAGCAGAGCGGGTTCTGATAGGCCGGCCGGTCGTGTCGATAACTCGCTTATTAAGAAAGTATCTCGCTCGCCCGCCCGCCCGCTCAATCATCCGTCCATTCATTCATTCATCGGTCTCTCCAACTACACCTCTCCCCTTCCTTCCTTCAATTCACTTCCTGCCTTCTCCCGGATAACAACGACGACGACGAGATCGCAGCCTGATCGGTCGAATGACATAGAATTAAACCCACGAACGAGCCTGCGTAAGTATACCTTTATATTGCCTTCTGCTGCCCTGCGTGTTTGGCCCTCCAGCCTTCTTCGGAGGTTGGCAATTACGTTTGCCTGTTTGCCTGCCTTCCCTTCTCCCCCATCACCGCAAGCAAGACCACAACCATCACCATAGTACCATCGCTTCTCCCATCGTACGTCTCCACCTTTGCATTCGCTCCACGCATCGGCTTCTATCGATTTCGAAGGAAACCCTAAAGGATCCTTGCTTCTGTTTTTTTGCCATACCGGGTTCGCCTGGTCGGTTTTCCGCCGGTCTGCCTGCAGAGCCGGGCGTTTGTTGGAGCGAGTGGATCCGGTGCCGGGAGGTCTCGCTTTGGATCAGTCACTGTACCCAGACGCCTGATTCACCCAGTCATCGCCACCCCTCCACTCAGAAGCCCTCTCCTTGTATTCGTCAGCCTTCATTCCTACCTGCGATCCTCCCTCTTATATTCCAGAAAGTGCCACATCCTCACTCTGTCCTCCTCTCCCTTGACTTCTTCCTTAAACCCCCTCTGGATCCTCCCGAGTCCCCCTTCACATCCACCCTCTCTCTTTACCACCCTCTGCCTCTCTACTCTAGGTTATTTTGTATTCTGTGTTCCAAAAGTTATCTTCTCTACGGTCGCGAGTCCCTCGGCTGGTTCTCACTTTATTGACTTTTGCCTGCCAACCGCAAACAGATTAGATCACGATGGCTACCCCAGTGCCTCAACCGGCACCCACACATATCCCGGTGAACCCAGATACTCTCATCACCGTCAAAGTTTCTCACGGCGGAGGCATCCGTCGATTCAAACTTCCTCTACGCGACTTGGGACCGGCGGTTCTCCCCACCAAGGTATGACGCGCGGCCCCTCCGGAATACCACCGTTATGTAATCATTCCCCACGTTACTAACACAGCTTACCTTCGAAGCTTCGAAATGCTCTCGCCATTCCCGAGGATCAACAAGTCCGCTTTGAGCGATACAGCGATAGTGCCGCCTCATTTGTTGTCTTGGATGCGGACAACCTGACCGTTTACAAGCAGCTGTACCGTGCCGCAAAAGCCAAGCTCAAGCTTCGTCTCAAGGCGACTCTTATCAACCCGGAGAATGGTGAGCGACTAGATTACATTCTAGAGAAACTTGCCTCTGTAACTATTACTGATCGGTTTGTAGCTGAAACGTCTACCATCGCTTCCAACCCTCCTGCCTACTCTTCCCAAGTCACACTGGCTCCTGTCGAGCAAGCCACCCCGTCCGAGCCAACCCCGGTTGTCGAACCAGTCGCATTCGAGACCCCCCAGGCTCCTGTCGAGCCCGAGCAGGTCGATATCACCCAGATCATCACCGAACAGGTCCTAAACTACTTTGCCGGAGATGCGTTCAACCACCAACTCAGCCAGAATGTTCAAGACGAACTGGACAAGCGCATGAAGGAGCTCTCGCTCAAGACCATCGTCCCAGAGCCCATCAAGACAGAATGCAAACTCGGGCCTCTCATCGAACCGGAGCCGCCTCGATCCTTCTTGGTCTACTGCAACAAGTGCCAAAGGACAATCCATGGTGAACACTACCACTGCTCTATCTGCGACAAGGGCGATTACGATCTGTGCTCAACTTGTGTAGACAACGGTGTACACTGCGACGGTGATCACTGGCTCATCAAGCGCACTCTTGAGAATGGTCGTATCGTTTCAAGCACGACCGAGTACAACAAGCGTAAACAGAGATCAAAGGCCCCATCGCCGCAACCAACCCCTGCGTTCAGAACGCGTACCTGCAACTGCTGCATCGCTTCTCTCCCCGAGGAATGCTTCGTGACCTGCAATGCTTGTGAGGACTACGATATCTGCCTCCCTTGCCATATCTCTCAGAAGCATGGCCATCACCCCATGCACGGATTCACACCAGCGACTAACGACACCCCTCTGGATGTTGTCGGCACAGCATTGCTGGACCCCGGTCGTGGTGCTCGCCATCATGCCATCTGTGATGGTTGTGATATGACCATTGTTGGAGTTCGCCACAAGTGCCTTGGTTGCCCAGATTGGGACTACTGCACCGCTTGTTTCAAGACTGCCAATGAGACTCATCACGGCCACAGGTTTGTGCCAGTTTACGAAGCGATCAACATTGCTCCACCTTGCGGACCGAAGACCATCCACGCTGGCGTGCGTTGCGATGGCCCACTGTGCAAGAACAACACCCTTTACATCTTTGGCGACCGATACAAGTGCGCCGTCTGCGATGACCTGGACTTCTGTGCCAACTGCGAGGCTTCGCCGATTAATGATCATAACCGAACCCATCCGTTGATCAAGATGAAGACCGCGATCCAGAGCATCACCTGCTCGACCACCGAGACCACACCAGCCGGTCGTGGCAATCTCCTTGGCGATATCCGCGGCTTTGATGCCAATAACCTCAAATCTAAGACTAACGCTGCAACTCAAGTTCAGACTGTCGCCGATGTTGAACCAGAAGATGAAAAGAAACAGCCAGTCGAGCATTCCGAGCCGATTCAGGTTCCAGTGAAGGAGGCTGAACCACTGCAAGCCGAATACCTTCGTGACACTATCGCCGATGGCACCACCTTCATTTCTGGTGAGAAGTTTGAACAAGTCTGGTCCCTCACAAACACGGGTGTCAGCGCATGGCCCGCAGGCGTCACCGTCCGCTTTGTCGGAGGTGACCATATGTTCCTCGATGGCCATGAGGAGACCTGCGACGCCACCATCACCTCCTCCGCTGTTAACCCAGGGGATACTACCAACTTCTCCGTCACATTGGCTGCTCCGCATACTCCACTTCGTCGTGTCATCTCTTACTGGAGACTCACCGCTCCTAATGGTTCCAGATTTGGCCACAAGCTCTGGTGTGACATTGAAATCAAAGAGGAAAAGAAACTCATTGATTTTTCCGAGACTGTCAAGTACGACGATAAGATTGACGAGAAGGAGATCGAAGATAGTGATTCGTCCTCTTCTTCTCAGATGATCTTCCCAAAGTTGGAGAAGGAATCGCAGATTCTTGCCGTCGAGGAGGCCATTCCCACCGAAGTTGAGACCGAGACTGAAGCCGAAACTGAGATCACTCTTCTGGGAAATCCCAACCCGGTTGCGTCTCCTGCATGGACTCTCACCCTTTCCGAGGAAGAAGGACATACCAGCGATGGTGTTACTAGCGAGGACGACGTTGATAGCCTCATGCTCGATGATGAGGAATACGAGGTTCTTGAAACCAGTGATGACGATGGATTGTATGTTTAAAATGCATCCCCATCCTTTGAAGCTGAACCAAGGCTTACCCATTCTTTTTCTTTTGTAAAACAGCCGCCGAGTCATTTAAATATTGAGTTCGGACCTTCAGAAAAAAAAAATAACCAGAGAAAAAAAAAATAACTAAATAAATAACATCGTCGACAAATTCGACAGGCCGCAACAATGGAGCAAACGGACAAATCACAGGGTCGCATAACGGTGTTCAGAGGTGTTCA
The DNA here is from genome assembly GCA_036971385.1 of Dactylellina parvicollis. NCBI lineage: Eukaryota > Fungi > Ascomycota > Orbiliomycetes > Orbiliales > Orbiliaceae > Dactylellina > Dactylellina parvicollis. Next base: position 214,249 of record JAJTUD010000006.1, read on the forward strand.
TTTTCCGAATCGGAAATCCAAACCGTATATTTTGTTTTTTACTTGTTTTTCAAACTCTCCCTTCCAGTAACAATCGGATAACTTGATTCTTTTCACGGATCATGGGTGCGTTCTCGGGCTGGATTCTAGTGTCATATCGTTCCTCTTCCCCTTTTCTTCAGGGTTCTGTACTTTCGTTTTTTTCTGTAATACTACTCGGGATCGCTCGTTTTGACATGAATCGAGGGACACAGTCAAAGAAAGGGAGAGTAGTATATTTTTCTGTGTACCCATTTTGAATTTTTGTGAATTTCTTCGCGGTTGCTTACGATAGTTGTTACCATTACAAAAACCAAGAATCAGACTGGCTACAAAGACTTTGAATTTTGCTGTTGGTGACGTTTGGAACGAGGGATAACCAGGCAGCGATCTCCCGCAAGGGGACATCGGCCTTTTCTCTTCTCTTTCGTCGCCTGTTTTTGCACTCCGTTCGTTACGTCAGGCTCGATTGAGTGGTCGTGTATGATCTTACGTACGCAGGTTATCGATATATGTAAACAAATTGTGAAGCCAAAATAAATATATCGCGGATCCAGACGTAGAAACGTAGCACTGTATACATGCATCAACGACGGAAAGTGAACTTTGGCACCGGATCGTGGGTGTCAACTTGAGGCAAGGATCCAACATTGACACGCACGCCACACGAAGCCCGGAGCCCCGTCCGGCAGCTGTCAGAACTCACGATCGGATTTGAGACCAGGTGGAACTATGTAGAACTCATCGCATCTACGAATGCTCAAAAGAGAGCGGCCAAGGGGTTCGTTTGTGAGATGCATCTCTTTCAGTGGAATTCAACATCACAACGGCAAGGAAGCCGTAGGGGAGTAGGGAAATGTGATGAGTCTTTGGACTGACTAACAGCCATATGCATGTTTCAGGGAATCCAAGCTAAGCCTTGCGACATACCTTGCACCTCGTCGTCTTGCTCTTTCCTTCCTTCTCCCAAATAAATTGCATTACAAGTACATGATCCCTCGCTCGTCCGTGTCCTGCTCTTCTCTTTTGACTCTTCGTAGATAACTTATTTTTTAACACAAACCTCTCGTCCTGCTAAATTATCGTTGCCGTCCGACGACGATAGTGGAATTACCAGCCCGCGATTAAACAGCTAGGCCCGACGGAAGCTTCTGGATTCTTGCCTTGGCCTTGTTGTCGAGTCGCCACGAGTGATTGCCTCGTTTTCTCCCTCCCGTCCACCACCACCACCACCACCACCACCACAACCAACTCTCAACCTCTCCACGACATAGTATCGTCATCTCCCAAACTCGTCAACCCCTCTGGTTCCCTTTGTCCCCGTTTGATCGCCACCCACCCACCCTCAAGATGTTGAAGATTTGGTCCATGGTATGTCCTCCCCTGATCCCGTCCCGTTTTAGTGGGGCTGCACCTACCAGCAGACAGAGTCGATGCTAACGCCGGTATCCTAAATCGAATAGAAACAGCAGCAGCAGGCTGCATCGGCGGCTTCTGGCAAGAAGAAGGTCACGGCTGCTCAGTTACGGGTTCAGAAGGGTTAGTTTCCGCGCCCCGGTCTCCCCGTCTACCCTCCGACGCAACACGACCGATCCGATCCGATCTTTCGGGGGGCTCCTATCTCACGCGATCAAGTGGTCTAGGACGGACGAGACCTCTTCAGGTCGAATGTGAACATCCAAGAGCTAACGTTTACCTCTTCATCCTCTTTCTAGATCTTGGAGAACTCTCGTTACCGTCGACGATGAAGACGTACTTCCCGGATCCTGACGACATCCTCAACTTTACACTAACAATCGAACCTGACGAGGGTATGTTCGCCCCCTCCTCCCCTCATCTTCAACCCTAGACCGCTACACTGTGCTCCACTGACACTGACCCTCCTCGAATCAAATAGGAATGTACAAGGGCGGAATCTTCAACTTTGATTTCACTATCAACCAGAACTTTCCTCACGACCCGCCAAAGGTCCTCTGCAAGCAAAAGATTTACCACCCAAATATCGACCTTGAGGGAAAAGTCTGTCTCAACATTTTGAGGGAAGACTGGAAACCGGTGTTAAACTTGAACGCTGTCATTGTCGGTTTGCAGGTATGTTTTCCCGCTCACGGTCGAGAATCAAACGGAGAGCGTTTGCTGACAAATTCCGCAGTACCTGTTCCTCGAGCCCAATGCATCGGATCCTCTCAACAAGGAGGCTGCGGAAGACCTCAAGACCAGCCGGGAAAACTTCAAGAGGAACGTAAGGTCATCCATGGGCGGAGGCTATGTCAAGAACATGCTCTACGATAAAGTCACCAAGTAAGCAGGGCAGACAACAAAGCGCCATTCGGTCCCCACGAAGTCACGACAGCCTTTTTCGCTAAACTCGTTCGTTCTCTGTTTAATGACGTTGTTGTTTTCTTGTCCCTCGGTTTTTCGTTTACGGAGGTGTTAGTTTTTGCTCTTGCTTCGCCAGCATTCCACGGTGATGGGTTTTGGTCACGGATTCCTTTTACTCTTGTTGTTCCCAGTTTGCTTTACTTATATAGATTTCCGGCGGGAAAGACAAAGGGCAGAGAGGGATAGATGGAAGGCTTTCATTTTGAGAACTTGAAATTAGATTCCCTGACCTTTTTTCGAGCCTCTACTTTTTATCTTGTTAATCTACCTGTCTATTGAGCATTGCAGTTTGTCTCCCTTCAACTGTTAGTATCAATTCTCTTTTTTTTCGGGGGGGTTGCTCTCATCCTTTTCTCTATTATATCCCGGTTCCCCATGTTGCTGTCCTTTTTGATGTTGAGATTACCACTCTACCCGTGTCTATAAATCATCGCATCCGGCGCTGGATTTGGTCCTCTTTAATACGCTGCCCCGCTGTCGCTTCGAATATTTCCCTCCAGATACCATGTTTTTTCGGTAGAATACTTGACATGCAAGTGAATCCTTTCTGTTCCAAAAACTTGGCAATTGCTCGTGCATTCCTCATGGAGATGTAGAGTGTATTTTAGAGTGAACCGCGCCCAACCCTTGGTTTCTGCAGGTCAATGCTACGGGTACCATGTCCTGGTCTCGGTCATATCTGCTGGAGAGGGAGATAGAACCCTGCATGACCGATCGTGCGGAGGTTGTGCCCATGTGCGGATTCCAGGTTAGCGTCGCCAGTCCGGGGAGAGTGAGCTTTCTCCGGTCCGGTATCGCACTCTCCAGTACCAAAAAAGATTCCGCGTTGGGTTTGAGCTAGTCGAAAGTACCAGTTACGACCGTCGGCCATTTAACCGCACAGTTCACGTTGACAATTTCGACGGACGTGGTTTAGAATAAATAGGCCGAGTCGGAAGCCCTTTTTCTTTTCATCTGATTCTTGTCTCCTTCATCTTTTCATTCTTCCTGCTGTCCAATTGTACGGTTTGCAATTGCAATTTGCTCGTCCTACATCAGAGCTTCGCTGAAGACTACTTTTCACGTTCAAACTTCTTCGCCTCTACAAAACATACACATTCTTCCTACAAATATGGCTTCGAAAACCGTTGCCAGAGCTCTACGCTCTTCTTCCAGACAGGCAATTGCTGCCATCCAGCGACCGGCTGCTCAGAGATCCCTCACAACCGCTGCTCTGATCACAGCAGCCTCCAGACCAGCTCTCGCCAGGTCCGCTGTTAGATTCGCGGTCCCCGCCGTCCAATCGAGAGGACTCAAGACCATTGACTTTGCCGGTGTCAAGGAGGACGTCTTTGAGCGTGCCGATTGGCCCAGAGAAAAGCTCCTTGTAAGTGACAGATTCCAGATTTGCAGTCTCGCCGATTGCGGGGCTGCATTGGGAGGGAGAAAAAAAAAACTAACCCCACATCCCCCCTGCTCTCCAGGAATACTTCAAGGATGACACGCTAGCCCTCATTGGTTACGGCTCCCAAGGTCACGGCCAGGGTCTCAACCTCCGCGACAACGGCCTCAATGTTATCGTCGGTGTTCGTAAGAACGGTGCTTCGTGGAAGGAAGCCATCGAAGACGGCTGGGTCCCCGGAACGAACTTGTTCGAGATTGACGAGGCCATCAACAAGGGTACCATCGTTATGAACTTGCTATCAGATGCCGCTCAGAGCGAGACCTGGCCCAGCATCAAGCCATTGATCACCAAGGGCAAGACGTTATACTTTTCTCATGGCTTCAGCCCGGTGTTCAAGGATCTGTACGTCTATCGCCCGGTTTCTTCTGGTGTTCAACCCCTCCCCTCGATCTTTCGAAGCTAACGAGTAATCTTTCAAACACAATAGGACCAAGGTCGAAGTCCCCACCGATGTCGACGTCATCCTCGTCGCCCCCAAGGGTTCCGGCAGAACCGTCCGCTCCCTCTTCAAGGAAGGCCGAGGTATCAACTCGTCCGTCGCCATCTTCCAAGACGTGACCGGCAAAGCTGAAGAGAAGGCCGTCGCTCTCGGTGTCGCCGTCGGATCCGGATATCTCTATAAGACCACCTTTGAGAAGGAAGTCTACAGCGATCTCTACGGTGAGCGTGGCTGCTTGATGGGCGGTATCCACGGCATGTTTTTGGCACAGTACGAGGTTCTCAGGGAGAACGGACACTCGCCGTCCGAGGCTTTCAACGAAACCGTCGAGGAGGCCACGCAGAGCTTGTACCCGTTGATCGGCAAGAACGGTATGGACTGGATGTACGAAGCTTGCTCCACCACTGCTCGTCGGTATGTATTATTCTCGTATCTCTCTCAGACAACTTGAGTTGCGATCTTTTATACTAACTTTGTTCATCTCACAGTGGTGCCATCGACTGGTCGTCCAAGTTCAAGGATAACCTGAAGCCTGTGTTCCAGGAGCTCTACGACTCCGTCAAGACCGGCAAGGAGACCCAACGATCGTTAGATTACAACTCGCAGAAGGACTACCGTGCCAAGTACGAGAAGGAGATGCAGGACATCAGGGATTTGGAGATCTGGAGAGCTGGCAAGGCCGTCAGGTCTCTGCGTCCTGAGAACCAATAGAGAGGGGATTTGACATCTCATCTCGGTTTTCACTTTTTATTATCATTCATCGTTTCCTTTGTGAGGAGAAAGAATTTCAAAAAAGTTGTGGCCATTTCCTATTCCTCCAAAAGTGTTTTTTTTGTCTTTGGATGCCGGTGGACCTGGGAATGACGTTTGAAAGGGAGGCGAGGTATCCGCCTCGATCTTTCCGACGAGCTTATGTATTATAATTAATAAATTACAATCTTCAACAAACATTACAAAGACATTAGAGAAGTCTAGAGGCTTCGAGATTAACACGTCGAAGCTGCGCCGGGCCGTCACTAACAACGCACAGTCATACGATGTTGCGTCATTTGCCTTTTACCAGCAGCGACGGAAGACGGAGTATATGCACCCCCCCCTTATGTATACGTTAAAAGTGCGTATAGCCTCGGAGTCAAATCGATTAAAATCACACATTCTCATCCATCTCCCTTTTTCAAATTAAAATCAGGATAATATAATAACGACACTCGAATCAAGCATTTCGAAAGAGGATGGCGTCGACGAGACCCGACTTCATAACCGGTGGTTGCGAATGCAAGAGCATTCGATACAAGATCTCCTTCCCGGAAGGATCGAAATGGCCACCCAATTCAAATCATTGCCATTGCTCGCAGGTACGCAAGGAAGGGGTTCCTTCATCACCCGTCCCAACCTTTATTTTTTTGATATTCAAATAACTCGAAACACGCACGTTATGTCGTTTATATCGTTATGCAAACAATGTTGCTTATCTAACGGGATATAAAAATTAATTTTCTTGTTATTACAGTGTCGAAAAACCCTGGGCGGCCTCTTCGCCACGCTGCTCCACATCCCCGTAGCGGATTTCTTCCACGAATCGAGCTCGACATTAAAGATATATCAGTCATCAGAGTACGGCCGACGGGGGTTCTGCACCAATTGCGGGGGCGGGATATATTTCTTCGAAACCAACGATCCTGACGGGCAGCTGTACTGCGTTGCTGCGGCGAGCGTGGACACCGAGTACCTGAGCGGGGAGCTGCTGGCCGGGTTGAAGAAGGATCTGTACAGCATGATGGCGGTGAGAGGGGTGGATGATGCCGTGGGGAGGGGTCTGGAGAGGCACGTTGCCGGTAAGTGGTTTTTTGTTTTTTTGGTTTGAATTACAGTCAATCACATCAAATCGATCAAATCATATGCACATTATATCGTGAATTCCGAAAACCATGTGTGGTTTTTTTTTTATTTTAGGGTATTTTGGGCGGGTGGGGGGCCCGGGCGTCATGGTGACACAGGCAGCAGCAGTTATCGAATGGAATTTCCAAGGCCCCCGTCGGTGGTAGCGAGACCAACGGATGGGATAACCACTTATTTACTTACTTGTCGAACAACTGACTAATGATTGTTCTATTTGTCTTCCATCCGTCTAGGCTCCACGTCGGAATTGCTTCCAGCTGCAGGCAGCACCAGGAGCACCCGGGGGTTGCTGGGTCGTGTGCCGTTCGTGGGAGATGCCTGACTCGATTATCCTCTCACACACGCCGTACCACCCTTGGCCTGTCAAGCGAAAGGAATACAAAAAGAATTGGAATCAGAGCCCCATGGGTGGGAATTCTGGCAGAACAAAAGAACAAGGCAGCGAACGGTTCGGTGACCTGATAGCAATCTAAAAAATTTCCATATCTGATTTACAAAAAAAAAGAACATGTTCATATTATTGGTCCCTAGCTAGCACTTGCGGCACGTACGGGGGGTGGGTTGAAGCCTGCTGTGGATAACGTTAATCAAAAATTAAAAAAGTCCTCAACTACCAAAATAAGGATCGAGATTACAAATTTACGATGCGAAAAATCGCATGGAGGTTAATTTTCTGAAACGACAACTGATATGTTCTTCGGTCGGAAGGGGGGTTGATCGTGAGTGCTAACAAGTAACGTTAGGATCAGGAGCGCTATTGTATTCAGTATTATTCAAATCAGATGGGATACGTTGAAGGACATCCCTTTCCCGTCGCGACGTTATGCAATAACGGTTTTTTAGTTATCAAATTTCGATCCGTCCGGCGCCAAGAGATCCTTCAGGATGCGATTTATTCAGTTGTTTATAGTTAGAAGTACATACTGGCTATCGTCATATGCATATTTATTTTCTTGTGGGCCGAAATAACAATGCTGCGATCGATGGAGCTAATATAGCGGGCGATGCTGTTGAGGACCCACTTTTGACCTAAAATTCGAGCAGGACGCAGCTATCGGGCGAGACAATACGGAGTATCGCCAGTACCTGCTCCAGAGACAAAGGTTTTTCTTCGCACTGCGGGACGAGACTGGACTAGACTACTGCTGATGAGATACATTTACAGATACAGATACAGATACCTGTTTGACGCAGGAGGTGGTGCAGCGTGAGCAGCTAGACGGTGGGTGGTGGACGATGGCCAGGCGCAGGGCGTTTGTCAGGGCGAAACGCAGGGAGGAGATTTCCCGCCTGGTGTTTGTCCCCACCGTCACCGTCCGATGTTGGCCAGCGTGTGATAAATTTGGAATCACGAATGCAAATTCCGGTCTAGCTCGCTGGGGTGCGGCTGTGAGCGAGAAAAGACATTCGAGCTAGCCCTAACGGAAGCAGGAGGCATCGTGGTATCATCAGGTACCGAGAGTACGAGAGATCAGACCTCGAAGCCACAGCTGCGCGCAGAGCTCGAGCTAAAAAGCTTCCGCACCGGTGGTGTTTCGGAGCATGCGAGTGATAACGTGAGATACTGCCATCTTTGGGGACATTTGTGTCTATTTCATGAGTTTCCGCCTGTCATGGAAAATTCGAAAAGGACCGCCAATGCTTACGGGGCGGATCGTAAAGTAAAAATAAGAAATGGGAATACTGATAGGGTGTGGCGGGGGCATAGGAGAGCCCGGCTACCGGTCGGTACATTCTCGCACTTGGCCAGTATGGCCGGTACGTACATACCTGCTCGAATGAAGACATGCAGATGGGCTCTGGTCGGGGTCCTGGTCGGGGTCCATGATCCAGGTCGAGGTCGACTCCTGCACACGGCGGAGCAGGGCATATGATATGATGCGGGCGCTCGTTCTCAGAATTATCATAATCTCCCCTCCCCTCCCCCCCGTGAAGGCACGAAAAATTTATAATTATAATAACGACGGGCCCTCCCCCTATCCCTCTCGATCTACACAATCATATCATTGACAAGAATAATAATCGAAATACCGGCCAGTCAAAAAGTTCCAGAGCGAGCAGCTTATGCCATCATCAACAATCACCACGCCGCGGCGTCAACACATCTTGGATAATAATAAGAATATATTTGCAATTGTCCCGCAGGGGTCGCTATAAATACGTGCAGCGTCAGATATCGCATCATCGTCTTTTATAAATACGTTCAGCCCGGATCGAACCCACCTGAAGGAGGGAGACGTAAGCTCCATCTCTAACACTCCTCCTCCTCCTCCTCCTTCCGCCATGGCTATAATAAAGGGCCTCCTCAGCATCCGCTCCCTCTCCTTCCGTCGAAAATCAGCACATCTACCTCCAGACCTCGCTCCCTGCAGTTACGGCTGCTGTCGTCCCAACGAAGCCTTCTTCCCTCCCAATTCCGCGACTTCATCCGAGGTCCAAACATTACGGAGCATCACTCCCAGTCCTCCGCCGCACGCAATCGTCATCTCATCCTACAACACCCCAGCACAAGTCCCCATTCTTTCCATCCCCAAACCGCGAAAGCGTCAGCAACAGCAGCAGCAGCAGCAGCAGCAACATCAGTCACCAATGGGTTCCAAAAAGACCAAGATCACCGTCGTGGAGATGTTCCAGAGCCAGGGCTGCTCCAGCTGCCCTCCCGCCAACTCCAACGTCATCGAGCTCATGAACAACTACCCCAGCGTCTTGCTCCTGACCTACGAGGTCACCTACTGGGACTACCTCGGTTGGAAGGACGTCTTTGGCAATAAGGAATTCGACAAGAGACAGAGGGATTACGCCGCCGAGTTTGGCAACGAGTCCGTGTTTACACCACAGGTGAGTTTCTACATCATTGGTTTTCCGTAATAATAATCCTTCTTCAAATCGGTGCTAACATTGATACGCAGGTCATCGTCAATGGTCGTGCGGACGGCGTCGGCAATACCTTCAAAGATCTCAACAAGATTGTCAGCAGAGGCGTCATGGCCGCTGCCAATGAAGATCTCGCTCGCGTGGACACGGATGGCAACAGCATCCTCATCTCCGGGGCCACCTTGGAAGAATCCGCCGATGTTCACTTGGTCAGGTACATGCCCAAGCCGACCGATGTGGATATCCGCCGGGGCGAGAACGCCGGAAGATGCTTGCCCCACCGCAACGTCGTCGTGGATGTCAAGAAGATCGGAGAGTGGAAGGGTGGCAGCATCGTCTTCAATATTGGAGAGGAGACCCAGGAGGGTATCGAGAGGGCGGTCCTGTTGCAGAAGGGACGGGGTGGCCCTGTCATCGGCGCTGCCAAGTTGGGTGCAGCTTGAAAAAAAATAACATTATTGGGTTTCGGGTTTTTTTGTTTTGTAAATACGGCTGGATTGTGCTCGGTAGGAGTTGCAGGAGTTTTTTCTTCTTTTCCTTTACTTTCCTTTGGTTTGTTATAGCGTATATGGATGGATACCCGGGTGTCTGGATATCCAGTCGCGGAGACGGCAAGACTCTCGCTAATAAGTATATTTGGATTTTATACGAGATGAATTTATGATTACTCTTAATAAAAATAAGCACTTGCCTGTTCGAGTGGAAAGAACGGTTTTATAAAAAGTCGTATTGGTAACCGATCTCGTAACCAGCCCATCAAAGTCCCATGTCGTTTGTAATGTGTTTGTGTTCACATTTCCGAGCAAAAAAGGTGCGTGTTGAGTCTGTTGCATGTTGGTTCGCTGTCGCTTGACCTCGTTCTCAGAACCAACAGGGTGACTGCTATGACAAAGACCTCACCACTCCGCCGCATCTCCTCGCCCGATCCTGATCACCAGTAAGGTCAGCAGTCGAACACGGTGATGGGCGCAAGTTTGTCTGCCTGAGTAGTCTCAACCATGTGATTTGTCACTCTCAACCTCAAAGCCGTCCACATGCCACCCCCCGCGGTAAGCACCAGCATTATTTCGCGAAGCCTTCCTATGCAGCAGGGCTGTTCGCTAATCTACAGATCTGTCTCCCAGACGCCCAGATACCGATTCCCGTCACCGGAAGATATTCCGCGGCCGCGTTCGGGCCCGCCAAAGTTGCAAGCGGGCACCTCACCGGCTGTCGCGAAGCCCCAGTTCGCGACGCCAGCGCCTCCAAATGCGCGGCGGCAGCGGGACGGCGGCGGCGTAAATGTCTCTCACTCGCAGACACCGGCGAATTTCAAGGATCGGAACCGTGGGTTCAGTCCCGACCCGGGATTTTTCACACCGGCGTCCAAGCGATCCGTGCAGACGGTCGGTGGAACTTCCAATGCGACGAAGAACAAGCGGAGGAGATCGTTCGATCTGGATGAGATTGATGAGGGATTGCTGTCCGGGAAGCCAAAGGTGCTGGGACCGTCGTCCAGCGGGTGGAAGTATCCCAACGAGTTCTTTAACGCGACCCCCGTTCCAGGTATTTTCTCAATGATGGAGAGAGAGCAAACCCTAGACAAAAGGAGGGATAGAGCTAAGTCATGGATCAATAGGAAGGAGCACGCAAACGCCAGGGAATCCGGGGCAGGTTGGTGTTCAAGCGACGCCGACTCCCTCTGCGAGATACCGGCCTCTGTTTCAACAGAATTCTACGATTCTCTCGTCGCCTCCGGAGAATCTGAACCTCAGCTTTGGAGATACGCAGGAGGATGTGCAGGAAGACAGCGGCGGGGAAGGGAGCCGGAGCGTGAGCAAGAAGGAGGAGGTTATTCCGAGGCGGAAGAAACGAAAGCCGGCCGGTGTTTTCGATGATATCGAGTCGATAGCTTCCAGCCTTCCGAATCGTATAGACTTTGGCGAGGGAGAGGACGAGGGAGCTGAGAGGGTGGGCTCCGAAGATAAGGACGTTCAAGGCATGGAAGGAGGCGGATCCTATGATGACAAACGAGACCGAGAAGAAGAGACTCTTCGTCCAAAGGGTAAAGAGAACGTCGCAGCTCGACGGGCCAACAGACCCACCCCGCGACAGGAACCACTCACGCCACCAAAGCTACGTGGGAATCCGAATCCCAATCCTGCGAACGAAGAGATGCTCGGGTCTATATCAACGGCCACAGGCAAACAGTGGATCACGGTACCCAATCAACCGCAGCTGGCGCTCAACCTGCTGCAGAAATCGCCCAGCGCAAAGTTGAACAAGGCGATATGCGCCATGGCGTGGTCGCCTTCGCACCGAAAGCGGCGGAACGCCAACGGCAAGTATCTCACGGGGGGCTTAGCGGGCACCGTGCTAGGGTGGGCGTACGACGCGCAAGACTCGGTGCTACGGAATAATACGATTATAGAGCAGACCCCGCACCACACGCACAGGGGTGTCTACGTGGTGGATGTAAAGGGAATCTGGGAGGAAGGGAATTACGTGGCCGTCGCTGGCGCTGCGGAGCTGCAAAAGTTCGAGCTGGAGGCTGCGACTCCTGGTGAGGGTGAGAGTGGGGATGGGGAGGAAAGTCATGAGGATTGGAGGGTTATTCTTATCGGGGATGAGAATAGTGCACTGAGGAAGGGTCTCGCGAGGGGATCGAGAGTGGAAGTTCGGCCGCCGATGTGGGAGATTGGGGTCACGGACGGGGAGAGTTGGAGGGTAGCTATCAATTGGAAAGTGAAAGGGAAAGACCTGGCGGATGAGTAGCAGTGTTTTGGGGGTGTCTGAGATGATAATCACTATTTTGTACTTTGCACTGTTGTATCGATTACTCGATATACCTTTATTGCACGGTTCAGCCTCGACTGCGACCGCGACTCGTCGACGGTTGTACGATCAGAGCTCCAGCGTGTGAAAAGTGTACATGGAATAACAATGAAAGGATTTGAGACCAAATGGCCACCGGTACTCTACTGGCCTATTTTTAGACGGGCAAACGGGCAGCGGTACGTCAACGGAGACCGGCAGTGCAACACAGTTCAAATAGTCACAATAAGAATTGGATGATGAAGATGTTTGGACAGGCTGATCCCGAGGCTCTGATAGGTTTTGCAGTCGGGCCAGTCAGCGTGCCGGACACCACCTTGGCACCAGCTACCGTGGGTCTTGTTGCTGTCGGTCGCAAGAAAGAGAAGAAGACGGGAGAGTCAACTGACGATGTCATCTCGCACTCTCTTCGTTTCTGTCCGCCCGTCGACGCTGCTCGCATGGATGGGAAGCACATCGGTTAGCCTGCTCGAGTGAACATTCTCCCGCCGTCTGCTTTATCCTCCTCCATTCTTCCATCCATTCCTCCCTCCTATCACCATCATTACTGTATTATCATCATCATCGAATCGCCAGATCAATAGGCGCCAGAGCTGTGCAACTTGCCGCCATCTTTTCGGTACGTCAGATTCCTTCCTGTGCCTCGTTCGCATATCGCATCCCAGCCCGAGCGTATGTATACAAATATAAAATAGGTCTCAGTCTATATATCCTTCGGCAACCCCCCTCCATCATCTCTTTCCTTTGATCAAATTATAAATTCCCTGGATCGACCAGCCTCTGACAAGCTTAGCTAACTGAAAGGGACTGGACGCAGGGGCGAGACACCGCGAGAGGACGTAATCCTGACCCGGCTCCTTGAAACAAACCCCCAACCTCACAACCATCTACTCTACTTCAGACGCTCTTTTACGAGCTGCGGTTCCTGACCATTTCCAATCCTAACCATCCCATCCAACCGCATCGGAACCTTTCCCACGACGGCATCCCTCTTTTTTCTTTTCTGCCCGTTGGCTTGCGGTTGCCCATTGCTGCTATTCTATTCCGAAACGCACACTCGCACACTCACACACTCGTAGCCAACCAACCGAACAAACCTTCGCCAACTCGACCACCGCCAACGGCCTTTCCGATTCTCCCTCATACACGCTCGCTTTCCTGAACGATCGGAAAACTCACCGCGACCGGCTAGAGGTGCACTTTCATCATGGCTCGGAACAACAATAATAATGACCCCTACGCCCGCCTGGACTTCAACGGCGCAGGCTCCTACGACACTCCCAGTCCCATTCACTCCCCAATCCAATCCCCAGCACACATGGACCCTTACAACAGAACGCCGTCGCCCGGTCGACCGCTACAGCAGCAATCGCCTTATGGTCAGCAGCAGCAGCAGCAGCCACAGAACCCATTCGACAGCTATGGGACCCCGCAACGACTCCACACGCCCGGTCTGGGACCGGCGCACGGAAACTATCACGAAGATGATATGATATCACAACCGACAGTACGTCACCCGATAACCCTCCAATCGCTCAAAAAAGCGATCTAGTAAGAAATAAATGGGCTCTTTTATAATAACTCGATTGCTTTTTTCTCCACTTGTAGTACTCTGTCCACAATCTAGCGCATTCCTACGGAGAACCTGGCCACCAGCCGAGCGTTAGCGGCCAAGCTGGCGGCCAGTATCAGAATCCCTCCTACAACTCCCACGACTCCGATTTCGATGACCCGTACCAGCCGTCGCCCATGGAGGAGAGCTATCCCATGCACCAGTACAGCGACAACAACTACGATAAAGATTACGATGACAGTCACCCGATACTCAGCCCCGGTGCCCAGGCAGCCGGTCTGACAAGCTACCCCGACGGTCAGCAGGACCCCGGTTACTTTCCGCAATCGACGAGTCCGGCACCCGGTATCAAACGATGGAAGACGGTGAAGAAGGTCGAGCTGTATCACGGCAATCTAGTTCTCGATTGCCCCGTTCCGAAAAAGCTGCTCTCGCAGATGCCTCGACAGAACGCTAGAGAGTTCACCCACATGAGATACACGGCCGCCACCTGCGATCCCTCCGAGTTTTTGAAGGAGCGATTCACCCTGCGTCAGCAGCTCTTCTCGAAACCCAGACACACCGAACTGTTCATAGTGGTCACCATGTACAACGAGGATGAAATATTATTCGCCCGGACCATGCGTGGTGTCATCAAGAACATTCAGTACATGTGCAGCAGGACGAGATCTCAGACGTGGGGCGACGAAGGTTGGAAGAAAATCGTCGTTTGCGTCGTCAGCGACGGTCGTATGAAGATTAATGCGAGGACGAAGAGCACCCTGGCCGCCATGGGATGTTATCAGGATGGTATCGCGAAGAATTTTGTCGGTGATAAACCCGTGACTGCGCACATTTACGAGTACACAACTCAAGTAAACCTGGAAATTAAGGGTGACCTGGTTGATGTGCAGCCGGGCGGCAAGAACAGCGTTCCCATGCAGGTCATCTTTTGTTTGAAGGAAAAGAATCAGAAGAAGATCAACTCCCACAGATGGTTCTTCCAGGCTTTCGGAGAGGTCTTGAACCCAAGCATCTGCGTTCTCATCGACGCCGGTACCAAACCCGGTGGTCAGAGTATTTACCACCTTTGGAAGGCTTTCGAGTTGAATCCGGCGTGCGGTGGAGCTTGCGGTGAGATCAAGGCCATGTTGGGAAACGGATGGAAGCATTTGAGAAACCCGCTTGTCGCCACTCAAAATTTCGAGTACAAGGTATGTTTTGAATCAAAGATGCTAAATTTTGACCCCTTTACTCATCATCTCTAGATGTCCAATATCCTCGACAAACCGTTGGAGAGCGCGTTCGGATTCATCAGTGTGTTACCTGGTGCTTTCTCAGCCTACAGATTCGCTGCTTTGCAGAGCAAGAAGGGGCTCCCGGGAGACATGAAGGGCGTTCCGGATGGTCCGCTCGAAAAGTACTTCAAGGGCGAGACGATGCACGGTGCCAACTCTGGATTCTTCGACGCCAACATGTATCTCGCCGAAGATCGTATTCTCTGCTTCGAACTGGTTACCAAACGAAACTGCGATTGGGTCTTGACCTACGTCAAGTCGTCTTACGCCGAAACCGACGTTCCGGACAGGATGCCCGAGCTGATCTTGCAGAGAAGACGTTGGTTGAACGGTTCCTTCTTTGCCGCAGTCTACGCTCTCGTGCACGCCTTTGACATTTGGCGAAGCAAGCACTCGTTCCTCCGCAAACTGGCGTTCCACGTTGAGTTTCTTTACCAGTTCATCTTTATGCTCTTCTCCTGGTTCGCACTTAGCAATTTCTTCCTGGTCTTCAAAATCTTAACGGCAAGTTTGGGTGACGCGAGCGTCAACTTTGCGCCGGGTAAGGTTTTGAGCGTCGTCTTCGAATGGCTATATCTTGGTATCCTCTTGACTTGCTTCATCCTTTCGCTTGGTAACAGACCGCAAGGTTCGAACAAGTTGTACATGACTATGGTTATCTTTTGGGCTATCATCATGGTGTAAGTTTTGCCAATTTTTCGATCCTTTGGCTTCCGATACTAATTGCGTTACAGTTACCTCTTGTTCGCCGCCATATTCGTCTCCGTTCGTGCCGTTCAGTCCGTTATAAGCAACACGCAAGGGCCCATCACAATCAACATTTTATTCCAGAATCGGATCTTTAGAGATTTGCTCATCTCTCTGTGCTCTACCTACGTCATCTACTTTCTCGCATCGTTCCTTTTCTGGGAGCCATGGCACATGTTTACCAGCGTACGTTGCCCAGAACACCTCAATTAATAGTATTTAGCTAACGGAGATCATGTAGTTCCTGCAATACCTTCTCCTGTCCCCAAGCTACGTCAATGTTCTCAACGTCTACGCCTTCTGCAACACGCACGATATCTCATGGGGTACCAAGGGAGACGACAAGGTCGCTACCGATTTGGGTGTCGTGAAAGTCCAGGAAGGTGGCAAAGTCGACGTTAACATCCCCTCCGACGATGGAGATCTTGACGCCGAGTACTCGAAGCAGGTTAACAGCTTGCGTCAAAAGTACATCCCACCGCCGAAGGTTCCCAAGCCGGAAGAAGTGCAGGAGGATTACTACAAGGGTGTCAGATCCTCTGTAGTTCTTCTGTGGATGTTTACGAATTTTGGATTGGCAGCTGTCGTGTTGAACTCGGCAGGGTTGGATCGGTTAAACGTTGGGCCCGGCGCCGACCAGCGTGCTACGATCTATCTTTCAGTTGTGCTGTGGTCCGTGGCCGCGCTTTCTGCCTTTAGGTTTGCTGGGTCGTGTTGGTTCTTGATTATAAGAATGGTGAGTCTGAGTTTCTTTTCACGGTTAAACACACAAACTAACAGGTTTTACTCTAGTTCCGCGGTGTTTAAACAATCAGCTTATTCTACGTATTTGACGAGTTACGAATCTGGACGTTTTGTCTGTACGCCGTCTTTTTTTGTGGCGTTTTCGTTTTAAAAGCTGTCGGCGAGGGCATAGTGGTTTTTATGTAAAATGTTGTTTTTTGGCACGCTCGGAATTCTCCATATGAAGGAGAGAAGTGTTCATTTCCAAGCCTTCTTTTTATGTAAACTAGCTTTTTGGCGTTACATAATTGTAATGTTGTATATGTTTGGAAATTCGAATTCAATTGAACCCTTGAGTGATACTTTCGGATCTTTAAGCATTCAAAGTGAACTTTTGAGCATCAAAACGATCTGTCCCATAACAACACTTGAGATTGCAAAGACAGCAGAAACTCACAGTCATGGCGTCCGATGGCAAATTGTCCGTACTGATGGTAAGTGAACGGGATATAACTTTTCGATATATTCTACGCTAACAGAACTCTGTGGCTTCAGGTATGCCTGGGTAACATTTGTCGGCAAGTTGATGTCACTCTACAATATACCTAAACCTACTGTGCTAACCTTACGCACCCCCGCACCAGCTCACCCATGGCGGAAGCCGTCTTCCGCCACGTCGCCAAAGAAAACAACCTCCTCGACAGGTTCGACGTGATTGATAGCGCGGGCACGGGCGCCTACCATATCGGCCAACCCGCCGACAGCCGCTCCAGCGACACCTGCGCGAATCACGACGTCCCGCTCTCCCACCTCGCCCGCCAGGTGCGCAAGCAGGATTTCTACGACTTTGACTACATTTTTGCCATGGACGCTTCCAACATGCGGGATCTGAGAAGTGCGAGGCCCAAGGATGCGACGGAGGTCAAGCTCATGATGTTTGGGGAGTTTGAAGGCGCGGGGAAGAAGAAGGGTATCGTCGAGGATCCGTACTACGGGGGTCCGAGCGGGTTCGAGACGAATTTTGAGCAGTGCAAGCGGTACAGCGAGGCTTTCATGAAAGAGGTGATCGGGGCAACGATTTAAACCTGCATGTGTGTGCGTTTACTGCACGGTACGATAAGGTTTGTATTCAGAAGCTTGACGGAATTGTAAAATCTTTCCTCGTAACCAGAGTATTTTACAAAGATCTATATATACAAGTGAACCATCCTGAAAATGCGATACCCTGAGATTCTGGCTGTTTTTTTGTTTTAAGAAAGGTTCTACCATTGAAAGTACTGATGCTGCCCGTATATCGGACGGTTGGGCATCGGAACCCAAACCTTCTGGCGCTTCCTCTTCTCCTCCTTCTCACGAGCGATTCTTTGCAATGTCACGTTCTCCTTGAGGATAATGCTGATGGAGGTGTACGGCCTCCGCATTATGTCTATCCTACTCCTCGCGCGTACGAGCGGCTCCTGATCCGGAGTACCCCTCCCGACCCACGCCTGCGAGATGTAAGTCTGAGCCGGATCGAACCCCTTTGTCAGAACGGCCTCGTTCTTGGCCTGTTCCAAGTGCTTCAATATCTCCTTTGACGCCTTTTTGGGCGAGAAGCGCATCTGCGTCAGGGCGTGCTCCAAGGGTTTCCCCGCGATCTGTCGGGCCAAGGGGCCCAGCTTTTTCAGAGAAGTTTTGAAATTGTGGGATTTGCAGAGGTGTTCGCGTTCCTCGCGCATGATTTTTTCCGTGCGGCTTAGACGGCCGCGGCGTTTGATCATCCTCATGCGGTATTTCCTCATGAAGGAGTCCTCGTTGGGGTACATGCCGCCTTCCTTGAGGATCGCGCTTCGGCTGGTGGACCGTTGGATGATCTGGGAGGAGACCCGTTCGGTGTAGTCACCGCCCGCCGCACCGCCGTCGGCTGCATCTTTGCTGGCTTCTTCCTTGTCGAATATCGAGGAGGAGGCGAGGTCACCGCGTTGGAAGGCGGGTTTGGCGGCGACGGGACGTTGTTCTTCGGTGGGTTTTCGTTGCAGCAGTTCGGCGATGGAGAGGGGGACACCCTTGTCGTTTTCTAACTTCTTACGACGGAAGATGTTGAAGAAGCTGCGGGATTGGATAAATGTCGAGGGGACGGATGTGGTGGATGGGGTGTATGAGGGAGGTAGCGATATGAGGTGTCTGTGAAGGACGGCGCACGGTTGGAGGAGGACTGTAGAGATGTCAGAAATTGGAACGGGAAAAGTAAAGAGAGGGGGGGATACGAACGTGGCTGGCCCCTCGAGAGCGAGGATAGCCTGATGGATGCCTTCATGACATTCGGCGGGGTTTCTCGCTGGACCGGCTGTCAAAGTTGTCAACTTTTTGTGGAATTGTGGTTTGCTTTCGCAGAGACATTCAAATTTGGTGGTTCGGTCTGCCGCGTTAAGCGCCAACACGTGATCATATTTTTTAGACGCCGATTGAAGGGTGTCGAATCACGGCAGCCGGCAGCTGAACATGAACATTATCGATATAATTATCGATTTATCACGATGTGATATAGCCCACAATCTGATCAGGTGCGCAGTTGCCTAGACGGTCTCTTTGTCATAAATTTTGGTCAAACTCGAGCGTATCGATATCTCAATTTTTGACAGCTTGCTACAAAAAAAATCCGGCTTATCGGCGGTACCTGCAGGCGAGAAATGCAAAAAGCCTCGCACCCCCCTGCATGCATCCAATCGTCGCCAGCTCACGATAACTCAAGTCCTTCCGATTCAGCACAATACCTCGAGAGCTACGATGGCTGAACTGTACTTGGTTGGTTGGTCCAAAATATCTGGCCTGCTCGTCGAGCGTCCATTTTAGGCAAGCTTCTGGAAGCACCGGGGACGCCGGAACGCCCACTCCCAGCAGGACGAAAGGTTTAATTCGTGAGGCTTGAAAGGTGGGGGATCAGATCCACTTCGGTGACGCATGGCCTGCATGCCGGGGTTTCTGTCTTGTCGTCTTGTCTCTGAATTTCTTTTCTCTGTGCGGGCCCTCTCGCATTTATCGGCTGAAAAGGAAACGCCGCACCCACGAGGCCAGTTATGCTGTCTGTTAATCCCCACACGCAGAGGGATCGGGATTCCCTTCTGTGAGATGAACCTGCAATTAAATCGACCCACGTTAAATACTTTTCGGTGGGAGTGGAGAAGAGGCTGATGCGATTTCTCTCAATTTGGCAGCGTGTCCGGATTTTTTTTCCCTCTCAAAATAGTAACCCCGGCCCCACGCTTTCCAACGGGGTTTGCCATTTCGCTCGCTGGGAGGGGATCCCGATTCCGGTTCGCTTGGACTGCGTTGACCGGGTGGTATGATTCCCCTTCTTCAAGGTCGAGAGATCTCGATATTGGTTAAAAGGCAAAGATGACAAGTGCGGGCTCTCGCCTCATCTTTGGGCGTTTTTTGGGCGACGCAACATGATGACTGTGCGGCCGCTTTCTTCAGCTGAGGATGGAAAAGAAACGTTCGAAACATGCCTCCAAGCGAAGGCCCTTACCTTCTGGGCGGAAGAAGCAGAAGTGCTTATTCGGGACCGCTGGCAGTTGGAGAGAAACAAGGAAGGCCTATCGACAGCAAGTCCTTTTTCTTCTTTCTCTTCTTCTTCTTCATTCAGATAGAGAGTCTCTACGTGTCCGGAGAGGACAGCAGGTGGTTTCAGAAGCTGTTGGCGCAAGGGGACAGAGGCTCGACGCAAATTACGGATATAATGGTAGTCCAGGCATCGCGAAGAAGCAATCCCAGTCGCAATCCCTCGTTACCAGACCCCGGCCGGCTTCAGCACACTTTATTTCTCTCGATTACTCGATCAGGCAGAAAACCAGAGAAAATATTCCTCCTGTTTATGGAAACGAAAGCTGATTTAGCGTCCTTTTGACGACACTCATCTGGCCTGGAGAGAAAATTTTTTACCTAGCCATCAAGTCTCGGGATGCTGCTTGCGAGGCTTGAATTTCTTACCAGATCACGTTGGACCACCAAAAGGGAGGCTCGCATTCGCAAGGTTGTTTGTCTCTCTCTCGACGGGCTATCCATGTCGATGACATCGTCCTATCAGCCACGGACCCAATCAGAAGCGTCGGAGGCACCGATGTCAGTCATTTTTTGACAGACGAGCTATTTCCCTGCCCGTTAAAACTACACGATGATTTGTGGAGTGTTTCTGAACAGGGAGAACCTATTCTCATTCGAGGTTCGCCCTGCATAAACGGTGGCGTTTTATTTTTATTTTTTTTATTTTTATTTGGCGGAAACGCCATGCTGGGAGGATACCCATGGCGGACGCTTGGCTGACCTCTTAACTAGCTCGAAAGGTGGTCCTCGTCTTTGACACCGCTTTCGATATTATACATCTCCATGTATACAAGGTCTGCGGATATTAACATGCAGGCCTTTAAGAATTCCGTCCTACCATCTTGTAGATGTTACATTGGTCTAGATCCAGAACCCAGGCCTTTTAAGAGACATTGCGCACGTGTGTTTGCGCTCAATATGAGGGTCAGAGTGGTATGTATCGCGGGCGTGCTCTGGGGAGTACAATTCACAATCGAAAAGGATAGCATTCGGGTTTGAAACTCGTGATATCACACCTTTTGAGCTGCAAACTTCACGCAAGGCCAAATCTTAGACATAGGTTTCACTTGACAGAAGCAATTTTGATACAATACAGGCGCTGAATTCCATGGTAACAAGGTTTTTTCCCCCCCCCCATTCTCGCGTAGATACTTGAAATGCAGAAACCGGCCCCTTTTGTCCATTCACGAGCCATCTTTCCACCCGTATCTGGACGCAACTGTTGAACGCCAGATTGTAAAATGCGGTGTGACGAAGACATGATGGTTGAAGATGTTTTATAAAAGCTGAAGCGATATCCTAACCCTGGGCGGGGGGGTGATCAGAAATCGATTGCCAGATTGACACTCCACAAGGGTTCCCATGAGCTCAATAGATCCAATCGCCATCGGTGAATTTGACGTATGAAGATCGTCGTTTCACAGAAACCTGGGTGCTTTATTTCCTTGCATCAAAGTAAATCGTTCCGAGAAGGAGTAGTTTACGTTTGGTACCTGCATCTGCAGCAAGGCAATCCCTGGCCTGTGTCAAACTCTCCTCGTCGGCTGGATTCTACAATCCGAAGTAACTTTTCTTTCTTTTCTTTCATTTTTCTTTGGCTTGCCCCCCAGTCGATCTACTCGTTCCTAGGATTGTCATCCATATACCTCCGGTTGCTAAGTTTCGAATTCGAACTTTGCCTGTGCGTTTTTGAGATAAAGATTTTGGCTCGATACCATTGGTAAAAGAATTGTCTTTTTCTTTCTTTCGAAAAGCAGGGCTGAGGCAGTTGGATCCTTATCCACCACGTCTACCTTGGGATTATTTTCCATCTTTATAAAATAGAGGCAAAAGTATCTTTGAATATCAGTTGCGATATACGGCAAGATCTGAAAAACTATCCGCATCTACCAGTTCTCCCCGCATGTCGACATTTCTTGATTCTCGACTCTCTTACATATATGGCAATATAATAAAATCTCTGCATGGAATTGCCTCGAACGTTTGCGTTCGTCGTCGCCCACGCGGCCTGCATTACATTATATCAGCAAGGCATACAGAAGACTCACCTGACCTATATATATACACACGCACACACTTTTATATATATATATAGCCTGTGAGGATCTAGACTCGACAGCGGAAAACTTTTGAAAAAAAAGTCTGCCTTTCGGAAATCCCCTCCGCATAACGACCCAAGAGGAACATTTCAATATCGCCAATCTGTTATATTGAATCGCATAGTCTGGCCAGAACACACGAAACTCCCCAGAAAAGCTTCGATCTCCTGCCCGAATCACGACTTGTGTGCAGAAACTCTGCACAACTGCGTCATACCCGCTCGCCTATCCCACCTGCTCGCTCGCGCATAATCGCATGAACAGCACCAGCCACTGTGGAGCGGCACCACCCACCCTTCCGTGTTTCGGGTCAAACCATCTCTTTTTTAAGGATTTCTTTCCTAAAGGATAGCATAGTTGGGAAGCAAATATCATTGAATTGACAATTCCGGTAAGAGATTTTTTATTTTAGTAATTCCACAGGGGTTTTTCTCTCTCTCTGTGTGTGTTCGTCGCTGCGCATTGACACGGCCCTGCGGTGCTTTTTGTTTTCGGAGAGCGCCCTGGGTCCACGATATTCGAGGAACCTATTCCCGTGCATCTGCGACGAATGGCTTTTTTCACCCCTTCTCGTCCGGCTTGACCACTTTGAACCGTCCGAGTTTTTGAAAGAGATATATATGAGCTCGTGCGCTCGAGGCGGAAGTCGCGATCTGATTGCAATTGGGCAGCAAAGTTGCAAAATTGGTCACGCCTGCAAAGCAAATTACCACAGCTCTCGTCATCTCTTGCTTTTCTCCCCCTGCAACCTTGCAAACAGTTATTTCCAAACAGTCAATGCCCCCCCTTGTTGGCAGCGAGCTCGTTCCCTCTCACCGGATCGGACGCACGTTTTTTCTGTCCCCTTTGCTTGGACGGCTAAAGTTGACAAGCGAAAGGCCGTCATACTAAAAAAGCACGTTTCGTTACGGGCGTCCCAAATACCAAAATCCTGTTGAGCAGGTTTCATTGTCTGACCTGCCACGCCGTTTCGCTTGCGTGTGTCTACCTGCGCACGGGGTCCTGTCTTGGAGCCCTTTCCCCGGTAACGAAATTATTCGTCAATTTGGGGTTTCGTTTCTTTTCTGCGTGTGCGCGCGCCGCCTTTTTCCCTTGAGGCGGTGAGTGTGAAATCAGAAGAAACTTTCATCCTGCCACTGTCAGCTGCGAGATTTAGATCGATTGATATATTAACTGCATGCTTGCTGTGGCTGGGGTCCCAGGCGTAAAAGGAAACAACTGCCATCGTCTCATCTCATCTCATCTCATCAATTGATCAACTGATCTGGTCGCCTTGCCTCGGACGATCTCGATCTCGTAGTGAGTATATTAATCAACCCGTCGTTCCTTCCATTTTATTTTTACTCTTTGCTTGCAAATTTGGCCGGCCTGCTCTGTTCCCGATGCTAGCACGTACACAATTACCACCATGCGTGTAATTATATCACATCACCCGAAAAAGTTCTTAAAGCCTGGTATTAACCACCAATCGGGCAGCCAGCCAATGCCAACCTGCTCGCCCTTGTCCTTTCTCGTTCTCGCTGGACCCCATCTCATCTGCATACTCGGGACATATTGCATGTTCGCTTCTTACTTGTGGGAGGCTTTGCGCTGACCGGCGAGTCCAAGTTATAGTTATATAGCCTACGGCCCCGCTAGCTTTTTATAGCCCTTTTTTGGAACGCGGCGGCATCTCCATATCCTTTTTCTGACGACATCTTGCGCCTTTCCGCCCGGATTCTACGTATAGCGTCCTCTGCACTCGGACGCTTGTTCATCAGAGCTCTCACGACAGCACGAGCCTTTGTGCGACGAAGCGACGAATACTAATAATATCGACCGGTACTTTAGCGACAGTATCTTTTATTTCCAATTTTTCTTTTTGGCGAGTATTTTTTTTTTTGCTTTCCGACCGGTTCCAGACGTCCTCACGACAATCGAATCGGATACAGGCTGTTATTCAGACCCGCCGTGATTCAGAACCGAGAACGCCGTATTTGTAAGTTTGTCCCCCAGAACGAAAAAAAAGTCAAATTCGAAATCAGAATCGAGAGGAAAATGGCGTGCATGTACAGACGCCTCCGCCTCAGCTTGGGGGCCCCTGCTGTTCTGCATGTCCGGAACACCTGGCGGGACCCTCTCTGCCCACCGCGACGACAGACGACATTCGCAGGAACTATGATGTATTGGTCCCGTCTCCGACAGAGAGAGAGAGGGAGACCGTTATCACTTCCGAATGTCTCGAACGTCGGTCTGTCGGTTTAAGCTCGCGAGGGGGGCGATTGTTCCCGGCCCACGTTCCCGAGGTGTTGGGTTGGTTCCTGTTCCCGTTCCTGTTCCTGTTCTGTTCCTGTTCCGGTCACGTCCAATCGCGGTGGCATTTCGATTTGGATGGCAGTCGCAATTGGACGGCGTCTGGACCCGCTCAAACTCAAAAAGTAATATTCGAAGAAACGAGCCGTCGGGAAGGAACGCAGGAGCACCTGCTCGGACGAGGCCTCCTCTGCATTTAGCTCCGTCAGAATGCAGCAGCTGGGCGTGTCGATCGTATCGTCGGCGTCGTCCTTTAGCGACATGGCGTCTCCATGCCTTGTCCCCGCCAGAGCCAGAGCCAGAGCCAGAACCAGCCCTGGCATAATACGTGCATACATAGTCCTTCTTCTTCTTCTGCTTCTGCTTGTCGTCGTCGTTGTCGCGGGCTGGCTATTTCCTCGAGGGAGTCCGTCCGGAAACCCTTCTGAGCACCAGCATCATCATCCTCCGTTGACAAACCATCTCGACATCTCTGACGCACACCCAAAGGCGCCGCCGCTGATTCCCTTTCCCCTTCTTTCCTTTTTCCGTTTCCCTCCCTCTCCCCGTTCCAGCCTAGTCTTTCTCGATCTGCTTTTCCATCGTTTATTTTATTTTTCTTTTCTCGAATGGAAATTTCGGGTTCTCGAACTTACATGAATTCTGCTGCAGAGACACACATCCCATCCATCCACTTCGCCGGGTCGAGAGCAGAGCTGCCGTCCATCTGAGATCTCTCCTTCTCTTCCTCTCTCTCTCTCTCCAACTAGCTTCCCCATCTCCCTCTCCTTCTTTCGATTCCCGTCTTCCTGGTTTCCCGTTGCCGGTGCCCTTTCTCCACGATGGATATCAGCTCGCTTTTATCCCCGACATCCACGCCAACCCCGGGATCTGGTTCTCCGACAAATTCCTCGCCCGTGCCCGGCCCCAGCACCAGCCACCAGCACCAGCACCAGCACCAGAATCAGAATCAGAACCAGAACCAGAACCAGCACCACCAGCACCACCACTCCTCATCCGCCTCCATCACGCGCCGGGACTCACAGCCATCATCCCACGCTCCTCCTGCTCATCACGTTCCTCCGCCGCAGCCTTCCCTCCATCAATCCGTCTACCAATCCTCGCCTCACCATCATTATCAGGAACAGCAGCAGCAGTATCATCATCGCATTCCGTCACCTCCATCTCAACTCGCTTCTGCTCCCTACGCCCCACATCTGCAGCAGCAGCAGCAGCAGCAGCAGCAGCAGCAACAACATCATCACCATCAGACCCACCAGCCATCTACAATCCACCATCGGCCGTCCCTAACCGATAATAGATCACATTCCTCATCGGCCCTACTCCATTCGAGGAAACCCCAATCGCAGCAATATTTCACGTCACACCCAGACCCGAGACGGGAGTCACTGCCTGCTGTCTCCGAGAAGGCCATCCCTCCGCCTCCCGTGCGGCATCACTCTCTCAATTATATCGACAATCCCACTTTCGCTCCCTCTCCTTTAGGCCCATCTCAATTGGTCGTCTCGCAGATTCCAACATCGACACCATCCCCCGCCGCGGCTCCTCATCAACCGCTTCCACATCAAATCGCACAAAACAGGATACCGTCGCTGAGCAGCGAACGTGGACCGTTATCGAGAACAGGCTCCAGTGCATCTCTAACAACAATGGATGAAGAGCAACGCGTCAGGACCGAGCAAGGGTCTCTATCACGGCGCGTTTCCCGGACGAGTGCCAGTGTGGACGTGGTCGCCTCGGAACCGGAGCCATCACCGAAAGACGCAGTTCCCGAACTTTTCTGGGATGACGAGGATGAGGACGACGATATCGATATGGATGAAGATGACGAGTCGACGAAACCGTTGGGAGAGGCCGAAGTCGAGCAGCTCGGCGAACTGCTCGAGAAACTGAATCACGCCTACCTGAAGGATGAGGTTGATGCGGAAGACACGCCACCGACATATGGTGATTGCACAGAGTGCATTGCGCTGCTGAGACGGGGATTTGTCGGCTCAAAGTTTGATAAAGACTACGACTTCAAGGAGCGGTTGGACGAAGAGCGCGAGCGAATGCTCAACATATACCCGTTGACGGAGCAGATGTGGGTGGAATGGCTGCACGATACGGCAATCCACGCGGAAGATATAATGGCAAAGGTCACGGTCATGGAGCTCTGGGCGAAGAGTGTGGCTCACGAGGCTGGGAGTGTGACACTCTGGAAAGGATACATCAAGTTTATCTTGAGGACGTGGAGAGAAGCCTTCCAGCGTGCCGAAGTGGAAGGTGGTGATGATGAGTCGTGGTCCGAGATATTCAATTTCGAATTGGTCAACTCTATACTTTCAAAGGCGTCCAGGGAGACACTGTACAACATCCCGAGCGTGAGTCTGCTATGATTACCCCTTTCCTCTGGTGTAACCCTAGCTGACTCGATTTTTCCGTTAGAGCCATGAAATTTGGAACAAGTGGTGTGAGGTTCAGCTTTTGCAGCTGAACGCGATGCCTCCGTGAGTAATCTTTGAGGCTTTTCTTTACTATGACAGCAAGGACGGTTGCTAATTTTTTCCATTTTTGATACAGTGGATCACAGCTCAAAATCGATAAAATTCAAAAGGCATACCTCGATCGGTTACAGATCCCTCACGACGACCTTGACTCCACATTCTCCAGCTACAGCAGTTTCGTGACTAAATACCTGCCACCTGCAGACTACGAGGGCATCATGAAGGCTGGAAACGGGGTCTACCAGAAGGGTAAAAAGCTACTCGAAGATAGGCAAAGGTTCGAATACCGTGTCCGCAACAACTACGGACAAGATGATGAGGGACAGATCTGGTCGGAATACCTCGAGTGGGAAACCACCCGACACCACCCAAATCTCAACCTGTGCCAGGGACTCTACGAGCGATGCGTTTTGCGATACCCTACGGACAGCACAGCATGGGAAGAATATCTGTACTTCATGCTGGAGAAGAGGGACAGCGACCCTGGAATCTTGACGCTCTTGGAGCGTGCGACCGCTCATTGTCAATGGTCCGGTACTTTGTGGAGTCATCGAATCCTGGCGTTCGATGTCCGACAGCAGCCGTTCGAATCAATCGAGCGAATCAAACACCAAGCGACAACATCCCGCCTGATGATACGACAGGATGAGATTTTCAAGGTTCATCTGGCCTGGTGTGGGGTCCTCAAACGACGAGGTGTCGCCAAAAATTCCGCTGACGCTGATATGGAAATGGTGGCTGAGTTTGGGCTACGATCTACTCTGGCCGAGATAGGATCCATCGACCCAGACTACCGGATCGCTAGACTTCTCATCACCTTCTTGACTGAAAAGGGAGATATTGCTGGTTCCGAAGCTGAGTGGAAGAAGCTGGAGGCCCACCACGCCAAGGAGTACGAGTTCTGGCTCCGGTATTACGGATGGGCTTTTAGGAACCTTGGTAACATTGGTGCCACCACGTTGCTCAAGAGAGCTGTCTCGCACTGGAAGACTATGAACTGGCCGGATAAGATAATTGACATATACAATACTCAAATCGAGGATTACGGAGAGGGTCGTGATATCGAAGGGTGCATGATGCACATCAGGCGGCTTCGGAAACAGGTCGCACGGAGGCGTCAGCGCGAGGCTCAGGACGAACAGGCTCACGCTCAGGCATCTGATCTTCCCCCAGGGTTGGCGGATGCTAAGGGCAAACGCCGTAGGAGTACCAATGTCGAGGATGACGACGCCCTTCCGCATAAGAAGGCGAGGGCTAGCGAAGATGTCGAAATGGGATACATTCCTCCGGTGTCCGAGGAACCTGAAATTGCTATCGAGAAATCGGAAAACGGCGTAGTTTCTACGGAGAAGGAAAAAAAGGCGACCAGAGACAGGGAGGGCCTAACCATATTTGCAAAGAATCTTCCTCCTGATATTGACGAACTGTCAGTGAGGAAGTTCTTCAAGGACGTAAGATGCTCGCCTTTCACGAATGCATTTATTTTGAATAAGCGGCTAACGTTGTGTGAAATCTAGTGCGGAACGATCAATGCCTTCAATTTGGTTGTTGATGCGGATAATGAGTCCGCTACAGCCAGCATCGAATTTCAGAGCGCGGACGATGTCCTGGCAGCTCAAACTAGAGATAAAAAGAGACTGAAGGACCGAGAAGTCACTGTTCAAGTCGGATACAATACTACCGTTTATGTCGCGAATTTCCCTCCTACCGCGGATGAGAAGTGGATTCGAGATCTTTTCAAGGATTGCGGCCAAGTTGTCGAAGTCCGATTTCCTAGCCTCACATACAATACGCATCGCAGGTTCTGTTATGTCCAGTTTGAGGCGTCGGAAGATGCCGAAAAGGCAGCGAAGTTCGATGGGAAAGAAATTGAAGGTTACAGAATCGTTTCCAAAGTCTCGGATCCTAACAAAAAGCAGGAGAGGAATGGTGCCGTGTAAGTCCAACCTTGTTTCTCTCCTATCGTTGTACCTTTTTTATAAGAGACTAACTTTACGATTGTTTAGTCACGAGGGGCGTGAGGTGTTTTTACGGAACATCGACTACGAAGCCACTGAGACTGAAGTCAGAGAGCTCTTTGGCAAGTACGGAACGATCGAGTCTCTTCGATTGATCAACAAGGGCAAGGGAAACCACTCTGGGTTTGGATTTCTTGACTACGAGACCGCCGAGTCGGCAAAGGCTTCCCTTGAGCTCGATGGCCACAAATTCAAATCCCGCAAACTGATGGTCGTCATTGGCGAGCCCAAGGGGGGTGCTCCGGCGAGTAAGAAGACTTCTGGGAAGACGCAGGCAAAATTCCCTAACGGGGCTGCCGGTTCACCAGAAGCTGCTGATTCCCCGATGTCCACCACCGTATCAGATCTGCTGGACGTTCCGGACCGGGATACGATCCGACAGAAAACGCTCTACGTACTCGGAGTTGCGGATACGGTCAACGATAGCAAGATCCGTGCCATATTTGAAAAGCACGGCTCTTTGAGGAAAGTACAACTCAAACTCGAACACCAAGCTGCTATCGTCGAATTCGATGAAGTCAAGGGTGCTGGTCAAGCTGCTCTGGCTCTCGATGGGTATGAGATTGATGGACGGGCCATCAGATTTGGAGATCGCAAGGAGATGCTCAAAATTGCTCCAGAGATGAAAGCGAAGCCTGGAGAGAATCCTTTTGCGAAGAAGAAGCGGGACGAGAAACCTACCGCATCTGCAACGAGCCTGGTCCCCACCCGGGTTCATAGACCTGTTCCTGCGGTTAGAGGTGGAAAGACTCGTATGGGACTAGGTTTCCGTCCATCAAAACCCGCAGGTAGTGACGAAACGAAAGAAGGTGATGTGAAGCCAAAGTCGAATGCTGAGTTTAGACGCATGCTATTGAAGGGAAAGGCTGATGCCGAAGAAGATAGAGAGTGATCTTTTTTTTCCAATTTCTTTTTCATGGAGTTCCTTCTTTCCCAAAACTTTTTCTTTCATGTTTAATAGACTACCCCATTGGATGGTGTTTTTTTCAGTGTGCGCACCTTTTTCTCTTTTGCTCTTCATTTTTATCTTCGACAGCATTATCTTTCACGATGCGATGCCATAACAGTGTTTGATGGCAACAGCTTGTTTTCTATTCCCATTTGCTTTTTTAACGAGACGCAGGACACTATCATATATGACGGTGTTTGGGGAGTTTTTCTTCATTCTCTTTCTTTCTTTTATTTCTTTCATTTCCTTGGGGAACCATTTACGACCATATAAACTTCGGCTTTCCATTTTCATAATTATTGAATACCTCTTTTCTTCTGTCTTTTCATTCTCCAGTGTCATTCTTCTACGCTTTAATTCGGTGACCGGGATCTTAAAAAAATGGGATGCGCAAGGCGGATACTTGTATATTACTAAATTGAATTTGAACCCTCATCAATTAGGTGAGGCTGTTGTTGCAATTTCATCTATCCGTAGACAAAAATAGTGAGTCTAGTGAACATAGCAACGAACCTATACCTTGAATAATATACTCCTTCTCATAAATCGGCATTTGCCCTACTCCTCTACGCCAGTAGTGAAAGAGGAAATGATACAAAAATGACCAACAGCATTAATGATATCGTGAGCGCGAGACATCGATACAAACTGTATACTATACTACTACCCCTCTTGACAGCGAAAAATGCTAATACTCCTCCTCCTCTTCATCCTCCCCCATCTTTTCCAGCGTTACAGTTTTCGCTCGCGCCATCAATAACCGCAATCTAAACTCCACCATTCCCAACATTGCCATCAACTCCTCGTCCGCCTCCGTCGGTTTCTTCTTGCGATTGATCGCAGCCTCCGCTTTTTCTCTCCTCGCCCTGATCCCCTTCTCCGTAGCCTCCTCCATACCTTCACTCCATCTCAACCCGTTACCCTCCGGTGCGTTCACGTCCCACAACCTGGCGAGAAACTCGACCGCCGTCGCCATCCTCACCTGACTCTCCGCATCCTGACCCCTCGCGTGATGCGGCAGATAGCATTTTTCCAGCGCTTCGTCCGTAACCGTATCGTCCGCCCACCCGTTCCGGGGCTGCCAGACCATGGATTTCTGCAACAAGTTGGTGAGCAACGTGGCCCGGAAGGCCGGGTCCGCTGAAGGGTACACTGTCGGGGTGATGAAGAGGGTCATCTGTCGGACGGGCATGACGCGGAGGTAGTCGACGTACTCGTCAAAAAAGCAGCCGAGGGTGCCGCCGTCCCAGGCGAAAATGTACGACATCTGCAGATTGTTAGGGGGTGATTGAGCACTAGTCGGGCCACGGGGGAAGGATTCGAGCAGCGTGGGGGGTTTACAGCGTAGTTTGTACGCTTGGGGTGGTGAAGAAGGGGCCAATTCTGATGGGGATGATGAAGCATCGTGAGAGTCCGAAGGAGGAGGAGAGTGGCTTGTTGAGCTGTTCTCCGCTCCTTGGTCTTCTTCCGCACCTTCATCGAGATGTGATTCCACATCCTGGTAATCAATCACTGCAGGAGCTTTGGACCTCTTGCGACTTTTGCGAGCTCTTTCGGCCTCGATCGCGAGAATTTGTTTCTTCCTGTTGGATGCTTCAGCTATCGCTTCAGTCAGACTTACCAAGGACATGAGTTTCAGCCTGATGACCACAGATTCCATGCCTCCCCATGCTTCGATGGCCTCCTGATGCGTTTCCAGCTTTGATTTGTCTTCCTTTTTGGGTTGCTGGATGCCATTATCTTCGTCGGATTCGTCATCGCCGCCGAGATCGTCAGCACCGCCCTTCAGCGCGAGCTCGTCGCGGAATTCTCTATAGGCGTCGGTGCTGTCGTTGACGTTGTTTCGAAACTTCTTGTAGTCCGTATCGGCGTTTTCCCTGAGTTTTTTCAGTAAATCATCGGTTCCTCCCACATCGGTTTTAGCCGCGTAGAGGTTCGAATCGATCTTTGCTTTCCAATCGGTGCCTTTGTTCTTTTTCGGTGCCTTTTTGGTCTCTTTGGGGAAGACGGGCCCCCATTCGTTTCTCGATTTTTCGGTCCCGTTGGCAAATATGGCACGCACGATGCGCTTGTACCCCGCGCTGCCGTCCAGGTCGGGTAGCACGCCAATGGCGTTCGTCAAGCTGCCTTCGAGGTCCATATCGTCCGCCGTATTTGCCGCATCGATGCGCTCCTGTAGGTCAGATTGCAAAGTCTCCAGCAGCATGTTCAGAAAGTCCTTCCACACGTCCCACCGTTTCTTGTAGCAGCATGAGGTGATCAGAGCCCAGCCGATGACGGCCCATATGTCATCGCAGCGTCTGAAGAGACTCTCATCGTTCGCGATAGGAAGGTTTGCGAACGGCGTGGTGTCGATGTCGAAGACCACTCGTTTACCCTTCCGTGCGACGGCGCCGGTTTTGGCGACATTTCTATTTCTCATATTGCGGGTTCCCGAGTTATCGTCCGAGTTGGCGGCACCCTCGGCCCTTTGGAACTTCCAAGCCTGCTGGAGCTTGCAATTCGTGGCGCCGGCGAGGCGGACGATGGTACGTATGTACCGGGCAGCTTTGAGGGCGGCATCCAACTGGAGGAGCCCCGTTTGGCGGTTTGTGAATGCGGGGTGCAAGGAGATTGTGGTTATTATGGAGAGGATTTCCGGCGGCGGGACCGCGATTTCCTTCAGCGTTCCAGCTTTAGGACGGGTGGATATGCCGGCGTAGGAGACCTGGCAGAGAAAGTCAATGGCCTTTGTGTCTGATCAATTTTTCCAAGCTGAAGGTTAGCTATAAAATTGCGAGAGAAATATGACGAAGCTATAGTGGGACGCGTTTTCGTACTCATCCCCTCCTCGAGGGAGTAGGTAATCGACCGCACGATATCCTTATGAAAGTCTTTGGCTTGCACGGTAGCTCTAGTCCCGAAGCAGGGTTCCAGCTCGTTGGAGCTTTCCGGATTGCCCGGTTCGTCGATATCCATCGTGTCTGCCATTTCAACCGTGAGAGTCGAAATGTCGAAGTTGTTCTGAGCGGGTGCTGGGTTGGCGAAAGAGTTGCACGGGTGAAGCTGATGTATCCACGAGCATTATCAGGAAGGATTGAACGGGGCAGGAGATCAGCTGGACGCGTCGTATAGTTTATGACGGAGAGGGAGGATTGCGGGATGGGAATGGGATTCTTTATGTCGACGTTGCGAGGGCCGGTTTGTGGTTGTGTGTGGTGGCTTGAGAACAAAGAAAAATCAAAAATCACAACTTTTAGAGGAAAAAATGCGCCAGTTGCAACAGGCCCCAATGAAGGCCACGGTGATTTCAGAGGAAAACCGTTCTATTGAGCGTTACAGCTGAGGTCTATGGGTCTAAATCTAACATCCGAAGAACCAAGGGAAAGGTGCCTGGATTGACAAGCCGCTAAAATCGCAAGAAAACAGAACAAGACGACCAAGACAAAATGACGAGCGTCGAGCCCATAGCTCCTATTTTCCCAATATGCCTCGTGGTCTGCACCCAAAAGATGGTTCAACCGTGACTCCTCAGTGACATTAAACACATGTACATCAAAATCGTACCCACGGCCCTTCCCGAGCGGATAGGCCTGTGTGAAAGTGCCAGTCTTTCATCCTTTCAACGGACCGAAACAGAATTGGAAGAAAAATAAAATTATAAAATTGAGCCAGTCAAGAAATCAGGTCGAGATATCAAAGAACGATATCGAGGAGGTCCGTTCACTTTTTACTCGACGACGATTCACCGGCCTTCTTGGGGCCCAGAGGGCCTCCGATGTCCTTTCCGCGCAGCTTGACACCCAGAGCCCTCTCCAGCTTGGCGAGAACCTGCTGGGAAGGCACAGCCCGGCCGCTCTCGTAATCGTTGATAACCGATGGCTTCTCGTTGACCTTGGTGGCCAGGTCCTTCTGGGACATGGCGGGCTCCTTGGCCTGACGGGCCTTGGCCATGGCCTTTCCGACGTCCTGGGAAACTTTGTTTATCTTGCCAACATCGTCTTCGCGGTCAACCTATGGTGGTGAGAAGAAGAGGGTTAGCATAAGCTGTGCCGGTGTTGAGCGGATCCAAAAATAGCACGAGGACAGAGTGTGTCTTCTGTCGACGGCAGGAGAGAAAAAATGGTTACCTTTGTGAGATGCTGACCCTCTGGGGTGCCTCCCTTGTTGGAGCCACCAGAGTACTTCTTTTCCGTAGCGACAACGGCGCCGGATCGACGGGCAGCGTTGATTTCGGACTGCGTGCGGGCGATTTTTTCACGGGGACCGCTGCTGCCGCCACGGCCGGCGCCGATTGTAACAGTTTCAGTATCCCAGTGCGACATTGCGATGATTCTTGATGTTCTCGAGCGTGTGCTTGATAGCTTGATAGGTAGATAAGGTGCAGATTGGAGTAGGTGGTTGTGGAGTCGATATGGGGAAGAAAGACGGGGGACGGGGAGAAGGAGGAGGAGGTTGTTGGTGTTTTATAGGCGAGGGCGAGTGAGTCGGCTGGATGAATCATTCGTTCTTCTGGAAGCATCTCAGCCCCTTCCCTTCCTTCCCTTCAATCCGGCTAGTCCATCCAAGCACCGCCACCAACGTCCCTCGACAGCCTCAGCATCTGTTTCAGCCATCATCATCTCCTTCTTCGTCGACGTCAATGTCGGATGTCGAGGTGGCCGCCGGTTCGGAGTCCAGACGCTGTCGCCAGGCAGCAGCGACGGTGGCTTGTTGCACACCGACGCAGCTGCCCGACGCCCATCCCGACGGCAAACTCCATCACGACCGTCCGTCGTTTCTTCACCGTGATGCATCCCCTCGAGAGCACTCCCGAGTACAAAGGAGCATCCTCGAGTATAAATAGGTAGGGCCGCTGCTTCAATTGTGTGATTCAAACGACCGTACGTCAAAATCGAATAATATCAAAATGGTCGTCTCCCTCCCCGAACCCTTCGCTTCCATCCCCCGCCACGAGCTCACCCTCCCCACCCCTTCCCCCATCCACCTCCTCCCACGCATCTCCGCCGACCTCTCCCTCCCCGTCTACGCCAAACGCGAGGACCTCAACTCCGCCCTCGCCTTTGGCGGCAACAAGACCCGCAAGCTCGAGTACCTCGTCGCCGAAGCTCTCGCCTCGAACTGTACCACCCTCGTCTCCATCGGCGGCTTCCAGAGCAATCACACCCGCCAGGTCTCCGCCGTCGCCGCTGCCACGGGTCTCAAGTGCAAACTCGTCCAGGAGAAATGGGTCGATTGGGAGGACGCTTACGGCGTCTACGATAAAGTTGGCAACATCCAGCTCTCTCGCATGATGGATGCCGACGTCCGTCTGGACTCGTCCGGTTTCGGCATCGAGCACAAGGAAACCCTGAAGAAGGTGTTCGAAGAGTGCGTGGCCAACGGTGAGAAGCCATACTACATCCCCGCCGGTGCGAGCGATCATCCATTGGGGGGTCTGGGGTTCGCCAGGTGGGCTTTTGAGGTCCGGGAGCAGGAGAAGGAGATTGGTGTGTTTTTCGACACGGTTATTGTCTGCGCCGTCACCGGTTCCACGATGGCGGGTATGGTGGCCGGTTTCAAGCTGTTGGAGAAACTGCACCCTCAGGAGAAGAGAAGGGTCATCGGCATCGATGCTTCTGCGAAACCCGCGGAAACGAAAGCTCAGCTTCTCAAAATTGCCAAGAACACAGGCGTCAAGATTGGACTGAAGGACGAAGACATCACTGAAGGTGACATCATCCTAGATGAGAGATACCACGCAGGAACGTACGGTATTCCGGACAAGGAGACTCTGGACGCTATCGAGTACGGCGCTAGAATGGATGCGTTCATCACGGATCCCGTCTACGAAGGAAAGAGTCTAGCAGGGATGATTGATATGATCAAAAAGGGTGAAATCAGCGGAGGCAACGTCCTGTATGCTCATCTCGGAGGGCAGTTGGCACTCAACGCCTATGCCAATATGAAGGAATTTGTAGAAAAGCAAATCTAGGTGCAGTGGACAGACCCAGCATCTATAGTCTATCTACGGTTGCTCTATAGCAGCGCTACGATAAAGAATAAAGAATAAAGAACAAAAAGAACACTCTCCAGTCAGTAAACCCCAGAAGTGGCCGTAGTGCATGCAGAAATGCATACCCATCTACCTTAAGAATGAGGACGTGCTCCATCATACCATCTACGTAAAGCTACCTTCAATTCTTGTCAATCCCGCTGAGCTAGGTCTTCTTCGAAGCGTTTTCCGGCAGGGTCCTACTCTTGTCGAAATCCTTCCTCTTGTTTGAATCCTCGCCAGACGGGTGGATAAAAGAATACGGCAACCCCGTAACACGAGCTGGGAGCTTCCGGTCTTTGAATTCCGGTCGTAGCTTGGCCTTGACAACAATTGGCACCATCCTACTAGTCTCCAGCGCAAAGAGTCGATGGCCGCAAGCTGCAAAGGAGAAGGGTATCAGCCAGATTTCACCACCGTCAAACTGAATGTATAAAGCACTACAAACCTTGAAGAACGTTCCTCAAACACCCGCTGTGTGCCGTGATACTAATAAACGTCTCGCCGTCACTCGTAAAGATATCGTCCAAAGCATCCCTCAGCCTCCACTCCATAGATCCGCACTGCTCGTCCTCCCTTATTTCTGTCCATATCGTATCTTCATCGGGCATACCTTCCTCCAGATCGATAAACGGAAACCGCTCTTTTACGTCTCGCAGATTCCCGCGCATGTCGCAGTAGTGACGGCCAATGGTTTCCCGGAGAGTTTCTTTAACGTAAACCTTTGGCGCATCCGGGAGAGAGAGGACAATGTCTTGCCAGGTGATCTCCAGGGTCCGGAGGGCTCGGGTGAACGGCGAGGCGTAAAACTTTTGCGGCAGAGCACCGGCTTTAGAGAGGCCGTACTCTTCAATCTGGGTTTTCCAGATCTGGCTGATAGCAGAGGCTTCTTTTTTGCCCTTTTCTGTGAGATCCGGGTCGGGTCCCTGCAAGAGCACCCTTCAGATGGTGTGATCTTTCCATATATGTAAGTCAGGAAGACCAGCATACGTACCAGCACGAGACCTTTGTATTCCTTCAGCATGGCGATTTCTCTCTACAGATGGAAGTTAACATCAGACGAGATAAAAAAAATGACTAGGTTTTATTTTCTAGAAGCTTACATCCCATGTCTCGTGAGTGTATGTCTCAACTGCCAATTTTTATATTTGACCGTTAGCGGAGGTCCATAAAGCAAGAAATACCGTAGTCTAGTGATAACTCACTCGCTTCATTGTGAGGACCTGTTCCGTACGGAGAAAATCAGCAATCCGTTTGAGCTCATAAAACTTCCAGGACGGTGAAAACCACCTTGACCGTGTCTAGCGAGATACAAGACCTTGTAAGTCTCGTCGGGTGCTGCATTGGCATTCAGCTCGTCGACCTTTTCGACAAAAGCCTGCCAGTCCGGTTCGTCCCTGTCATTGTAGAGCAACAAGCCAAAGTTCTTGCTAAACTGCAAATGTTTGCATATTACCCACGTTAGCGATTGTACAACTCCTGCGACGTTGATACTAGACAACCCAAAGCTCAATCTCACTCACGTAATTATCATTGAACTCCTTCTGGTCAATCAGGTACTCGGGCAGGCTCTGAGCAAAGAGACTCCGGACGACGGAGTATTCGAACAGCGAAGGACGGCCGGATACCATGTAGCGCATAGCGGGCTTTTCAGACGAGCCCTGGGGCTTGGTATCCGATGCATCCTTTGGGACGCCTTCTGTCGATGAGGAGGACATGATGACGATGAGTTATCTGTGTGTTTGGTATCGGTGAGGAGGTTGAGTGACGTTACGTATATGATGGCGGGGGCAGGCGTGGGGACGAATGTCTTGCATTAATGGTCCTAATGGTCTTTGGTTCCATGCATGCAGGTACGCCCAATTCAGCCCGTTCTCGCCGGGACATCCAATCGTAAGACCGGGCGCTCGCCCGTGGTAGCGATACTCCGTCCGCCTGGCAATTTGAATGCTCCCGACCATTATAATACGATATTATTCGAATATATTCCACTGTCTAGAATTGTTGTTTTCGAACGGATTGAACCTGTTATGGTAGCTTGACTGGGGCCGCGGCCGAAAACGAGGTGCTAGCTA
The DNA here is from genome assembly GCA_036971385.1 of Dactylellina parvicollis. Lineage (NCBI taxonomy): Eukaryota > Fungi > Ascomycota > Orbiliomycetes > Orbiliales > Orbiliaceae > Dactylellina > Dactylellina parvicollis. The sequence continues at coordinate 251,953 of JAJTUD010000006.1, forward strand.
GCTCGCTGGCGCATTCCGTCCTCTGCGCTTCGATTCAACCATCCTTTCCCCGAACTCGATATCAAGCCAAGATGGTATCCAACGATCAGATGTTCTGGCGGCCGACCTCGGTTATAATTACTGGCTTACCCCAGGCGGACTTATATTTCCGTACCTCCTTCCCTCTTGCTATGCATCTTGACTACATCTAGCGCCTTTGCTTGTATTCATGTAGATATCGATATCATACATCATGGCGTCTCCTCCCCCGTTGTCCGGCGTTCGCGTGCTCGAGTTCGCCGGTCTCGCCCCAGGTACGTATATGTAACGTTACACAAACTGTCAAATACAAGGCCTTCTTGGCTTTTATAGTTTATTTACAGTTTTACTGACAATAAACTTTGTCTAGGTCCCTTCGCGGGCATGCTCCTCGCCGACTATGGCGCCACCGTACTCCGCGTCGACCGCGCTTCTTCGCACGGTGACAAGGCCCCGCCTACGCCAGATTTGCTCTCCCGTCGCAAGACCAGCATCGCGGTGGACATGAAGTCCCCCGGCGGTCTGCTCCTCCTCAAATCATTGATCTCGCACGTCGACGTCCTGATCGATCCGTTCCGACCAGGCGTCCTCGAAAAAGCAGGATTATGCCCCACCACCGTCTTGAAACCCCTTAACCCTCGACTGATCGTGGCGAGAATGACGGGTTTCAGGAGGGACGGGAAATATTCTCAGATGGCCGGACACGATATAAACTATATTGCCGTCTCGGGCGTGCTGAGCATGCTCGGACGGGCGCACGAGAAACCCTACGCCCCGGGGAACATTATCGGGGATTTCGCCGGTGGAGGAGCGGTTTGCTTTCTGGGCGTGCTCCTGGCGTTGATCGATAGGGCTAGAACGGGGAAGGGCCAGGTGGTCGAGGCCAATATGGTGGACGGGAGCGCGTACATGGCGACTATGCCGCGACTGGCGACGAAGAATTGGAGCTGGGGAGGGGAGAGGGGGACTAATTTGCTGGATGGGGGGTGTCCGTATTACGATACATATGAGACCAAGGATGGAAAGTACATGGCGGTGTGAGTTGAGTCGTTATCGCGTGTTTGACGGTACGGTAATACTAAAAATTCTATCATCCGTAGTGGTGCTCTGGAGCCGCAATTCTTTGCCGCACTCTTGAAGGGACTGGGACTGACCAAGGCGGATCTCCCGGGAGCTCGGGAAGACCCATCAACTTGGGCGGATTTGCGTACACTGTTTACCGAAAAGTTCAAGTCGAAAACCCGTGCCGAGTGGGAGAGTATTTTCGACGGAACGGATGCCTGCTGCACGCCTGTTCTAACGCAGGGAGAACTGGAGGAACAAGGATTTGATCAGCGTCCGATAGTTACACTGAGAGATTCTCCAGGCCTAGCAATTGATGACAGAGTTGAAGAAGTGGAGCAGGATGTTGCGGTCAAGGCGGCGAAAGGTCAGGGTAGCGGTGTGAAAGGTTCAGGATGGGACGAGGAAGGTTTGAGACCGGGGATAGGCGGGGAGGATGTTCTCGAACAGTGGGTGGGTTGGAGACGAGGCAAGCAGTTTGACCTGGAAAACGGAGGTTTGGTAATCAAGCAAAGCTCAAAGCTATAGCTATAGGCCATATCACCATTGCCAATATGTTCTACTCTTGGGACTATAAAGGTGGGTGTATCTTCTCTAGCTATATACGACGGAGAGGGTCGAACAAGTCCACCACTATTTTTGTAAGATAGGATATTATTTGTCTAATCGTGAATGATACCGCTGGAGGATTGGTGAAATTGGACAATACATTCGCCATTATGGCGGATTTTTTGTATAGTAATATGATACGAGAATGCAAGTTGCCTATATATACAGTGAATATAAATACCAGAAGTACCAGAATAGCTCTAAACGCCCCGAGCGCCAATCGCTGAGTTAAAACAAAAAGGCTGCAGAAGAATAATAACAAAGAAGAGAAATGACAAATGAGATAGATAAAGGTCACTGGTGGTGTTCCCGCCACCGTGAATAGCATCCCGATAACTTTTTACAACGTTTTTTATGAATCTCTTTCAAAAAATCCCCATCCCATCACCTTTTAATCTTCGGCTCCAACCATCTTAGAAACCTTACACTTTGCAAATCGACGCCTCTCCAAAATATATCTGCCGACCAAACAGTGACCGGGAAGGTCACTAGAAAGAACGCGGCCGTCATAACCACGGTCTGAAGGTCATCTTGCCCGCGGAGCAAGGCCCATTGTTTAGCCTTCTCGTCGTAGTGCCATACCCCAACAGCTTTCAATCCTTGCTCAACCACCCAGTAACCCAAGCTGCGATGAACCTGGCCGTGCATAACGTATAATGCGAACGAGATCTTTCCCATGTACTGCACGGGTCCGTTGCACAATATAAGTCTCTGCACCCGGGGCATGTACATCAGCGCCCACACGGTTAGCATGGCGCCGACGCACTGCCAAAAGTCGCTCGAACGATCAAACCGTTTCTCGGTACCGACCGGGTATTTTCGGGGAGTCAGAGGGCCTAGGAAACCGAACCCGGTCGTGTATTCGCTTCTCTTCATGAGGCGGGGATAACTGGTGAGGAAAAGACCGCTGAAGAGCATGAATACGCAGAGTATATTCTTGAGATATCCGAAACCGCTGAAATACGACTCTTTGGGTGCTGGCTTTTCGGTGATGTTGCTGGTGGGAAGGTTCCCGTCGGTCCTCGCGGAGGTGATATTGCTGTGGATTTCGGCGAGAAAGTATCCAAACACAAACAGCGACAGGCCCCATTGTTTGTTGTACAAGAGGAACGAGGATATGGCCGGTAGCAGGAGGTAAACCCGCAACCATCGTTTCATCAAGCAAGCTCCTGCTACGACGACAAAGAGTTCGAGCGAGTTTCTAAACTCGACAGGAATAGTCCAGAGGTGAACCTACAAACTCCGGTGTTAGTCGCTGTCTCCGATATAAGCGTCGGAAATGGAAATTTCAATATCCACTTACATCGGTGTCAAATGTCGAATCACTGGCTCCGAAAAAGGTCATCTCGACGGCGAACTGATAAAAGTCCTTTGCGGCCCACATCAATTGCCGTATGATGTTATCCTCCAGTGGGGCTCGTCTTTCTAACAAACCGGACATCCACTTTGGTTTGGTATTGTAGGGGATCGTTTCAAACATTCCAGCGGATACCATGAAGGCGCAGAGGAGAAACGCGGCGGCACACGGGATGTACAATCGTAGATAACGTTTCCAGATTGATGTTGAAAGGTTGTTGATGAGAGGTAGAGCTTGGCTGTCAAAGGTGCCAGGGGTTCTCGTGATTTTGACAGCCTTCGCCGTCAGGGCGAATCCCGAGATGATGTAGAAGATTTTGACCATCGGCGGACCGTGATGCACAAGTTTGACGATTGGGAACTGAAGCCAGTGGGTTTGATGGACGCCATCGTAAGGGTGCTCCAATTTCTTGGAATAGCCGTACGTGTAATGATGGATCACGACGATAACGCAGGCAACACCTCGCAGACCGTCCAGCCATGCAGTGGGCGAAAGGGTTGCTTTAGGAGCTGCTTTGGCTGAGGTGAAGTATGAGGAAATGAAACTCGGGAGGAGGAACAGGATAGTTTTGATTAGAATATCCCATATCCGAGGCAGGATACTGGACTTTCGAGATTTTGACCATGTCGAGCTGCCGAAACAATCAAAAAGACTGAATGAACGTTGGCGAAAACCTACGGTCACCTGTCAGTGTGGGATCTACAATGATTTTTTATATAACCCGCGATATTACGAAAACCGCGCCGTGAGATACACATGGCGATAAATAAAAAGTGAGAAAAACATTTATTGAAAGATTATCTGTAGTTACCTTTGAAACCGCGATCGGGCGAGCTTTCGTGATCGCTGATACTCCCTGTCGATCTTTCTAGCAGTGTATCTTCCGACTGCCTTCGTCCTCGGTCGATATCCTCCAAGTCCCATTCGACGGCCGGCTCGCCGTAAACTGCAGAGTTGGCCATCTGCATGTATTTGGACCGTTCGGGAACGGAACGCCCGCCGTTGCTGTTGCGTTGCGTTGCGGAGAGCGGTCGGTGTTGGAATTCGCTAGCCTCGTGTCACCCAGCTTCAGTTCACGCTTACTGGATACGAGATTTGAAAAGTCGACGCGATGATGATTCAAAGAAAGAGAAAAAAAGCGTATACAAATTATTCAAAGACGATAAATACCCTTCCAACAAAAGGGAGGGATCCAGGACCCTTTTACAGACATATTACTCTATTTCGCTCGTCCTCGCAATTTTCAGGGGCACCGATCAGCCAGCCAGCCGCCCTTCTGTTATGCCAAGATCTTTATATTGGTGTACTTGGTACATTTGGTGCTAAAAAGTTCTACAAACGGCTTTTCTGACACCCGCGGTTTAGCCGTCTGCGAATTAATGTTTAAAATTTGGGTTTGGAAGGGCTGCGGTTGCAAGGATCACAAATTTGTGACACCACCACCTTATTGCCCAGCGATATTTTTTGCCCGCATTCGTTCATGTGGCAGTGGACGTGCGAGCCCTGATGGGCGGTTGGAATTATAAATATCTGGGGTTCTGCAGATCACACAGCCTCCATCCCGAAGACGAAAGAGCCCTTGCTTCGAACATGTTGTCGCTCACGCCGATACTTGTCCCAAGTCGAAGGAGACCCGGGTTTTCCTGTTGATCATATGTATTGATGGCCCAAAATACCTACCTTGCAGGGCCACTGAGAGCCACCGGTAGTTGATTCCACAGGCATGTAATGGTGAAAATGTGGACGAGGGTTAGTTTCAATACAGAATGTTGACAACAGGACGACATTTCGAGAGTTAATAAATGACTACTTAGTACTTATTTAGTAATTACTTAAACCTTTTATGGAATGGCATTCTTATATGTCGTATATACCTAAGTACCAATAAATAGTCAGGTTGACAGGCGTAGTGATCACATACCAAACTCAGCCGTGGATGTGTCGATGGACCCAGTCCAATTATATTCTCCGCCACTAGGAAACAAAGTAAACTGCCGCAACATCTGCACCAATGATGAGCACCATCCATCATCCTCCAGCTGAGGTTTATTTTGACAATTTCTTAAGCGAGAGATACCCGAGTACGTGATACAAGAGCGTGAGACCTTTTTTTTTTGTCCCGTGGAAGCAGTCAAGTTGTCGCGGGGAAAGAAGCCACTTTTGCGACCCCAGCAAGCAATAGTGTTTCATCTTGGATTAAAAAAACCGCGGGTTCCAAATCTCACGCAAAAATTTGAGAAAACAGGGGTTTGGTGGCCAAACAGCGCCTTGGTCAGAACCAAGATTGAGAGAAAGGCTTAATCGAGTTGAATATGTAATCTGCGCCAGCTCAGGGGAGTATCCATTTCCACCAGTTTTTCTGGTTGTGAGGTTTGATTATGTATAAGACTGATCCCGCGAACCTGTTCCCGCAACACAAATCGACAGCCTTGCCAGAAACCGCACCGCAGAAACTGCAAATGGCAGTCGATTCGCGATGCAGGAACCACGAGACCACCTGTTTCCCAATATAGCTGCTCTACACGGATCCTCGAGAGCCTTGCCGAATTGCAAATCAAAACGCCGGTGCCAAGTTACCGGTGTTTGCATGTTTACCATTTATGATGACCAACCGTGCTTGAATATGGTAACACGGCGAGAAAAACATCGGATTCGACAATGAATTATAATTGCGAACACTCAAAATGATCCATAACAAAAACGATACGTCGCGAGATCTTGAGAGCTCCGGATCCGCATCTACCAAAATCGGCATGGCGACGGTCGACGGTGGATTTGCCGCGGGGCACGGCGCAACTCCGCTATCGATACGGCTTCGGCGTGGAGTGAACCGGGCCAGGGTAGAAATTTCGGGCAGGGGCGGGCCAGAGCAGCCAGATGGAATGTGGGGGAGCGACGCATCATCTCTCGCGCGACTCGACGCTGCACTGCATAAGCTCGAGAATACATGTCGAGCATGCAATTCCGCCTAAAAGGCAGCAAGTAAATCCGTCCGATCTGAATTGCTCAAACTGTTACGCCGTCACGTCAGCAAGTCGATGGGATTGTAGAAAACCAGCAGCCGGCAGCCGGACCGTGTGATCGAGTTTAATATAACATACAACGTACCTACCTTCCCCCGCCGCCGTCGAGAGCCTTTTGATTAAAGCGCTTTTGGTAGGTCCCTCTCCTTCTGCTCGTCCGCTTCCCCGCATTCCTCTGCGTCCTCTGCGTCCAACTAAGCTTCTTCTTATTAAGCCCTGCAGATTTCACATTCTTCAAAGCTCTCATTCCTTCGAAAGCTTACCAGCCAGCAGCACAGAGAAAGAAAGAAAAGAACCTCGGATAAACTTCTATACCGAGCCAGCTTACCGATTCCGAAATCCCATTCGTCCTTTTGAAGATAAATTGAATCCCGATCTCGATCGGAATCCTTCCACATGCTCTCGTCAACGACATCTGCTGTTTCCTGGCGCTGCTGCCAAAAGTTCATCAAAACGCCCGTTCGCTCCGCCGTTCTCTCCACCCCGACCAGGTCGCTCTTCCCTTCCAGCTTTACCGCCGCCAGAAATCCGATCGCTCTGAGCGCTTTTGCTCTTGTACGAAACATGTCTTCCGAAGGTATGAAATTATACATTATACGTTTTGTTTTTGGTGGTGGTGGCGGTGAAATCGCAGAGCTTCACATAGCTTCACATTGAAAACAACAACACTAACATGATTGACGCAGGTTCGGGTCGCAAGATCAAAGTCAAGAATCCCGTCGTGGAGCTTGACGGAGATGTAGGAAATCCATATTGAAAACAATACAAGCTCCGATCAGTAGTCTAATGCGAATTGCTTTACACAGGAACAAACCAGGATTATCTGGCAGATGATCAAGGATAGGGTAGGCTAGTCGATTGCGAATACTCCTGTGACAGCTTTCGCTGACGTTTTCTCTTACTCTCATAGCTCATCCACCCGTAAGCACACGAACCCGGTATTGACGTTCCCAGTATTCCGTCTAATTGGTTATTATTAGTTACCTCGACATCGACCTGAAGTACTATGATCTGGTACAAACCCTCTTCCAATTACCGCCACCTCCATAATCGCAAATGCTAACGAATCGAACCAGGGAATCGAATACCGCGACCAGACCAACGACCAAGTCACCATCGATGCCGCCGAAGCCATCAAAAAGTACTCTGTCGGTGTTAAATGCGCCACCATCACCCCGGACGAAGCCCGCGTGAAGGAATTCAACCTCAAGCAGATGTGGCTATCGCCCAACGGTACCATCAGAAACATCCTCGGCGGAACCGTATTCAGAGAGCCAATTGTCATCCCAGCGATCCCCAGACTCGTCCCGGGGTGGAAGAAGCCCATCATCATCGGTCGTCATGCCCACGGTGATCAGTACAAGGCCAAGGACTATGTTGCAAAGGAAGAGGGAACGCTCGAGTTGGTGTTCACCCCAAAGAACGGCGGACAGGCAGAGAAGATTCAGGTTTACGAGTACAAGGTAAATTCCCTCGAGCTGATTAGAAAAAATGCTGGTAAGGGAACTCGGAACTGACGAATTTTCTCAGAATGGTGGCGGTGTCGCACTGGCCATGTACAACACCGACGAATCCATCCGAGGATTCGCCCACGCTTCGTTCAAGCTCGCCCTCGACCGGGAATACCCCCTCTATATGTCCACCAAGAACACCATCCTGAAAAAGTATGACGGTAGATTCAAGGATATCTTCGAAGAAATTTATGAAAAGGACTACAAGAGCGAGTTTGAGGCCAAGGGTCTTTGGTACGAGCACAGATTGGTACGTGGAAAGCCTGGATGGTTAGCATGATGGGACCGGATTCTGACAGAGATTTTACAGATTGACGACATGGTCGCTCAGATGGTCAAATCTAGCGGTGGATTCATCATGGCATTGAAGAACGTAAGTTGAACGCTGTAATCGAGACTGCGGGATGAAATGCTAACTATATCTCTAGTGTAAGAAAGCTCGAAAAAAAAAATCGAAAAACTCCTGACATAGACTAACAGAACGAACAGACGACGGTGACGTCCAATCCGACATTGTCGCTCAAGGCTACGGCTCGCTCGGTCTCATGACCTCCGTCCTGATCACCCCGGACGGCAAGACCTTTGAATCCGAAGCCGCTCACGGAACAGTCACCAGGCATTACCGAGAGCACCAGAAAGGAAAGGAAACCTCCACCAACCCAATTGCTTCCATCGTACGTATTCTTACCCTCCCATAAATTCCCGAGAAGACGAGTTGTTAATCGGAGTTTAGTTCGCCTGGACCCGTGGCTTGATCCAACGTGGTAAGCTCGACGACACCCCCGACGTCGTCGCGTTCGCCGAGGCCGTTGAGAAGGCTTGCATCGATGCCGTCGACCAGGATGGAATCATGACCAAGGATCTCGCTCTCGCTCAAGGAAAGTCCGACAGAAGCGCCTGGGTTAATACTGCGCAGTACTTTGATGCCGTCGAAAGACGACTCAAGTCCGCCCTCGAATCCAAGCTGTAAACCCGCACGCATTCGTCCGAATTTTTTTTTTGCAAGGAGACGTCAAAGATATAAATGGCCCCGAAGCTACGAGAGCAGACACTGAAGCATATTTTACTTATTTCCTTAGAGTTGTAGAGTATAGATTTTATGCCCTATATACCCTCCTAAACCATGCCCCATTACACCATACACCGTTTGCATTTGCAGGAGACGTGGAGTGTTTTATATCATTTTTTCTGTTTGCTTGCTGCCAACATGATGTTTTTCTTCTCTCTCCCTCTAGCCTCTAGCTAACGGATTTTCCATAATGTTTCTTGTGGTTCCCCAGAGCATTCGTTTCTCGGTTGCTCGAATGTGGTAGCCGGCGCCTTGCTCAATATATGTCATGATTCGCTTCGTGCGAGATAAACGTTACGAAGAAATTTTGATACTGATTCACCACAATTCCGGCGATAAATCCTCTCAAGTAGACTTTTACTGTGCCTCTCCCCCCATCGGATCAATTCCCATAAGCTCCCACGACTCTCACCACTCCTTCCAATTGCGCATGTATGGTCGAAAGGGTGGCCTCTGCGCAGCGTGGAAATCGATAGCCTGCGGACTCCTGCCCTTCAGCTCGATCTTGTGATACAAACCCGAGAAGAGAAAGTGACCGGTGTGAACATCGTACCTGATGGCGACTTTCCCAAAGGGTGCCACCCCACACGTAGGCATCTCCCAGCGTTTGAGGTCTTCCGGGTACATTCTGATCGGAAGCTTGAAGATGAGCTTGTTGAAGACGTTGCATTTGATTCTGTTTGTGATTATTAACGTATTAGTAGATCGAGAATATTCAAATCAAATCAACAAAAAGTATTTCTTGAAAACCACCTCTTCTCCGCAGATATAAAATGTTTCACGACATCCGTAGTAGCCAAAGGTACCCTGGGAAGCCTAACCGTGACCACCCCGTGAGCGTTATAGAGTAGCCTTCCTTTTGTACTGCACGCTTCTCTGACGGCAGAGTAGGCCATGAGCATATCAAAAACATCCGAATCAGCACACACCCCGCTGACGGACCAGCGACTGAAATTGACGTTTCCTTTGGCTAGATCTTTGTGTAACTGCCTCCATCACAAGTTTAGCACAATCAGTTGAAGCCGTCTGGAGCCCACATCCGCGTACAACACGAAAAAAAATGCAACAAAAGAAAAAGGACCACTCACGTCCATGGCGGCCTTCATTCTATTCCAGATATCCTTCGCCATAAGCGAAAGTTCCGGGAACTTGATCTCCAGGTGCATCTTTTTCAGCTCGATGCAAAATTGTCCCCGTCCATCCAGTCTCATCTTGTACAATTCTCTCTTGTACTGCTCGTTTCGTTTGAAGGTGAGCTTGAGCTGGGTCGGAGAAGGTTCGTATCCTTCGATGTAAACATATTCGATATTCTCGACAACATCGGCTCCTTCCCCGTCCGCTTCGTTTTCTGCCTGAGAGAAGAAATATTCGGCCAGCGTCTCTGCGGGGTGTGCTGGATTTTGGTGATAGCGGGGACGGTAGGATAATTCTTCGTCAATTTCATCATCAATATCGTCATCATCGTCCTCTTTATCGAGATCGTCCGCGTCCGTTGCATTGCATTTTTGTCTGGCGCTGATTTCGGTTAACGCGGTGATATTTGTGGAAGGTGATGGCGGAGGAACCGGCGTGTGGGTTCTGGTTGGCACTCTGATACCAGGGTTTGAATCTGCACCTATGCTGCGGAAGACGAGGGAACGGGGAGTAACAGCACCGGACATGGTATTTCGGAGGGAGAGGGGCGTTTTTGGTGGCGTTTCGGACATTGTTGAAAATAGCACGTTGGTGTAGTTTCGAGACTTTCTTAGAGCTTCTTGTTTGTAGGAATGGTGATGGAATCGATTATGAGATTCACCGGTTCAGTAAGAAGTAACTCTGGGTGCGTGCAATGAAGGCAACCAGACGGTGGTGGTTCCCTAGATATTGGCATCAAAGGGAATTTCGCCATCTTATTAGACTGCGGATTCGTCCTCACTGCTTTGGCAGTCTATAAACGAGACGCTGGTTATTGTGGAGAGCCATGGGTCTTGGATGGCATTCACGAGCGTTTCTACCACCGTCTCGATGCAATATATATATATATATATTACAGTACTCTAGATCTATAGAATACAACAGTTCCCCACGCATCCCGTAGCGCCAAATCATCTTATATATACAGAAATAGCCTTCAAAAATGACTTTTGATTTTAAAAAGATTCCCTTGAGACGCCTGCTAAGTGCAACTCCATTTTGACGAATTTAAAAAAAGATGATTGGTTCACTCGGTTCCGGCAAGCAGTAAACCGAGCATTCCGTGAACCTCGGTCGCGCTTCTGCTCTTACTGGTCTCCTCGTTGACCCTTTCATACAACTTGACTACCAAGCTGTCAATGTGCTTCGACTGGCCAAAGGAGCTGGCATATGTGTCCAACAGCAACATAGTGACATCGGCAAGAAAGTTGAAGAAACGAGGATCTTGAAGATGCTTGCACAGGTACTTCATTACCGGTGCAAGTGTCTCCTCGTCCCGACCTTGCAGTGCAGCCCTAAGGGCGGATTGATGCTTGAGTGCTGTCAAGCAGTTGTACGGTACAACAGGATCCTTGAACTATTCATACTGTCAGCTTTTCCCTGTCAGTGAACAATAATAAATAGAATATAAGCTTACCACCAGCACTTCATCCAACGCTTGAGCATAGTTTGCGTTCCTGAAGGACCGCTCCCACTTTTGCAGCTTCTTCTTCTTATCCTTATCCATCACCGCTATATCCTCGGCGCCACCCTTATAATCCATACCTCTAATCTTCCTCTGATAGTTTTTCGACTTTGCCTTCTTCTCCCGTTTGATAACCTCCTCAATACCCAGATCCGCCAGTTTCCCAATCTCCGATAGCACATCCAATTTCTGCGCACCCGAGGCTCTGGTCTTGATGCTGAGCATCCCGTTCGCCATACCCACGGCCAAATGCTTATCATCCGGCGAAACGCCCAGACATAGGATAGGTTCGGGGTATTTGAACCCGTGAACCACCTTCCACTCCCTAGTCTCGTAAACCTTGAGGTGCCCGTCCAGGCCACCGGACAGGACCCTGTTACCGCTAGCTGTCGCGATCGAGGTCACGGTCTTTTGATGATTGCTCAGCTGCTTCAACGCCTTTGCCGCGACTATATCCAGCACGTTGACCGTATTCCCCGCTGAACTCAATATCGTCGTCCCACCGATCATTGGCACCACGCTTTCTACCGCGTGAGCGTGCGTAAAAGTCATCACACACCCGCCAGAGGCGCTGGAGGTTGATATCCTCGGATCCCAGAGCTTGACTGTCCCGTCGTACGATCCCGAGATAACGGTTCCCGAGGAACCGGGCAGAAAGGCGCCAGAACGGACGTAGTCCGAATGTCCCATGAAAACGTGGGTGGGTTCCTGGGAGGGGATATCCCATATCCGTACAGTCGTATCATCGCTGGTGGACATGAGGGTCGTCATGCTCGTCGGGGAGAACTTTGTGGTCTGCACGGGTTGTTTGTGGTGATCAAAGGTCCGCAGGATGGCCCGCGAGCCGACATCAAAGATCTGGACGAGGCCGGTGGCATCACCTGCGACGAGGATTTTGCCATCGGAGCGGATGTTGGCAGAATATACGGTGTCCTTGAAGCGGGCGACGGTTTTGGTCACCGCGCGGGTCTTTGAGGAGAATATTTGAACGCGGGTGGCGGATGATATGATGAGGTCGTGGGGAGCGGCGGGCGAAAAATTAATGTGGGTGATGGCGGAGTAGGAGTTGATGAGGAGAGGTGATTTGTAGGTGCGCCAGTAGCGATTGTCGGGAGTTAGAGCTGCTGGCAGAGCTGCCAGCTTCACGGGCTGGATGTGCTGCGCGGGCGCCGCCATGGTGACGATGGATTGAGATTAAAGGCGACGTTGAAGAAGAAGAGGTGAAGTGAAACTTGAAGTCGGAAATCTTAAATTTTTATTTTATTTTCGAGTCGCAGAGCCGAAAAATAGGCGAGCAAAATTACAACAGCCGACAACACGGTTCTAAAACTACATTCAATAGTCATGTAAAAGCCCGATGAAGTGAGATGTACAGGGTTCGCGGGCTACTATAATACAGTAATTTACAATTTTGAAATAGTTCACTTCTTCGGTTTAGCTTTAGTGTCCCCACCGCCGTCTCTCGACAGGAAACCTTGGAACGCCTTCTGGTCGATAATTACGTTCCCGATGGCTGCATAGACACATTATTAGCTTCCGTTAATACCTGCCGCCGTCTACGCTTCAGAATAACTTACCCCTAAGTCTCTTTTTGCCAGACTTTTGTTTCTCCAACAGTTTCTTTCTTCGTGTGTGGTCACCTCCATATAGCTAATATATATTTCATTAGCATTTCCAAACCTGAAGAGGTATCGAGGGGCTAGTATCTCTCACCTTCGCAGTGACATCTTTCCTAAACGCCTGGATGGTCTCCCTGGCGAGGACTTTCTTGCCTATAGCCGCCTGGATCACAATCTCGAACAACTGTCTATCGACAAACTGCTTGAACCTCTGCACCCACATACGGCCCAACCTCTCCGCCTGACTTCGATGGCACAACTGGGCTATCGCATCCACCGGCTCCTTGTTCACCAACAACTCGAGCTTGACCACATCTGATTTCGAGTACCCGGCCTCTTCGTAATCCAGTGTCGCATACCCCTTTGTGATACCCTTGAGCTTGCCGAAAAAGTTATCCACCAGTTGTAACAACGGCAGCTTGTACTTTAGGATAACCTGAGTAGCAAAAAACGTCAACTCGATCTGTTGTCCTCGGTTCTCCTGGCAGAGCTCGATAACATTTCCCAGAAATTCAGCTGGGTCAGCGGGGACTGTAATGGTCGCGAATACGAAAGGCTCCTGTATCTCTTCGACTCGGGTCCGGATGGCATCTTCCTCGGGATACAAAGCTGGGTTTGTGATGATGGTTTCCTTTGGTTCATCTTCTCCAGTCCTGGTTTTACCCACCTGCCTCCAAACAATTTTGAACGGTACGGTGGGGGCGGTGATGAGAAGTTCGGAACCACCAAACTCTTGCCTTAGCCTGTCTTCAAAGACGGAACAGTGAAGTGTACCCAAGAAACCTAATCGCCACCCGAGTCCCAAAGCGTGAGAAGACTCTTTGGCAATTGTGATACTGCGGTCGTTGAGGGTCAACTGGTTTATGCTACAAACCCAGTCAGCATCCCTGAGTTCCGTCAAGAAAAAGGGCTTGAGGATAACTCACCTGTCCTCCAACTTTTGATACTCATCTTGGTTGGTCGGAAACGCACCCACAAACACCATGGGCTGCGGTTCCTCGAACCCTCTGAACGGCTCCACTTCCTTCCCAACGTGACAGAACGTATCTCCTAGCGACGCATCCGTAATAGTCTTCATCCCCGGGTTGAAATACATGTACCCCACCTGTCCCGCCCGTAACGAATTCGTCGCCACTTCCGTCGGGTACTGCATCCCCAGCTCCCCGACTATATACTTCAACTTGGACCCCATCGACATTAGGTGATCACCCTGCTTCACCACACCGTCAAACACCCGCACCAGCAGCACAACTCCCTTGTACGTCGAATACCACGAATCGATCAACAACATCCTCAACGGTTTATCCACCGACCCTTCCGGCGCCGGCACCCGCTCGATCACCGCGAGCAGTATCCCTCCCACGTTCACACCGGTCTTAGCAGACACCAATATTGGATCCTCCAATTCGAACGTACTCTCCAACTGCTCCGTCACCCTCGCCGGTTCCGCGTGCTGCAGATCCACCTTGTTGATAACAGGAATCATGCTCAAACCTTGCGCGAACGCCAGGTAGAAATTCGCCACCGTCTGCGCCTGGACTCCCTGCGACGCATCGACGACCAGCAGAGCTCCGTTGCACGAAGCGTAGGAACGCGAGACCTCGGCGCGGAAATCGACGTGGCCGGGGGTATCGACTAGGTGGAGGAGGTAGTCTTCCTCCTTGTGATTGTAGAGCATGGTGCATGTTTGGGCTTTGACGGTGATACCGCGCTCACGTTCGACGTCGAGTTTGTCGAGGACCTGGTGGCTGCCGCCGGGCTGGATGGTGCCGGTGAGTTCGAGGAGACGATCGCTCACTAATTAGTTTGGAAAATGTTGTTTAGCGAAATGTAAATGATTTTTGAGGGGGGTTTTTTTTCGAAGGAGGGCATACGTGTGCTTTTTCCGTGATCCTACAAGACGGTTCCATCAGAAAAAAATAAATTCCAGTTTCCCTCAGAATACGTAGGACCGGATGGAATGGTGGGTCATACGATATGAGCAATAACGCAAAAGTTACGCATTCTGCAATTGAATTATCGACAGAGTATATTAGCCGGTTGTTACATTCGTATTCCAGTTTGGAGAGTGGTACCTCTCTATCGGAACTGCGGCGACTCGAGCTTCGAGCTCCGGGCTGGCTCGAACGGTGGTGGCATGTCGCCTCTGCGCCGGCACCCGCCATTGAGGTTGACGGTATGCACTTCGTAGGGTTGCTGTAGACCTGACGGCCCGCGAGAGCAGAAAATCCGGTAGTATGGCGGTGCTCTTCCGGAGCGGTGCGGCCATTATTTTAATTGACGAGGCCCTTCAAGGTGCGGGAGACATGTTGCAGAACGAGATATATAGATAAAAAAATGGGTTGAAAAGGTTGTTAAATTTTCAATGAAGTTGCTAGCTACAACAACACCGCGCGGCTGTTTCTCCGACAAAATGCAAATATCCCAAATTTCATTGCCTCCGCTGCTGATATAGAAAGAAAAAACGCCCGAACTAAAAAGCCTCAAATGCAGAATGTGATGAAATAGAAACGGTAAGGAGCCAGTGTTGGGTGGGCTATGCTCATGACTTTCAGAGCTACCAATTAATACAGATATGGAGCTGAATATTCCGATATCCAAGAACGAGCGCGTGTCAGGCAATAGAGATCTCACAGAGATCAATCGGCAATGCGATAGCTAACCATCGTCGCGACACGATGGCTGCTACTCGACCATGATCTCAGCTGTACCTGTTCGGCATCCTGAATACCCAAGTCCTCACCGTCGCCCCACTCCATGGGGACTTCAGCGTCTCCGTCGGCATAAACCAGTACGTTGAAAGTGCAGCTGTTGTCGTTGAGCATGGGCAGGAAGGTGACAGATGCGGTGATCTGCCTGAATATCGATTGAATCTCTTCCTGAATCTCCTTCTCCGTCTTGTCCACGCCGGCTTCAGCACTCCCACTATTAACGAATAAGTTAGCTTGCCTTACTTTCTCTAACGCGCTTTAATGGTTTCCAAAACCTACCTGGCACCGGTATTTTCTTTGTCCGTCCCCTCCATGGTAACATCAGCGCTGGCACCGCCTTTCTTCTTCTTCTTCGCCAGGATCTGAACGTCAAACTGCCACCGTTCCAATTTATCGCCGGTATCTTTATCCGTTATCACCAGGATGAACTTTGAAATCTTGCCGTGAAGCATCCATTTGCTGAGCTGGGACATGATCTTTTTGATGTAGGCTTTGACTTGGTCGTCAGTGTTGACCAGCATGTTGAGGCCGTACTTTTTGACTCTATTTTAAAAATCACGGTGTATCAGTAAGTCTATCGCCAGAACATGAGAGTGGAATCAAAATGGTATCGTACGGGGCAAAGTCATCGGGAGGGTACACGCCCCGCTGGAATAAAATCGAATGGATAGAATACTCGAACTATCCCAAAAAAAAAGATAAATTAGTATTTAGAATCTTCCATCGTTATGCTGTGTCGAGGATACTTACAAACTCGGAGACCATCTTCGCGCTACCCTTCAGCGTGAGTTTGTGGACCTTATCCCCTCCCTCCTCGCCAGCTGGGGCGGCGGCCTTCTTGGTCTTCTTGACGGGTTTTTCGGCTGGCATGATGGTGGCTATGGAGTGTGTCAAGATGTAGAGGTAAAATAGACTTGAGATGGAATCAGTTGAAGGACTTGTGTAGGGCGTCAATGAATCTGTGAGGAGGGGAGCTCGAAGTCTCGTTCGTGTCGCCGAGCCCTGTGCGGTGCTGGCCTGTCCGTCGTCGCCCCTTGCAGCTCGAGCTAAGCTGCCGTTTGTTTGGGGGTGGAATGTGTTGCCACGGGAACCCCATATAAAGAGCATTCTCGACGACACTTTGGACTTCAATAAGACAGCGAGGTTCGACAATGAAACAGATGGTGTATTGTACTAACGAATTCGCCCGCGATAATGTACAGAAATGCTAAAATGGTACATGTAACTGTACAAATAACAACTCAAGCCAATAACTCCAAGTGATGCAAACCAAATCTCAAGCAAAAGCGTCCCAAGTAGCACACAAATCGCAATGCATAAAAAACAACTGTCCAAAAGAAACGAGATCAGACCCATCCGTCTAGTTCTAACCTGTCTGATCCTTCTAAAGAAAAAAGCCCCCATGTGAAACACCAATTAAACAAAACGACGATGACAAATATCTAGATATATATGTATATAGTGCTCACACCTCCTCATCTCTTGTCCTCGATCTACCTCTGCTCCTCGGTCTCCTGAGGATACCGGTGGGACTCGACGATCCAACAGGGCTTCCGATTGGGGTCGGGTCCGCTGACGGTCTCGGACTCAGAGTTCTTCGCGGACTCCACGAGCGCCGCGGACTGGGCGATCTCCGTGGGCTGAGCGATCTCTTCGGTGGACTTGTGGATCTCTGCGGGCTCCCGGGAACAGATCTTCGCGGGCTGAGCGAGCCCATCAAACTCAAAGATCTCCCCCTCGGTGCAGGTGTAGGACTCAGCGATCTTCCTCTCGGGGTAGGACTCAGCGATCTTCTCGGGCTCAAGGAACGCCTGATACCCCTCGGACTGAACGACCTCCTCGGACCCAAGAGCGGGGACGTCTCTCGGCTCTGAACAGGACTCGTGACCCGAGTTCTCTTCTTGAACACCCGTCTGAACATCCATGCAGTGACTGACTTCCATATGTCGAAAAGAACTCTGGCGAAACTGGTATCTTCGAGTGTCTCCTGCAGGATATACCCTAGGTAGCACACCGTACCCGCTAGTAATCCCACGGCATCGCTCCTCGCCGCAACAACGCCACCAACCGTCGCCATCATGATAATGAACCGCTCCTTCTTCTCCCTGTCCGTGATATCCACTCTGACCAGCCTCTCGCGGTGCAGACGAAGCCCCAAAGTCGGATGAATGATCGCTCTGTTCTCCACCTGCACCTCCCACAGGTCCCGTGCGGTCGAGTTCAGATCCTCGCCCACTTTTGCGAGCTCGATACCAGCGGCGAAGACGAGAATGGCGAGGAACGACTTTGGAAAGTTGACCAGCAGAGTACTGATCGATGACCCGAAAAACAGCCCGACCAAAACTTTAGCGACGCCGAGTATCACAGGAGCGGCACCGGATCGAGCACCGAATCTGTACTGTCCAGATAACCCGCCGCTCCCGTGACACACAGGCATCGCTCCGAACCAGCACCCGACCAGGTTCATAAGAGAAACACTGATACCAAGGGACTCTATCGACGGCGACGGTCTTTCCGGTAGCAAATCCGCGGAAAGGTACGAGACAGCAATGATGGAATTCAGGATCGTCAGCGGCAGTTGCCCCAGTCCCGCGTACAGAAAGCCATTCGTGATATCGCTCCAAGCCGGTGGCATCCACGACGGCACGTTCCAGCCGGGCTGCGGTGCCTCCACACCACTTCCCAAAACTAAAAACATTCCTAACCCAAATATTAAGAGTGCGTATGGGAACTGTTGATGTCTCGACGTGAAACACAGTAGAATCCAGGCTAGTACGACAACGACGTAGTTATCCGCGGAATGTGCCGTCCAAGAAAGCTTCATAAGAGTCGCACCGGCGTTGAGAATGAGAGAGAAACCAGCTCCCATCTGTATGCCCTTGATGAGCGGTATCGGTATCCTTTCGCCAAATTCTGCGAGGAGGCCCGTGTACGAGAGGATGAAGACGAAGACGGAAACGGATATACCAGCACCCATAGTTTCGTGGAGGGTCATCGGGCGAGCTATGGATATGCCAGCGATGGCCTTCATGGGTTGAACTACCAATCTGTGCAGTTGGAAGACTTGTTAGAAATGGCGTTCCCAAGGAAATTGGGTGAGAGAGAGACACATACGGAATGCCAAACAGGCTGCCGGATACTATGTTCCATATTCCAGAGAAGATGAATGTTGAGGTCGGATCGATAGTGCCAGCAGCGGCCATGGCCGTCAGCAAGGGCAGTAGAGTTCCTAGATCACCCAGCGAACCAGCAATTTCGCCGATGGGGTTATCAAAGAACGTCTTCCAGTTGTACCATGTTGCCCGCCAGAAGTGTGGCCGTCCGCGAGAAAGCGGCTGCGGCGGTTTCGGTACTGTTGGCATATTTTCATATGGAAAACGAAACAGGAAAACAAATATGTATATATAAAAGTGGGACGGATTGACCAGCTGGCCGGTGGATTATTTTTTAGGTCGAGAACAAGGAGTGTCTCGAGGACCGGTCAAGTTTGGTTGTGTACGGGTGCGGGTTGGAAAGGCATGAGCGAGAGTGATCGAAAAGCCAACGGAAAGAAAATGAATGTGAAAACCTCTTTTGGGAAAGCAGCAGTAAAGGCAGTATATAATCATATAAATGAACAGCCTGCAGAGCAGGAGCCCAAACGACCAAAGCGACAGTGTTGGTTGTGGTTGAAGCTGAAGGATTTTTGGTCGGGGTCAGACGGCAAGCTCATGTGAGGTCGCCTGAGTGTGGGCATGACATGACGTCCGGACAACCATCCTGGGGCTGGTCGCGGAACCTCTGCCGCTCTGGCGAGAGAACGAACCCACGTGCGGCGCGAAAGAGCAGTTATTTGTAATGGGATTATAAAAGGGTGTCGATGCCCCGCAGATTAAATCCCCAGAAAACGGAGGGGTTAGAAGGAGGAGTTCCTGAGGCTGCCCTGTTGTGGCCCACGAGGTTGCAGGAGGGATTGAAGAATCAGAGACATTTGTGCGGTTGGGTGCAGGCTCGCCCCAGTCGACGGGCCAAGCCAAGGCTTCACGACAGACGTCCAGACGCACAAGTCCGTCGGAAGGGAGATCGAAGCAGATGCCGTTCACAATCTAGTGCCTCCTGAGCAGTGACGGCATGGAACACTATCTTCATCCGCATCCTGCCGACTCTCTTTTGACAGAACACTGGTTTGGCCTCGTAGGATCGGATGCCGGCTGTGGCGGCACGCACTCAGTTCAGGCGCTAGGGCTAAGAAGAGTCCGAATACAGACAGTCCGGCTATCTTCCAATGCCATTCTGTCTCTGTTGTGTCCCGTCTCCGGGAGAGATCGTTCGATAATAATAATGATGATGTTGAATCGTGTCGTGTCGTCTCATTTCGGCGTGCGGTCGTGTTGGTGTGTTCTGCAAATCGATGCCCGAGAGGCAGAGTGATAGATAGATAAGTAGAGAGAGAGATAGAGAAGAACCGGTTAGCTCGATCTGCTCGCAACCGTCGCCCTGCGTCTCTGCTTCCAAGAAAGGGCTGGAATTCGAATGTCCGCGCTCGCATGGGCGACGAGGCCGTGCTATTGGCTGCGGAGGGTGCCTGTTGGTTGGCCTTTCCCTGCTCGGTTGTCGTCATTTGCTCTTTCGTGCTTCATCAAATAAACATCCTGCCTTCACCACTCTCCTCCGCATTTCCCTCACCATCCCCTCCGACTCCTCCGCTCCATTCACGGCTGTGCTCGCCCGTGCGAATATGGTCACCTCTTCCGTTCCAATTATGTGATTGAATTCGATCTCAGAGAACAATCTCGTCGACTGCAGGCGGTGCCTGGCGATCCATCTCCTTCCCCTTACACATCGACAGTGCACCCACCGCACCCACCGCTACGTACCTCACCGCAAAGGCCGTTTCAGCCTCGCACCTCTCCGGATCCGCCGACATGTCCGTCAAACGCTTCTCGCTGAACTCCCAGCGACAGCCGGACGCCGAATTCTCCGACCATTTTATCGTCCTCAAGGACAACACCGCCCCGACTCCCACAAACCCAAACAGTCTCTCCCGTGCAACCACAAACAACCTCAGCAATTTCAGCGGGGAAAACAGTCCTGCCGGCTCTGCCACCGTCTCCCGCGTTCAATCTGTTACTTCGTTGACAGACAGAATTGATAGAATCGGTACCTTCAACACCACGGCTACCACCAGCCTCAGCCAAACTTCCTCCAACCCGGCATATGTTCCCGGCCACAAACGAAAGGAATCCCTCCGGAAACACCTCGCCGAAAGGAAATATCACCGGGAATGGAAGCAAAAAAAACACAACAAGACAAATACCAACGGCGAAACTTCTGGGAAATCCTCTTCAAATACGTCCGAAAATAGTTCCTCAGACGATGAATCGGTTCGGTCGCTACCAAACGGCAAGGATGGCAAGAAGATCAAGAGGATAGATTCGCGGCGCTACAGGGACGAAATGGACAGGATAAAAGATCTCCCGACAGCCGTACTATCCAAGAAGGATGAATATCAGTCCAGGGGCACCCGAGCCTTAAGAAAGGCACGTCAGGTTGGGAGACGGTTCCGAAAAGAACAGCTGATCGATGAGGCTGGAGAGTTGGATATCCTCTACGAGAACCAGAGGGGTACCTTTTTCTTCGGAATACCAATGTTCTCTAGCAAATCTCTCCTCCCCGTCGATTCAGCACCCTGGACAAATCGCCATCACGCGGCGAGCGCTGTCAACATATTCAACGCACAGGTCCCGGACCCTTCGTGGACTTGGGCCTGGAAATCTTTCGCGGTAGACATGACGGGCGATGTGGACGAAGAAGGTTGGCAGTACTCTTTCGCTTTCAGAGGTACAAAATGGCATGGGAACGCCGTGTGGTGGCACGGATTTGTCCGTCGGCGTCGATGGATCCGCAAACGTGTCAAGTTGAGATTACCTGCCGACATTGACGACGCTCACCATCTCACGCCAGAATACTTCACGATACACTCTCGCACCACCAGTCTCCAGGCGGATCCGTCAGGTTACTATTCAAGTTCTATCCGTAGCACGGAACGGAACAGCAAGCTGAGCGAGTACCCGACGGCGATACAGGAGTCCGACGATAGCGATTTGGAGGACTTTGACATTCAAGATATTCCGACTTTGATGAGGGCGTTCAAGAGAGCACGGTTAGATAGAGAGAAGATTGAGGCACTGTCAAATTTTCTCGACCACGGGGGGTCAGAGGTCATGTATCTCGCTGACAGTGTGAGTTCACCATTCCAACGGACACAAAACTCAGTGGGTTTCCGCTAACAATATGAGTGCAGATATCGAAAATAATGCGAAGCATGATCTTCCAGCAATCGCGCCGACAGTTGTTACAAATGCTCCTAGACACCCTCAACAAAGCCAAAGACAAGCGAAGCAACCGAGGGTTTGGAAACGGTACACCTAAAGAAAAAGCCAAAGACTTTGACGACGACGAAGAAAAGCGGTATATCGACGGCCTTGGAAGGGCAGTGGATGCGGGAGACGAAGAGGTACGCAAGTTGGAATTCTGGAGTGATATCAAAAAGGCGCAGCACGAGGGTTACACTGGAGTAGAGAACGGCGGCACTTTTACCCCAACCAGAGCTGCAGAGGACTCGGATTACGAAGATGCAAATCTATGGAAGGCCAAAGGGAAATCCATCAATCAGAGGAAAGAACAGATCGCGGGTAAAGCTCGAGGGAGCTGGGGTGAGCGTGACGAATCTGATAGAAGCACGCTTGAGAGCAGAGGGACGGACGGCGGCACGTCCTTCACAGCGCAAGAGAAGGGCAAAGGGCGAGCGACAGAGTAGCGCGATCGACTGTTTTCTTTGCGGGGGTTCATGGCGTTTCTTTATATCGCATATAGCGTGGGACCTGGGGTGGATTACAAAAGCTCAAGGTCACTTACCGAATTTAACAACTGATATTCCATACTAATTTCTTAATGTTTACTGATCTGGCAGAGCTCCTTTTTTAAAACTCGACCAGCAGCAGCAGCAGCAGCAGCAGCCTATCGGGCATTCGTCACGAAGACTTTTTCCATTGTGTTTTTGTCATATTCAGTTCTAAAGATATATATACTTTTGGTTTCTTTGTAATGCATATTGCTTGCTGTAAGTTTACAGCGTTTTCTGTTGTATTCCAACGTATACCCATATCATTTATTACATTTCATCGCACGACCGTGCCCGATTACAAATAGCAAACATTCAGCACATAGGTACATGTTTCTCAGTTCCACCGGTGACTAGTAACTCTGTATCGCTAGAATCACATCTTGGAATCACATCTTCGAGTCCACAATCTTTCCATAATTGTATGACAGGTTCGGTTTAATTGTGGAAAAACTCGACCGAGAAGCGTCCCGAGGGGGTCCGCACCGCGGGCTAGCTGTCTCGCTTCGGTCGAAATTTCACCGAAAAACGAGGCCTGCAGCGGCGGCCGTCTCTGGCGCAGCGTGCAGGCTAATATCGAGCATCTTATTGATATTGCATACATACATTACGTTCGGCTGGTGTGCGCGTGGGGAGGCCAGTTGAGCTAACGTTAACCAGGTGTACCAGGTTACCCCGCCGCTGTCCAGCTCGACTTGGCTAGCCCCGTGCACCCCTCCGGAACCCGCTCCCTCAACCGTCAACCGTCAACGAAACAAAAACCCACCACACCGCACACTCCAACGATTCGAAACCGACATCGTGACACTCGCGATCAAATCCATCGACCAATCCACCAGTCGGTGGAGCTCAGAACGATATCCTTCCTTCGGACCAACCCTTTTTGCCTAAACATTCTTAATTAACCGAAGCCCTCTGCGCGTGCGCGTGCGAAGGAAAACCCGGTTACGGTGTATCCGGTCCCACAGTTGCGGTCCCATGGTTCCATCTCTGCAATCTCTCGGGACGAATTATGCCGCCACGCAGCTAGCCCTGCTGGTTCGATGTTAAAAAGCGGGTGATTGGCTGAAACCGACCAGCTTCCTTGCACATTTATACACTCTATAAAACCCCCAATGGCAGGCCACGAGATCTCCTCAAGCTTCCCTCATTTCCCCGCCCCAAATCTAGCACGACCCACGGACTGGACTGATTCCCCCTCAGACGATCAATCATACCCGTATCCCGGCATAATGAAGTTTACGGAGGGCATGTGGAAGATCCGTGGCGGCGTCCAGCCCAACTGGATGTCCCACGTCGAGCGAGTAATCTCCACCGACGAAGACTCCGCCTCTCTGCTCCTCGCCAAACTCACCAGACACCGCGGCGACACCCTCAATTCAGCCACCCTGAATGCCAAAATCACATCTCCGTTCGAGGGCATCACCGCCGTCAAGTTCTCGCACTGGCAAGGCGAGGAAGAAGTCGGCCCGGACTTTCTAATTGACACCTCCTCCAAACCCAAAGTCACCATCAAGAACGACGTCGCGAAGAACCTCAGATACGTCAGCGGGGACCTCAACCTCGACGTCAACACTACCCCCAACCAGCTGGCCTTCGACTACACCGATGCCAAGGGCAAACGTCTGACCGGTCATTCCTTCCGCTCAATCGCCTTTGTCAGCGACACCACCACCGAAAAGACAAAATATTCCGACGGCATATACGCCCAGAAGGAGAACTACATCCTCCTCGAGCTCGATATTGCCGTGCACGAGAAAATCTACGGTCTCGGTGAGCGTTTCGGTCCGTTCGTGAAGAACGGCCAGAGTGTCGATGTCTGGAACGAGGATGGTGGTACTTCCTCCGAGCTCGCATATAAGAACATCCCATTCTACATCTCCAGCAGAGGGTACGGCGTCTTCATAAACCACCCGGGTAAAGTCATGCTCGAAATACAATCCGAAAGAACCACGAGGGTAAATATCGTGGTAAAGGGCGAGAGTCTCGAGTACATGATCATAGCTGGCCCGACTCCCAGGGATATTCTCCGACGATACACCCATCTTACAGGGCGTCCCAGCTTGCCACCAGCGTGGAGCTACGGTCTCTGGCTCACCACTTCCTTCACCACCTCCTACTCCGAAAAGACCGTTACGGGCTTCCTGGACGGTTTCAAGGAACGCAACATCCCACTCGGAGTCTTCCATTTTGACTGCTTCTGGATGAAATCCTACCAGTGGTGTGACTTCGAGTTCGATGCGGAGAATTTTCCGGATCCCAAGGCGTATATCGGCAGACTGAAAGACCGCGGGTTCAAAACCTGCGTCTGGATCAATCCTTACATCGGCCAGGCGTCCCCGCTGTTCGCAGAAGGCAAGAAGAACGGATACTTTGTCATGCGGGCCGATACCACGCGTCCTACGATTTGGCAATGGGACGAGTGGCAGGCCGGTATGGCGCTTATCGATTTCACAAACCCGAAGGCGTGCGAATGGTATTCGGGTCATCTGAAGCGGTTGATGGATCTGGGCATCGACTCTTTCAAGACTGATTTCGGCGAGAGGATTCCGTTCGACCCGAGGCTTATAAAGTATTCAGATGGTAGTGATACAGAAAAGATGCACAACTTTTACACTTTCCTCTACAACAAGACGGTGTTTGAGACGATGGAGGGACACGGCAAGGCTGGATGTCTATTTGCTCGATCGGCTACGGCTGGTGGACAACAATTCCCCGTGCATTGGGGTGGCGACTGTGAGAGTACATTCGAGGCCATGGCTGAGACCTTACGAGGTGGTTTGTCATTGGCGCTCAGCGGGTTTGCTTTCTGGGCGCACGATATCGGCGGGTTCGAGGGGCTACCGGAGCCGGCGTTGTATAAGCGGTGGGTCCAGTTCGGATCACTGGGGAGCCACACAAGATTGCACGGTTCCTCGTCGTACCGTGTGCCCTGGATTTACGAGGAGAAGGACTACCCCGGAGAAGCGGATGCGTGTTCAAAGGTGCTTAGGGAGAGCGTGAGGAGAAAGTTTGCGCTAATGCCGTACATACTAAGGACAGCGCTGGAAGCGAAGGAGAGCGGAGCACCGGTTTTGAGACCGATGCTGTTTGAGTTTGGAGAGACGGATCCGAATGTGTGGAATCTGGACACGCAGTACATGCTCGGGCCCGACCTGCTTGTCGCTCCGGTATTCAGTCGCGACGGCGAGGTTAGCTTTTACGTGCCCAAGACGGGCGGGGCCAGAAAGGGCAAGTGGATCTCCTTCTTTTACAACAGAGCAGATGTGAAGAAGGTTTACGAGGAAGGAAATTGGTATACCGAGAAGCACGGTTTCGATACGCTGCCGATTCTGGTTAGACCGGGAGCAGCTATCGCGTACAATCCGAGCGTTGCTACACCGGACGGCGATTATCTCAAGGGTCTGCAGGTGCTCGTCAACGGACCTCTGACGGAGACCAGGAAAATCGAGATTGTGGAACCGTCGAATGTGAGCAAGGTGAGCAAGACGTTCACGATAAGCAAGGATTTGACGGCTAGCGGGTTGAGAGTTGAGGTTATCGATTTGCAGGAGCAGGTTGGGTTGTAGTTTCTTTATCGTAAAGATACC
Source organism: Dactylellina parvicollis (assembly GCA_036971385.1). NCBI lineage: Eukaryota > Fungi > Ascomycota > Orbiliomycetes > Orbiliales > Orbiliaceae > Dactylellina > Dactylellina parvicollis. The sequence goes on from JAJTUD010000006.1 coordinate 278,043, forward strand.
TAGTTTTTTATCATCTAGTTTCAATGCAGCGTCCATTTCCACGGTCCAAGTACTTTCTTTTCATATGAATGCAAAATGGAATATGTATAATTAATACCGTGAGTGAAACGTGTTGGTCGTGTTGGGAACGCGGTTGTCGCGTTGTTGCCAATCAGCTGGCCGAATCGGGAAATGTAATTGTTCCCAATCGGGTCCCGTTGCCTGGCCACAACCCCCAAAACACCAGCCAAAATGCCCACTCCCACTTCAACTCCATCTCCAACTCCGTCTCCGTCTCCAACCAGCACCACCGTCACCATCACCACCATACATTGGCTACCCCGTCGTCGAGTCGTCTACCGCTGTACCTTCGAATCATTACCATCTTCAGCCGTTTTCAAAGTCTACCGTTTACCGATCGTAATTGGGAAAATCGACGTCGAGCAGTGTCAATACGCCCCACCATTGGTCCCCTACTGCTAGGATACCCGCAACCACCCGATATAAATAAGTTCTCGTTACTACAGAGCTCTCGTAGGCCGGATAGTTGAGCTATGGCGAGACCCAAGAAGTCTGCCGCTGCGGCGAAAAACCTGAGGAGCACAAAGAGCACCAGTGCGCTTAAGAATGCAGCAGTTAAGAATACTGCATCCGCTCCAGCTCCAACTCTAGCTTTCAAGGCTTCCAAGATCACGAGGTGGTCCGAGAAGAAGAAGGAAGAAGGAACGGGAAAATTGGAAGCTGTGACGATTGAGGTGGAGAAGGAGACTACTACGGAGGTCAAGGTTGTAGAAATTATCCCGAAATCAGGAGAAATCAATGCGACCGTTGCTGCGAAGGAAGTGAAGAAGAAGACTACGACAAAAAGTATACCTGCAACACCGAGGAAGAAACGAGGTATCGAGGATGACCAGGAGACGCCGGTAGCGAAGAGAACAAAAGTTCACGCTGCTGCAAACGGTAGTCCTACGACGATCATCGATAAGACTGTCGGCAAGGATACGGACCAGGTCAAACCCGTTACCCCGTCAAAGGGGAAGATCTCATCTTTTCTGACCTCTGTATCTCGGGATACCAAGATTCCTTCCTCGCCAACTCCCAATTCATTCTCGCAACGCTCTGACGCTTCCACGGCGATTACCGAACCAGACGAGGAGGAGGAGAAGGAAGAAGAGGAAGAAGAACACACAACCAAACCCCCCGGTCTCCCGAAATCTATCGTTCGCTTGGTAACCATACACAGTTGTGTTATCTCGCTACTACTCGTTCACTACGCGACTCATTCACACACGCAGCCGGCAAATCTATCGGATTATCTCATTCAGATCTCCAGAAACGCGAGCACCAACGTTTCACTCGTCGACCTTCAGCGTGTCACCTCCCTTTCACAGGGTACACTCCGGTTAGTCCACGTGGATCGACGTGGGAATGCGATCGAGCTCGTGAATGGTATTTCAGGAAAAATCTCAAATTTGGGATCTGATTTCAGAGGCCATGTGGAAAAGTGGTGGAAAGGGAAATCGGCCGGTCGCCGCAAAAATGAAGAAGAAACTGTCATTGACGATATCGAACTGGCACCGGTAGTACCGCAGGAGTCGTCGTTGGGCGTCCCCACGCCACCCGTTACACCCTCCAAACCGGCGAGATCCACACTGTTTCCGAAGGGCCAGATGAGGTTGCAAGATCTGAAGAGCTTCGCGCTGACAAAGCAGACTTCGCTCTCCCCGTCTCCTGTGAAGAAAAAGGAGAATATACCATCTCCATCAAAATCACCTTCTGTCGCGAATCGTAACTCATCACTTCTCGAGCGTATCAAGGCCAAAGCCCTCGCGGCGAAATCGGTGGAGCCTCCTCCTTCCCCTGAAGTCTTGCGACGACGCACTGCGATGCAATGGCTCGAATCTATAATCCCGATATTACTTCAACTCACGACTCCAACGTCTACCAACATACTCGGCTCGAGTAAAAAAATTACACTGTCCGTCCCATCAACTACGTCATACCCGTTGGCTACGGTCATCCAAAATGTCAGAACGTCGCTGCAGAGGCCGATCAGCAGCGAGGAAGTCGAGACCAGCTTGAGATTACTGGCGGACGAGGTTGCTAGCGAGTTTGTGAAGGTTGTGGAGTGGAGCGGGGGTTCCACGGGTAAGCCGCTTGTCGGAGTGGTTTTCGATCGGAACGGGAGGTCGAAAGTCGAGAATTGGAAATACGTGGATGAAGAGGCGGCTTGAGTTTTATCTGTTATGAGTTTATACTGTCTTTGATTCGGAGTTGGGTTCAGCATGCGGGCGTTTGAAGGCGTGGCCTTTTCAGAAACTCGATACTCTTTTTTCTTCTTTATTTTATTCTAATTGCATTGAAAGTGTACGATAGCTTCATTGGGTTACAGATAGATAGATTAGATTAGCGGTGGGCACGCGACAGCAGCTGCAGCCGATAAGATTAATATACTCAACCCGAGACTGGTTGCGATATTCTCCGACACGAGAACTGATACCAAGGCTAGTCCCATGGATCTTGGATTTCCGCCTGTCCACTGCGAGATTTGACGTCAAGAGGAATAGCCGGGCATTGGCCGACCAGCGTCCGACCCAAAGCTTTCTTTCCCCACAAACCGCAGCCGTTCAGCCGAGGTGTTTTTGCCATGTGCGGCAGTCCAGCCATTCCAACCAACATGCACCGACCATCCCACCTTCACATGCCTGATGGATCCAAGGATGTCACGTTGATGATGAAATGATGTATGTACAGTGAGATCTCTCGTTTCATAGCGGTATCGCTGCGACCAGCCATGCCCGTTCACATGAAAGTTTGACCCTGTCTAGCCTTATGCAAGGTGCCAGCCAGCCAATACGGCCAATTGTTACGCATCGCCCATCCAACACAAGGCAGAGGGCCAGCCATCCGCTAAACCGAAATCTTATCGAGAAGCGCTACGTAGAAGCTGTATCCGGTAACCTGCGCACCTCTTTGTCCCATTTTTTTGATTTATTTATTTATTTCCCTGCGGTTTAGCTCGGCTTGGGTCCGGGTCAAGGGACAATGGCCAGAGTTCACTGGCGCCCACGCTGAAGGCTCCGCGCCGGCCTGGGAGCTTCGACTCTGCCCTCGGCTCTGGCGAATGCGAGCATGCGCGGATCGAAAAAGAGCCAAGAGTTCGGGAGCTTAACTTTCGATATATACAATGACGCCCCCCTTCTGAGTCTAAATTGGTACCATCACCGTGAGTTTATTTTCACGAGCTTCCAAATCATCTCATCTATACTTCACTCTTCTCCTCCTACTCCTTCGATACTTTGTAGCCAATCTCGTTCTTTTCCTCCAACCACCCTTTAGTACACCTGTAGATATATAGTATTTCTCGCATATACTTCACATAATGTCGGTAAACGTCAAGGACGAACAGGCCGCATACCTCGCCGAAGTCGAGGCGGTCAAGCAATGGTGGAAGTCCCCACGATTCCGTTCCACCAAGCGACCGTACACGGCCGAAGCCATCGTTCAGAAGCGTGGTAACATCAAGATTGAGTACCCGAGCAACGTCCAGGCGAAGAAGCTGTGGGGCATCCTCGAGAAGAGGTTCCCGGTAAGATTTCTAGGAGACTGAAAAATTCACGCATTTTTTGGAATATGCATTTTTTTGACGATATGATATCCTTAGGAACGAACCGCTTCGTACACCTACGGTTGTTTGGACCCGGTCATGGTGACCCAGATGGCAAAGTACTTGGAGACCGTCTACGTTTCCGGATGGCAGTGCTCGTCTACCGCTAGCTCCAGCCACGAGCCCAGCCCGGATCTGGCAGATTATCCCATGGTATGTTTAAAATCCCATACGAAAACACCAATTAGCATGTGACTGACTGGCCGTGTAGGATACCGTCCCCAACAAGGTTCAGCACCTCTTCATGGCGCAGCTCTTCCACGATAGGAAACAGCGTGAGGATCGCCTGACCACCGAGCCTTCGAAACGTGGACCCGCCATTGACTACCTCAGACCCATCATCGCCGATGCCGACACCGGTCACGGCGGTCTCACCGCCATCATGAAGCTCACAAAGATGTTTGTCGAGCGAGGTGCCGCCGGTATTCACATTGAAGATCAAGCTCCGGGAACCAAGAAGTGCGGCCACATGGCCGGAAAGGTCCTCGTTCCCATCTCCGAGCATTGCAACCGTCTCGTGGCCATTCGTGCGCAGGCAGATATCATGGGAGTCGATCTGATCTCCGTCGCCAGAACCGACTCGGAGGCTGCCACTCTCATCACATCTACCATTGACCCGAGAGACCATGCTTTCATCCTCGGATCCACAAACCCAAACCTTCAGCCCCTCGCGGAGCTCATGGTTGCCGCTGAGCTTGCCGGTAAGACCGGTGACGATCTGCAAGCCGTTGAGGACGCCTGGGCCCGTCAAGCCAATATCAAGCTCTTTGATGAAGCCGTCGTAGCCGCCATCAAGGCGTCTCCATCCCTCGCCAACAAGGATGCCCTAATCAAGGAGTACCTAGTAAAGGCTTACCACAAATCCAACAAGGAAGCTCGCATCATCGCCAAGGGTCTGACCGGTCTCGACGTCTTCTTCGACTGGGAATCCGCCAGGACCCGTGAGGGTTTCTACAGATACCAGGGCGGCACCCAATGCGCCGTCAACCGTGCTGTCGCCTACGCCCCATACTGTGATCTCCTGTGGATGGAGTCCAAGAAGCCGGATTACAACCAGGCCAACGAGTTCGCTTCCGGTGTGCACAAGGTGTGGCCGGAACAAAAGTTGGCGTACAACCTTTCCCCATCGTTCAACTGGAAGACCGCCATGTCGAGCGAAGAGCAGGAGACTTATATCAGCCGGTTGGGACAGTTGGGATACGTCTGGCAGTTTATCACGCTGGCAGGTCTTCATACCAACGCCTTGATCTCTGACACTTTTGCAAAGGCGTACAGTCAGAAGGGAATGAAGGCGTACGGAGAATTGGTGCAGGAGCCAGAGATGAGGAACAAGATTGACGTCGTTACACATCAGGTAAGTTCTATATTTAAATCTCCTTTTTATAGTGTACGAGGGATAGGCTAACGGTCTTCGTGTAGAAATGGTCTGGTGCCAACTATGTGGACAACCTGTTGAAGATGGTCACCGGTGGTGTTTCGTCGACAGCTGCTATGGGTGCTGGCGTCACAGAGGATCAGTTCAAGGGCCATTAAAGAACTAATTTTTCCTTATCTTCAAATTTTCAATTTTCGATATCGGATTCGGGCTTAGCTAGAGACTATACCATGCCGTTTTTCATCTTTGTTTGATTGCGTTTTCTATAATTTGTATGTACAAATATATTTTGGAAATTTACCATTTTGAGATACAAATATCACAGATATTCTGCTGAATCGGCACCATCTTGCTATCTGGGTTAATACAAGGTATCTATTCGAGAATCTAAAGTAATTTAATTAAAATACTGATTTCACGAGGTGTGTTGGAAATGTGGTGCGGCTGGCTGCGGCACGAAGCCATCGGGCGGTACCGCGGTAATTATATAACGTCAAACTATTAGCATAACATGATAAAAGTGGGCGCCGCCCCACCATCAGACACCGTTATCTACCGGTATACCACTCCTCGATAGGTAATAATCGCGTCCTGGGACTTGTATCTGTCAGAAACTCACAAGCATATCGTAAACATCCACGATCACCAAAATGCCACCACCAGCCACCGTCCCGCATGCCCTCACCCCGGAACAAGTCGAGTTCTTCCACGATAACGGATACCTGCTCATCGAGAATGCGCTGTCGCCGGAAAACGTCGCCGCTTTGAAAAGCCGGACAAAGTCATTACTGGAGGATTTCTCGCTGGAGGGTCATCCGATGACCAAGTTCGCAACCGGTACGAAGGGAAACAAGCACGTCGGTGACGATTACTTTTTGAACAGCGGGGACAAGGTCAGGTTCTTTTTCGAGGAAGGTGTGTATCGACTTTCCGAAGGCCTTTTTACAGGCGATATCACAGCAACATACTGATAATACCCTTGAAGATGCGTTCGATGCAGAAGGAAACCTCATCAAACCGAAAGAGAAAGCGATCAATAAAATCGGCCACGGCCTTCACGAAGTCGACCAAATTTTCCGTGATATGACCCTAAACCCGCTAAACTTGAGTATAGCTCTCTCCCTCGGCTTCAGGGACCCCAGAGTCCTACAGTCGATGATCATTTGCAAACAGCCAGAAATCGGTGGCGAAGTCGGACCGCACCAGGATTCCCCGTTCCTCTTCACGAACCCGCCGTCGGCCATGGGTTTCTGGTACGCCCTCGAGGACTGCACCCTCACGAACGGCTGCTTGAAATTCATACCCGTATCGCACAAGTTCACTCCCATAACCAATAGATTAGTGAGGAAGAACGGCGGAGCTGATGGCACGGAGTTTGAGGAGATACCGGAGACCTGGCCGGCGGACTTTACGACAAAGGAGAAGCCGGCGGATGGGGGCGAGTACGTTGTGGCGGAGGTGAAGGCTGGAACTCTGGTGTTGATTCATGGGAGCGTGCTGCATAAAAGCGGAAGGAATACCAGTCCGAAAAGCAGGTGGATATACACGTTTCATATGATCGAGGGGGAGTACGAATACGATGCGAAGAACTGGTTGCAGCCGCCTGAGACTGGGTTTTCGAGGTTGAGGGATGCGTTGGGGGACGGTGTATCTATCTCTACGTAACGAGGAGATATATTGAAGGAAATCTTGAGGCTACTTTTAATCGGGCCTCTGGGTATGAGTCCGTAACAGGGTCGGATTGTTGGTGCAGAGTGCACATATATACCATGACATTATTTCGTTATTTATTAGCCTCGAACTACAATATAACTAAGCTTAGATACGCTCTGTTGGATGTTGCAGATGTGTTGCGGGGACCCTTGCATCCCACTTCGTTCGCCATAAAAAAATATTTTTTTAGCTTCTCGTCCTGTCCGACGTATCCTCATCCCACCATGCGCCGCCTGCAGACATTCCTTCAACATCGAATAAAACACCCAATGTCCCGCTAAGCCGAACTTACGCGGTTGACAAGGTGAGCTTTCAATTGACGAGGTTGGGACCGAACACGTGCGATACCTCTTCAAAGCTCGGATAGAACGATGCACGCCGCTCTCGAACAAACATTCATCCCGACAATCCCCATATCCTTCTGCGACTCATGCTCCAGAAGGTGACACTTCGAGCCCGCCGAAGCTACAATTGGATATGTAGCGACTGTCGACAGCGGCTGGGCTATTCGGTTGGCCAGATACAGACCGTCAGGCCGTTCGTTTGCCTAAACTCGTCGTCGTCCCCGTCGAGATCTCTATTCACGACAACATCACGCCGATCTTCCGCATCACCATGGTGGTATCGGCCTGCCTTCCCGAGGGCAACCCCAAGGTTACCTTTGGTACAACCCCGTTTCTACAGTTCGGATGCGGATCCACCAAACGACAAAGACCTCCTTCAAGGGGACCAGGATGAAAGCTTGCAACCATTGAAAGACTCGGATTTTAACACCGATATCGAAGGCGAAAATTCCGAGGACACCAAGCACGAACTTTTTGACGACGGTGAAAGGAATATCGTTGATAAAGTTGAAAGGGAGCTCAAAGACCAATATCAGCCAACCGATATCGATCTGAAAATTTTCATCGACTCTCTCGATCCATCGGAAATTGCAGAAGAATTTGAAGGGAACAGCAAACGCAGCGAAGAAGCACCAGCTTACGAAATACCAGCTGACGAAGCAGGTACTTGGAATCCCGAGGACCCTACGATACCTCGTATGGTGGGGGTTAATGCAAAAGACGCAAAGTTCTGGAGACCGACAACCTTCCAACACCTTCACGACAAGCCAAAGTCAGAAAGACAAAAACTAATAGATTCCCTGGAGCGTATGAACGATTCCCTTGAAGATGGAGGATACCAATTAATATCACCCAAGAGGAAATGGCTCCACAACCGCGTTGTAACTAGATCACTGAATCGAACTCCTGGTTTTGAGAAAAGTATCTGGCAAACATTCAAGGAGGATTACATTATAAGATATCGAGATGGCGATCCGTCAATTCTTCTGGGCCGACCTCGCGGTTGGAAACCCACGCTCGCAGAACTTCACAAAGTGTATCAAGACTACTATTGGGATTTCAAAAAACAGATAACAAAACTATACGCTTCACGCCAACACTGGCACGATGCGCCGGATTTGCGGAGAGGCTTTGTCAACGTCCTCACCATGCTCGAGCGGTTCACGGACGAACGGACGATTACCAGATACTGTCGTAGGCGGCTTGTAAAGGGTTACGATGGAGACCCCGATGAAGTCGACCAGAAATTGCTCGATGACATTATAATGGATTGGCGCCCAGAGCTTGAAGAACACGAGCCGGAAGCCTACCAGCCCATCGAGAGCACCCTCCAGGATAGGCATCGGGCGATGTTCAAGCTGAAACGCTGGAAGCTACCCAAAACCCACGAGGACGTTGACAATTTTAAACTGACATATCTGAGAGAATTTGATTATAAAAAACTAGCAGATGTCTTCAATGTCAACGTCGCCTCTGTCCCCATGTCCTCTCCCGAACTCCTCGCCCTACTAAAGGCTATTTCTTCCATAGAGGTTTCAAAACAGGACATCAGATATCTTTTGCCTCCGGAATACCCAGACAGCATCGAGTTCTTCACCCACTCGATTGTTTGTCTGATCATATCTCATGAGCCGCATGGTGTTCTCACTCCCAGCATCATGAATACGGCCATCAACTATATGATGAGAGTGAAACATATAAAAAAGGGAAGGCATCTGATAGATTACATGGACTATCTGCGTATTCCGATGAATACCGGGACGTTCAGGGAGGCTCTCATAGCTGCGGCGAACGCCAAAGATCTATTCGTTTTTGAGAGGCTCCTCAGGCGTATCATGTTGAAGAAACTAAAGTTCGACCGAGATGTATGGCTGGCGTTCCTGGCTTGCGCTCACACACCTGGTCAAAAACTTCAGATCTTTGAAACGATGTCAAAACTCGGAATGGATCCCAAGCGTTTGGCCCCGGGCCCCCTTCTGACACTCGCCTTTGACATGTACAAGGACCAGCTGCGGATGGGAGCTGAGAATCCTCTGGTACCATGGAGGAATCTAGCTGGTATCAGGCTGGATGCGACCACGATGAATCCCATCCTGCAATTCCTGTACAGCAACAACGCTTACGATGAAGCTCGAACGTTCATGTGGCGAATTTCAAAGGATGTGCGTGTCAAGCCGAACTATGGAACCCTGCGGATCATCGTCAGAGAAAACTGCAGATTTCAGCGTGCGGAGACCGTTGCCCAATCGATCAGGGTCTTCGAAGACCGGTACGGTATCCATGTTCACGGCGATATTCTGCAACAGATTTTCCAACTCGCCCACCGGAACCGATACTACAACATGGTCAGAGCGATATGGGCGCACGCGTGTCTGACAAACAAGGTTACGAAAAAAATGATCGATCGCATGAGGCACGATATGTACGAGACTGGGAGGTCAGCTGGGAAAGCCGGGAAGCTCGCGCTCGGGGTGTGCTCGGAGAATTCTGAAGCGGTGGTCCAATCTCCCGTATGGGCTATGAGGCTCGTCTCCAAAGCAAGGGATCCGCTCGGCTTTTTAGCAAGCGAAGGAGAAGGCTATCATAACCCGGGAATCATGGAGGATCTGAAGGATGTGGAGGCAAGGATGGAAAGGATATACGAGTTCAGACGAAGAACAGTAGAGATGCGGATGGAGCTGTTGCGCATGGACCTTGTTGCACATCATAAATGGCAACCACGGAAGAAACTCTCAGAAGACCTCATAAATGCTATTCGCAGAGATAAATGGATGAGGACCAAACACCCACAGTGCGCACAGTGGTCACCGCTGAGGTGGGCGTGGAGTATGTATCAAGTACGGAGAACACCAAGAGCCACCGCACCTACCCCGGACCCTCTGGAGCTCGAGGGATTTGAAGGGAAGCGAAGGGGTAAAAAGTTGGACGACCCGTTTGCTGAAGCAAAGATCCTGGCCAAAAGCTATGCAATCATTGAGAACATGCCGACACGACTCGAAGCCGTGAGCCCTAACACGACGCATGACTCTCTTAAAAATCCGGACTGGGCGCCACCCGAGGATGCAACGTATGAGGAGGAGGAGCTGACAGGTAAGGACCTGTACGCATTTTATGAACATATCCTCAACGATGACTTGGGAAATTCCAATTCCGCGGATTTTGATGTCGACGTCGAAGCTCACTCTCCTGATGATGAATTCTTAGACCGTGAGTTTAACCTCGCGCTTGATGACGCGCTCGACTCCTGGAAAGAAGAGCCTGTTGCAGTTCCGGATGAGGATTTACCAGACCCGGGGGAAGGCGAGTCGGAAGAACCCGGTGTGAAGTATTATGACGAAGGCGATGCCGAATACGCCGAACGTATGGGCCGACGGGTTGCGGCTGCAGACGCAGATGAAGAAGCCAAGTACGCCCCCCAGAGGGAGCAAGCGATACACGAAGATATATACGATATATACGATAGGTGATACCCAGGAGCCGCAAGTACCGTAATTCTCTTTGGTTTCACTTGTGGCCATGTACATACAACTTTGGTTTCTATTGCACATATTATCACTTCACGGATTTAGGCATTTACATCGGGTCGAATGTATGTATATAGTCAGCCTTCTCCATTGTACATATCAACGAAGTATGGATTTTCTTATGAAATAATCACGAATATTCGAATCGGTGTTACACGGCACCAACAAGCCCTAGCTAGCCCTCAAAAAAAAGAGAGACAAAGAAAGCGATACAGAGATGGGAGCCGACTCCGGCATGACCAAGACGCCGTCCGAGCTGACAGCAGCTACCCGTTTGGACAAGTTGCAGGGCAAAAATGCAGCCAGTTTTTATTTTATTTTATTTTTGCTTGTTGGCTTTCTCGACAAATTCGAACTGGAATGCATGCAAGCCGATGCAACCAGCTGGCGCTCACGCAGCTGCAGTTGGAAGACCGGGCTTCATGGATCGCGGAACCGGTACCCACCCAAAAGCAACGTTATGCAATGTCCTAAGAAGGTACCCGTTGGGCTCATGCTTTCCTGGTAGCGGCCCCCAGAAACCACCCACTAGTTCTCGCTAACATGCGGCTGCCAATGGCTTTTACGGTGGGTGCGTCCAAGCCTCAGCAAGCTTGCCCCTCGCATCGATGGCTTGACTTGGCCTGGAATGCCCCAAATATTCGACCATCGAACCCGAACAAAGAAAATAAAAAGGATCGGGGAAGGGGACCTGTTGTGCTAAACAGGTTCCCCCCCAACACGTTCGCACGGGATTTCGCCCGCAAAGCTAATTCCAAGGCGAGGACAAGGCGATGGCTTCTCCGGACCCGGCGAAAGGGTTCAAAAGGCGGCGCGTTCCCTCCATCCTTCGTTCCTTTGGACCTTTTCAAAATTTCAGCTTTCCTTCCGTCCATAATCCGTACCACCGCTTGGCCTGTTGAGACGTGTCCGAGTTATTTTACTTTCCATATCTGTCCAATTGGCTTTTTATTGTCAATTGTCATCTGGATACCTTGGGCAAATAGCTTTGGTCTTTCTCGATCGCGCTTTATAGCCGCTTATACCACTGTACGTCGCATCACATCCAAATCGTTTCCGTTGGGCTTCTCGCGGTTGTCGTTCTGGCTCGCTAAAGCTCACACCCATTTGGGCCCACAACGCTCCGACCTCAAGCCTCAGAGCCGCAAGCACGAAAATGCTGACAATATCATAATGACGATAGTGATATCTATCCGACGAATCGATTTTTTGCGTGAAGATGTCGTCCGAAAAGAGATCCACTGATGTCACAGAGCCAACCCCAAACGTTGACTCTCCGGTGAAAAAGAAGGTCAAGACTGACGATGAGGACCTCAACGGCCACTCCGAAGCTGCTCCTACTGCAGTCGAAACGGCCGAAGTAATTGAGACTGGTGACCCCATGGCCGTTGAGAAAGACACCAACGGAACGGAAACCAAAACTGACACGGCTGCCGATGCCGCAGCATCGTGGACGCCTCCGCCGTTCGGGTCTCTTTGTTGGATCCAGATTCCGGCAACCGATGTCGCCCGTGCGAAAGGGTATGTCTAGCTTCAAACGCGGCTCCCGTCCGAATGCATGTTTTATACCGTGCGTGAAACTAAGCGGTCCGTTCAGATTCTACGCGGAAACCTTCGAATTCGAATTCAAGCCCACACCGGCGGGTTACAAGGAGGAAGATATCGCCATGTTTACGCTCAAAAACCCCGGTGGAACGTTGAGTGGTGGTGTTTGCAAAGCTGATAAGAACTCTGGTCCCTCCGGTGGCACCATCCTTTACTTTATGGTCGACGATGTGGACAAAGCGCTGGAGAAGGCTGAGAAGTTCGGGGGCAAGATCCGGGAACCGAAGAAGCCCGAGGGAGAACACGGGCTCATGGGATTGTTTGAGGATACGTAAGTTTTCCTTTTGCCCAAATCGACCCCGGCGTGTGACGCCTGGTGTGCATTTTTTTAAACTAACCTTGGATCTCTGCAGCGAGGGGAATGTGCATGGCGTATACCAGCTGAAGCCAGCTGCCACCGAAGAAAGCAAGGAGTAGGCGAGGGATTAAACGCATCGTGAAGAGAAAAGCCAACGGGTCCGTGAACAAAACATGTATTTTTATCGTAAAGTGTACTTTGGAAATGAAAGAATGCTGTTGTGCGCCACGAGAATTGAGTGATGATCACGTTCAACACGCCGAAAAAGTGTTGCCGACGTTTCCCTTTTTGCGACAGCCACGTGATTGGTCTGTCGGTCATAATTGGGAGCTCGTCCGCGGGCAAAGTCTCGTCCTTCCTGCTCGAATATCATCTCGAAATGCCGTCGAATGCGAGTTCAAGCTCCCAATAACACTCACAAATGGCGTCCCGACGAGACCGCGATCGCGACGAAGACAGTCCCAGCCGTCTTCCCAAATATCTATCCATCACCGGCGAGCCCTTGCAGCTCGATCTCGACAGAGGCTTCCTAGGTTAGTGTAGATGCAGGTCGGTGCATCTGGCAGGTCATCAACTGAACTTCGGCCGTGCGATACAGGAAAATGCCGACACATTGACGAATTCGAATCGCTGAACCAGCTCGGTGAAGGGAGTAAGTCCGCCCTACCATGCGATTGAATTAGCGGCGTGTACAAACGTATCCTCCGGAAACTGATCACGTCTTTTTTCGTCTTCTCCCAAAAATAGCATATGGCGTTGTCCGGCGCGCGCGCGATCGCAAGGTGTCCAACCGAACAGACAAGCATGCCATCGTCGCACTCAAGCAGGTCCGAATCTTCGATGAAGATCGTAACAACGGCATCCCGATCACCGCCCTCCGCGAGATATTCCTCCTCCGCGACCTCAAACATCGAAACGTGGTTCGAGTGCTGGACATCGCGGTTGGAGACGAGTTGAATGACGTCTACATGGTGATGGAATATGCAGAGCAGGTTGGTCTTATCTGAGAAATTCTGGACTGAAAAATTCCGGAATTTCTTTCTTTTTTCTCTCCACATGGGATTCCGTAGCTTTTTCTATGTACGGTTCCCATGATTCAGAAGGACGAAAAGGCACACCTGGCTGGCTTATTCTTGAATCCCTTGGCGAAACTACTCCGTTCGGATGCCAGGTGCCGGAATTCGGAATCGAGTGCTATTTCTGTTTTATGCGGTTGCCTCTTTTTCGAAGAAAGGCTCTGGTGGACGATCGGAAGTTTCTCGAGGGTATTCATCTCCGTTCCGAGGTTGAAATGCTCTTAGGACCTAGCCAATCTTCTTGACTACGCGCGGGTCAACTACTCGCAAAGCGAAGGTAGGATGTGTCGTCTATATGATCAACAGCTAGGGTCATTTCTAATGTTCTCTTATAGTGAAATGTCTGGCAAAGCAATTGTTCGAAGGCTTGGAATATCTGCACGACCGAAATGTTATACACAGGTACTAATTTGAAACCATGCCATGCTAGTGGGATCATAAATAGCTAACTGTGACATCCAGGGATATCAAAGCTAGTAACATCTTGCTGACCGCAAAGGGAATCCTCAAGATAGGTACGAGCTTCCAACTTTTTCTACCCCGTCAGTTGTATAGCTTACTAAGAGCTGTCCGAACCGGTCACACACACAGCCGACTTTGGCCTTGCGAGAGAGTACTCTACCCGTCCTTTGACGCCTCATGTTGTTACTGTCTGGTACCGATCACCTGAGCTATTGTTCGGGGCGAACAGATATACACCAGCTGTTGATATGTGGGCAGCGGGCATGGTTATTGGGGAAATCATCAAACGGACCCCGTTATGCCCCGGCGAGAACGAGATTGAACAGCTTAACAAGATTGCGCAACTGCTCGGTGTACCCAACGACCGCATCTGGCCCAAAATCCACACCATGCCGAGCTATCATCAGATGAGATATAGAATACAAAACCCTCAGCGACAGAATCAACTTGAAATATTGTTTCTCGGGCTCACGACGTCCGCTACGGTCAACCTTCTCAATTCTTGTCTGACTTATGACCCGGATAAGAGAATAACGGCACGACAGGCCCTTTCGCACGAGTACTTTAGAGAAAGCCCGGCTCCAAAGGAGCCGTCATTGATGCCGACTTTCCCTGAGTCTAGGAATGCTACCAACGCGGACGGGCCAAATGACACCATTTCGGTTCATGGAAAACGTCCAGGTGGGTTTGGTGAATCCTCGGGTGCGAACTCTGGGTACGTTTTCGATTTCGATGGGCATTTTGGGGAAATGCCACCGTTGAAGAAGAGACATAGGCAGGGATAAGAATTATAGAGCTTGTTTTTTTCTTTCTTTCCCTTTCATCACCGTTCGTTCGGTAGAGGGAGATCGTGTATTTCGTCAAGTGGAGACCAGGAGTCGAGGTTTATATTCACATGGGGCCTTGAAATAAAGATATCGTTAGGTAGCGCAATCGTACACCAGTAGCTGCCACACTTTGGGAGCCAACGTAATGGCCTGACCTGCGTTCAAAAGTGCAACACTCGTAATATTTTAGTCTCGCGCATTCCTTCTCTCCATCTTCCGAACACGAACAGAACACAGTTGCAACTCCCCATCGACGCTCGTTCGACTCATCCTTCATGACCTAAGACCTACCTTCCTCCCCTAGAACAATCCACATCATGCCACGAGCAGGCTTCTACGCCGCGGCTCTGGTCGCTTTCGTTGGAGGTAAGCCGCCCTTGTCGCTAGCTAGCGGCGGCGACTTCTTTTTTCCCTTTCTACAATTCCCCTCGCAACCTCGCTAACCCGCACACGTGTGTGTTGTGTTCCACCACCAGCTTCGGTTCTTACGCTGACTGCAATCACCATCCCGCGATGGCTCTCATATTCCTACGAAACCGTAAGGCATAAATTTATTTTATTTTATCTTTAATACATAGTCACAAAAAATATACCCCGGTGAAAAGCTAAAAAAAATTTGTCTACTACAGTCCTCCGGGCACATCACCCAAACGTATGGTCTGCACCACCGCTGTAGGTCAGGGCCTGGTACAGTGGACGCATGCGAACCGTTCCCGCTCGAATCCGACTGCGTTGACGACGAGTATTTTTGCTCGCTATGGCGCACGACGGGATATCTGATGGATCTGGCCGTGTCGCTGGAGGTGGTAATCATCGCGGCTTACCTTATAATCCTGCTCGGTGGGCGGGAGAGGCGTGAGAAAGGGTAAATTGATAAAATTTTCCATCTTTATATATATATTGATATGTGATTACATCGGATGCTGATTGTGTGTTTTTTTATTTACAAAATAGCTGGAAACTCCTCTCGTCGCTTCTGTTCCTCAATGTCGCACTACAACTCATCGCCATGTCGCTCGTATCTTACGTTTACGAGAATGACGAACGCTTCTTCATCGGCTGGAAACTCGACGTTTCGTGGATACTTTGCACCTTCTCGTGGGGTATCACATTGATCACTGCGGGGCTAGTCGCTATGGTCGGATGGTTGCTGCCTTCAGAGGATGGGTACGAACGGTTGAACAATCGGAGACGATGAATTAGATGACATGAAGGCATGGTTTGAATGAGGGAACCGATTTTTTTTTTACGGGGGTTTCATTAATGGGTTCATAAAGTTTATCATTATTATCATCTTTTCCTAGGAGTTTGTTTTAGCGCACAGCGTTTATACGCAGGTATCATGAGTATCTGTACGATTTTTTATAGTCAATGGGTAATAATGGATGGTTGTTACAAAGACAGCCAGATGGACTCGGGGCCATCGGTTACGGAGTTATTTGTTTTGTTTCATAGCACGAAAAATGGATTATCTTTATTCATGGATTTGTCATTCTCGGTGTCCTATCCCAATACTAAGCCTGTTGGGTATCCCAGCCCTGCAGTTTCGAGAAATGAATATTGTAGAAGTGACATTTACTCCATCTTCTCCTCGGCAACATGGTGGAGATATGATCCCAAAAGCTTGGTTCCCTGGATATAGTTCTTCTTGTCCAGTTTCTCTGCAAAAAGTTACGAAATTCACATGTCAGCTAAAACTCGAGGGATGGAAGTGGTTCTCTAGAGAAAAATGGCCTACCGTTGATGGAATGCGGCTGATCCGTCGAAGTACCCATCGGCAAGAGCAATACGTTCTTCCCGGTCTCCTCCTCAAAGGTCAAAGTGATCGGGATACTTCCGCCCTCCCTGGTAAGATCGGGCTGGACGCCCCAGACCTGCTGGGTAGCCTTGGCCGCAGCCCTAAAGTTCCAGTGATCGGGATCGGCGACCCACCACTTGCCGTCGTGGATCAAGCTGACCGCGATCTTGTTGTTGGTTCCGAGCTTCTTGATGGCCTTGTCGATGTGAGCCTTGACGAGTCTGGTGACCTCGTCGAGCTCCATGTTTGGAACCGTTCGGATGGAGAATTTTCCGATAACCTTGGCCGGGATGACGGTCTTTGCTCCCGGGGAGTAGTAGGCGCCTTCGATACCGTGGACGGAGAGGGATGGGAACCTCCATCTCCCCATCAGGGTTTCCCTGGCGTCTTTGGAGATTGTGGTCTGGGATCCGAGAGCTTCGTAGATGGTGTCCATTTCAAAGTCAATGTTCTGATACAGGGCGGTTTCCTTATCCGTGAGAGGGGCGACCTGATCGTAGATGCCATCGATGAGAATCTTGCCCTTGTTGTCGACGAGGGTGGCTAGGAGGTTGATGAGGTCGGTCATCGGCTCGGTGACGGTACCGCCGTAGACACCGGAGTGGAGATCCTGGCCGGGTCCTGAGATTTCGAGAGAGTAGTAGGAGCAGCCACGGAGACCGTATGTCAGACACGGTTTCGTGGTTCCGAGCCAGCTAGAATACAGAAATATTATCAGAGGAATCACTCAGGATTGTTTGAATATTGCAGTCTGCTTACTAGTTATCCGAGATGCAGACGGCATCGGTATCTTTGTAGAAGTTCTTTGCTTCCTTCTTGATGAGTTCCTCGAGACCTTCGGAGCCGGACTCCTCCATTCCCTCAAAGCACATCAAGATGTTGACCGGTAGATCCAGACCGATTCTTAATTTTCCGTCAGCGCTTTTCCTATACTAATAACCCATCGGCACTCGATTCAGAATGGGAGAAGCTTACTTTTGATGAGCCTCGATGACATTCAACCAACCCAGAACGGGTCCCTTGTCATCCGTCGACCCACGTCCGAACATTCTACCGTCCTTATCGATAGTCAAATTGAACGGCTCAGAATCCCATCCGTCCTCCTTGAACGCGGGCTGGACATCGTAGTGTCCGTAAACCAAGATTGTGCGCTTCTTGGGGTCGTCTCCGTATCGACCGAGGAGAACCGGCGGGAGGTCCAAACCCGGAAACTGCTCGCCCGGGTAGTAGTACTTTACGGATGCCCCGAGGGTTTCGAGTTCCGATTTTAGAAATTCGGCCATCTAATGCACACAGCGAGGGAGAGGGGGCGAATTATTTTAGCATAAACCCCGGATTCCGCAAAAGGCTTTGCGTTTCTACTTTAATAATCGGGGTAACAGTACCTTTACGACATCGGGACGACGCTCGGGTTCGGCGGATACGGAGGGTATCGCGACCGCCTTGCGAAGTCCTACATGAGACCAGTGGCGTCAGCTCTTATTCATGTTTAACGATTAATGCGATAGTTTTCGGGATTGTATTTACTAACTCTCGATGAATGCCTCCTCGAGAGCATCGACCCTGTGTATTGACAACCAATGAGCTTCCAGCTATTACAACAAACTAGGGAAGATAGAAAATAACGGGGTGAATACACTTACTGCTCGTAATAAGCGTTGAGATCAACCGGCATCTTGTTCTGCGTGCTGTAGTAATAACAATAACTCTTGGGTACCGTGGATCTCGCGTGATGTTTGATTACTGGATGGTGATGGTGGGGTGATGGGAATGGTGGGGCTCGACTCGCAACAACGAAAGTTCTCTTTGACGCAACTGCGGAAAACTTGAACGTTCGAGTATTTATAACCGCCCGGTGCAGATGACACGGCAATTTGAACATGCGAGGGGGAAGAGCGATTTTTTTTCTAATAATCTATCGGGGTGTGGGGGAAGGTACAAAATGATCGAAGCGGGAATACTTGCAGATGCAGTGTGCATGTGCACAAGCCTTTTTGCTGGGCCGGAATTTCGGCTACCCGCGTCTAACCATCATGGAAATTGAACATGGGGTGTGAGATGTAGCGACTGCCCGTATGTGGAAGTCGTCGCTGAAGCCCGAATTCCGGTCCTGATAGAATGTATGTTTGGAGCAGGAGACATCTGTGGGCTTGATTTATAGGCTTGATCTTTAAAGGTACAGATCGAGCCGCTTCGCAGATTCCGATTACCGTCGAAATATAACATGCGACGGCTCGAGTGTTTTTTTTTACAATAGATGGTTCAATAATATATACACCTGGAATGTCGATAGATACGTCCAAACTGGTATCAAATACACTGGAGCTAGATGAGCGGCGCTAGATATCAGATTTTGTAGACTGCAATGATGCAATTCAATCTGCATCTTGCAAGCCATAATAATAATACCAGCCATATATCCCGTCCATGTTGCGCTTCCGTTGACCGAGTTCGAAGACTTCGAAGACTTCATATATGCAGCTCCCGAAACCTGGAGACTATATTTCTCGCTGAAACCGCCCTGGCATCTTACGAATTCCATCATCTTCACTCAAACTTTGCTCTGCCAGACTACAGATCCTTGCTCCACAGCACCCGCCTCCTCTGCCTCTCTTCTCTGGCAAAAGTTCTAATCTTCCCCCACTTTTCCTTGACATCACCCGTCCTCTTTTTCATCTTTGCCTTCCTCTCCTCGGTCGTCGGGGCTACCATACCGATGAAGAACTCGGAACAGCCAAACTTCTTTGCTAGGTTCCGACGGGTATAAACATTCGGATTGGCTTGGCGGAGATTTTGTATCTTCTTGATATCGGATTCCGAGAGATGGTAGGTCTTTTGGTACGGACGGCTGAGTGCCGGTGGCAATCGTTCTCCGTCTTCGGATGCGGGAGGACGAGCCGGAATCGGTTCCACTGTAAGTGAAGGAGCGGTGGTGAGGATGGCGGTAGGCGATGGGGACGAGTACCGAGGATCCTTGGAAGGGAGGAAGAGGTTCGGAGTGATGAAGGGCGAGGGCGCCGATGATGGAGGGTTGTAGATGATGTTTGGGAGGATTGATGATTGCGGTTTTTCTTTCGATAGGGAGGGCGGAGGGTGTGAGGATCTGGATGGGATCGTGGACGCGGTTCCGACAAAGGATGCGTGCGGGTGCAGACGGTTGGCTTTGGTCATCCGTCTGGTGGTAGATTTATATCTGCATTGCGAGGCGAGGTCGGTGATGAGGGAAGCCGTTCTCCGTCGAGCAGTCGGGATTGATGTGTGGAGGACAGGCATTGATGATGACAGAATGGACATTACAAAGGTAGAAGGGGATGCCATCTTGGGTACGGGTTGGAAACCCCTCTACGCGGGGTAGCCTGACGAGGGTCTGGGGGAATCGGTCGTGATTAGGATGGGTGAGGTCAAAGTTGAGGTCGAAATTGACGACGTTGGAAAATTCTCAATGCTAAGCAACCGCAACACAACGCACGTCAACGTAACTCGCATCGTCAAAATCGGCATCATCACGGTCAAGGTTTACGAGAGGAGCGATAGAATTTTCGACGGATATTTGATAATAAGAGAATCACGTATTGAGAAAGTTTTATCATGTACATGTATAAGAATGAAGAAAAAGTAACCAAAGCGAGTAAAAGGTCTGCAATAAGAAGATGTAGCAGAGGCAGGCAATGCAATTGTAGCAAGACGAATGATACAAAAACAAGAAAAAGGCCACCATGAAATTCAGCAGGGGGAAAATAAAAGGGAAGAATCCCCTCCCATAGCAGATACTGCAAGCAGAGGGCGGGAGAAAAATTCAAGAAGAATCAAATTTTCGTCGAGTAAAAGAAATAAGAAAACAAACATTTATACCAGTTCTAAGAACGCCCCCCCGAAAAGACAGATTATATGGGAAATGTATGGGGGATCTGTCATCATGAGGCATGATAAAAGAAAAAATTGGTGCGCTTCTGTAGAAGGGAAGAGAAGGAATATTGAGAGTGTATTAGAGGGACAATGGGGATTGATTGTGCAAAGGAATTGGAATTGAAGACGGGTCGAATAAAGAAGAAAAAGCGTGAGAGTTCAAGGAAGTTTTGAGAGACGCTGAAAGGGTATTTTTTCATGCCAGCGTTGTTACGGCTGCCATGACATACAAGGAAAGAAGGGTGGACAGGAAAAGTATCAGGTGAGAAAATACTGAAAAAGAAGACATTAAAATCGTATGTAGCTTTTCCACCATCCCAAGTTCTCCTGCAAGATCGTACATTCTGACTCCACCAGATAAAACCAAGGCCACCTGCAGCCACTCAATGGAATGCAAGCTCCAAAAATACAGAACAGAGAAGCAAGTAGTTTTGCGTGTCCGGATTTGAACCGGACGAAAATCCAAAGAAAACGCACCCATAAACCTGACTAAAAATATGACATGTTGTAAATGAGTTTCTCCGGGATATATGCTTCGTCAATAATCAATGACAGTAGGATTGTGCGCGAACAAGGGGAAAGAAATTCGTAAAGCAAAGGGCTCACGAGAACCTTCTAGGTCCGGGTGGGGCCATGCTAACTTGGGCAACCGGATAGCCATGGTGGAGTTGAGCGTAGTCGCCCTGAGTCAGTGCACCGAGCGCGTCAATTCCTGCCATCGGTGGGCCTCCGGCTCGGCTCGCGGGGCAGTCTTTGTGCGCAAGCAGAAGAGTCTTGAGAGTCAAGATCTCTTCGCGCAAATTGGTGACTTGGGCGGTCAGAGCATCATTCTCAGCTCCGTAATATTCCACCTTGGCCTGGAGGTTTGCGAGCCACTGTTTCTTCCGCTGTCGGCATTTCAATGCAGCGACCCTGTGGGTAGATTAGTATTGATTCAATGGTTTGCTAGCCTCATGTTGTTCGCACGTACCTATTCCTTTCGAGAAAGTTCTTTCTCTTCTCCTCGTCTGTCATCTTTTTGCTGTCTCCGCCATTTTCGTCCATACCATCGTCCATATCATCAAAATCATCCATGTCTTCGTCCTCATCTTCAATAGAGGCTGGCCTCTTCTTTTTATTTGGGCCGATCTTGGTATCTTCAGCTTTCCGACGATTACCAGCAACCTTGGTCACGCCGGCGTTTGCAGCCCCTTTCTTGGCTGCATTGGCCTTTCCTTTCTTGCCTTTGGTGGTATGGTTATCAGCACCATCGCTGCCTGCCATATCCTCGCTTCCTTCGCTTTGACCACGGGTGGCGGTGCTCGCATTTCTACTATGCCCACTCGTAGCGATGGAATTTCGCTTCATATTATTATTACCGTTGGCATCGATATTCATCGGAACAGACCCGTTTGCAACAGGAACGGGGATGGGCTGTGCAATGTTTGCCGGCACAAACTGGTTCTCGGCCTGGTGCTTCTGCCCTTGTTGAGCGAGCATGTACAGGCCGTTGGCAGCAGCATTGGCGTCAACTCCGAACGGGTCCGAAGGATGTCGTGCTGGCTGTGCTTGGGGCATTTTATTAACGGGCATACCCGATACGTCCATAGCGTCGGGGTTCTCCTCAGGTTTAGCAATAGGTATCGGTTGTGCGGCAGCCATCGCTGGTTTTCCGCTTCGATTCGCAGCCTGAGCTGCCATGGCAGTTTTCTGGAACTCGATGGTACCAGGTGTAGGGCCGCTTCCAAATCCGAAGATGGCCTGCGCGTTGGGAGACGGGGCCGGGAACATCGAGCCACTTCCTCCGGGTGTCAAGCCAGATCTGATACCAGATTCATTAGGTGTGAGCCCAGTCCTCAGTGATGCATCATATGAATGTCCCGAGGGACCTGTCAGCATAGCAGGGGACAGAGGTCCCGATCGGAGAGAGTTGAATCCCCAGTTGAATGTACTTCCGGTTCCGAAATTCGTATTCGGGGAGGCGATTTGCGAGGCTGGCGGTAGAAGAGCCTTTCCAGGTGTTAGAACGTCAGGCTTCGAGAACGACTCCTCGAACGGATTTGGTTCCTCTCGGTATTTGTTTGGAAGTTGGGAAAAGTAGTCTCCGCCTTCTTCACCGAGTGCCACGGGAGGTGGTGGAGGTGGTAGGGAGGTCTCTCGTGTCTTTTGGGGGCTCGTTTCCGAAGCCGTGGTGGTACCGTTGGTCGTAGAAGCGGCTGCCTTCGTGGCTGTCTCCGTCGATTTCGAGGCCCCGCCTCGGGTTGTGGATTGCTTGACAGTTGTCTTGGGCGAGCTTTTCGACAAATCTCGGTTTGATACCTTTGGAGACCCTCGTTTTGGTTCTAAAACCATGGTTGGTATGATTAGCAAGGCTGCTCCAATATCGGTGGTAGAAGGTGAATATTATTGTAAAAAATGAAATGCCAGATGAGAAGCCCTTTCAATGACGTCGCACATGAGAGGGATCATCCGAATTAAGGTTGTCGGTATGAGATCCAACAAGCCACATGGAAAGGATATCACATAGAACCACAAAAAAGATTGAGAGCACGCTGGAGAGAAACATACCATCGAAGTGTCGCTTAGTGTCGAGAGGAGAGTTGATTCGGGATGTGGGATTCGACGGTCCCTGAGCCTGTCGAGTAGCTACGGCGGCCGACATATTGTCTTAACTGGAGATATGATTTTGTTGCTCAAAGACCTATTTTCCTCCTAAAACGTCCCCTACAGGAAATTGGGAAAGGAGGAGATGACGACAATATGCAAGTATTGGTAGTCCTAGTTCCAATGCGTAACGATCAAGAAGAAGTCACGACCCAAGAAGAGAAGAGGACGGCCGGAAATGCAGGCCAACGTCTGACGTAGGAGGAATTTAGCCTTTCAGGGTATGACGACAGACAAAGTTGGAATTGATTGTCTTGGCCCGGTCTGACGTTCTTTTTAAACTCGACTTTGGGAAGTCCGAATGCAGCGACAGGTCGGGGCTTAGGGCGGACACGGAATGGAAACTCTACCAGCGAACCGTCTACTGCAAAGGTTTGTAAGCATCAGAGCAAGCCAATAAATCTAACATAAGAACATCAGAGGCAAGCAAGTGCACACGGAATTATGATAAGTATGCGAATAATGAAAAAGATTATTAATATATAATGAGGGGAAGGAGGCGAAGGGTAAGATGGGAGAGTCTAATTGCGCAGAGATCTGGCAATCGGATCTTCGGGTAGCAGCTCAAAGGGAGAACACTGAGGCGAAGAGGAACGGAGGAGGAGTGGTGGGATCAAAGCAACAATTGCTCATGGCAAGGAGGGACCTCTGAGCATGCATAACCAAAGCCAGGCATGCACAAAAGTAAGATTCGCATTCAGGATCTGAAGGGGAAAAACAAAAGATCAAAGCTTTTCGATCCAAGTCCTTACGTCTGGCTTGCAAACAAAATCCGGGGCTTCGAGGAGGAGAAGGAAAGGAGGAGAGAGAGGCGGAAATAACCTGCTAGAGTGCGTTGGACGATGTTCGAGTTGTGTAATGGAAGGGAGAAGGGAAAGACGGCGGGAGAGAAATGACGAAATGTTATGTCAGGCCCAAAACACCACCATTCTTAGCGGTTTCTTATTGGCACAGCCAGTTCATCAAAAAGTCCCGCCGGTCGCTCTTTACCAGCGAGGAACCAGCAGAGCACCGGCCGATGAACAACCCTCCTTGCTTACTTTAGGGAGAAGCGCCATCATATATTTCATCCAACGTTCGCACCTCAAAGGCGCTATGGTTTGCTGGGGGGTTGGTCTCGAGATCCAGAGTTCTCACACCCACCCTCAGCTAGATGAATATGAATAGCTGGACGATAGCGAAAAGGCAACCCCAAAAAAAGATAGAAGGACCAGAACGACGTTCGAACGAGGGCAGGTGATTACTCTGGGGGCAAAAACACAACGATTTGGTTCTGCTCCCCTTGGGGTTGCTTCCTGGGTGGCAACAATGGCTGGGTCCCAAGAGGATCGAGACCTTCTATAGCAATCGAACGAAAAGAACCGAACGATACGAAGGATGAACGGGGTGGGAATGGGCACGGTACAGTAGTGGTTCGGGTCGGGTCTTACAAATCAGAGCTGAATTCTGGGAAAGAGAAGCAGGAGGACGGGCCATTGCAAGCAGGAGGCAATGATCGACCATCCATCCATCCATCCCCAGCGACCCCGTCCTTGCTCCATGAATAGCAGCGTGCTCAAGAGATATCAGACATGCAGACCCGCAGGGGAAAAAAAATACCATGGGATGCAACAATTCGATATCAGATTCGAGATATCAAAGCAACGGATGCTATGAGCGGATACTGACTCTGCATGCTTCCGGGATGACGGGCATTCGCGAGTGCGAAAGGGAGACGGGATTTGTGTTGCGGAGCAGAGAAAATAACACACAACGGGCATGCAGAGAAGAGAGAAGTGGTCCCAACATAGGTGCTGTGCAGAGGGAGAAGGTGGACTCGAGAATAAGACAGACGGATAGAACAAAAAAAAACTTACCTGGAGGACAGGGCGCTGCAAGTAGAATAGTGTGTATGCTTCGACTGGATGCGCGTTGAGGGGAGAGGTCGAGTCTGTGAACGGCAGCGTGATGTCCGCGATCGAAAACGGGCTAACAGCGATCGATCGAGCGTGGAAAGAGGCGCAACAAGCTTGACGGGATGGCTGGTGCTCTGCAGACGGTTACGGAAAGAGGCTCTTGTAGAAGCTACAACGAGGAACAGTGCGAGACGGAGGACGGGGACGTGGTCGCGACGGGGTGTGCAGAGCGGTGATGATGATGATGATGATGGTGCTTGGTTGGGCGGGTTGGCAGGAAAAAGTGGAATGATGATGAAATGACGTACGATGGGAAGGGGGAAGGGAAGAAAAAATAAACCAAAGCGAAAGGTTTAAAAGGGATTGGGCGCTCTCCTCTTCAATAGCCGGGCGGTGGTGACTTACTCAGTCGACCGGATGGACCAGACCAGCACACCACCACCCTTAATTACAATTATTATTATTATGATTGCACCTCGTCCCAGCTTACAGCTCTTACAAATCGTGATTCCGTCGTCCCAATAGCTTTGTCTCAAGGTACCTATTCCATGTATACTCCAACTAAAAGCCGCCTTTCGATCACGGCTCTCCCTGAGACGACGCCCGTCCAAGTGGGCCGGCCGAGGGGCCAAAACCTCGCCAAAAAGCCACATCTCGACCGATAGGCAATAAAACGGCCCAATAATTATAAGCCCATCGGCTCCCCTTCTCCTCTCCTCTCTGTTATTCCGTGCTCGAATCATCCGGGATACGTTGAGCATCGCAGTCACACAGCAGACAGGAAGAAAGAAGAAAATAGGGGGGTAAACGTCATAGGCAAAAGTGAGGAACAGACAGCGGTCATGCAGAAGGAAGGAAAGCGCATGGCTCTTCCTCGACTCGAATCAACTGTGACCAGGGGTCCATTCCCCCATTCCCTTCCATGCTTTCTGCTTCCTCTGCAAACCCCTAGCTATCACCTCAACCGTGCGAAAAAGTAAACATCCAAACGTGATGAAAACGCTCCGACCAAGCAAGTAGGCCAGAGTGAAAAAAAGACAGTTATTTCGACATACACTTATCCACCTGCAGCGTCTGTGGACTTTCGTACGTATGTATAAGTATGTACAGACCACTGCACCTCTGCAATCGATAGGCTTCGTGCCCCCTTATGTGCATTGGCTTCTTTCTTTTCGGCTTGGATCCACCGAGCAAGGGAGAGCGCGCCCTCAGATTGCATGCTGCATGGGCTCGAGGAAGGGGGATCCCAGCCAGTCAAAAAAAAACTTTAGCGGCCGACCTAACGTGCTAACGAACAGTCTACCGACACATTTTTTAGAGCGTGTAGCTGTATACATGTCCATTTGTACCCTATTAGCTCGTCGACATTCTGGAAAGAGCCTCGATAATCCCCCCCTTTTTTTCCTCCTCCCCCTTTGCTTTAATCTCTTGAGCGTGCTCTAGAATATCACTTTTTTCTTCTAACTTGGTTACATTGGCAATTCCATCGTGATATCATTTAGGACAATAGAGCGCATTTCCTTCTCAACAGCATTTTTCCCTCTTCAACCTACAAGTATGTCTGAGGAGAAGTCGGCACTCTTGCCGAATTTTTTTCAGTTTTCCGAATTTTATTTTTTCCCAGGTCAGACAGCGGACCACACAACCGATGATGAAATTGTTCGTCCAATCCCATGCAGGCCATCGGATAACGGTGGGGAAACGCTGCACCAATATTAACCCTCCCCGGCGGATCGCAGCATTTGATTGGTCGACAGGCCCAGCAGCAAAAGGGCTCTTCTTTTTTTATTTTGCATCTCGCAACGGGAATCCGAACACCATGTCTAAAACTAAATTTTGTAGTGCCGAACGAAGCAAGTGGTGTGTACTTGTATCACCTCTCTGCTGCGAAGGGACGTTGGGAAAGCCTCAAAGAAATATGGTTTTGGCTCTTTTTCCTCTGCATTATTCGGATGGATTTTCTTCGCGTATCTCCAAGGGGGCATTATCAGACGATACAGAATAACGAGGAAGCATTCATTGGATCTTTCGTGCAGCCTGTCGAGTTCGTGCGTGAAGAAACCTCATTCGAGGGGATACGTCATCCGACCAATCCCCAAAAAAGGAAAAATAAGGTGCCCGTTTCAACCATCCGATTCAGGCAAATCCGAAAAGATCAAACCCCAGATCTCCACAACCCAACCCCTGGCAACCTGGCAACGCAAAGGAAATTTTGAAATTACATCCCATCGGAATTTGATTTGCATGGGACAGGATAAGCCCAGTTTTCTTTCTTTCGCAACGGTCATGCTTCCTCCGGGGTAAAATAAATATGAGTTTCTTAATCGGATTGTCGAAATGGCTAGGCTGCTGGCGCCCCCGGAGCACACATTCCACGGTACCTGCCTGAGAAAAACATTGGGGGGACAGAGGAGTTATTTCGTCATAGGTTCCGGTCCCGCAGAATGTTCCCAATTCATACAGTTCAACCGTCTCGAAAAGTTGATAGCTGCTGTATAAGAAGTTTTCTTCTATTATCTTGAATACTCCGTGCCGTAAAGGTGTTTCTTTGTTTTCTTTTTCTTTCTTTTCTTCTCTCTGCTACAATCTAGCCCACAGCTCTTCCTGATCATCTAATCTTGAGATTGGATTTCCCGGTAGCACGAGATTATATCCGCCACACATCGAATGATGGACCGGATGCGGCCCTCCTCAAACACCGACGGTGCGGCATCACAGAAATCCCCATGCCATCGATGCATGCTTTCCTAATCCGGGAATTTCGACGTCCAATGTCAAAAAAAAAAAGTCGGGTTGTGTTGTCAGTCGCCCGCATCTATACTCAAACTTGCCCGGTGTTGACCAGGCCGATTGGTGTTGATGCCATAGCTGTCGAGCTGTCAACGTCTATAAGTCACTGTGCTATTATAACGCGCGTTTTATTACAAGAACCGGTTCAGTACCAAATATTACCATTGATTTCTCCCTCTTTGGTTAAGAATAGAGGTTTTCTTGTAGTAACTCTCCTACATGGTATGAAATGTATAACAGTAAACCGTGAAAAATAAAATACTTGGAAAAAAAAGTGTAATGATGCGATGCATGGAAAATGGAAGACAACGCCGGATAAAATATAACAATAGAAGAGCAATTATACACTCGAAAAAGAAGATGAATAAAATAAAAAAACTGTTGGAGATACAGCTGGCGGCTGGCGCCCCCGCCGCCTTTGATCATTTCAGAAGATTAGAATAACGAATCGAACGCAGTGACAAAAACCGAGCCCACAATGGTCTTTTTCGGGACCCTCCTGTACAGAAGCAAAAGGTTTACCAGGTGTATAATTCTGTCATTCTTTTATCTTTTTTTTGTCGTCACGTCATTTCAGATACGCCAATGAGAAAAAACATCATAGCGGCAAGCGCATTTCTGTAAGTTCACACAATGCATACGCGTACTACTACCACTACTCCATTTATCGGCGAGCAATGATGAATTGGATCGAGGCTCGGGAGAGGAACTATAAAAGTCATCGTTAGATATATGATTCACAAATGGATTGTTCGAGGGGATATAACTTACGAAGCAGCATCCGAGGAATCTGAAGAGTGCGAGAACAGCGTTCGACCACAGCAGGAATCTGAAGTATCCTGTGGTTCTGCTGCTCGCTCCGTTGGAGATACCAAAGTTGTCAAATGCGTTGTCGGTGACGGCGAGAACCAGGATGGCGTTGGAAATCATCCAGAACAGAATGAGACGGGTACGGAAGCTCTTGTACGAATCGTCAAGCGACTTCTTCTCCTTGGTCTCGATTGGCTTGTACGGAGTCAACGCACGCTTCACAGTGGCCTCAAAGGCAGAGTCAATATCTGCTTGTGGCTTGTCGGGTTCGTCGATAACTTGGGCTTTTCCGCCATCGGTGGCCTTGGATTGAGCAGCTGGCAAGACATCTGCTTTATCGGCTCCCTTGGTACCCCACGAAACATCGTGCCAATTGCAGAAGGCGTAGACGTTGAGGATGTTGACATAAGAGGAGGCGATGAGCAGGTATTGCGGGAACGAGTGGAACAGATGCCAAGGATCGAGATAGAGCAAAGAGGACACGACGTAGAGACCGAAAGTTGCAGCAAGAGCCACCAAAATGACACCGCTTGTTCCTTCAAAGAAATTCTTGAAGAACTGTGCTGCACTACTCGTATCCAGCTGGAATGTCCCGAATGCCTTTACCACGAGGTAGATAGACAGGATGATAACGTAAAGCTGAATGAGACCGAAAAAGATGAACGAGGCAATGTAGGTATGTTTCGAACCCTTCGGCCTGTTACCAAGTGCCAGGACGAATTGAATCATGACCAAACCGAGATAGATGTACTGCAACACTGTATTGATGTAAGGGGTCGCTTTTCCAAAAGGCCAGGGGGTGCCACCGTCGGGAGTACCAGTGAGACCCATAATGACGAAAGTAGTAAGCCAGAAGTTTGCGAGACCGAACCACGAGAGGATGAGCGAGAAGATGTTGTAGAGGAGCTGGATGTGGAAGAAAAACATGCGTAGGGGATTGTGGCTAGATTTGTAGAGCCGGCCAAAATGGATCAACGAGTAAACACCGGCGGCGAACGAACCGTTGAGCCAACGACGTCTCTGGGAAATGAATTCCGGAGTACCGTCTGGAACGTCCGTTTCGGCCTTTGACAGCTTGACGTACGTCAAATGCCACTTCTCGTTTTGCTTGGCCACCAGTTCGAAACAGAGAATACGATCTTCAGCCAAGAACATGTTCTTCTTGAAGATGTTCATACCCTCGATACCTTTCGGACCGAGACGTGCGGAGAGGGTGTGGTCACCGTGGAAGTACTGTTCCAAAGGCCGGCCGAGAATAGCACGGAATCTGTAAGCAGAGAAAGCACCGGGCAACACGGAAACGTAACCAAACGAAGATTCCAACGGCTTGTCGAGAATATTGGAAATCTTGTACTCAAAGTTCTGAGCGGCAACGAGTGGGTTGACCAAGTTTTTGAGGCCTCTGCCCAACATGGCGTGGATTTCACCGCAGGCACCACCGAGATTCTTGTCATTGTAGAAAGCCTCCCAGAGGTAGAGGATGGACTTTGGACCTGGCTTAGTACCGGCATCCAAAAGAATGCAGACTTCGGGATTCAAGATCTTGCCGAAGGCGTTGAACAGCCATCTGTGGGAGTTGATCTTCTTGGAGTTCTTCTGTTTCAGACAGAACATCATCTGAACCGGGGGGAGACACTGTGGGTCCTCTTCCTTTGGCCTGACCAGCATTTGTGAGGAAGTAACGGACAGCTGTGTGGTGTACTCGAAAATATGCGCCACAGTTTCCTTGGTGTCAATTTTTCTCTTCATGATACCGTCCTGGAAGATACCGATGGTGGCGAGGATGTCGAGAGTGTCCTTGTCGCAGGGGTCAATACCATCAAAAATCAAGCAGACAACGATTTTTTGCCACGACGGTCCGTCTCGGCCCCAAAAAGCGGACTTCTTGAGGTTGACAATTTCTCTGATGTTTTGCATAACACCATGCAGTGTTCTGGCAGTGAGGACCTTGTCTTCGTTGTAGTAGGTGATGGCGATAAGCAATTCCGTAGACCTGTTATACATGGCTGGACGAAGCGTGTATCCGTTCTTCAACGTAAAGTCGTCGGGATCGCAAGTAGCCGCAGTATCTAAATTGGGGGTCAATATGGAGTCTGAGGTGAACAGCGCTTAATTGATAACTTACATCTCAAGTGAGTAAATTCTTCAGTTCCGCCCTCGAGATCCTTACTCTTATACTGAGGTAGTATAGCGTTTTGGATGGCGGACGGGACTGGGTAATCAGTCGCAAAAACCTGACCTTGGACGAGCTTGATCTTCCTGGTTGCGTATCGGCGCATATTTGGAGCTTGTCTCTCTCTCCAGGCCTCGGTCGAGGAAGCTTCTGATCTATTGTACGGTGAGGCAACCCGAGTTGGAAGGCCTGCAAATCGAGTCCCACTCTCTGGGTACGGCTGTTGGATTTCACTGTATTGGGTTGTCGGTCTCGCATTTGGAACATAGGATTCTGATAGAGAGTGGTGCTGGATGTCGCCAGTGCTGGCGCCGAACGGGTTGCCTTCGTCGTATCCTCCAGGGGCAGCTGCAGCATGGTGTTCAACGTGAGGGCCCGGTTGATTGAGGAGGGTTCTTTGCTCCTCTCTCTCGTCATAATCTTCGTTGGTCGGTTGTTGGCCATAAGCTTGGCCTTGCTGTGGCGGGTAACCGTAGCCACCTGGTGGGCCACCATAACCTCCTGGCTGTGCCATATTGATGGGAGGTGTTTAAGCTTCTACGAGCTTTACAGGGTCGATGGTCGCCTCAAATGTGGCGATAAGACGTGATTTGATAATGTGGAATGTAATGTGGTAACTATGAAGAGTTTTCGTGAGACGTGTTAGCAGTTGCAGCAAGGGACCCATCTGGTAGTGAAGCTATTGGTTGGAGCAAGCAAGCAGCACAGCCGCATATGGAATTTTTCAATAACCCCCTGTTTTCCTCGGAACAACGAAACGATGGACACGGGAGATTTCAGAATCTTTGGATACACATACCAGAAACAGAGACGGTGTATCTGAACGGATTCGAGTTTGCTTGTGATTCGGAATTGTCAAGGAAACTGGCGTGTGTTTTAGAGAAGCTTGCTTCCTACGCGGCAGGACCCAAGGGTGGGAGAGAAAAAAAGAACGACTGGCTATCCCTGAAATAGCAAGTTAGAAAGAAGCGAACCCTGACGAGCAAGTGTTGCAGGAGAGCTGTTATATGGGAGAGACGGGAAAATATTGAGAGGCGGAGTTGCCGACAGTTGGAGGGAATGCCAGGAGATAATGGGACGGTTGGAGAATGGAAAGAAGAAAAGATCGAGATGTCGGGGAGAGGTTGTTAAATACCTTCAGGGGAGTCGGAGCAAAAGAATGTTTATCAATCGAGACGGGCTGCCACCAGCGAGGGACGTAGGATTGTTGTTATTGTCTACTACGAATCGGTGCTACCGCCGTTTGTTAGCGTCTGGCGTCGGTCTCGTCTACTGCAGTATGCCTGTCGGTACAGGAGCAGCGCTCCATGTAGTCTTGGACAGTGTGTGTGACGAAAACAAATACAAAGGTAAGGTCGATGCGAGATGATAATAACAATACTATCATCGATGGTAGTGTGGAAGTGGAAGTGTATGCATGTGCGGATGGTACTTACGGCAACGGCGGCGGTGACGACAGTGGTTGTAGGGGTGCGACAAACAAACAATATTATAATTATATCAACGAAGGTTAACGCTGGGCGATGGAGGGAGAAGAGAAGAGAAGAAGGAGAAGAAAGAGAAGAAGAAAGAGAAGAATTTTTAATCCCAGGAGTCGGACACTGGGAACCTTAAGATTGGCAGCTGAAGGGGGCTTGAAGAGATCGAGGAGCTTTAAGACCTGGGGGCAGAGCTGTTAAAAAAAGGGTCCGAAAGGGAAGGGGGAGAAGACTGGCAGACACACCTCTCACTTTCTCTCTCTCTCCTTTTGCAGGCAGGAACATACATAGAATTCGAATCTGACGAAAGGTTGCGTCTCGTTCCCTTCCAATACTACGCTTTTACTCTGGGCTGACCTATTTTTAAAAAGGCCTCAGGGGCAGCCATGCAACTTATCGAAGAGGTAATGCAAATCCGTCTACCCAACCCCGGCCGGCACCTCGACCACAGGAATTCGACCGCCCCGAGACACCTGGACCGCCACCCTAGCCGTTTTTCTAGAAACCATAGGCATCGCCGGCAGAGCTGACCTCGCCATCATGACCTTCGAGCTTGGTCACGGTTCAACTTGCATATATGCACAGCTCTTACGATGTAACGATTTCCAGCTCGAGCGCTCAGGGTGCTTGGCTGCATATCCAGTTCCAACCCATCGCACAAGGACAAGACATGTCCATATCTCAGGCTCAAGCAGATGCCCTTTGTGCTAGATCTCTAATACGGCAATCGCACCGATTTAATTTTTTTGACACCTCTCGTTTAGTGCTTCCGGTACCGGGCATAATTATTACAGCTCAGCCGTCGAGAAGGCTTAGCAACTGACGCAGCCCTACACAAAAAGTATACTTCACGGCAACCCAGCGAAAACACCGAGTTTGATGAGTATATGAGCTCCATACTCCTATTCCAAAAGCCGCGGAGCCGTATAAGAAAGTAAGACGAGGCCTTGGTGACAAAAAACAAACACGAGACAGCCCCAGAATCTCTACGTCTCTGAAGGAGAAGCTGAACCGTAAAGTAATCGGGGAAGATCCGCTGTACAGGCTCAATTCACTTGCCAACCGGAACGACAGAGGTACAAAGATCTTCGCGAGCAGGATATCCTCGGGTTTTTAGCCCCTTGGCTATTGGCTCATTGGTTGCGCAAAGGCAGGTACCATGTACCGTTCCAAACATGCTTGAAACAGAATGACCCGTTGCTTTCTCCTATTTCGCACATGTCTCCTGCGTCCGTGAGTTTGGATGCTTCGGGAAATGCCATCCACAGACGAAGATGTCCCTCGTGGTATTCCACTCATCTACCATGTGCGTCGACGAGGTAGTTTTTCTTTCTTTCTAGTCGAATAGGAAATTTTCCATGTTGAGACGCGCTTGCCCAAAAAATTCTTCCAAGAGAGCAAAGCCACACCCCGAGAGACACCGACCGACCAATAAGCAAGGGTCTTGTCAACCTTGCGATATCAAGGAGTACTAAAAATAATACTGGTGCCACCGGCTTGTGCAAAAACAGCTAGAAGCTCACGATCTGTTCCTTTGCCTCCAGGTTTATCGATATTGAGGGAGAGCTTAAAATAATCGATATCAGAGACAGACTCGGGAGCCGTTAGGCGGAAATTCCATTTTCTGCCTCCAAGAATGCCGGTGAGTATTGCAGAGTCTCCTAGGCTCATCTTGCTAGATTTTTGATGCCAATGCCCGCCGGTGCCCAGTTTTTTCGCCAGTTTTCGGCGAGCATTTGGAGAAGCAGGGAAGTGGCGTTTGGGCGACACAGCCACACAGCCACACCCCGAATCAACACATTATTTCGTCCCAATCGAGCGGCGAAACAAGCTCAACGGGCTCAACGAGCCACAACAAGAAGGGTCTTACGAGAGACCCTTCACAATTCAGGAACAGAATTCAGGAACAAATATTGAACCATAATAATTTTTTTTGGTTATTTAAGCTCCCGACAACCACGGCTAATCTCGGGCCAACAGAACAGATAGAACAGGAACCTCTCCTCACAACACTGAAAAACGCCTTTCGATCAGCCAACGCGAGAACTTGTCCAACGGGAGCTGTGTGTTGTTACGAGTTGGAGGCACGGACAGACCACATGCATCTCTCCAGACCGATGCAACCTATATCATGATATTCTTCTGGGTTGGTTGGCCCGGGCGCGGAGATGGATCATCAGATAGATTATCAATCTGGAAGTTGGAATTTGCAACTCGGACGTGATGGCATCGAAATCTTGGAACTCGTGCTCACAACTCGCGCATTCTTGCCTCCCGTACCTTCTGATATCATCATGACGTTTAAAATTCTTCGGGAACTCGAAGCATGTTGGAAATGATTTCCGCCGAACGTGGCTGGATAACGAGTAGTATTTCGGACGCTCAATTTTCTGATATTTACTAGAGTCGTGCTAGGAAACAAATGTCGAAAAGTGTCGAAAAATGTCGAAAAACGGCATGTCAAGTTTACGAGGTACGATATGTGGAGTTTGGTAAGGATAGTATCCACTACGGCTCGCTTGGATTTGAAGCCATCTCACGATGCACGGCGCTAGGACTCCATTCTTTGTACCCTGGCGAACTGCAGCATGCCCTTCTCCACCGCGTCTACACTGCAGAAGGCCTTTCAGCCGCAGCTTGGTTTATATCAACTGCAACGGGCGGTATTTCCAGCAGTTGGAAATTTTGCAAAGACATAATCGTTGATAAAGATAGAGCCAACCGTTCCCACGCCGCCGTGATTCAATCGATTTATAGATCCGTTAGCCCAAGACTGCTTTTAGCAAGTGATTGCGCATGTCTATTCGATATTTGGGAGCTACACGTAAACCCCTGTAGCAAAGTTTGAGTTTTTTTGCGCCAGCTGTGGAACCCTTGCGTTCCTGAGAGGCGAATCCTTTCGGCCCTCCAGGTGGGAGCGGTTAGAATTTCGGTGGAGGGTGTGCGTGCACTAGCATCGGCATGCATATCGGGTTCCGACCTTTGCGAGAAACTGTGTATAATCACTCGTTTGAATACTCAAACAAAGAAAACAGAAGGCTGAAAGCTGAAATTATCGGGCGAAATAATCGAGTTTGTGAGAGAGAGAGAGAGAAAAGGAGACGACTCGAGGATGCCGAAACATCGGGTAACATTGAACGATACGGGTAATTGCAGGGCAACCCAACAGTAGCAGCAACTCCTGTAACACTTGTCGCAGGTTGAGGTCAAATATATTTCTGGCCTCGCTCGATCGAGGTCGATGGATCTGAACGGACAGCTGAAGGCGGACGAGTTATGCTCCTTCCTCATTCTCCCAATGCTCATCTCCACGCAGAAATGCTGGCATGCGCTCTCTTTTTCTTCCATGCATGATCGCGACATTAGTTTTTAATTACTCTCACGCAGCCTTTCGAGCCATTCATCCAGATTGCTTGGGCTTCAGTCAATTTGCAGGGCACCTGATCAAGCCAATCACCCAATCCCTTCCCGCCGCCCTGCCGGCTCTTTCTGGTGCTTTTGTTCCTTTTTCCTGTGCCCGTTGGTGCTCTTGTTCCTGTCCCTGAGCGAGACAGCGGGCCCCAGTCATCAACAAGAATAGCGAGTGTGGCTGTAAGCAATTGCAAGGTGGAGAGCATCATTTCCCTTATTATCGAACCCGCTTCTTCGCCTTCTTCCCACTTTTCCTCCTCCCTCGAAATCAAATCCGACCCGAAGGAAACAGACGGCGTCAAAGCGAATATCGTCTTGCCTTTTGCACATCCGACCCGACCGACACTCGTTTTGCACTTTCGACGTTTCAATTCCCTCTTCTTTGCAGTCACTTCTTTGTTCCGATCTTTAAATTCGAATTCGAGTTTCGGCTGCGACGGAAAGACAGACTCAAAAGAAAAAAAAGGGGATCTCACCAGAACAACACCTTTTCTCCTTTCACGACAACGACGACGACAACAACACACCGCACCCGATCACTCCAAAACTACCATCTCCCCTCCATCTCCCGTCATCTCAAGTCGAACCCGACCTTTACGAACATTTCGTTTCCTGGTTGTGCGTGCATCTTCACCGATCTCTCTCGTTACGACCCTCCTTCTCACGACTTTCCCTCAGCCTCCTCCCTTTTTGCACGCTGTCAACTTTGTAACGTTCGCCGTAGACGGTGCCTTCCATCCGACCCATCCTGCATCTGCCAGCAAACAATTCTTACTTGGCCAGCGGACCGGCATACGACGCACCCCCCGGATCGGGATTCTATAACCATCGATCGGGCTGAGATTGTGGGGAAGAAAATAAATATCAAATCCTAGTTTGATTTTTATTTTATTTTTTAGTTGCGGGTGGGAAGTTTCTCTTGAGACATAATATTACAATATGAGTTTCTTCTCTATTTCCGCCATGGACGAGCGTACGTATTTGCCCCGCCACCTTTACATATTTACACTTCGAGTATAGAAAACTAACACGATATATCTTATCTTATCCCAGTGGCTCATTTGTTCAAAAGACAAAGCAAGTGCGTAGCATGCCCGGACACGCCGCCCAGTTGCAAAACACACGTATGCGAAGCAGGCCTGACATGCGTATTACAGGTTCAATCCTGCGACACCTGTGCCAAAGTCGAATGTCAAAAGTTGATGACAAAGAGTCAAACGAATGCGGCTGCGCAAACAACTAACAAGAGTGGGGCGCCGGTCGGCGCCATCGTTGGAGGTGTCTTCGGCTTCCTCATCATCGTCTTTGTCGTTGCTTTCTTCGTGATCCGAAACAACAAGCGAAAGCAGAAGGAGGCGTATGAAGCCAGCGTTGCGGCGTGGGCGGTCGAGAAGGATGGCAGTTCGTACGGTGGACTGAGGGACGCGAGGGCATCCACACACTCCATGGGCTCTATCGCTTCGACAGTCCTGACAAGGGCCTCCAATGTCATCCAAATCGCATACATCCCAGGCGTCACCAACAGATCCAACCCCAACTCACCTGGCTTCCTCGGAGTTCCTCCAGTTCCATCGATTCCGGGACAACATGCACCGGAAGCCTCAGGAGACCACTTCTTTTCCGCCAATGACATCGCGCGACAGTCCGTTTGGTCAACCAACTCTGGTTATACTGTTGCTAGCGCCGATCCACGTGCGTCGGTCGCAACCACAATCTACCGGAGCAATGCCATCGTTTCCCCTCTGGCCGCCACAGCCACCGTCGTGCGTGCGAAGGCCGTGGCTGTCAACGTAAAGAACTCGCCAGCGGTCAGCGGTGCGTCCTCACCAATGTACTCGGAATCGGGCACACCACCAATCCCAGAACTCGACCTCTCCAAGTTCCCAGCTCCAAAGTCAAGCGACGGTCTCCTCTCTCCGGGTGGGATGCCAGAAAGAGTACCCCAGTCACCAGCCTTTTCCGTCGGTTCCACGTTTCTGAACAAGATGACAATGGCCACCGTTCCGGAAGAAGACAAGTCTGATGCGAATTCGAGCCCTAAAACGCTTAACGACGAGACGTCGCCATTCTCGGATCGGGCTTCAATCATGACTGACACGGTCGCTCCCCTCAACATCAAACATCCCGGAAGAGCATCGCCAGCTAGGTACATAGAGGGCGATATCAGAATGAGCTTCCGACCCATTTCTGAAGTCGACAGCCAGGATAGCCGACCTTCCACCAGCAGAGGGAAGAGTCCGTTCGGAGATGAGAACAAGCTAGGACAAATATAGGAAATCAAAATGAAAAATAAAAAATGAAATCCTTAAAAAAAAAAGCAGGAAAAAAATGATTTACATTATCAGCGAGTTATCTTTATTTCTTCCGTTCTTTGGCTGGATTGTTTTTCTATTGGGCGGTGTCATTTTGTTTAAACTGGGAGTTTTATTTATTTATTTTGATATCCTCATTATCATCTATGGGCATCCTCCCTCATAACCACCATTCCCCTTGTCGATTCGGGCTTTATCAGGAGATGAGTCTTCCACACGCTCACCACCCAAACACCTTGCTCCTCTATCAAACAAGCATCTCCGTCGTAGACAAATAAACAATTTGTCTGAATTTGTTTCTTTTGTTGCAAACTCTCCAGGCCTTCTCGCCTCTCCTCATTTTCCTTAATTTCTTTGTTATCTTTCTCTATCTTTCGGCTTCGGAACTAAGGGCGTTCTTTCTACTTCTCTTCTACTCTTCACTTCTTTTGTACGTACTTATTTTTTTTTCTCTTTTTCATTTCTAAAGCGAAGCCTTCTCATTATAGTTAAAGGATTAATGAATAGCTAGCTGCGAATTTTTTTCCAAAATATTTTTTCCCGTTGATGTGCGTGTGTATTCTAGCCTCGATAAAGCTATAGGCCCACTAGTGTTAGTCGTAGGTTTCCTCCGGGAAGCAACAAAGGCGTGTATCTAGATCCATCCGAAGAAGAAAACCCATTCGCCGGTAGGGTGGTACATCCGATCGAAAAATCCGATCCGTAACCGAAGCTCGAGTCATAAACAATCGATCTCCCGTTTGATGAAAACGCAAAAAGGTCGATATTACGCCACGTGGATGACACCATCAAGTAGCTAGTACTTTTTTGTATATAGACAGAAAATAGGACGGAGAAGAAGAAAAGAAAATTTTCTTTATCCTGCGCATTCGTGAACCTATAAAATATCCCAATATACTTGTTTTTCGGAAAAGAACGAGAAGACAAAGCGCCGTATAAAGCTGCAATAGCACTCGGGGGAAAGAAAGAAAAAAAGCAAAGAAAGGGTTTAGGCGGCAGATTTACAAAAGGGAAAGGAATATGCAAAAGAGAGAGAGAGAGAAGCAACTTTTTGGATTGATTCATTAATGCTGCGCCCGTGTTCTTTCAACCTCGTACATGAAATCAAAGTACCCTTTGTCGAAATGGTGCAATCTGACATAACCATCCTCACCACCTGCATATAAAAAACCTTTGTCAGCACATGATTCTTCCGCACCAAAAGTGAAACAATTCAAGTAAGGTTTGTAAATTAATACAAATCAAGACTGAACAAGAATCGCCGTCCTAGATTCTCAAAAGAGGAAAAAATAATACAACAGAGGGTGACGTGGGAAATCTTACCAGAAGCATAGGAAACACCAGCCGGGTGTGCTGCAATCGTATTCAACGGTCCGAAATGTCCCCTCACACGTCCAATCTCATCCTCAAAAATCTTATGGTAAAACCTAGCTTCGAATTTACCCTGCCGTGTCGACGTGGTCGTCACGTCCCTGGCTTCCTGTCCACCGCCCAGAATAACAAAGTCCTTCTTCGCCGTAAGCGCCGCTGAGTTGAGGGGGGTATCCGTTTCGAACTTTTTGAGGATTTGGAGCGTGTTCACGTCGACGATTTTGGCAGACTTATCTTTAGAAGAGGTGATAAAGTAGGTCCTGTCGGCGGACATCTGCATGTCTGTGATCAGGGATTTGGGTTCGTGAATTGCAACGTTGAGGATTTGGTCGCCGTTTATGGAGTCGTATTGAGAGACCGTGCCGTCTTCGTGACCGGCGATGATATACTTGCCCAGATAGCTCCAGGCGGCAACGGTGGCTTTGCTTTTCTCGCAGGTGATTCTCAAGGAAGGTTCGTTGACTTGTTCCCCTTCGAGGTCCTGGTTGATAGGGAAGACGACTATGGTACCGAGGTGGCCCATTCGCTGTTCAGTAGTGGCAAGGAGGAACTCGCCATCTTCGGTAAATTCGACGCGCTTGACAGCTGTCGGGAAGTCCCAGGTCTTTACCAGCCTGCCGGTCTTGATATCCCATAATCTGACGGTGTTGTCGGCGGCACCACTAGCGAGGAGTGTTGAAGTCGGATTTGGATCGATGGTCCAGACGGCACCCTGGTGACCACTGTATGTCCCCAGTCTTTCACCGTTCTGTGATATAGGAAAGGAATATTGTTAGCGTCATGCGGCTCGGGGGAATATAGCGACAGGAGGCGATGGTGTACCTGTGAGAACCAGACGCAGATGAGCTGATCCTTCGAGACGGAGAACAGAAGATCACCATCCTTGTTGAACTTGACTTGCGTCAAGGCACGTTCCTACACATATCATATATGTCAGCCGGCGATATCAATGGTGGATATACGGCCGAGGTGAGAGGTGCGACGAACGTGGCCTGTGTGGGGAGAAGGTTAGCTACGATATGCCCGGAGCTGGATGGGGGACAGCTTACCTTGTAACAGAATAGGTCTCATTATGGGTTATACGATGGTAAGAGAAGGAAGTTGGCGGGGATGAGACGGGTCTGAGGGGGGTATAGAAGGGCCCGGGGCGTTGTGGGAGATGCAGACGTGGGAGCTATGTGTGGAGGTGGGTTTGATACTGCTGGGATGAGCACCAGCTTAAGCTTTTTTGGTGTGTGAATTTTTATTTTTTTCGCTTTTTGTTGCAAAATTCCAACGTCAGACAACGCAACCCTACAAACCCCGTCCAGTCCATCGTATCGTTCTCTCGGTCAGATTTGGATATCTGGCTAGGAGACGACCGTTTACGCATAAGAGTCACTCTAGTAAGCAATAATCGAGATCTTTTTTTAAGACCGAGAGAGAGAAGAAGAAGCCAATCCCAGATAATACGTCTTCATATTTCCAATTACTATTCGAAGAGAGAAGCGCCCGCAACCTGAATATCTAGATTGTACACGACAGTTGCGGGTTGATATACCGTAGAGGGCCTACACTGTAGCCTATTCTTGGTAAATTATATATAAATTCTGTAGTAATTTAAGTGTAGACGTATTGTGTAAGAAGTTGAGAATAAAAGGCCCCTTACTCAGAGAGACGAAGCAGATTGTCTGTTTCCCTCATTTGAGGCTTGATTGAATACGGTTATGAGTCATTCTGGCAATTGGAACCGATGCGGTACTTGGCCAATTTCTGGTCGGAATTACTTTTCGACGAAGCGACGCAGGCCGTCCGTCCCAAAGCAACACAAATGTTGAGGCTAAATGGCGTAGTTTTTCACAGGGCTTCCGATAGTGGATCGATCAATTGGTGGATCGAGCTGGACGGAAGCAAGACCGACGCACCGGACTGTTCTCTAATGCCACATCTCCTTATTGTCCGCAAGCCGGCGACCGCAACTTTATACCATTTAACCAACGTTCCACAGTTAATAGCCAGACCCTTAGCTTAGCTGGATCCGGTGACCGTCGCTTGGGGGTGCTTCGCGTACGTAAAATCACATCCTTGCAGCTGCAGGACCTCCACGGAACTCTGGCTTCGTCTGGCGGCGAGGTCGGAGTTCTGTGGATAGCAATTCGATACACCAGGCTCTAGCGCAGGAACGATCGAGATGGCCACATTGGCGCTCAGAGAATTTTTGGGGGCAGAAATATAAATTTCCTGCTCCGACCATTCCCATTCCCATTGAGCTGTTTATCTTTCATAGTATCGAAATTGTAAAGCAAGGGACCGCTCTCTTTCATCCATACCCTTTCTTCAACAGAGCTCCAACGCCAGTGCGCGTGGGCAATTGGGTTGATTCAACATCACACGGCTGAACAGAGACAGTAGATAAACCCCCCGGTTATCTCAAGCAAATTCTTCTTTTAAAACCTCTTCTTTGCGAGTAATTTTTCAGAAGCAAAAAGCGTCGTCGAGCAGTTAAAATTTTCGCGGATCCAAACGGACGTCGGCGCAACATCGGGGCAACCAACACTCAACAATCTCGAAGCGCAGGGGTAGTTGACGACCTTTTTTTTTTTTTCGTGTCACCACAACGCTCTCATCACGGTCGCTCTGTCCATTAGGACTCGTATTCCAGATGCCGGCCTTGGCTCGAATCTCGCGGTATGGCGTGGGTACCGGCATCAGCGTCAGCGTCAGCGTTCGAGGGCGATGCATGCGCATGTGGAGGGGTGGCAGTGGCAGCTGCAGCACCGGCGGCCGATTGGCGAGCTTAATCCTTCACCGGCACCAGTCAGCGTTACCCCACCAAAACACTGACAGCTTCCTCCACCAACCCGCGACGATAGCAGCAGCAGCAGCAAAACCCTTCGCAGGACTCAATCATCGCTCGCTCCCTACGTCCGCTTCAGCAATGGTTGCCCAGAAGATTGATGGCACCGCCATCGCCAAGTCGATTCGCGAGCGCCTGCATGACCAAATCAAGAAGAAGCAGGAGACCTCGCCGAGGTTCAAACCTGCGTTGACCATCATTCAAGGTAAGCTTCAACAAAAATCCAACAAATGGCTGCCCCGCCTGCTGACAGTTTCCAAAAGTCGGTGATAGATCGGATTCAAGTGAGTTATGACATTCCAGGCTGGATTGAGAGGAAGCCAACTGACAGCATCTTTGGGAAGGCACCTACGTTCGCATGAAGCTAAAAGCCGCAGAAGAGGTTTGTCGCGCTAATTTTTTCTTGGAAGATGAGTTTCGGCAAGAGCCATTGGCTGACTCCCTCACCAGGCCAACATTGTCTGCGAACTGAAAAAGCTCCCAGAAGATATAACCGAATCCGAGGTTGGTTACATATCCAACCCAATTAATTGAGTATATGGACAGTATCTGACTTTGAGGAAACACAGCTTCTTGAATACATCTACAGCCTGAACAACAATACAACAATCCATGGTATCCTTGTTCAGCTCCCTCTTCCAAAGCATCTTTCTGAGCACACAATCACCTCTGCTGTTGATTCTGAGAAGGATGTCGATGGTTTTGGCACCGTGAACATTGGCGAACTTGCCAAACGTGGTGGGCGTCCGTTGTTCGTCCCATGCACACCCCAGGGTGTTATGAGACTGCTCGAGGAATCTGGCGTCGATCTGAAAGGAAAAAACGCTGTCGTGCTGGGCAGAAGTGACATTGTCGGCAGCCCAGTCTCGTATCTCCTCAAGAACGCCGATGCAACCGTTACCGTTTGCCATTCCAAGACTGAGAATCTCGAGGCGGTTATCAAACAAGCAGATGTCTTGGTTGCAGCCATCGGAAGCCCCAAGTTCGTCAAGGGAGAATGGCTAAAACCCGGTGCAGTTGTCATTGATGTTGGCACAAACTATATACCGGATAGCACCAAGAAATCCGGAGAGAGACTTGTGGGCGACGTTGATTATGATTCAGCTGCTGAAGTTGCATCCTTGTTGACGCCAGTTCCTGGCGGTGTTGGACCAATGACCGTCAGCATGCTGTTGCAGAACGTTGTAAATTCTGCTACGCGCTTCTACGAGCAGACTGCTGATCGTAAAGTCACACCAATTCCTCTGAAGCTCCTTACGC
This sequence comes from Dactylellina parvicollis, assembly GCA_036971385.1. Classification (NCBI taxonomy): domain Eukaryota; kingdom Fungi; phylum Ascomycota; class Orbiliomycetes; order Orbiliales; family Orbiliaceae; genus Dactylellina; species Dactylellina parvicollis. The sequence goes on from JAJTUD010000006.1 coordinate 321,596, forward strand.
CGGTCCCTAGTGACATTGCCATCTCCAGAGCACAGCATCCCAAGAATATCAAGTCCATTGCGAATGAGCTTGGTATCACTGACTCGGAATGCGAGCTCTACGGTGCTCACAAGGCCAAAGTCAAGCTCGAGCTTCTCAATAGGTTGGCTCATCGTAAGAATGGCAAGTACGTCCTTGTCGCTGGTATCACGCCCACACCACTCGGCGAGGGCAAATCTACCACAACTGTTGGTCTCACTCAGGCTCTCGCTGGCCATTTGAACAAAATTGCGTTTGCCAACGTCAGACAGCCCAGCCAAGGACCAACTTTTGGTATCAAAGGTGGCGCCGCTGGAGGTGGTTACAGCCAGGTCATCCCTATGGATGAGTTTAACCTTCACTTGACAGGTGATATTCACGCCATCACTGCCGCCAACAATTTGTTGGCTGCTGCTATCGAAACAAGAATGTTCCACGAGAACACACAAAAGGATAAGGCCTTGTTTGGCCGCTTGTGCCCAAAGAAGAAGGGGAAGAGAGAGTTTGCTCCCATCATGTTCCGACGCTTGAAGAAGCTTGGAATTGACAAGACAAACCCCGAAGAACTGACCGACGAGGAAATCACCAGATTTGCCAGACTTGATATCGACCCCGATACCATCACTTGGCGTCGTGTATTAGATATCAATGATCGACATCTGCGTCAGATCACTATCGGCCAGGCTCCAACTGAACGAGGACAAACTAGGGTTACGGGATTTGATATTTCTGTAGCTAGTGAATGTATGGCTATTCTCGCTTTGTCCAACGACCTAAGAGATATGAGAGAGCGGCTCGGAAGCATGGTGATTGGCACTAGCCGATCTGGTGATCCGGTTACTTGCGACGACATTGGTGCCGGTGGCGCTCTCACAGCTTTGATGAAAGATGCCATCAAGCCAAATTTGATGCAAACACTGGAGGGAACTCCGGTGTTTGTCCACGCTGGCCCGTTCGCCAACATCAGGTATGCTGCTATTGAATTACAGCGAGAGAAAACTTTTTTTTATACTGATTATATGATTATAGTATCGGAGCGAGCTCCATATTGGCCGACAAGATTGCTTTAAAGCTTGCCGGTACTGAAGAGGACGAGGATTATGAGTCAAAGGCTGGTTATGTCGTTACTGAGGCTGGGTTTGACTTTACCATGGGTGGTGAACGATTCTTCAACATCAAGTGTCGATCGTCCGGACTCGTTCCAGATGTCGTTGTCATTGTGGCGACCGTTCGTGCCTTGAAGGTTCACGGAGGAGGGCCCGACATCACCCCAGGAGCGCCACTCCCAGAGGCATACAGAACTGAGAACATTGACCTGCTCAGATCTGGCTGCATCAACCTTGCTAAGCATATTTCTAATGCTAAGAGATATGGGGTCCCAGTCGTGGTTGCCATCAACAGATTCGAGTTAGTCTTCAGCTAGATCTGAAACTCAAAGTGAAATCGTCTTGCTAACTTTGAAATAGGACCGATACTGATGCTGAGCATCAAGTTATCCGCGATGAAGCAATTAAAGCAGGAGCTGAAGATGCCATCCCAGCGAACCACTGGGCTACCGGTGGTGCTGGTGCTATCGACCTTGCTAATGGTGTTATCAAGGCTTCTACTCAACCTAAAGACTTCAAACTTCTCTATGACACTGAGGGCACAATTGAAGAAAGAATGGCCATCATCGCGAAAGAGATGTATGGCGCGGATGGTGTTGAGTTGAGCGAATTGTCAAGGTCCAAGATTGAAACCTATTCGAAGCAGGGATACTCCAATCTCCCTATCTGCATTGCAAAGGTAAAATCTTCCAAGGTGCTGCTGAATATTCCTATCCTGACCCGGGTTTACTAGACTCAATATTCTCTTTCCCACGACCCTAGCCTCAAGGGTGCACCAACCGGTTTCACGGTCCCTATTCGGGATGTCCGACTCTCCGCTGGCGCCGGCTATCTCTATGCTCTAGCTGCAGATATTCAGACTATTCCAGGCTTACCAACTGCTGCCAACTATATGATGGTATTTTTAACTCTTCTCTATCGGGGTTATCGAATAAAACTAACAATTCTGTGTAGATTGACGTTGATCCAGAAACTGGAGATGTCGACGGACTGTTCTAAGTGCGCCACAAGATATAGTTTCTTAGACCAGAATCTACTTTGGAGGGTGCCCCGTACCGGCGTGGTACACAATTCAATTTCAACAACTTTGGCTTTTGGACGGAATCTAGATTTCTAAAGGTTCCTGTTATTCGAGCGCCGAATTGGATCTCAACGATACCCTGTAACTGTGTAATTTGCCTTGTACTTTTACAATATTCTAAAATAAATAGTGCTTATAGACCAAACCTTAAAAGTGAAATGCATGCACTAGATATGCGCTTGCTTGCAATCTGTAGTGTGGGCACTATACGGTCCGGATCCGTCTGTTACATCATGTGTAAAGTGGGTCTGCCTCAAAATCAACTCAGAAATAAGGTGTCAGCAAGTCATCATCTCCCGGAGTTTGTTCTAGCGGTTGTGTGTTGGACGGTATGATTGTAAGCCGAAGAGTAAGCGCGAACATATTTTAGATCGCCAGCCCTTGAGTTCATCTATATTATCATACGCTGTATTGTTCCCTTTCGAGTTTCAGCGCTTTTACGATCCTATCGGGCAATTATACCACCGTTATCTTCGGAAAAAATAGCTTGCCACAGCATCGCCCCGGTTAGATAATTTATATTGAGCATCAAATAAATCAAGTCGGCAACATGAGCGGTCGGTACGGACTCATCTACCGTATTCTCTTCTTCTACATTGAGCCGATATCCGCCCTCGGCGGGTCTTATCTCACCCACTTTTCCCCGCAAAGCTACTTTTCAAAAGTGATACCAGGCAACGACGACCCGATCTTCATCAACACGCAGCTGGTCCTGACAAACTTGGCATCCTCATACGTTCACTTTACGATCATCGAAGCTCTCCTGCTCCGCGTCACCAACGACAAGAAAGTATGGAACGCTGCAATTTTCGCCATGGTCGTTAACGATTTTATCCACCTTTACGGATTGTACGTCGCAAGAACGCAGATGGGGATCGGATTCGGATGGGATTTTTCGAAGCAGGAGGACTGGGAGACGTTCGCACCGAGTTACCTGCCTTTGATTCTGAGATTGTCATTTTTGGCGGGGTGGGATGGATGGACTGCAGATGCACCCACGTCGAAAAAACATGGCGAGACTGTGCCGTCAGTTTCAGGGACGTAACCGGTACCGTTCTTGATGTGGAGTTAGTGCGACGGGTTGGTATCTATCAATAGCTCGGGTGTATGAGGTGGCAAAAGGCACAACTGGTGTAGGCGATATGAGAGACGAAGAGACGACTTATGCACGATGGAAGGCAACGGGGCTCGACGCTGATATAAGAATGAACAATGTCTTGACTGAGTCCTATGTTTTACTTCACTATTAATTCGCTTTATTTTCCTTCTTTCCAATCAGAGAGAACTCAAAATGCAGAAGAGAGACAAAGCTCCCGAGTGCGTCATTCCCGACTGTCGACTGCGATGCTTCGCCTGTAAGATGTAAAACATGTCAGACATACGGTCTCCGGTTAGCATGCAAGCCACAAAGATATCGATATACCAGCCACATGGCCAACTGTTATTTTTTAACTCCGATTCGCTTGTCTTCGATCTCAAGGTTGATGCAAGAATATCAGCATCGTCCAGGGACGGCCAAAACTGCTATTTCAAGCATCTACGGGAACTTCTGCTTCGGCTCCATCTAAATATGAAAGGCCACGGGGTCAGGCCATTGCCTCTGATCCGTTTAATCTGAGACAATAAAAGGACTCTGCTATCGGATTGTTTCAAAGTGAAGAAAGAAGGATAGTCCGAATCATCAATGTGCGTATTATCTGTGGGCCCTGGGGGAAGAAAGCTTGTCAGTTGGAATGTATTCGAATGAGGGGTTGAAAGGTCACACAGAACCTTCGCAAAGGGAGGTGGGTACACTCACACACGGCACGATGCGGGGACGTCAATTGCAGTTTTGCAAACCGTAAAATATGCAAGACTTTGAATTGAGCATTGCGAACTGGCCATGGCTGCGTCCAAGAGAGAGCTGTCAGTGGGTCCGGGACCGGTTCAGCCTGGCAATCTGGAAATCGGGTCGAAAAACACAGCTCAATTTATCTGACATGTTCTAATGGCGCGACGGGCGTTGTAACGGTCTTCGAGATGAAACGGAGAGATTCGGTCAGTCATGCATTGCAAGCACCATCACAGCCAAACGCAACCGCTTGACAGGCATCCCTGTCTTTTCGCCATAGCTTCGACAGGTAGGCTATCGTTCCGTCCGCTAGTCAGCGTTAGCCCGCGAGGTTTAGCGAAGAGCTAAGCTCAAAGCCAGTATCGAGAGCTTGAACCCGGTTTTGGGACAGTTTCAACCTCACCGATTCCTATTCGACAGCACCGCCTCTCTATCATCCTGTTAGGTGGAGCATCTCGGCCTATCACGATTCGTCCAATCTTTTGGTCTGAGGTGGATTCCCAAGAAGGTCAGCACTTGGCCGCCTGCAATTCGAAATCTGAAGCGGTGTGCCGACTGGAGTTCACCAACTTCTCCCAATGTTTACCGTATTTGGCTGACGGTCGGATGGGCACCTCCAAATCCATCCATCCATTCCTTCTTCTGCTCTCCCATGGGCTCGACAATTCCGATATGATACACATTGCATACCTGTCTAACATGCGTTTGATACCATCCTGAACCCGGAGCTCTAGAGGAATATCAAAACAACTTAGGCATACCATGGATTTAAGAATGTCGCCGTTCTCGCGTCTCTGGCGATCAGACGACACGGCAAACTATAGCTCGAGATGTCTTTAGAGAGGCTGGAACAGAAGCCTAGACTCAGCTCGTTTCCCTTTGGATAAGAGATCGCTTCCGTTTATTCGACCATACCCAAAAGAGAGAATTCCAGACAAGAGGCGCGCCACCCTCTCTACCCGACGAGACGCTGGCTGAATTATCGCCAAGTGGGATGGTCTCGAAAAGGTGCACCGTTTGCCCGCTGTGGCATGGCGAAAAAAACTCTCCAAAATCCTCCGAATATTAAGGAGCCCGACCAGAGAAAGGATGTGAGACATGCCCCATATAGATTGGAGACATAGATAGAAACGCCCTGGTGCCAGGCATGTCAAGCGGCCCACACACATCATGACGGCCGGCAAGGCCAATGCAGAACCGCTCCCCTCGAGCCCCTCATGATCACTCACATATTCACCGAATACGGCTCTCTCGCCTAGATGGGTTGTACAGGTGTGCATGTTCTCAGGACTCGTTACCAGGTATCTTGCAGCTATTCTATTACGTTTATCGCGAAGATTCCTGTAAAATAGACCGCACCACGTTGTGGGGACTCGTATATGCAGGGAAAGCAAGGTAAACACCCCTCGTACCAACTTGCAACTCGCAATAACTCACGCAACATGTGCACACGGGCATTTGTTTTTCTTTCGAATCAGTAACCAAACCAAGAAGCTTATATTTTGTTTTTTGCAGCGAATGACCTTGTGCTCCGAGGAATCTGGGTCTAGCAGGATAGCTTGCTTGCACTTGTCTGTTTGAGATGTGAGCATAGCGTACCCGAAAAGAAAATTACAACATGATATATGGTCATGCCCGCCGCATGATTCCCCAATTAATATACATCTAGCCCTCGCAATGCCAATCTTAGGGATGCTCCTTCCTTACGTAGTATTCTAGAACTTCATGGTTTCGACCTGGGCTCTTTCATATCCTATTATATTGTTTAGGACCCGCCCACCCTTCGATCGATCTACTACTCCCCGTCTATCCGGCTCATCCCATCCCGCCTTCTTAGGTAACTTCCTACAGTAACGACACTATAGACCAAACCATGAGTGCGGATTTGAATTCAGTGTATGTTGTCATAGGTTACTATACAATCAAACTGTCCGAGCGACTGTCATGGCCGCCGTCAAATACCATCAACCCGGAGAGGAGAGGAAATTACCTCGTTCCGATCATTTCGGTCTTACTCGGCATGTCAACGATCGCGATAGCCCTTAGAATATATACAAGAATATTCGTTGTTCGAAAATTCGGAGTTGACGACGCCTTAATATTACCCGGGTACTTGGCCGCGGTCTCGATAACCGTCGCGGAGATCATAAGCTTGAGAGCCGGTTGGGGCCTCCACGTCTGGGATTTTCAACTCGATAATGCCAGGCTACTTACCATCAGCGGATACACAGTGCAGACCAGCATGGGAATTTGCTGTCTACTCACAAAACTATCTATTCTCATTTCCTACCTGCGATTTGCGCCTTCGGGTCTTCGGTTCTGGGTCATAGTCACGATCTGTTTTGTGACTTTCTGGACCCTGAGTCTAATGATCCCCCTCATATTGTCCTGCATCCCACCGCATCTTTACTGGGACACATACATTCGGACTCCTGATATGAAATGCCTGTCCCCGTACAACATCAGAATTATTCAATATACGACATGCGCCTTAAACATTCTGACAGATATCATCGTTTTACTCCTCCCGATTCCAACGATATGGAATCTGCACATGCCCATCCGACAAAAGTGGTCCTGCGTTTTGATATTTGCTTTGTGGACTATTGCCACGATTGCTGCGGTGCTCAGACTCTGGAAGACGATAACTGCTTTTGAAGCCTTTGATGCCAGCTGTAAGTAAACAAAAGCCCCTAAGAAAAAGAATTGATTGGAGTCACGAGCTCACTAATACGTCTAAATTAGGGTACGGTTATGACCTGTGGGTGTATGTTGCCTTGGAAGCACATTTAGCAGTAGTATGTGCATGCGCGCCAGGTATCAAACCACTCATGGTCAAGATTTGGCCCAAGTTCGACAAGCTAAACCAGAGTGGAAGCCCGCATGTTGCAGGAGCGGCAAGAGGGAGGGTATTGGGTAGAAGAGGTAAATCCGGTGTCATCGAACTGGTGAAATCGGGCAAATTGTTCTCTAATATTTCTTCGGGAAAATGGAGTTCAACAAACAACGATACTCTGAACAGCACGATTAGAGATGAAGAGCAAGGTCAAGGACGAGGACAGGAATTGGAAGTTCGAACTCGATCGCTGTCTCCAGACTATCGAAACTCTAGCCGAGCGCAGCTTCGGTCGGAACACATAGACACCCATACCAACCACTTGCAAAGTCCAGGGAATTCATCGGATGGTGGTGAATCTGTGGATTTGCCGCTTCAGCAGTTTTCGTCAGCCGGATCGCCGGACCGGCTACCTATCCAGAATTTTTCGCCGTCAGCGGGGGGCGGTGACCAATCGCCTGTAGACACTTTCGGTCGTCCGATCCCAGTTCCAATAGCGATTACACGAACGACGCATGTCACTGTTGAATCGCACCCTTATAACCCGAACCCGAACAGCGCAGGCTGGATTTAAGGGCTTACAAGCTCAAATATTTTCCTTTTTTATTGTATATTCGGTATCAACATCTATATATTTCTTCCCGAAGTCGTCTACTTTTGTGTCATATTTAGCGTTCGGAACATTCCTTTTCTTCAATTACCTTTTTTTCTTTCTTTTTCCTTGATTGCGATGATACCTATTGGTCTGTTTTTAGCATTTATACCCACTTCTAGGGTGAAAGTGGTCTAAGGGTTCCGCGCACTGAGCTCGTTGTATAGGCGTAGTTGGCATCTATACCTGAAGGAAAGCTAGTTCTTTCCTATGACAGGTTTTTCTTTATTCACGAGGTAACAAAGGATTTGATGGTGGGATTTGCTCGATGCATGAGCTATGAAACGAAATTACTCCAAAAACTAATATATATTGTAATGCAAACAATTTGAAACGAAGAACCGAAGAACCGAAACGGAAAGTGATTCTCGGACTTATGATTGTAATTCATTTGCTAGAGTGAATATATCCTGAGACGAGAGTAATCATGAGATTTATTAAAATGAGGTTCTTAATAGGCACCGCCTTGGTCACCTGCTCCTGCCATAGGGATCAAAGGAACCTCAACAGGAGCTTCCCCAATTCCTCTTTTCTTAGCGTCTTCGAGAATAGCAATTGTAGCAGTGGCACCGATCCGGGTAACCCCTAGAGACATAACATACAACAAATCATCGAGCGTTCGTACACCCCCAGCCGCTTTAATCTGCACCTCAGGTGCGGAGTGCTTCCTCATAAGCCTCAGATGGGGAACCGTAGCTCCCTTGTAGTTGTACAGCCCGTTCGATTGCTTCACGAACCCATACCCCGTTGACGTTTTTACAAACGCCACCTTCAACTCGGAACATATCTCGCACAACTTGATGATGTGTTCATCCTGTAGGTAGTCGTTCTCAAATATGACTTTGAGGATAGCACCCTGCTTGACCACAGCCTCGTTGATCTGACGTATTTCGTCTGAAACGTAGTCCCACTCGCCACCGAGCGCTTTCCCGATATTGATAACCATGTCGATTTCCTGACCGCCAGCTTTCACAGCGGCCTCAGCTTCGAAGACTTTAACTTCCGTGGTGCTATTGCCGTGCGGGAAACCGATGACAGGGCAGACGAGAACGCTGGTACCGGCGAGTTCTCGCTTTGCCAACGGTATGAGATAGGGTTTGACGCAAGCGGTGGCGACGTTGTACTCCCTGGCAATCTTGAGACCGTCGAGAATGTCTTGGTCTGTCATTGTCGGGTGGAGGAGAGAGTGATCAATCATCTTGGAGATCTGGGTGAGAGTAACTTTGATCGTGCCGGCCGACATTTTGATTACCTTTTTCTTTCGATTGAGAAGTAGGATGCAAGCTTGTTCGATAGTATGAACGACTGTGGAATATTTGCAGCGAAGGCGGGATTATGTGTTGAATTTGTTGGACCTGCCCCGCATATATACAGTATCAGCAGATTTTGAAGTTTAAATACAGATCTTAAGATGATCTTGTGAGATTCCAATCGGTGTTTCGACGGGAGCATTGTCGGAGCCAAGCCGAAATCTTTGCGGAGGTAGCATCTCCGCAGGACCGAACGATGTTAGGAAATCGTTAGAACTGGCCACTGAGACCATGTACGCTATGTGAAGTGCTTAAACGGACCATTCTTCATCACGTGAAGCGCCGGCTTCGAAGCCTCATGAGCTCAACATACGGGAGCTGATAGAAACCTAAGTGCAAATTTGCTTGTAATCATCTCTACAATCATAGTGGATTGACTCATTGTACGCTATATCCAAAGCTAGAGATAAAGGCATAGAGGAAATATTCTTCCAATCGGCAGGTTCAGCGAGATGCCGGTTTGGATACGTTGATAACAGCACAGCCATAAACTAACTTGTAACATCTGGACACATCCTTACTGACAGGATCATTGCCGCTATATATGGATATTCTCTCCAACGCACGTGCCCAGAGGGAAAAATAAATCGGCTTACTGTTGCGACTTAATCATACTAGCTTTATTATTTACATTTGATATCAAATTTGCAACATCTCGGTCGCGTGGCCTAATGGCAAGGCGTCAGTTTTCGGTATTCAACTTAGGTTGGATGACATACACTGAAGATTGCGAGTTCGATCCTCGTCGCGATCAAAAATTTCCTTTTTGCTTCCCTGTCGACTCGGTTCCCCGTTTTCAGTTCGATCGATTTATTTTTTGTAGCCAAAGGTCTCGAAGACGTTGTCAAACTTGTGTTGGTTGGGCCTTTGAGTGCCCGAGTCTCTGCCATTTACACTCTGCAAACAATCCAACTTTATAAAATATTTTCTTCAGTCTGATTGTTGCATGTGACGCCATTAAAAAGACTTCATTTTCGAATCAGGTTGTAGATTTTCATATAGTTGAACCGATTATGCAACGTATAAATAAAATCATCAGCTGCAGCAGAAGCTTGAGGAAACTGATGAAAGAAATTTCACCTAAATCTTGCACGTTCTTCGGATGTAACTAGAAACTAGGAAGGAGAGAGGTAGCTGGGGAGTTCAATCCAACCAATAGCTGCAGTGCTTCATGTGATCAATGTCCAAAGGGCTGTTCTTGATGCTAAAAGGTTCGCTCGATTTCTTATATTTTGCGTTGGACGACGTTACTTGTGCACGCACATTCTCTGTCATATTTTGTCACCAAACTACAGCAAGACACGAAAATACCCAATTGCTGAAACCAAATTTTCGGAACGAGATACGCCGTTCCACCGCCTGCGGATCACCCGTTGGCAGAGGTACGGTACCTGGCGACTCGCAAGATGGTATCAGATTTCGGCATATCTATCCGCGTAGAAATTGTCGTTACTCTGCTGTCTTTTGCAACACTCGAGGTTACCAGGTGAGATTTATATACATGTAGCCTAGCGAAATTTGCAAGAAATAGGCTGATATATAACCTAGCGGAGCTTCGAAGTGGAGCCGTGCGACCCACACATCTCCGCGAACACAACATATGTAGACCATCTCAATGGCTAAAAGACGTCATGGGATTAGGCAAAACGGGGACTGAACCATGGAACATCGTAAACAAGTGCCATGGCTTCGTTCGGACTGCTTTATTTTGGTAATCGCTTCAGAATTGGAGCAAGCCTTTTAGGTAGGAAAAAGGCAGAGGCGTTTCTCGGCTAGTTCCCTTAAGTTATCTTGCGGGGCGAGTTGATCCGAAGCCACCACCCGCCGCGACGTCTGGGGTCACTTCACCTGTCCGAATTACAACAGGGATATATGGTGTTGGTACATCACGGAGTAACTCCATTTCCACGAATCCGCATGCCCTTGCAGTGGTGACTGGCACACCATACACAAACATCTACCGTACACCGAGTTTATTGCTCTATGTACCACGCTCGCTACTTGGGATGCTGAAACCATGCTGCAGATGTACGGTATAATATTGACGCAGGTCCAAAAGCTCTTCCTTACCTCAGGGATTTTGGCAGCTCGTAAAGTCGCATATATATCACCGAAGGAAATGATCCGCAGGGTATGGATACCATGTAGGTCAACTAGGTCTGGAGTATTCCGTAGAGCTTTCAGGATTCTGAGGTCATGGATATCGGCTGATACGGTTAAAAGACGACGATAATATTTCCCCGTCGTCCTGGATGATCGGGAAGCCCTGATCTCATTTTTTCAGGCTCTCCCATGACATTTGAGATCGGATAGGACAGTATGAAATGGTGAGAGGGTATAAAGAGAAGGGGTCCGGCCAGCTATCCCATGGAAAGCTCCGATCTTCAGTACAGCTATAGCAAGCAAACAGCAAACCTGCTGGAGCATCGATTGCTTGTCAAATATGCGCGTCTCAACTCTTACTGGCGGGCTGCTTCTTGCGGCAGCCCATGTCGCTCGTGCCGTCCCTCAGGGGGGCTTGGAGAATGCCTTGTACAAGGACTCTTCAGCGAATATCGATGATAGAGTCGCAGATTTGCTAGGGAGAATGAATCTAGAGGAGAAGATTGGCCAGTTGATGCAAGGTAAGCTGGATATATCTCCAGTCTAGATCTGGGAATCTCACTACTAATATCAGTTTGACTAGGTGATTTGTCCAACTGGCTCAATATCAACACCGGCGTATACAACAGAACCGCATTGGAGGTCAACTTCGAGTACAAACAGGGTTCTTTCTATGTCGGGTTCCCTATTCCATGGGATTGGGCGGCTGAAAATATCAAGCGTGGACAGAAATACCTGGTTGAGGAGACTCGCCTTGGTATCCCTGCGTTTGTTCAAACCGAAGGCCTTCACGGATTCCTACTCCCCAATGCCACCATTTTCAACTCTCCAATTGGTTTTGGGTCCTCCTTCAATCCCGATCTAGTCCAGAAGGCAGCCGATGTTATCGGTAAGGAAGCGATAGCCTTTGGTGTCAGTCAATTGTTCGCTCCGCTGTCGGATCTTGCCCGTGAACTTCGGTTCGGTAGAGTCGAGGAGTGTAACTCGGAAGATGCTTTCCTAGCTGGTGAAATATCCACGGCTATTGTGAAGGGCTTCCAGAACCGCAAGGTTTCCGCCATGTTGAAGCACTTTGTTGGTGCCAGTGGCCCTGAGGGTGGTGTCAATACCGCTCCAGTCCACGGTGGAGAAAGAGAGTTGAGAACTACTTGGCTGGCTGCCTTTAAGAAACCGATCGTGGAAGGTGGTGCCCTGGCTATAATGTCTGGATACACCGCCTATGATGGTATTCCGACGGTTGCTGACCACCATGTTCTGACCGACATTCTGAGGAATGAGTGGGGTTACCAGTATTACGTTATGAGTGATGCCGGCGCTACGGATCGACTTTCGGATGCATTCAAGTTGTGCCCAGCCAAAACTACTCAGGCTGGCCGCGAGTGTATTACAAAGAAAATTCTCGAAGCTGGTAATGATGTGGAGATGGGTGGTGGCTCCTTCAATTTCAGGTCAATTGCCAATTTGACCAAGAACGGACAGCTCGATATTGCTGTCGTTGATCAAGCTGTTGCGAGACAATTAAAGGCCAAATTCACCATTGGACTGTTCGAAAATCCATACAGTTCTGTCCCATTCTCTAAAATCGACAGAGAGGTCCATACTGACCGAAACGTGGCTGTTGCTAGAGAGTTGGATCGTGAGTCTATCATCCTATTGGAGAACCACGAAAAGACCCTCCCACTTTCCAAATCTGCCAAAGTCGCTGTTATTGGCCCTATGGCCCATGGTTTCATGAACGTAAGTCCCGTTCGTAATCAAACCATAGATGAATTCAATGCTAATCAAGTCATTTAGTACGGAGACTACGTGCCTTTCAAATCGTCACAACGCGGTATTACTCCATATGATGGCATCAAAGCTGCTATTGGCGCGGACAAAGTCGTTTACGCTAAAGGATGCGAGCGTTGGTCGTATGATGAATCTGGATTCCCAGAGGCTATTGCGGCTGCGGAGTCGGCGGATGTTGCTGTTGTCGTCGTTGGTACATGGTCTCGGGACCAGAACGAGCTGTGGCAAGGTCTCAATGCCACAACTGGCGAGCACGTTGACGTTCACTCCCTCAACTTGGTCGGTGCCCAAAGCAAGCTCGTCAGAGCTATTGCCGATACTGGAAAGCCCACCGTTGTTGTGTTCTCCTCCGGTAAACCGATTACCGAGGACTGGATTGCCAACTATACCGCTGCTTTGGTTCAGCAGTTCTACCCCTCCGAGCAAGGTGGCCACGCTCTTGCTGATGTCTTGTTCGGTGACTACAACCCCTCTGGAAAGCTTTCCGTTTCCTTCCCACACGATGTCGGCACGACTCCATCGTACTATGATTATCTAAACTCGGCCCGTGCATGGCCGGATCCGGGTAAGGACTACGGGAACGGAACTCTTGTATTTGGACACAACTACGTCCTGAACAACCCTGTGCCATGGTACCAATTTGGCTTCGGAAGATCGTACACCACTTTCAAGTTCAGCAACATCAAGCTGTCGAAGAAGCAGATTCCTTATGCCGAAGCGCAGACCAGTGCCACAATTACTGCCATTGTTGATGTGACAAATACGGGCGACCGTGACGGCCAGGAAGTTGTACAGGTTTATATTAGAGATTTGGTCAGCAGCGTTGTTACCCCGAACCAGTTGCTGAAGGGTTTCAAGAAGGTATTGATCAAGGCCGGCGAGACCAAGAATATTCGGATTCCAATCGACGTTTCGGATTTGGGTGTTTGGGGTCTTGGGATGAAGTATGAGGTTGAGAAGGGAGAGTTTGAAGTGGCGGTCGGTAACAGTGCCATTGACATCTTCGGGACCGCTATCTTTGAGGTTGTCTAGGCTGGGATATATACATCAAGATTGATAAACTGTAAATTATTGTATCATAGAGAATTTATTTCAGCCATCATTACAGAGAGAACCTTAATAAGCTGAGTGTCTTGGACCCGTCCAATCAATGTAATTACGCAGGCGGCCATCCTCGATATACGCGATATCATGCTTGATAAGAATATATATATCCGTGACAAAATAATTGAGGAAGTGTTGCATTTTGGCGGCTTGGAAAGTGCGTTGGTGTGGGCTTCCGGATTGGGAAGTGAGAGTGCGTGTCTGACCACTCAACGCGTGCGACACGTCCAGCCAACACATTTCCGCAGATCGATTGTTTACCTGCAGGGGTCGTCATTATAATCAATCAACAGTCCGTGTCTGGCCAACTTCGCTCCCTTAAGCCCCATAACCACCCGACTACCTATCTGCCAAATTCACCGAGAAGCAGTGTCATCAAACCTCTATCAGTAACCCAAGGCCTTCACGTACAATGTCCACGGCATCTTCACCGGCAGCCTCGCCGTCCTCGAGAGCATATGCCTCTCCATCCCCACCAAAAAGCCCTGGAATCGACCTGACAATGACCCCGAGAACGAGGGTTGCCCGTATGCTTGCCGACTCATCAGATTCAGACTCGGATGAACCAATTTCTCGATTGAACATCAAATCCTCACCCAAACCGAGAAGCTCGCCGGTCAAGAATTCGGCAGCATCGAGACTAGCTGAGGATGATGAGGATGATGACGAGGTGCCAGTTGCTCGTCACAGAGCTAGGCCGGCTAAGAAGGCGATTGGCTCGGACTCTGAAGACATAGAGATGGCGGATGCAGATGCTCCTAATCCGAAGGGAATGAGTGCTGCCGATCGCCTGCGACAGAGATTATTTGGTAACCAAGCTAAAAAGGATCCGGCACCCGAATCTGACAAAGATGATGAGGAAGACGAAGAAGATGATACACCAAAACCGGCGCGAAGGCGAATTCTGAAAAAGAAATCATCACCGATACACTCCACTACAACCTCACCTTCTCGCTCCGTCGCAAAATCCGCGTCGCCAAAACCCAACGACACAAACTTAGACAGCGAGAGCGATATTACCGTTAAATCTAAGAAATCAAAGAAGACCACGAAGAGCAAAGAAAAGTCTGTTGTCAAGAAAAACAGGAAGCCAAAAAAGCCAGTAACCCAAAATGGTGCCAGTGGATCCGAGGCGAATGCTCGTGGGTCCGACTCTGACGATGGATCGATTGGAAGCTTGGAAGACAACGAAGTTAATGCGCTTTTCGAGGAATCAAAGCTTATGCAACTTGTTGGCCAAAAGAGAAGGGCGAATCAGGCGAAAGAAGCAGCAGAGGAAGCCAAAAGAAAGGTTAGGTTTGAAGCGTCACAGCAAATGGAAGAAGCGGATCTAGAGGGGATATTCAGTGATAATTCAGATCCTGACAATAACAAGCGCTCGAAAGCGAAAGCGAAACGACCACCTGTTAGGAAAGCCTCGAAAAAGGCCGAGTTTGAGATGCGGGCAGAAACGCAGAGGTTGGCGAGAAATCAGAACCATCAACTTCCGGAACCTGAGAAGATAGTACACCCTGTCTCGGATTTATGGGAGATCTTTGGAGGCAAAAACCCGAACCCACCACAACCAATCTCGCAACCCGAATCAGCAGAGAGCTTAATACCGCAAACATCTGAAATCGAGCAACCTAGCCCGCCATCATCGTTTACCACATCACCAAAACTAAAATCTGTTCTAGAAACGACTGTGCAGGAACAAAGCTCCGAAAAGCCGAAAGAGATTCCAAAGGATGAGGATGAGTTGCCATCACTAGAGCAGCTGATGCAGGAGTCTTATGTCCCCGAGGAGGAGGTTATATCTGTCAAAGAAAAAAGAAAGGCCATCGATCGCGATGTCGAAATGCTTGACATACCTACTGATCGAAAACTGGGCTTCTCGGCTATACCGAAGCTCAGCACTGATAAGAAACAAATTTCTCTCATGGGGCCAAAGACTAATGTCCAACCAGCTGATGATTCGGATTCCGACGATCTTGAAATAATAAAACCGCCAACTGCAAAGCCTGTGCCAAAGAGTGATCCACTTAGAGACCTACGGAGAATGGCCCGGCTAAATGCCCACGATACGGAGCGGACGAGCCGCCACAAAAAAGGACCAGTTAAAGATCCAAACTGGCGAAAGGATTTGCTGAGAAAGGCGCAGGAGCAGATCAGGGCGGACGAAGAGGAAAAGAAGCAAGCTCTTCGTGCACAGGGATTCGAGGTATTGACTGAAGAAGAGAAAATAAAAGAAGCGCTATTTACCGAAGACCTAGTCGAGAGCGCACGGCAAGAAGCCATGGAACAGAAGGAGAAAGAGAGAAGGCAAGAAGCGCGGGAGAGGGGCATTCGCCTAGCCGATTTGTCAGACGACAGTGAGGACGACGATTGGGATGGGAGCGGAAGAGAAGATAGCGAGGCTGAACCTGAAATCTCCGGTAGTGAAGAGAGCGAGGCTGATAGCGATGAATCGGCAGACGAGGATATTGGAAACGAGACGGAAATCAAAGAAATACCCGGAACTCCATCGTCCGCTCAGCGACATTCGAGTCCACTCCGACTTTCTGATATGCCGCCAATGGCGGAGTCGGACGATGACGAAATGGTCGAAAACACTCCTGCCCCACCTGCGGTTTCGCGGCGCCAGCGTGCCCGAGCTGTTGTAAAAGACGATGACGATGAGCAAGAGGAAGAAGACCAGCCAACTGCAAATGAATCTATCACACAAGTGCCATCGAGTATGGAAAGCCCTCAAAAGCCAGCACCATTTGGTAATCTAAAGGCTGTTGGATTGCCAATGGGTCTTACACAAATGTTCAATTCTTCCATGCAATCAGACGCTGTTCCTGCCAGCATGGAGGAGCCCAGCCAACAAAACGTCCCGTTCGCAGAGTTTGGAGCGCAAGCACCAATTATGGGATTGACGCAAATGTTTGAATCTTCAATGGATTCTCAAGCGAACGGATCGATCGCACAAAACAGAATGGACATGCTCCGAGGAGATATCCCAGAGGACTTGAATATTTCCCAGATCCCCCTGGAATTCAATCATAAAGATACTCAGGCTGAGACTCAGGGTTCGTTACTAGATTTGAACTATTCACAGAGCCAGATACAGTACGAGCCAGAGTCACTGGTCGATCCCATGATGGATGCGACGCAAATGTCGTACGTTCCTGACCCAACGCCAGATATGGGCTTCCAGTATAATCCTGGTGATGCTCCTCCACGATTTCAAAGACAACCGAGCCAGCTTACGGACTCCCAAGCCCTCTCTGGCGAGAAAGATATCATCCAATCCGGGCTTACTGAGCCCACCGTAATTCTTTCCCCAGAAGCCACAGCCACCAGACGCAAAAAGGGGAGACTGGTCCGCAAGAATCGTGCTGGATCCAAAGATGTTGAGGGAAGCGAAAAAGCTGGTAGCGACGGCGAAGCTGATTCATCTGTTTCGGAGGGACCGACTAACGCATTCGCCCTTCTTGGGAAAAAATCTAAGAAGCAAGTCGCGGCGTACGACAAGAAAAATAGCAACGCGAGGGGGATGTTTCAGGAAGCCGCTGAGGAATCCGAGGATGAATATCACGGCCTAGGTGGCAATAGCGACGAGGAGGATACCGACGAAGAAGCCCTGGCAGAAATGGAGGATATGATTGACAATGAGACAAAAGACGAAGATGATGGCGAGCATGCTGAACTGCATTTGAAACGCGCTGTAGCTGACGACGAAAAGAACGTCCAGAAGCTTATGAAGGATATAAAACACGGTAACCTGCGCAAAAGACGCGGTGAGGGGTTCGGTCTCGATGATGACAGTGATGACGAGGAAGAATATCGCAGATCTAAACGGAGAGCGAAGAATGCTGCAGAGAGAAGACGACTCTTGTTACAGGATGAGAACATTTCTAAGCTTGGTAAGAAGAGACAGTCAAATTCAAGTATTCCTAGTACCTACTGACATGAAATTGTTACAGCCGACAATCAAAAGCGACAAGCATTCCTGAAGGTCATCGAGGAAGACCGAGCGGCCGAGAAGAGTTTCCTTGACGATGAAGAAGACTTCGACTTTGCGGTTCACGAAGACACACAAACCAACGACACTCTGCCTGTCGACAAGGAGCTTGAGGCTCAACCAGAAGTAACAGAGGAGTCTGAAAAGATCGAATCTATAAATCCTCGTCGGACCAGCAAGAAGCGAAAGACGAAGACTTCCCTCGAAGTCCAGCGCACCGTTTCATCCCTTCTCGATGACGGCGTGGATAATTACCTCGCCAACGAATCGTCGGATTCCGATTTGGAGATAATTGACTTTGACAACATCAGCAAGCGTCCCAGGTTGAACTACATTGATCGTGTCGCAGAGAAACGAAGTGCTACTACCACTAGCGAAACTGCAAAATTGGCATATCATCGTGGTAACACCGACCCGACAGGTCAATTCAAGGTTCCTCATCTGTTGAGGCGGTCGACGACACAGTCTATAAGCGAAACGACAACAGTAGCGCCAAAGACGGGTTTCGCAGAGACTACTACCAAGATGAAGAAGGCTAGGGCTAGTGGTGCGAGTATAAACTACCAATATAGAGAGGCAGCGAAGCAGAAGAATATCGAAAAAGTATCAAATAATAGGAAGAAAGAGGAGAAGAAGGTTATGGGCGCCAGGAGAACTGATGCGGCTAATGTTTTCAACGCTGGCGGATTTTCTTAAAATATTTGTACAGATTTTGGGAGGAGTTTGTTATTCAATATTGCGCTGGAGTCAAGCGTTTGGCGTTTTGAGGGTTCAATGATCGTATTTATCACCACGAGTGTTATAATAGTGAGATAGGGATATTCATAAAATGATATATATTCTCAATAATAAATTAGTATCGAATAAAAATCTTAGCATCGTATCTCTATGGATCCCTCGCCCGCTCTACTCAGGTACTTGACTCCTTTGTACGGTTTCACTGTCTCTGGTAAACCTTTCCCACCGACGATATTCAAAGAATCAACCTTGAGCCCACTCAACAATGCACCCTTAATTGTAAAGTCTAATAGTACGCTCCTGGGCATCGAGGCGATCATTTGCGCTGACGGCACCGACTTTTTATCCTTCGCCTTTGCAGGTGTAGAAGGCTCCTCGCTCGAAGTCTTACCACCCTTCTCGCTCCCTCCGGCTTCATAATTATTATCGTAATTCGACAACTTGCCAGTCTTCTCCTCGTCTTCGTCCCCATCCTCATACGTGCTCTTCACCACCACCTCGGCTTTAAAAGTATAGCTACCGCCCGGCACGAGCGCGGTGTTCGGCAGCCTCCAGTTGATCTGGTTCTTCTCCGTGTCGTGGAGGAAATCGCCTTTCGAAGCTCTGGTGTTTATGACGGTGCGTACCTGCGGTGGGAGGGGTATGGACACGCTGACTTCCTCCATGGCCGGATTTGAGCTGCTCCCGACACCGCTCGAAGCACCTTGTAAGAACTGGGAGGGGATACCGGCGCCACCGCTTTGCGCCGCTATCCTGGCGAAAGCGGAAGAGCCGGTGGACTGCTGGGTTGCTGCGCTGCAGTACGGCGACGATCCGGGAATCGTGAGCCTGACCTCGAATTCGTTGGAGTTGGGTCCTAGTAGCGTTTTCGTGGTTACGGAGACCGGGAGCTGGAAACTGGACGGCGCGGATGGTGACGCCGAGAAGCTCGGGAGCATGTTGACCTCGTAGGACGCCAGGACGAACTTGCCGTCCGGTGGTACGAATGATAGCTGCCCCGGTTGGGCGTTCCATTTGGAAAGACGAACGCACGGGTGGAAAACCGGGGCTTCGAGGGCCACGCCACCGCCGCCACGGGCTGTGGGCGTTCGGAGGGAGAGGAGCATATCCGGGATGCCGGAGATTTTGGCGGTGAAGAGCATGTTTCCGGATACTCGGGAGGCTATGGGACGTCCGGACGGTGCCACGGTGCAGTGGAGGGTTTCGAGGAGGTCGAGGTACATTTCGTTGGAGGTGTGCTTGACGTTGGCTCGACGCCATGGTATGGTGGATATGGTGCTGGGTGCCGTGCGGAAGGGGTCTAGAGAACCGCTATATGTTTTAACGGATCAACAAGCAGGTTCGACGGAAGGGGTTTGCTGCGAATAGAATGAGTACCTGGGTAGTGTGACTGTCGCGAGCAGCTTCTTCATTATGCTCGGAGGAAGAACGACGTCCCTCAGTCCGTTCGGCTCCGTATTGAATGGCAAGCCGTCGTCGCACATCTCGCCCAAGAGTTCTGCGACGATGTCATAGTTGCCTTCGATTTTGGACGGTATTAACGGCGGGCTGAAATAGTCTTCTAGTACGTCTGCGATTCTGTGTAGAAACTCTAATACTAGGAGGGGTTCGACTTCTGATGTTGCCGGCGAGAGGAAGGTGAGATTATTGTGGACGATGGAGAAGAGTAAGGTTGGTGGGGAGAGGTGGGAGAGGTAGATGAGGGGCGGCCGCGGGGTCGAATGCGAGAGGTAGGATGTGATGTATTCCTGCGCCGAAGCTGTGGGACGGTGCCGCCAGTTATGCTGAAGGATAACAGAGCTGTGACAGGGGTTAGCAAGGGGTGCTATCGGTTGTTGATATCGAAGCTGCAGAGATGGGGCTACTTCTGACTATCGTATATGTAGAGGGCCTCTACTGTGCCAGCCATGGTGCTAAGTCGCCTGTCGCGTATGGCTCTGATTTCGTTCGAGTGGTCGGTAGTAGATATAAACGATTATGTACGAAACTTTGGAGGTTGAGATATAGTGGAGCCTTTGGGAAGGAGGTATCCAGGGTATGGTATCTGTATTGTATCCGCGATGCAGGCCGGAGAAGGTGGGATGTTTTGGTCATGGGATGGAGAGATGTGTTGACGGACGTTGGCGCCGGTTTCTTTGCTGCCTCCAACATCCTCACGAGCGCTGCCCAAATGTCGACAACGGCCGGAAACTCGGAGCCCACTGCGCTGACGGATGAGGAGAGGCAGAGACTTGCCAAATATGACTGTCTTCCTTGCCGTATCACAGGTAAGACCCCTAGCAAGGTGCCGCTGCAGTGCGATGCATGGACTAATTGATATTTGTCACAGGTGCCGCCGCCTTTACTGGCCTGGGAGGATACATGCTGGTGGCCGGCCGGCGTCAACTGGCCGCAGAACAAGCCAGCCTGAAGGGATGGCGGCTGCTGGCGAGAAAAGGCAGCATCCACGGCATTGGAATAGGCCTAATCGCAGCTGGCTTGTACAGACTGGTCAACTAGTATCGACTCGCTGGTCTGTAAGTTGGTCGTTAAAATTCATTCGGACCTGAGCGGGAAACGGTCGCTCTCTTCTCATTCACAATACGATTACTTGATCAACTGAGTGCCAAATGTAAGATACGGGGCGAGCAAATATCGCTTCATGTAAATATATACAATCCAAAAACACTGAATATGATAATGTACCAGGCGGTTACGGTGAGCTGCCTACACAGCAGACAGGCAGCAAGCAGACAGAACACTCGATACATTTGATTTGATCGAGAGAAGTTGAGATTGTGGAAGCCAACGGAGGGCAATGAAGAGTCGCTTCAGACATGTAGTGAGGAGGTTTGGCATCGATGCGAAGAGGGGGTGGGTTTTTCAACAGTGACTCGGCTTGCTAAAATGCAACAAGGCGTGGAACGGATACGAACAGCTGGGGAAAAATAGCGACCACATTAACGAAGGCTCCTCTGTCCTGAGATTTTTTGGATGCGTCTTCTTTCTCCTTATTTTCAGGTCAACCTGGAGGTAGAAATAGTAGACATCTTTGACTGTGCTATATTCTTGTCCCAAAGCCATCAAGGCCGGATGGGTGTGCAATAGGCGATAATACTTGTAAGACAAAACTCGCTTTCAATTTGGTTTCCACTTTTTTTTACGCAATCATCTATGCTTTGGGTTTCTTTTGCGAGCCGATGGTCGCCATCGAAGGTTGGTTACGATCACGAATTCGAGGTGGGGGTGGCGGCTGGCCATTCTTTTCCGCTTTCTTCGCAGCACTTGTGTTGATGATATAATCGGCCCATTCTTCAAGGTCGACTGGGAGGTCCAACTTGATAAAGTCGTGATCCTACGTTGCGGAAGAGATACGAGTCAGTAATTTTCGAGTTGCGTTACGGAGAGAGTATCATCCACGTACCAATAGTTCCGTCGGAGAAAGTCGAACCTCCGGTTTTTTGGCCAGACATGCGTTACAAAAGCTCGACAGTTCGTCCGGATATTTGCCCTCCGGAAGTTGTGGAGGGTCTTCGTTGACGATAAATTGGAGCAGATCCAAGATACCCATCGGCCCAGAGGATGCACGCTTATCGCCGTTCCCGCTCCCGCCTCCAAACGGAAACTCCCCTAGCGCAAGTTCCATCATGGATAAACCGAAAGACCAGACATCACTCTTGACGGTGTATTTGTCTCCCTGTATGCGCTCCGGCGACATGTATGTGGATGTACCGACAAAGGTCGCAGCTAGGGAATTGACTAGTTCTGCGGAGACACCAAAATCGCCCAGTTTGATTTGACCGTTGCCGTTGACAAGAATGTTGGATGGCTTGATGTCTCTGTGCATGATCTTGTGGATATCATAGAGGTAGACTAGTCCCTTGAGGACCGATTCTGCGATGATACGGAGATGAGCCACATCTAAAGATCCTATGACGCTCGAAATATGATCCAGAGACCTGAGCGTGTGTTCCCAAGTTAGTTTCGTTGAAGAAAAAAAAGTGTATGGATTTTGTTGTAGCCTGGAAATCAAAAAACCGCTTACCCAGCCTCCATGAACTCCATGCACATGATGACGTCTTCATCGTTTCTGTATGCACCGTAGAAGGATACGATATAGGGCGAGTGGCACTCGTACATGATTTGCAGTTCACGTACGATTCGTTGGCGGATGACTAGTTTCGCTTCTATATGTATGACCTGAGTGGGACAATTCATGTTTTAGTATATTGCTCCGATGCATTCGTGGTTGGTTGGTTGATGTCGTTGGAGTAGTCGGTACCTTTCTCGCCATGAGCATCTTGCGAGGCTTATAAATGACTTTGCTGACGGTTCCACCATTCCCGGCACCCAATTCGTGTAGGACATCAAAGTCCTCGTGGCGTAACTTCAACTGAACCTCGACTCCGAGTTCGAGGTCGGAGAGCTTTTCGACCAGGGTGTCCCTCTTGTCGGATTTGAGTGCCAGCGAGCCATTGCTGGATTCGGAGCCCCCAATCTTGAGACCCCTCGTGTTCTTCCTCTTCATCGACCGCGGGGCAAACTGATCGGCAGCCATGTTGACGACGGGGATGAAGGTTGAGAGCGCGAGAAAGGACGTGTGCTGAAAATCTCAGATGATGGGGGGTTGTCGAAGGACGTGAGATTCCACGAGGGGTAGTTGGTGGTCGGTGGTCGGTGGTTGGGTTGGTGGTTGCAGCTGAGGGAATGCAACAAGTTTGGGGGGTGGAGCTAAGCTCGGTGAATTTGTGAGGACTGGGAAGCCTCACGTGTGTTGCCGAACGCTAAAGGGGCAGGGCGCAATCAAACGGATAACGCAGCCGACAGGGAGACGTCCAGGACGGGATGGAAAGACGAGCGTATTTGTTTGTTGGAGATGGACGGAGGGGAGGACGGACGGAGGAGGAGGAGAAGGAGGAGAGCCGCTTTTTAAGTAATCTGTTCTCGGAGAGAGGAAGAGTGAACGAATGGCGGCGGAGGAGGAGTGTATAATTAGCAGTGGTTCAGTCTGGGCCGGGTTTGGGATGTTTCAACCCGCAATTCAGGGACGGCACCGCGGTCACAGAATGATTATCTCGACTTCACTTCACCGGTTGCATTGCTCTCGAAGCTTGTTCTCTCTCTCTCTCATGTGGGGATCGAGTACGCTACTCCCGTCGGGGTGAAATCGGTGCCAACAATTCTCCATCACGGGCATCCCGAGCCAAGCACTCGATCGAGCACCTTCCAGTGCCTGTATATACTAAAGTATTCACACATATAAAATATCTTCGAACCTGGGGAATCCGATCCCCCATCGACAGGCCGTCATGTGAGTCGTCACGGTTCAAAGTTAGGCCCCATCGAACACCGGCCAGGATCAGGCGAAAGCTGCCTAAACGGAGATGCAAACAATCAAACAATAGCGACTCACTCGGTCGCTTTGGCTGCCCGGAACCAAACCAGTCCACCCGGCGACATGGCGAGATCAGACGGCACTCTGGCCCTGCCGCTGACGGCCGGGATATTTGCCATATTCCATTATATTCTCACTTTTCGATGGCTGCATCCAGTGATTGATAAGCCGATAGCTCGAGCATTCCCCGTGGGCGCGTGAATTCAGAGCTCTTGGGCCGGTCCTTCGGTCATATTAAGAGGGTTTCGAAACGTCTTTTTGAAGACGGGGATGACCCACGTTGGCGTTCAGCTGCTGAGGCCCATCCGCTTCAAACATCAAAGGTTTCTTGTGCGAGTTTGGGACCACGCCACAAGCGCCGGGCTAATCTTTGCGATTTTCGTAGCAGGATTCACGGAGGAAAGGCCCCGAGATGAGGCAATCAACTTCTTGTTGAAAAGTGTAATCGAATGCGGCACATACAAGTCAGTATACATATAGCAGCAGCTTGATATCAACATGGGTGGATTGTGCGGCACGATGAATTTACCTCGGACGGACCAAATACAGATGACCGCGACGATTTTCGAACGCAAAAACCCAGTCTACTGGCACATGTAGATATGAGCATCTTTAGTATATAATAGAATATAAACTTCCCGACACGGCCTGGTCGGATAGTGTTCCTTCCCTGTCAACCAATTCCGAGACAGTCGTCATTCATGATATTGTTGCAATGTCGCGACGTCGATGTGAGGTCCGAGATGCGTTGTGGGTGTTGCTGTGGCGCGTGCGTGTTGGAAGTGTGGCTCGACTCGGCTGGAGAGGCAAGGTCAGGAAACCAAACGCCTCTTCTCTTCCTTTCGCGGAATCGATCGAACGAACAGCTTTCCCATCCTCTCTTCATCAAACAACCTCCCTCTCGCTCCCTCTCGCTAGCTCCATCCGTCACCAGGATCCACAGTCGCCGCTCCCATCTTCTCACCCGATACCAATCACTCCTTATCGCGTCTTCAACCTACCACCCACCCTTTGCCCACCATGAGCGGCTACTTTGATCGAGAGGCGGAGGACGATTCGGAGGATGAGAGTATGGACGAGGAGACCGGTGAGGTCAAAAAGAAGACTACTGTCAAGAAGCCGAAGAAATCCCGCGATAACAATGCCGGCATGGACTCCAGCGAGGAAGAGAACACCGAAGATGAAGAAGAGGGTCTCGCGAAGGTTGGTGGCTTCCGTACCCGGTGACAGCTGGTCAAGTGCGATTGGGAACTCACAGACGCGTCATAGGTCCGAGAGAACTTTATAGTCGATGACGACGAGGACGAGGGTGACGACGGGGACAGCCCGAGCGAGTCCGGTGGGCGATCGAGACGGAAACGAAAGCGTAGAAGGTCGGCTCGCGAAGAAGAGGATCAAAATGAGATGGACGAGGAAGACTTGGATCTTATTGCCGAAAACATGGGCGAAGAAAGACCTAAAGGCAATGTAAGCATCGCAATCCGATCCGATTGATACTCGGTTTCACGTTGGCTAACCTACTACCCTCTATCAGAAGCTCAAGCGGTTCAAACGAGGTCGGACGGAGGAGCGTGCCAGAGATGAAGAACGCGCATTGGCCGATATGTTTTCCGATGACGACGGTGACGATGCGATGGAGGACCCGGAGGATCTGGAAGACGACTTTATCGAGGATGACGAGCTTTCCGACGAAGAAGAACGGGAGCGTGCTAAGGCCATGCGAGCTCGGGAACAGAAGATGAGGGCGACCCAGATGACCACCGTTGGCGACGGATCGTTGAACCACGAGTCGATGGAAAAGATGGAAGAAATATTCGGAGACGGACATGAATACGACTGGGCCATCACAACCGCCGAAGATATTGAAGACGAAAGCCGAGAGCAAGTAATGGCGCTGGAGGATGTCTTCGAGCCCAGTGAGCTCAAGGAACGTATGCTTACGGACGAAGATAACGAAATACGGTCAACAGATATCCCTGAGCGCTTTCAACTCGCTCGCAAGCCTTACGCTCACGTCCACATTACTGATGAGGAGTATGCCGAGGAAGGTAACTGGATAGCTTCGCTCATGTTCAGCCAGAAGCGAAACCTGTCGCCACATCACCGAGAACCGTTCTTCCGTGCTGTCAACAGAGTACTCGATTTCATCGTAAAGGACAATATGGAGATTCCTTTCATATATCAAAATCGAAAGGACTACATCATCCAGACTGAAGCACGGGGTGGCGATCGTCTTCTAAGCCAGGATGAACTTTGGACGGTTATGGAGCTCGATCTAAAGTATCGAGCTTTTGTCGAGAAGAAGAATGCAGTGAAGCGAACATATCGGTCTTTGAGCCTGCAGGACGAAACCTACATGAGCCGTATCGGAGATCTCGAGAATATCGAGGAAATCCAAGACTTACAGGAATACCTTCAGTTCCAATACTCTGAGGAAATCAAAGATCTGTCTGCCACTCAAGCTCAGTCCAACGGTGCCAATGGTGTGCACAAGAAACGACCAGGCGCAACGCGAACCATCTTTGACAAGATCAGAAAATCTCGGGTCTATAATTTGGTCAAAGCTTTTGGTATCTCTGCTGCCGAATTTGCGCTGAATGTCAGTCTTGATCAAAAGCGTAAATTCCCGGACGAACCAGCGGAATTCCCCAGTGAGTTGGCTGACTCTTGCCTCGACACTCGTGACTTCAGAACCAGCTCCGAAGCTCTCAAGGCTGCGAAGATGATGCTTGCGGAGGAATTCTTCATGAATCCTGTTCTAAGACGAGTTGTCCGACAAAAACTTTTTATCAACGGCCAACTCAATGTCAAAACCACAGACAAAGGGTTGAAGAAGATTGACGAACTTCATCCTTATTACGTAAGTTTTTTTCGTACTACCCGCGAGGGATACCATTATTCTAACCTTTGCTGCTCTAGGAATTTAAATATCTAAAAAACCAGTCGACAATGTCGCTTTTGGCCAATCCTTCACGGTTCCTGAAAATGCTAGCAGCTGAAGCAGATGGTCTTGTAACGCTTCAGATTGAGATGGGCACAAAAACTCGATTTCTCCGTCAGCTCTACGACCTCATCTCTTCTGAGAACTACAGTGACCAAGCTGATGCTTGGAACGAGGAAAGAAAAGATGTCGTTGATATTGCCATGGAAAAACTCCTCACTTTGATGTCAAAGAATTATAAAGAGAACATCAAAACCGTCTGCGAAGATGAACTTGCCAAACAAGTCCGGAAAAATTACGTTGAGCGTTTGGATCAAGCTCCTTATTTGGCAAAAGCTCTACAACTAGGTGATTTGCCTCGCGTCTTGGCAATGTCTGTTGGTCAAGCCAATGACTTGAGGGATGGCATTCTTGCTGTGTTTATGGACGAAGAAGGCAAGGTGTTGGAATCAATCAGCTTGAGTGGCCTGCGCGATTCCGAAGAAATCAAAAAGCTTGTCAGCTTTATCAACCAGCGAAAACCAGACATCATAGCCCTTGGTGGATTCACAGTTGCAACACACATTCTCGAAAATACTCTCAAAAAGATCATAGAGGAAGAGGTGTTGTTGGTTGCCGGCGCGGATGACGATGCCGATCACGGCCAGAGGAACCTCTTGGAAATTATTTACGTCCAGGATGAAGTGGCTCGTATTTACATGGGCAGCGAGCGGGCCACTGCAGATTTCCCAAGTCTGGGCCAACTAGGCAGGTATTGCGCGGGTCTGGCTCGCTACATGCAAAATCCGCTGTTAGAATACGCTGCCTGCGGCGAGGATGTCTATTCTATCAATTTCCACCCCGACCAGCAACTACTTCCTGCCGAGAAACTCAAAGCCAACTTGCAGAACGCTCTTGTTGACATTGTGAACCTTTGCGGCGTGGATATCAATAAAGTTGTGAAGAGTCAATACGTAGCCAATATGCTGCCATATCTCTGCGGTATGGGTCCGAGGAAAGCGAGCCATATGCTCAAAATTATTGGCCAAAACGGTGGGCAGGTGCAGAGCCGTAGTTCGATGGTTGGTGATCCCGATAGGAATATCAGACCTTTGATGGGCCCTTGTGTCTGGACCAACTGTGCCAGTTTCACAATCATTCAGTACGATCCATCAGAGTCGGAATCCGAGTATCTCGATAGTACTCGAGTTCACCCACAGGATTACGAACTTGGACGCAAGATGGCTGCTGATGCTCTTGAGCTCGACGAGGAAGATGTTGCAGGTATTACAAATCACGGAGATGATCCGGGAGCGGTCGTTAGACAGCTCATCGAGCAAGAGGATCAGGACAAAGTCAACGAGTTGATCTTGGAAGAGTATGCGGATGAGCTGGAAAAGAATTTCAACCAAAGGAAACGAGCAACCCTCGAAACAATCAGAGCCGAACTACAAGTCCCTTACGAAGAACTTCGGAATGTGTTCAAGAGGCTGATCCCAGAGGAGATTTTCACAAAGTTGACCGGTGAAACCGCGGACTCGCTTGTATCTGGTATGATCATACCAGTGAACATTCGGCGTGTCACTGATCGCTATCTTGTCACAAAACTGGATTGCGGTATCACTGGTAATGTTGCTTCGGAAGAAATGTCGGACAAGTTTGGAGTCTCGCCGCACAGCTTATTCCACGGATCGCAAACCATCCAAGCAAAGATCAAGAGCGTCAATATACGGTCCTTCTATGCGGAACTGACGTTGAAAGAATCTGAACTTCGGATTCCCTTCCGAAGAAGCTACGATCGTGAACCAGGAGAGTGGGATGAAGACCAGGAAGA
This sequence comes from Dactylellina parvicollis, assembly GCA_036971385.1. NCBI lineage: Eukaryota > Fungi > Ascomycota > Orbiliomycetes > Orbiliales > Orbiliaceae > Dactylellina > Dactylellina parvicollis. The sequence continues at coordinate 350,279 of JAJTUD010000006.1, forward strand.
GAAAGACAGGGTAGCTCTTACGGTAAAGCAGGAGGAACAACATCGAGCCGCACGTGTCATCAAGCATCCGCTATTCCGTGCTTTCAATAGCAGGCAGTCGGAAGAGTATCTCGCACAGCACTCCCGAGGAGACGTGGTTATCCGTCCGTCATCAAAAGGGCAAGATCACATCGCTATCACCTGGAAGGTTGGCGATGGCCTCTATCAGCACATCGATGTTCTGGAGCTCGATAAGGAAAATGAGTTCTCCATCGGTCGGACGCTGAAAGTTAGCGGCAAATATACGTACAGCGATCTTGACGATCTTATCTTCAACCATATCAAACCCATGGCCAAGAAAGTTGGCGAAATTGAACGGCACGACAAGTACAAAAACTGTACTCGTGAGCAAGCCGGTAGGTTACTTCTTTGTAAATCTCAAGTACTAAGCAAAGCTAATTTTGAACTAGAACAATGGCTGGCAAACTATGCTGAGGCTTTCCCTGGCAGGACTGTTTACATTTTCTGTCCCGATTCTAAGAGACCGGGCCATTTTGACTTGTGTTTTAAGACGGGGTTGAACAAGCCCTGCCATTCGTGGAAAGTTACGGTGGTCCCTCAAGCATTCTCACTCGCAAACAATCTATACGGTGATGTGAATGCTCTTTGCAACGTGAGTGTCATTCAATACCCCTATCTCTCTATCTGAGGTTCTGCTTTCTAACGGGTTTCTGGACAACAGGGCTTCAAAATCCTCTTCACCAACCAACAGCAGCAGTATCAAGGGAGAGCGGAGCAGCAGATGCGGCAACAACGGTATGGTGGGCCGCCACCTCCAATGAGACGATAAATATTCGTACCCATTTGGTAAGGATTCTGTAAATTAGGGTGCGTATGGCCTGGATCTTCGCTTCTTCTTTTTTCCTTCGCACGGGGTGTTTTGTTTATACCCAGGCTCAACTGGGGCTTCTTCGAGAGGGTGTATTTCCTCTACCCACACATCATCTTTTGTTCTTTTATGAATCATGCAATCTGGCGCTTTACGCATTTCCCTAAATTGCATTGTTCTATACGTTTACCTTTTTTTATTTTTATTTCTGTTGTAATTACTCTGGCGGTATCTTTGCTCCGTGCGAATGATCATTACAGCCTAACAAAAGGCGAAAGAACCATTTCAAAACGGGTTCCTCATGAAAACATGAATACCACAACCCTCAAACGATAAGGTAGATTCCGTTTGTTGTACGATAGAACATATGAAGAATAGGAAGAGATGTGCAGTTTACTGATTTGCCATTTGAATGGAAACAATGATTTGATTAACAAAGCGCTGCTAGCAACGATTACACTCATCTTCTTCTAAACGTCCATTCGACTACTCGAGTCTTTTATTGTCATCGGTTCCTTGGCTTTGAGACAGCCCTAACCTGTCCCGGAACTCCAACATCAACGCGACTCAAGATGTGTTGTCTGCAGACACCACACCGGACCATGCTAACAGTAACATTAATCTCGGTATATTTCCCAGAGATGTTGTGTAACCGAAATCACAAAATTCAACAACCTGATTTCGTGATATTTTGGTCTGTTATGGTCAAGTCCCGCCCGTGTCCGAGGAGGCTTTTGTGGCGACGAATAGCAGTCGTTCATAAACGATATCCCAACATTTGCCCCCCCAAATGTCATCCCATGACTGCAAGCACTCACTTCGAGTCAACAAGCCATACGGGCGAGACTGAGGCTCAAAATCATCAGCCGTGTTCCAATATTCCTTATCTATGGGTGAAGATGCGCCGTGGTAAACAATGGATAACCTTCTCTCCATGGCACAATATTATTCAGAAGCTACAGATCAAAGTCCAAAATGGGTAGGCTCACAGAAATATACGCAAAGTACAGTCGGGCTGTAAAAATTATAGTATCGCTCTTCCTCACAGCTGTCATTCTAGCGACATATGCTTTGATCGTCCTGCTTTTCATCAGACCCCAAATATTCCATGCCGATTTTCTCATTCACCCGCAGCAAACCGTCACGCCGTACGCTAGTGTGACGCCCGCTGTTCTGGTAGCCCTCTTTTCTGTAATCTTGACCGGGTCGACTACTGCGCTCGTCACAAGATGTGTCGACGAATCTCTATGGAAGCAGCTCACCCCTTCCAACAGCCGTCCGGTCGCGAGATTGAACGTCGCGGAAAGTCGGAACCTAGCCCAGTGGTCGATTTCTGCTGCAGCCAGGCTTCGTTACATAATCTTTGGCCGTTCCTGGGCGCTACGTTTCTCCGGGCTCCTCATCCTGATATTCGGTGCGGTCAATCCCATCCTGCTGGGCGGTATCTCCCAGACGGAAACCTCGCACTCGGTGACCACCTTCCAACCCAGCAACTCCACGCCGGGCACGAGTAACGTCTGGGCCGGTTTCCTCGACGAGGTGAACACCTGGTACTCGAGCGGTACAGTCCGCGATCTACTCGGCGAGTCGGCATTTCTAGCATCTCTCAACGCCCTCAACGCTCCCGCGGTGTCGATTTGCGATAACGATCTATGCAGTATCAACGCCCGTATGGCGGGTTACCAAGCTACCTGTTACTCCACGATGTTTCGCGATCTAACGTACGATCAAATTACCGATGCCGGTCCGGCCGTCACCCTGTGCAGTTCCCAGAGTGACGAAGTCTGCGTTACCCTTCTGAAAAGCAACCCGGCTGTATCCGCCAATTTCACCAACCAGAAGCCGACCACTGCCCCGGACGGGGATTTTACAGTCATCCTCGGCGCTTACGAAAAGAACTGGTCCGAATATCCGCGCGAGAATATCGTATATCTGGTCGACTGCAAGGTCCAATACGGCTGGGTAAATATAACCCAAAAGGGCAAGAATCCGCCCGAAGTTCTACGTTCGAGCTTGCAGATTGTCAGCAAGGATGAGCTGGAGCCATGGTCGAACTTTTTAGGCCGAATATACAGCCGGGACCTGTACAGCTCAAGTGCGTGGTATTTCATAGGTGGCAGCTACGGGGCAAATGGAGAGAGCATCGTGGTGCACCCCGTCGGAGTGGCGCTCCTCGGTTGGAGGGAGACGGCTGATGGGGATACGGTAGCTCGACGGATCGAACGAGCGTGGGACATGAACAACATGTTCGCTTTTGGTCGGGCCGTTTACGCGGCTGATCTCGCGACGACGATACAGACTAAAACGCCCCTCTACGTCTACAACAAGATGATTCCGCTCGTCTTGCTCATGCCCTTTTTGGCTACTATTCTCGGAATATGGGGGCGTTGGTACGTCCAAGACGACGAGTTGATGCCGGGATATGACCCGGTGAAGATTGCGAGTTACGGGCCTGTTTATGGAGTACCGGTAGGATCGGATCGTGATACCGTGGATAAGCTCAAGGTGGCACGATATTCACGGGGCGGTGGTGTTTATCAGTTTATAGCAAGCGGCGGAGTGAGATACACAAATTCCGAGGATACGGGTCCTGCCGTTTATCAAACGAATGCCTACGCTAAATCTTACTGAATCATTCGGATAGAGTATGTGGATGGTTTAAATATAGCTTTTATCTATAATTAACAATGTGAGCTGCAGAGAAATATCGTAAAATATCAAGCAAATATGAAACTTTTGTAGCTTTTCGGGAATTGATCCTGCTCATTCACCAATTTCAACCCCATTCTAAATAGGCTAGTATTTTAGATCGTAAAAGTCTACCACCGCGTAGATAGTCATGTTTAAGATGCCAAATTCATGGCAAATTTCAGTTGGGAAATATGCTCTCGTTACACCAACGCCGCTCTCCTTTCCGCTTCTTGTTTCTCATCCCACACTTCGACTGGTGCCTTCTTTGGCGATTTGAAAAAACTAGAGACATAATGAACGAGCTTTTCGAGACCGGTTCGCTCTACGACGAGGAGATTATCGTTGGCAAGAGATTCGTACGGACGATACTTTAGAACAAAAGTCTCAAAGGGATATCGGTCCGGAAACTCTGCATAGATCGTGTTGGTCGGAGTGCATTTGGTCGGTGCACCGAGCCTATTGATCATGATACATTAGTTAGAGCAATTCGAACTCGTAGCGTCATGTTTGACAGAATGGAAAAACTACTTACGTGGTGATACTCTCAACGCCAGCTTGCATCTTCAATGCCCCGATGTCATCCACTACAGTGCACGGATTCCACTCCCCGTTCCCTTTACAGATCCCGCCTTCCGTAACCTTTCCAACCCGATAAACATTCACTCGGATCGTTCCAACGGCTCGTTTCCCCACCATGAACTCAATTGGCGCGATCTCCCCTTTCTGAATACTACCCATAATATATCCGCCCTTGCAGTGTGCCTTGTCGTCGAATTTATAATTGCCGTATCCCTCCTCGATTCTCAGTTTCGAAAACTGGAAACTGCGCAGGGAGGACGTGTCCACGCGACGACCGCCGATACGGGATTCGTGCGATGTGAAACGTTTGAAGCAGACGTAGCTGCCTTGATCGACGCCGTCGATTATGAGTTGGAGGCCAATGTCCCGCCAGTGAGGGGAAACGCGGAAGGCAACGCGGTAGGTGGCATCCGGGCTGGCTTCCACGTAGGCTTCTTTGACGAGAAGGCGGTGGGAGGGGAGGATGTGCTGGGTGGTTTTGTAAGGGGAGAAGGTAGTGGATTTCTCGTAGTGCGGGAGGTGGGTTTTCGGACAAATGTCGCCGGTAAGCTTTTCGATCCATACTTGGATGGTATGTGATTTCAGGCCCATGGTGAGAATTTCTATGGGAGTTTTATGGCTGAAAATGTGGCTGTTATTGGTGATGCGAACTAAATCGACGTAAGGAGAATGTAAGTATCTTGAGACAGTATTTCTTTGAAACGAGGAGATCCAACTAGAGGGAAATCCGACATGATTCTGGAAAGTAGAATAATTTGATATTTGGATTACTTGGTACTGTGTACATATGCAAAGAGCTGGGAGAGACAAACACGCAGTTGCTGATAGGGTTATGCATGTGTGACAGTCCTTACCTGGGAGTCAAAATTGCTGTTGGTGAGAATGTGTAACTGGATGAAGCTTATGGTATAGCTGAAAGCGGGCGAGGGCAGGTTTTAATAGTGCTAGTTGGAGGAGTGGATATGAGAGCAAATGGTAGATCTTCATAGAACTCAATGGTATCATTTCTGATCAACGAGATATATTGGTTAAGGGATTATGTAAAGATTAAACCCGGATTCAACAAAAAAGGTGTTAAATCCAACCCGGGGTTCTACCAAGCCGCTTGATAAAAGCAGCATTGGTAGTGTAAGGCTCATGCTGAGCTGTTAAGCACAAAATTCGAAAGAGAATGAATATATGGTTTGTGGCATTTTGGTAGATTGAGTGTTGTGGTGAATGCCAAAGCGGATTTAAAAGTCAGTTCGTCATTATTTGTATTCACGTTCGGTAAACCGGTCGATCTCGATTGTTTCTGATGATTTGCAACGTCACATAACAAAACAGATTGTATGAGAACAGATGTCCGATGGAACTTGCAACTCATCAATGACCCTATTGGCAGTATACTCTTCACATCATTCGAATGGGATTAGCAATCTTTATCGTACATGAGTATGTCTCGTCGTCATATCTCTCAATGCCTACAACTTGGCGCTAGCTACACTCCCCCCACTGTATTTGAGCTCGGTTAGCCACATGCTTCGTCTTTCGGATCGGGAGCTGGAGTTCGGGTTCACTTACTCTAAAGTGATGGTAGCACCATTCACATAAGCACCGGCTCTGCTGCCCAAGAATAAAACGGTACCGGCAACATCTTCAGGAGTCCCTATTCTTGACAGAGGAATGGAGGCCTCGATTTCTTTCTGAAACTTTTGCAAGGTGGCAGCCATCATCTTGGATTCGAAGGGACCGCAAGCGATAGTGTTTGAGCTATAGTAAGGTATTAGAATAAAGGACGATTGCTATATCGTGGGTGAAGCTTTTCATACGTGATGTTTCGCTGACCAAGATGGTGCGCTAGGACTTCGGACATGTGGTGAAGGGCAGCTTTGCTTGCCGAGTAAGCACTATAAAATCGTTAGAGCGGGCGCCTTGAACGAAAGAGGAGGAGGAGAGAATTTGCGACAGAGATTGTACTTACTAAGTCTCTAGATTTGGTGTCCTTATGCCATCAACGCTTCCAATGTTGATTATACGGGCTGGGTCAAGTGATTTGGCAGCCGCCTCGAGAAGTGGCGTAACCAATTGAGTAATGGTGAAGACACGTTGGACATTCAGCGTCAAGACACGAACCCAGGCGTTGTCAGGATAACTGTCATAAGTTTCGCCCCAGTTACTACCGCTGTTGTTGACGAGGATATGGAGTTCTAAGGGCATAGTTAGTATACCATCGCGCCGTAACAGCGTATTTCCTGACCAGACTGACTTGTTTCCCTCTTCTTCAGCTCCTCTGCCAACTTTTGACATGCTTCCAGTTTGTAAAAATCGGCGACAATGTAGTGGGCCGAACCACCACCGGGTAGTTTATTCAACTCTTCAACGGCTTGCTGACAGGCCTTCTCGTCTCGGCTGGAAATGTAGACTTTGGCTCCACTGGCGACGAGTCCTTCAGAGATCATGCGCCCAATACCTTCGCACAGGTGAAATGTCAGATTTGCCAATCTTCGTATTGTACCGTGAGTTTATTGTAGGCCGTACCTTTGGCGCCGCCAGTTACAAGAGCGACTTTGCCCTACAGGAATACACAGCGTCAGCGCGACTCGAATTACGTAATGTTATGATGATGTTGCGAGATCGCGAGAGCGTACCTTGACATCGAACAAGTTTTTGCTATCCATTTCGATTGATCTTGACCGTTACAAGCAAGAAATATGGGGTGATATGAGGTGTATTGACAAACAGATGAGAAATGATAAATCGCGAATGTCCGAGCTGCCCCGGTATCTTATAAGGATGACCTGAATTTCCGGGGCCGTGGCGTGGTGGAATCGAACATCACCCCGGCCAGTTGGGCCGAGGCTTATTTTCACCCGACCCAACGCAACAACCGCCTCAGGCTTCAAGCACCAAGTCGCTGCGGATGATCCATTTGACGCCCGCCAGCACTTCCTTTCCCTCGTGAAGGAGGCATTCGTCGCCGTGCCGGTGCAGTAGCGCCATCCCCTTCTCCGGTTGCACATCGATTATTTGCGGCTCTCCCGAAGCCGCTAATTCTCTCCGCTCCTTCTTCGAAAGCGGGATGTAGGGTTCATTTCGGTAGAAGACTGTTTCTCCGCCGACGACCCCGTCGGCAGGGCCGGTCAGGTAGAGGAGGAGGGTGTATATCGTGCGATGTTGCGACGGAGGTGATCCGAGAGTTAACGTGTTCGAATCGTCGTCTACCTCAGCATAGAATATTAGCCAACTACCCACAAGCCTGCCCGTCCACCTCGATGCTCGCATTTGGATGACTTACAATGCTTATCGAAGAACTGGCCTACAAAAGGACAAATTTAGCTAAATAAACGGCTTCTATCCACCAGTTGCGACGTATTCAAACCTTTCGTGTACCGGTATATCCTGATATTCGGATTCAAACCCCACGCCTTGACCCCGGAATCCAATTCTCCTTGGTCCCACAGCAGCTGCCGGCTATCCTCTCTCTCCAGAACTTCTTTGAGCCCTGTTTCGAGCCATAGCCTCCTTGCGAAAGATGGATCCTGGATTTGGAACCTGTCGTTTACTCGCACTGCCTCTCCACGTTTGGGTTTGCTCGGAGTGGTCGTCAATGGTAGGTTCGATAGGAATTGGATGTAATTATTGCATAGCGAGGCCGTAAAAAATCGTGAGATGGTCAAGATCTGGTGATCGAGGATTTTGTCGAGCTGCAAGAGTTCCGGGGGCAGAATTCCCTTGAATGCGGGCCACTGAGGTGCTTCTGGCGTAGTACTCGCCGCAGCGTCGCTCTCCTTGGTGAGAGCTGCCCCTTGCTTGCCTTTTTTCGAGACCGCACCCGTAGCTTTTGGCATGGTATCGCACACGAAGCGACTCGAGGGCTCGAGTGCTTGGGTATCCCGATAGTGGACGTGCTATCGGCGTAGGATTGCAGTTGTGGTGAGAGGTGGCGCCTAAATCCGAGAGTTTGTTAGCTGGGGTGAGGTCTCATGCTCATCTCGCCCAACTTGTGCCATCACCCGCCAACGTCACCCAAAGTCCTCCCAGCCGGCACCCAAATCCTCACCCGCTCCCTCTTTTCTTCCAACTTCGCCGCTCAAACCCACCGGAATATCCTCTAACTCTCTACTACAAGCTACAGAACTAGCGCGAGCACCCGATACGGAGCTGGTCCGCATTTTGACCCCGCAGATAACCATTTGCGTAAACAGCGCCTAACGAGACTTCCGGGTCCTACAGCCCCACGGTATCGCCACTTCTTCCTCGATTTGCTTCGGAGGCCAGCACAGTCGCTCCGTCTACGTACAATACCACCGCCATGTCATGGTTCAACGGCACCTGGTTCGGCGGCGGTGGCCAAGCCCGCAATAGCGGTCCCAAAACCGCTATCCTACAGCTACGGGAAACGAAAGAAACACTTGAGAAGAGAGAAGCATACCTCGAGACTCAGATCAAGAACTTTGAAGACGAAGCTAGAAAGAATGTAACAACGAATAAGAATGGTAAGGTTTCCCCGATTTCCGGAGGAGGAGGTGGTGGTGGTGGCAGTAACAGTCGCATGAGCCGTTGTTTAAGGCTTATCTTACCTTAAGAGACCGTCAGCTAACAATATCAACAGCGGCAATGGCTGCACTGAAGAAGAAACAGAAGATACAACCAGACTTGGAGAGAACACAGAAGCAAATTTCGTCGCTAGAAACACAGGTATATTACCGGACCCCAAACTCATATTCTCTCTCGTCTCCTAATCCGAGATTTGATCGGACACCGCACTAACCAATTCCTCGAACTTTGCAGATATCAACGATCGAAAATGCCAACATAAACTACCGAACCCTCGAGGCCATGAAGGAAGCCAACAAGGCCATGAAGGAAATGAACAAGAAGCACAATATCGACAAGATAGACGACCTAATCGATAACCTGGAAGAACAAATGTCAAACGCCAACCAGATAGGAGAGAGAATCGGTCAAATTGGCGAAACCAGCGGCCAGGTCAACGAGGAGGACCTGCTGGAGGAGTTTGCGGAGCTACAGCAGCAAGCACTGGACAACCAAATGCTGGGGGCTACTCCGGCACCGGTTCATGCTCTAAACGGACCAGGTAAGTCTTATGGTCACCATTTTTATTTAGTATACACTTTGGATTTGTAACTGACTGGTTTTAAAAATCACAGAAAAGGGCAAGAATGTTGCCAAGGCAGAGAAGCCCGAAGAGGAAGACGAAGAGGAAGAACTCCGAAAATTACAAGCCGAGATGGCAATGTGATTGGTCTTTTGCGTCAAGTCCGTCAAACTTGTTCTCTGTTAACCTCTTTCGCTGTAAGCTCTGGACCAAACACAGAGGGAAAGAAAAGAATACCCTCACTTTTTCTGGTGCAATTATATATCTACCTCGTTGGCTACTGCTCATTATCTTCATCACTTATGCCTTTCAGTTACACAAGCACTTCGGGGTTATTACGGTCGAAATGTCAGGATTCTTTTTTCCCTTTCTCTCTTCGCTTTATAAGGTTCATGCGCATGCATACTCTTAAACAAGGTAGCCCAAGGTGCATCGCGGGTAACCGGTTCTGATTGTATGTCATCTGCTCTTCTATTGTAGGCGCTCGGTTTTTTTCTTTCCTTAATCCCGTTTAATGATTCAATATTTCTTGTTTCTTTTGCAGCTGTGTGTGGATAGAATGATACAATCGAAATTAACACTCCTCAAATATCAATGACGTGAGTCTTTATGAGTCGAAGAGGGTATGCAGAATGGCCCGCTGAACGTACGCCAGTAATCGCTAAAAAAAAACATCTTCTGTATGTACAATATAGAGGAACATGTCAGACGGTCCACTAACTTGGTGTCTCATCGCCCTTTGTCTGCGCGCTCCTTCTCTCCACAACCGTCTTGCCCCTACCCTTCTTCACAACGTAAAAGTCGTTAAACGAAAACATAACACCTAAGAACTTCATATCCATATCGGGTTGATTCGCCAAGTCCCCAAGCAGCACGCTGGTCCTTGCTTGAAATTCCGCGGTCAAAGTTTTTAATCTCGACCGAATCGCTGGTAATTGCTGATCATCTTCGTCGTCATCAGAGTCGGAGTCGCTATCCGAAGTATCGTGCTTTGGCCGAGAATGCTTTTTAACCTGCTGCGAGAATTCGTACGGGGAATCGCTTTCTGATACTCCCCACTTTCCGGCCGCAGTCCGAGCTTCGATAAGGGCAGAGGTAGCTTGTCGTCTCGTGAATTCTGCCACGGAGCAACTGTATAATCCGTCCATAGCGTCTTTATACGCAAGCATACTCTTCAAAATCTCATGTAGTTGTGACAAAAAGGTTGTTTCCGGCTGTCGAGTTTTTGCTGATCCACCGAGAAGACCCTTGCGGGTAATGCTCGTGAGATACACCTTGTGAGCATCGATTAGGTCGTCTAGCGTCGAATCCGGCTTATTTATTGTAGCCATCAGGTTCTCCCATGAAGGTTCGATGACTTGGAATAGGATGTAATACTGCAACTGGGCGACGAAGTGAATCATCTCCGCAATACAGCATCTGGCAACTTTCCAATCCGTTCCAACCTTATCAGCAACACTGGCTAAGACTCCTCTCGCGCCAGTCATGTATTTCTTCCAAGCACTCCCCAAAGCAAACTCCACCCTCTTTATCCTCCAAAGGAAATTGAAAACTTTGAGATACTCCCGGCTGCTGTACGGTGTTACCACAACATCTACAGGAGCATCAATCTTGTATTCCAAGGTGAATACATCCCACCCAATCTCTCCGTGACTCAGCTCAAGCATTCTCGCATCCAAGCGCCGCAGAACTTCCTGTGATTCAAATTGTGCGTTCGACCCGCGAATAGCATGTTCAAGCTGTGCAGTCAGATTATGTCTGTACAGCGTGTTCGCCGGACGGTCGAGGTTGGATGAAAGTGATTCCATCAGTAGGGCGACGAAATCACCCTGACCAAGTAGAAGAAATTTCTTTAGAGCAAGAAGGTGTTCCAGCATGTTGAACTTTTTGTTCATCAAGTGCATTAGCCGCTCCATAGTGATCCTGTACGCCTCATCGATGCTTTCCTCTAGCGAAGCGTAGTTTTCATGGCTAAGCGATTTACTCGTCGTTTTCGAGTACCTTTCAACCCACTCAGAGTCCTCGCAGCCGTATCGGATAAAATTTAAACTCTTACCGATTAGGAAAACCTTGTTTGCAAATTCTGGCGTCATTATTGCCGGGATCATGTCATGGTCTAGTTTGTACTTGTCTTGCCAGACGCTGGAAGCCTGACCGCGTCGCTCAGCGCTGGCCTCGGCAAGATCATCCTCAGATTGTTCAATGACGAAGAACTCGAGATAGGGGTCAATAAGCTCGCCATCGTAAACCCATCTTCGGAGCAAGTCGTAAAATGGCCGTGTTACCGAAGTGAGTAGCCGTTTCGCGAAATTGAAGACGAACGGATCGCCATGGGACGTTGAAAATCCGTGGATTATGGAAATAAGTTTGCCGCCTCTCTTGCCGTTTGATTCTCCCATAATTGCAGACATTAATCGTAGTCCCATCGTAGCTTCTCTGGTCCATATGACGCATCTTTTAAGAGTGACGCCTGCTTTCCTGACAGATAGTCCGTGCTCATCGTCATCGCCTACCAATGAGAGTGCCCTCCTGATTTCACCTTCGAGCCCAGCTACCAAACTCAAATAGGCTTTGAGCTCGTTGCCGATAGCTGCACTCAAGCTCTGACCAACGAGTCCACCTTTCACTTCGACTGCGCTGGATTCTTCTACAAAAGCTGATAACGATCGATATAGAAGTGCCGGTTCGGCTAGGACGTGTAAGAGTGATATCAGAGGTACTGGAAGATTAGGGGGTAACTTGAGAGTGTTTTCATTTGTGAACGTTAAGTTTTTTGAGGAGACACCTTGTAGCGTAAAGGGTAAATCTCGAAGGAGCGCAACCTCCGAAGGTTCTAAGAGGATTATTAGTATACGTAACAAACTAAAGGCCGAAGATCTAGGGACGTACCTGTCGGTGGGTTAGCGTTGGCTAGCAAAGCAGCCTTGGTAAGCTCGTTCGTTTTGGCATCGCCACGTTCCGGCGCCAAAAACGGCTTTGGCGGCGCAGCAGGATCGAACTCTTCGTGGCTTTCCAATGTCACTTTTGATGGTCGCCGCGATTCTGTATTCAACCCTGCCCTTGATGGCGTACGAGAAGTTGTAGCGCTAGCTGGACCTCCATTTGACATTCTGCTGGTTGATTCCCTCTCTAGTTCCGACGCATCCTCCGAGCATACCTGTAACAGATGCAATATCGATCCTTTCTGTTTGATAAGCGGGACGGCCAACAGGCGAGAGTATAAGTTCGAGAATCTAAGGGCCTTGTCGGAGGTACGGTTGTCTTGAATCACTTGAGGTCCACCGCAAAAGAGCTTGTTAGTAAAACTGCGCCCTGTTCTGCTGATTTGATTTCCCGGTTGAAGCGAAAAAGAGGAGTATAATTTTTTGAATTTCAAATGGAGGCGGAAGGTTGAGTACATTTGTTTCTTATAATATTCCCAATGTGGGCTGGGTCATCTGCGTATATCGAAGCTACGCTTCTGTAAAAGTATGTTAGCTAGATTCCTGAAGGAAAGAGATGTGCGTGAGAGCGCTGGCCAAATTTTGACGCCTACCCATAAACCATGCTCTGAGCCAGCTCGAGATACTGTTCTTTCTGAGCTTCGTCGTCATCTTCGTCCTCTAGTTCAGGCAGAATATATGCGACCAGTTTTGATAGACCTTCGTCTATCCTATCGTTCCTGGCAGTCGCCATTGCGCCGGCGGGGTTTCCACTGCGGTCGCCCAGGTTTTACATTCGGATGAAGGCGATTCGGCCGATACTTCTATTTGTGAGCTCGGAGGAGCCTCGAAAAGTATATCCACAATGCTTCGGTCTGTCTTCAAGGGAGGAGATGTTGGTGGTGGAAGACATGCTCATGTTGGATGTTGTTTTGCTATTTCACGCGTCCAAGCTCTAACAACACAGAAACCTACCCGCAACGTACTAGGCCATGCGATCAATCTAGCTCTAGATGCCGAAAGAGACATTCAAACGAGTATAGGAAATAAAACTCAGGTCTATTTCGTTTCAAACGTCGATATTTTATCACAATAGTCAAAAACCTAGGAGTTAACACCCTGTATAATCTTGTAATACCGCTAACACTCCTCAGTACAAATGTTTATCTATGATGCAGAGAGCCTTGGTGAAACCCAGATCACGGGGATGCAATCTAACAGTATCCACTCTATTCTATACCCGATGGGATATAGGGTTGAATTAACATCTCGCTAAACTTCTCCAGCCTATCTTTCCCACGAATTTCCTCGGTCAGTAATGGCATCTTGACAACGTGGAAATCCTCATACAGCTCCATCATCTGATCAAGATATTTTTTCTGCATCTTTCTTCGAGCGTTGCACTGCTCGCATACAGAGTCTTTCTTCGGATACAGCAGTTGATTAACGACAATGCAATGTGTATCGATCTCGTAAGAAGTCAGCTCTTGGATCATGCGCTCAGTCTCATATAGCGACAGAAACTCGGCAATGCAAACGCAGACGAACCTGTTGTTCTCAAGGTCAGTATTCACTTTTGTTGGACAGCTCAAACCAGAAGAACTCACGTAGTCATATCAGGGTTCTTGAATTGGGTGTTGACTTCGCTGATGGTCTCTCTCATGCTCTCCATCTTTTGGAGCATCTCATCGACATTGTTGCCGCCTCCAATACCTTGAGATCCCATGAGGCCATTCAGCATAGGTCCAAACTTTCCAGAGAGCTGTGATAGCTTTCCAAGAGCCTTCTCGAGAACGGTAGGGAATTGTAGGAATCTTAATGTGTGTCCGGTCGGGGCGGTATCGAAGATGATGGTTTCGTATGACATTGACTTGACCTGCTTGAGAACTTCGGCAAAGGACATGGCTTCATCAACACCCGGTATCTATATCGCAAATCTGTTAGCAAAGCTTGGAGGTGCAGTCAGGAGGATGTATGTAGTCGTACACTGAATGCCAGGTCTTGCATCATGCCTCCAAGAGGATTACCCTGCCCGGAATCACCTACGACCCAAAGTCAGTGCTTATCCATAACTCGAACCCCAAGAAAGACGTACTAGACTCCAATAGCTCTTGCATCGACCCAGAAGGGTCAATCTCCATGGCGCTGAGGTTATCGAAGCCATCGATTTTACGGGCCTCCTTGCCGAATTTCTGGCCAAAAGCGTCGGACAAGTTGTGGGCAGGATCTATAGAGAACGTTAGACCGGTTTAAAGGGTGGTTTATAGAGTGAGAAAACGTACCGGTAGAAATGATGAGGACGCTCTTTCTTGCCTTCGCGAGCTGTATTGCCAGGGAACAGGACGTTGTGGTTTTGCCGACACCACCTTTACCACCAACAAAGATCCATCGTAGCGACTTTTGGTCAATGATGTTTTGCAGATTAGGCTCTAGCTCGTCGAGGTCGGCCATCTTAGTTTCTCGCGATGCTGACGGTGAATACGGATCGGATGATATCGGTTTCTTTGTTGACGTGGTGGGGTGCAGTGGGTGAGGCTCTACGTAACGATTGTAACGACGGCGCTTGACCGGATTTGGCTTAGAGGCAACTCAAGCTTCCAGAGCTTCCCAGGCCTTCGACTGCTCAACCTCCACAACGACAACGACGACGCGTCAACCTCCTCTTCCTCGTCATCTACAATCACCAACCGTCCACCACTGCAGACCTCGGGAGACCAACTGAAGACAGACTCTCCACCATTGGAACCGACCACTAGCATCCATTTGCGTTCCCCGCCTTAATCCCAAGTAGTTGATAGCAAAGCCGCCGTAATGTCAGGTATGTAGCAACGATAGGCAGCTTCTCTTTCCCTATTCGTCTAGTCACGGCCGGCGTAGAGAGATTCGACGTATCTAACAGCTCGGACGTACACTAGGAAGCGCCGGTTTCGACCGTCACATCACCATCTTCTCCGAGCAGGGTCGACTGTACCAAGTTGGTGGGAAACCCTTCTTCCACCCCACCCCACCCTAGGGTCTTTCGCAGGATAAACTTCCAGCATACGATATTACCACTTTGATCTAGTACATGGCATCACTGCGTACATCGTACACAAAGGCATATCTTGAAGGCACTCGTTACGGACAGCTTCCACTGACGCACGGACCAACTCGCATCTATAGAATATGCCTTCAAAGCGATAACCGCCGCAAATATCACCACTGTAGGGATCAGAGGCAAAAGCTGTGCCGTAGTTATATCGCAAAAGAAAGTTCCAGTAAGTCAACCTAAACTCGGGCAAATCCGTAACCTAGTTTGTCTATTTTGGGATGTTTCAATGGCTCCATTGTTGTATACCCATAGTCGAACCATCGACAGGGCCTACAAGCCTTCCCGCGGTCCCCGCTATGCAAGAAATGTGGCTAATCGCACCTTGTATATTGCTATTGCGTCTGTAGGATAAATTGATGGATCCAGCTTCGGTGACATACATCTTCTCGCTCTCGCCATCCTTAGGATGCGTGATGACCGGATCAATTGCGGACGCTCGAGCGTCTGTTACACGAGCTCGAGGTGAAGCTGCAGAATTCAGATACAAGTACGGGTATGAAATGCCCTGCGATGTCTTGGCGAAGCGGCTTGCAAACGTCAATCAAGTTTACACTCAGAGGGTATGTTCTTTTCTTTCCTTTCATTTTCCATCTCGGAATGGGTGGATCCCGGTTCAGGGATTCATCAAAGTTGCATTATCGAATCTACAAATATGGAGATTTCATTCCGCACATCTCAAGCTTTCCCCGCTCGGACTTGAACAATAGAAATATGCTTGTTTCATGTTAGCGAACCGTATTTTCGCTGCGAACGAGATTTATTTAAAGCGCCGTGGCTAATAAAGGCTTTACCGTGGCGGGCCGTTGACAGGCATACATGCGTCCGTTAGGCGTGTCAATGACTCTGATATCTTTGGACGACGAGCACGGGCCTTCCTTATACAAGGTTGATCCGGCAGGATACTACACGGGCTACAAAGCCACATCTTCCGGACCAAAGCAACAGGAGGCAATCAACTTTCTTGAGAAGAAGTTGAAGAACAAGGAAGCTGCACAGGGGACCTGGGAAGAGGTGGTGGAACTAGCAATCACGACTCTGTCTACGGTTCTCAGCCAGGATTTCAAGTCAACCGAGATCGAAATTGGCGTCGTCGGGGTACCCAAGGAAGGTGATGAGGAGGGAGAACCGCAACCAGCCTTCCGGAAGTTATCGGTTGAAGAAATCGACAAGCGCTTACAGAGCATTGCAGAAAAGGACTAAATTCATTTGCATTTATTGCCAATACTTTTGTTTCTTGTGCTCCCCTCCCTCCTGTCGAGAAATAAATTAATCTTGTTTCTGGAAATGACAACAGGTGCCATCGTTCGGGCGTGGTGGCCAGTGCATCGAAAGATTTCGATATCCGTGGAAACCCGTATAAATTGACGTTGTATTACTCGTTGCTATTGCATCCAATCTTTTGGGGTCATGTGGTTAGACGAGAAAGGGGAAAAAACCTTGAATTTATCCAGATCGCCGGCAGCTTCCATTAGGAAACTGATCGAGCTTATATTAGAAATTGGATTGAAGGAACGCGAGCCCTATAGAACGGTGAAACTTTTATGTTCCACAAATTATGCATGGCGTGAGAGTTCCGTCCGGTGTTTTCAAAAAAGGTTATGATTGAAATATGGGGTCCGTGCTTTTTCTTCCCACACATCTGGCGCAAGAAAATATTAGAAAAACTGGTACCTTTTTGCGCAATTGATATCATGATGACAGTACCCTGGTCTTGACCATAGTGAATCCTTTGGGTGTTATTGGAAGGAAGATACGTTATCTTGGATCAGCGAAAGTTTATAAAGAGGTCCAAGCAAGGCGCCGGTAAAACCCGTGGCCCGGATCTATGTATGCAACCGGAGTCGTACAGCCTCCTTCAACATCAGATGCGAGAAGGTTAGAAAATAGCAAATTAGAGGATAATCCGGATTCCCACTCCCCCGAATGGGATCTTGCTCGATCCTGGTCGTTTCGAGCTGACAGATAGCGTGGCGTGTGGAAATCCGGCACCCAGGCAGAAATGCACCTTAATGAACGGAAATATTGGAGGTTGAGTTGTCCCAAGCCAATGGACAGACCATGTCTGACGAATGGTGGAATATATCGCCAAAGCTTCAAAAAGAAAACCTCTCAAAGATGAATTTTTTGGGGAGGAAAAAAGAAACCACTAAGGCGTGTCTCATGCAGAGTAAACAGCCGCTGAATCGAAGGGGTGCATCATCGTGTTAAGATGTTAAGACGTTTGATATCGATACTGCATGATTCGGGGAATGGGAACACAAGGCGGTAGGGAAGCGTAAAGATTGTGGATAAAAAGGATGTTCCCCACCGGCGCACATCTGCGCTGGCTCTGGCTCTCTCATCCCATCCTCTCAAAGCACATGCACACCCACGCTCGCAGCATAACCCCCCGAATCCCATCCCACCCACCCCAAATTTTTTAAAAATTAAAACCTTCAAGGCGAAACGACAAAACCTGGAACAAACCCGCCACCATGAATGGAGACCTTGCCTCAATATGTATGTATATTTCCCAACCCCCATGTCGAGGAAACATCAAGAGTTTTGGAGTGTATGCAGTGCCGACTGTGCCGAGCGCTGACGTTTGGCCCGGCATGGGGACATTTACTTCTAAAATAATGGAGGATGGAATAATAAGGAAATGATAAGAGAATCTTTATATTATTCTCATGTCATAGAAATTCAACCAGATATAATGAATGCCACACTTAAACTTCATCAGGAATACCATTTTCTCGATCGCCTCTTGAAACAGATGGCGAGCATTTAGACCATTTCTATCAAGAAAAGCAAACTTACATCCATACACCACCAGACCAAAAACCGCAGGCACGATCGACTCTCGTCTTGCGTCTCCTGTACGGATGTTGCAGTACGGAGTATGTATGTACGAAATGCTATTAATCCGGGTTGTTTTCGATATTGCAGCTTGTTCGTTATATAACGGGACGGACTGAAATAACATTCTGTGCACGAGCCAACAGGTCATGATTAGTCGACGGTGAAACATTGCAAATATTGCTTCATAAGCAAACCGCTGACATGATATAGACTGGGTAAATTCGAATTATTCGGCTTGGAGGTTCGTTTTTCGAAGGAATCAGCTGGTCGACATGTTGGCCATCTCAACTACCGTGTCAATGCGATCACTGTTTCGGCTTGAAGGCTTGCAGAAGGAACACACTGGAGATACCAGGTTTAAATCAAAGAATTGAAGATAGATCGTGTCACCTTTGCAAAAGACGAAGAAACCAACGCCACCAAGCTATGTACCTATATTAGCTTCGATACTGGCTGGAAATAGCCCGGCTCTATTTGCCGACGAATATGGTCGTCGATATCACTTCACAGCCCACCATCGCTGTCGAAAAACGTAGATTTGGGGGAGCTAGACTCTTTGAAATGCATGAAATAACTGGGTGCCGGTTTTTGTTCATGCAATATCATGCACAAATAAAATCAAAAAACCCACAGGTTCAAGCTCCATATCACAGAACCCACTATAGTGCGATGAAAGACCTCCAGTCAATCCCGTCTTCAATTGCGATGTCAGTTAAGCCTATAGGTGTCCAAGATCTTGGCCCGATAGAGATCTCGAGTCCAAGCGGTACTCCACAATCAGCCTGAAAAAACTTGCACTTTCGAATAGAATGATTCGCTTGTATTATTTTCTAGTTCGGCTTAAAAGGTGATGGCGCTGCGGTATTGTTTCTTTTTTGTTGCTAATCGAAGCTTCGATAAAAACCACCCGTCTATCGAAAGCCCACCCCGCTCGCATGCAATAATTGGATGGTTATATCGTTCATAGAGGTGATATAATATCGTCAACTCAAGCGACCCCTGGTTGAAATCCAGGCAAACGGCGAGTTTAACGACAAAGAGCTGAAAAAACACACACGAGATACTCCTTCGATCGAAGAGAAGGGGACATGTTTTTCGCGAGGGACGTCGATCGACCTCCGTCGCGGATGGCGTCCAAACCGGTCGGTCTGAGCCCGGAGGTTGTGTTGTTGCTGTTGTTAGTTCCGTTTTGGACGAAAAGATGGCGCCCCGCCGGCGCAGAGCGGGCTCTTTCTTCCTGCCCGTTCGGAAAATCGTCTGATAATTCTTGTCTCGGAAGCAAATATAGCATGGAGGCTAGAAAGAAGAAAGGAAACGGAAACGGAACTGTTGAAGGTTGGGAGGCAAGGAAGGATTGTGGTTGAGGTCAAGCTTCTCCTGTGACGGGATGCAATGGGTGAGGCGAGCTCCTAGCTGGGGCACTGGAGCCAATGGTCGGTCGGTCGGTCACCCAGCTGCTCCAAGCGGATTAACTCTCGCTCGATGCCTCACGTGGCCGGGCCAGCCTCTTTGGGGGAGATTGTGAAATCGAAATTTAACGACGGCAGCACACCATCTTTCCATCAACCATGGACGTATGCGTGTGGCACCGAAGGTGCCCGAAGACTAGATGTCTGTGTCCTTGTGCAGGCGCTTGTTCATTTTGCAACCTCCTATTCCCGGGTTCGTCGAGTCCTCCACTACGATCTCTGCGCCCTTCGGTCGATTCTGGTCACCGGTATGCTACAGTGCCACCCGTGAGGCGGGCACCTCCAAAAAAGCCGCTCGCGCTCGTGGCGTAGAGGTGGACGGCAAGGAGCCGATAGACTACCGTTATCATGTACAGATACAGCGAAGTGTATCATTAAAATCCTGCCGCGCCAGAATCTGCAAGTCGTTACGAAACGGCACGGCCCCTCGAGCTCGCCAGACTCTGCAGGATGCCTAGCATTCGACTGTCATCAGAGTTTTCATCAAGACCGTCTTCGCAAGGGCCCTGCAACGGGGCAAGTACGGAGTATGTACGAAAGTACATGGCACGTCTATTGTTCAGGCAGTCTGGAAGAATCAGCTCTCACTACTACCTCATCGGAGGGGTGTGGTTGGTCGAAAATAATTTAATATCTGCCCGGGTATTTTGCTTCAGAATGACGGCAAACACCCCCAGTCGCTGTCTTGATCCTTGAGGGTTGGTTCTTCTTTCCAGTTCCGCATATCTTGCATACGATAACAGCTGCCAAGCACTCCAAATTCACGATGGGGCTAGCCCGAGGGCTGGTTTCTCACCAGGGATTCCTCACGTACCTTTCCGCGTACAATACAGCACGCAGGAAAGCTAAAAAGAAGTGAAGCAATGAGAGGTCTCAGCAGACGACAAGGCATTTTGTGTTTTGCTGACCATCGAATCCTATTTGGTTCTGATGAACCTGGAGGCTTCAAGAAAAAAAGCTGACCGAGGTAGTATTCTCGTCAGAGAGAGGCGTAACGAAGTCCTGACACCATCTTTTTTTCTCCCTCGCAGGTCTTGTAATCACAATTAACGATGAGAGAGAAGCCTGCGATGGCTTGCATATTGAGAGTGTGCAAACGATAGTTCCGAAAGAGAAATTGTTCAGGGACCTTGTCAATAAGTGAGTGCATGCATTTGATTCGGTCCAGTCAACGAGCTTTCTGATTGCACGATTGCACGTCGATATCTGAATTCTTGCTCGCTGTACAGACTCCCATGTAGATGTACGTAAGAGTCAACGGAATTTAGACAAAGCCTTGATCGGTCTTAGGGTGCTTTTTTTCAAAGTGGTTGCAGTAAGTGATGGAATTACTGATCTGACGAATTCGTGTTTTGGGGGGGAAAAAAGTTGGGATCAAATGTACGAAATCTCACCGTTGGTTCCACAAGAAGCGGAAACGAGAAGCTACAGAAATAATACTTTTTTTTATTCTTATTTCTATTTCTGTTTATTTTTGGGTGGAAAAAAAATAGGTGGTGCAAGTTTCTGGGAATTTGCTCGCCGGAATTGGTTATTCGAATGTCAATGTATCGGCCCATCATGCATCTGCGGAGAGAGATAGTAGCCGTGGGCTTTCACAATATGGGAATGCAGTTTGACTGGGTTGGTAATTCGAATCCGCAGACCTCCACTCGAGGAGAGGGAGGATATTGCTTTTTTCCACGCTTCAAGGCGTCGCTTCTGTATCCCTCCCAGGCAGGTGAGGGAGGTATGTACGGTATGTACGGTATGTATGTACCAAGCACTTCGATATGGTCCCAGATAAACGTGATCACAATCTGAGAACCGAAAGGCCCGCTGGACAGGTCAGGCGATAACTCTAACGGTACCGAGATACTGATCAGCAGTGCAGTATCCAGTACCTCGCAGAATATCCACCTTTTACCCCCCTTCGCGCCCAGGTCTACGTATCACCTGTGGGCCGGCTCGCGCAGGAGTCTCTACTCCAGGCCAAGTTCTGATCGAATCATCTCATTCTTTTTTTTTGAAATGTTTCTCCCCGACGAAAATAGCATTCTCAACGGGCCAAGTTAGCTTGATAGCAAAATGGTGGGGGAATAAAAAAAGTCTATCTCGCTCCGAGTCTGACAAGGCTGGTGAACGGATCTCTAAAGAAACTTGGCTTTTTTTCCGACTAGGACTAGCAAGGAAGTAAGAAAGTTAGACGACGAAGATCACAGTCTTCTTGGGTTTAAGGTGTCCCGCTGAGAACTTGGAAAAATGCTCAATGCAGTGAATCCCATAACTACGTCGTCGGGGTTTGGGGTGGTGGTGAAGGAGCGTAACGGACTTGCATCACCGCCCCAGCCCAGAGTCTTTAGTATCCGCAGTTGCGTTGCCGAAAGCAAGTCCGAACAAGAGAGAGAAGGAGAGATCCAAGGACAGGGCGCGAAAGGCTTGCTTGGAAGGCTGCTAGCTGCACATGCCTGGTTCGTGTCCTCCGTACGAACGAGTATGGTACCCGACGAGAGGTCACCCGGCACCGTAGGGGATTTTTTATTTTTCTATTTTTCTATTTTTCATTTATTCTTTTCGCTCGCATCCAAATGTAACCGCTTGTAGTCACGTCCCCATTCCCGCTTGTCCTTGGTCGGAGTGGGGACTGGGTGCTCTGAGCTGATGTTCGCGGAAGGTCTCACACATGGGAGCATGCAAAGCTAGACGGGCACACGGGGGCAGGGGGCCCCAACAGCGTCAGTGTAATGGATGGAGGCTTTGGACGGGGGAGGATTCGAACAAGAACAAGAACAAGAACAAGGTGAAGAAGAAGAAGAAGAGAAGCAGAAGAAGAAAATAGTGCGGAGGGTACACGCCAGAAAGTACATACCCCTCCCGCATCCTTCCAGCTCTGTCCACCCTCCGCACTACAGACTATACTCTGCCTTACTCCGCTCTGCTAGGCCCTCGTCCGTCCGATAAAGAACGCTACTCGACTGGACGGTGTGTAGGGCAAGACAAATGAGAACGTGAGGGAGAAAAAAGGCTTCGGCACGCACATTGAAGGAGTGGGAAATCGAATCCGATTGATCATATGGGCTGCGAAAAAAAAAGAATTTTCTCAGAAAAAATGAAAAAAATAGATAAATAGAAAAATAAAGTAGAAAATAGGACGACTGGAAAAAGAAGAAAACCCTGCGGTTCTCTAGCTAGTCTGCACATACACACACACATACATACATACATACATACATACCATAGTTAGCCGTGCAGAGGAGCCGTTCATTCGTCCAGCTTGCGAGAGCTTGGTTGCGTCGAGCTAGTTTTGCGAGCAGGTCTTCCATCGTGGTTTCTCCCTTCACGAGATACAAGCTACAACCTTCTCAGTTCAGACTTCGAAGAACCCCGTCGAGAACTTCTTCTTCAGCGGCGGATGGCATCCGGACTGATCGACCTGCCAAATTACTGCCTGTAGGCTGATCAATCGCCAATCAGGTCCCGGGCTAGCTCTCTTTTATCCCAGCGTTCGGATTGCATGGGATCTCATATCCAACGTCTTTCCACATCCCCAGATTCCATCCACTTTTCTGCCCTCCGTTTTTCCTCCCCTCTGCCCTCCCCCTCCCCCTCAGACCTCGATCTCGCCCCTCGCGCAGACATCTCTTCCTCTCGACCAAGCGGGATACCGTACCCAGCAAGCCAGAGCGGCCGGGGAACGACAACCGGGTCTTTGAAAGGGAGCTGGCAAGGAAGCACGGACGCGGACGCGGACGACGAGTCCCAGACATTGACAAGGACATCGGCCATTTTTCGTCAAGCTCAACAATCGAGAACCAGGGCTAGCAGCAGCAGCAGCAGAGCGGCCGACAACGACGACGACACATGCAATTTCACCCTCCTAAAGCATAATCGCCTCTGGATGGACCGACGAAATAGTAGTAGTATACTAGACATCTCTCGTTTTTAATATTATCGTTTTTTATTTTATTTTTTAACTCCCGCTTATTGACAATATACATACATTACATACACTACTACATACCTTACCATTTTATCATTATATGATATTCTGAGCCCCTTCGTTCTCTTTTTCTTTCCTTTTTCTTCTTCTTTTCCTTCTTCTTCCCTTTTTTCTTTCTTCCTCTGCCCGTTGCTTTTTCCTCCTCCCCTTCCCTCTTGAAACGCAGGATATCGAGGTTTTTCTGTCTGGGAGGTCAATATATAGCCCTACTATTACACCGATGGTACCGGTGGTAATTACACGGCTTGCAGTACTTTATCGCCAGGGACAAACGGGAGCCATCCTTCGACCGCTGTCAAAACTCTGACCTCTGACTTGATACCGACCTCAGAGCTCACGGACCTAAATAAATACATACATACATTCATACGTTCATACACACATACGTATATCATCGACCACTACGCTGGCTGGCGCGATCGGTTTGGAATATAGGGCGAAGATCTCCCGACCACTACCCTTCCAACCACCACCACCCGGATCCAACTAGGTTGCTCATGATATATGCTGCCGCTTTGGTCTTATCTGGTACTCTTTTCTCCAAGGTAAGAGACGAACCGCATGCCTGCAATATACCGGTTGCTATCATTATCATTACCATCACCGCTATCATCACTGTTACCTGCCGCTCTACCTGCACATCTCAAATACATGTATTCATTCGTTCCTCTCTACTTTCATACACACACTTTCCACATCCATGCCCACATTTTGATAAAACGTTGAACAACCTGCAACAACACAACCATTCACCCACCCACCACCACCGCTAGCACCACCACCACCACCACCACCATCATCAGCCCCATTGAACCTGAACCTTCAATTATATCTGTCTGCGCTCGAACGCTCCTGCTCGAGCTGCCTCGATTGATAACCCGAGCAGATTCCCCCTTCCCTATCAGTCCGGCATTCCCTCATCCCCAAGATATACACATACACACACACTGTCTTCAGATACTTGTAAGATTGTAAATGTAACGAGCTCCGTCCGGTGCTGTATCTCCCAAGCCACAGAAGGAAGCTAGTCCTGTCTGTGTCTCTGCCTGCCCGCCCTCCCTCTCTCTCCGCCTCGCCTCTTGTCAGGTACCCCAACTCCCGATTACTTGCTTGCCCGAGTTCCGTTTCACAGCATCGTTGCCCAAGATATCGATCGTCTTTCTTTTCATCTGAATGATTGGCTTATTCTGTTGCTGATCAGCCGCTAGCTTCCTCCAACCCTGACATTATCTGATACCATTCGTCGGTGGCTCCAAGGTCCTTCCTAACGCTTCATCTCTGATCTTCTCCTCCTTCTCTCCAACTTGGCTATCGTGCGCCCGCGACAATGGATATCAACAAACTCCTCAACCCCTCTGCCAGAGGTGTTGCGCTGCCGAATGATCATGTGTACGAGATTGAGACCCCGTTACGCTCAAACAAGTCCTCCTCGACATCCTCCAGGGTTTCCCGACAGAGTGGACCTCCGAGAAGCCAAGCTGCCGACGAGCATTACAGGTACCACAAATATGCGACTGTAGGCAGCTCAAGCGGTGGTTCCATGACAGCTCGCAGTTCCATCTCCAGTATCGGCAGCCTTCAGTCCTCGAACAGTCTCACCAGTCTCACAACCCTTTCAAGTACCGGGTCCATATCGAAAGGCTCTCTGGGAAGTCCGATACATGAATCGTTAGGACGCTCGAAGCCTGACTTTAGGATACCGATATATGCCTTCGATATAACACAAAACAGTGCTCGCCCGCCTCCCCGTGGCCTCTACACCCCAAGCGAGTCGGATTACAGCCCTTCGACGACCATGACCCAGTATTTTCCCTCGCACTCCGAGGTTACACAAGAACGGATCGCGAGGGAGGAGCTGGCCGGCTCCAATTTGACAACGCTCGCTGCCCTGGCCACCAGCCAAGATATCAAAAGGCAGCAGCTGGAGGCTGAATACCTCGACGCCAGACAGCCTTACGGGATGCAACCCTTATCGCATTACGATGCGGCGCCCTCCCGTTCGTATGTCTCTCAGATGCGTCAGAGGGCTGATCTTGTCCCAAAGCATCCATCCACGTTTGGTCACATATCCACCCAAGACGTCTATGCCATGAGCAAGCTGCAGCTTTCGAGCACACCCGGCACCTTGTCACCCACGAGTACCATCGGACCATCGTCTTCAACACCATCCGTAATCCACAACTTTGATGCCGATCTTTTCAGTGCCCCACAATGCTCATACGTCGAGGATTGTAACACGGCTTCTCCCTTGAGGAAAGTGGTATCTCACATTTTTGGGCGTAACAAACTTTCGACGCGACAAATCCCCAAAAATATCTGGGTTTATTATTGTCGGAAACACTACCAGAGGTCTCGCTACCGCGATCCAAAGGGCTTTGCCAAACTCCAATGCGACCTTGTCAGGAGGCAGGTCGAAAGACTTGATTCTTGGGGAGGTGTTGAGGACTGGATGATCAAAGTCCGTCGAAGGGAAGAGATTCGCATATCCAAAGAAAGCAAAGCTACCCCTCATAGCCCAGATGCCTCTGACGGGTTTGACGATGACTATTCCCGACGCAGCTCCATTACTCAAGGCTCGGCAGATATACATTGGATAGGTATGATGACTGGAACTGGGAAGAGCGTCGAGGACGTCCGATATCTATTACGCAAAATAGAAATCGAGATTATTGATAACGGCGGCACATTCCCAGATGTTGAGATCCTTCCTAATGTCCGACCGTCTGCTATCTCTAGCGACGTGAATGGTACTCAAAATGCGAATACTGGTCATGGGCTGGAACCAATCATCGAAGGATCGAAATCGAAGAAGTCAAGGGGATCAATCATCGAGGCTTTTATCTCTCCTCGCAGGCTGCCTTCACGGAGATCTTTGGAAGAATCCATGGTCGAGACTGGGTCTACAGTCTCTGCCCAGGCCAAGCTCCAAAAGGCCAACAGGTCGTCTTTCATTCAAGAGTACTCTCCACCATCCTTGGACGACGAAGACCGCCGTTCGCCAACACGGCCGAAGCGCAAAGCTAGCAAGCCACTGCCAATAACAGTACTTCCACCTGATGATGTTTCCATTCTTCAGGATAACTCTCATGGCTACAGCTACTCGCAGATGCCCCCACTCCGGGAAGTCGATACCGCAGCCGAGCATGAAAAGTTGCTCAAGTTTCGATCGAAACGAGCCCGACCTGGCTATCCTTCCTTCTCGGACAACTGGGATGGGCCACCATCTCCGGTTTCGACTCGGCGGCATTCGCTCGACCTTGAAAGCGATACGCCTTCGCTCCCGTTCCTTGCTGAGAGGGTGGAGGAACAACTTCGCTCGCCATCAACTGAGGATCTTACGCTTGCGGGCTTGCCCCTAAAGCCCGCACAGGCCACTGGAGAAGCATTTTGCTCCTTTGAGCAGAAGGATCTCAAGATTGTTCTTGTCACCCCACCGCCTAGCGTGTACGGCGACTACAGCCGTGCACCTAGCGAGCGGCTCGAGATCGACGGAGATATAGCACAGCTCGGCGTCATAGAAGCGCAACCCTTGTTAGCTATTGAATCCGAATCCGAACGCACTGTTCTTGCTGTCGAAGTACCGCAGCATGTCCGTGATTTTGTCATGGGAAGCTGGAGTAAGAAGCGTGCGGTCCGGATGCAGAACCTCTTCGGTGATCAGCTTGCTAGACCAACAGAATCACATTTGTTAGGATATCGAACTCCTAGACGAAAGGGGAGCCCTTCGGGAAGGTGTCCCCTTACGAAGAAGACCGGCGGCCAGGCGCAAGACTATGTTGAGCTTGCCAAGGAGAGCGTTCGCTCAGGTGTACGACAATTGCGTACGAGTTTTGCTTTACAGAGCGAGCCAGCGGAAGAGTCTATGCCGCTGCCGTCGAACAGAAAATCTTTCTCACTCCTCACAAAATCCAATCCAAATTATATTGCTCCTCCCACCCCTTCTAGCAATAGAAGGCGACACAGGGCTTCCTCTGCCGGACCAGCTGGTGGAAGTTCAACTCCAAATGTGTCAATGAAACGGACTTTGACGACCGCTCCGGCCAAGACCGCTCTGGAACCAAGCCGCACCTGGACGAGAGGGTCGTCAAACTCGCGTTTTATTTAATATTTGCACGGGTAGCATCAAGGATACCCCCGTTGCCCTCCCCGTTATATTATCCATTATATTTTATCATACTCTATTTTTTTCTTTCATTTTTCTCAAGCTTGGGTGGTATTCTGATATCTTATCTCATTGTCCTTGTTTTTGCGGGTTTACGTACTTTGGAAGCGTTGCATTTATCCTCTCGTAATTTTTTTTCTTTCTTCCACTTTATTGTTTGGGATGATTATCGCTTTCCTCCAAACTTCTCTTTTTAGGCTCTGGGTGATTCACGGTGCTTAACGGCAAAGGTGGTTACGGATCAATTTTCCTTGGGAATCTTTTACCGGATCAAATGGCGCAAAACAAAAAAATCGTCCACGCCCTTCAGCGAAACGGCCTCGACGGGTAAACCGGATTTTATTTTATTTTCCATTTTAACTCTCTATACATTTACTATTATTTACGACCGGCAAGAAACACCAACCATATTCAAATGATAATTTTGACGACCCCCTCAAAAACAAAAACAACCAAAACTGACGACCCTTCGATTGCGAAAAAGTCTTTTTTTTACTACTACCACAAAAATCAGGAAAGTCCAAAAGAGAAAAACAATGATGATTTGTTGCTTATAACAAAAGATCAGTTGGCTCACGCCATTTTGAAGCCTTTTCTTATCATCCGGGAAACAGGTGTACAGAAGATGTTTTACTATACGATTACAAAAAAGTTATGGGGAATCTTGAGAGTTACTTTTTTACTTCTTTTCTGTGGTTGACAGTTGAAATCTCCTACACACTCGCTGCTCTAACAGAAAACCCGTCAAAAACACGATAAAAATCACCAAAAATAACAAAAACCAACCACCGATACAGTTCGCTACATCTTCTCTTATCGACTGTCGTTGAAAACAAAAGTTCCTTGATTTTTTTTATATATTGTTTTGCTGCGTACCAGTGCTCCAACTCGCTACGGACACCTTGCAAAAATTTCAACTCGCTCGCTCTTGTCTTCCTCTGTCTTACCGTGAGGATATTGCGAGTGAGGGCTAACCGCGACCATTTGTACCAGCTTCTTTTATGGTTCACTTGTCGTTATCATTTTCTTAAAACAAAAGTTATATGTTTCTGCGTGTCTATTCTTTGATAGTTGTATTCTGTGTGCCGGATCGATCTCTTCTCTCCACCCTCTTCCTCACATTATTACGTTACTCGAATGGCATTGTTTCTTCATTGGAGATTGACCCTCTCTGCCATTTAATATTCACTTGAAATATTGGCGTCAAGGATTTGCGGTCCCGAATTCCTCGAGCTACTTACCCATTACCGCCAACAGCTAACCCGGCATCTGAGCGAAAGTAACATAGTACTCGATCCTTCATTCATAGTTCTGTCTGTGTTCGGTTCATTTTGTACTGTCTGTCTTACCGTTGGTTTGAATTTTGAAACTCGGAGCGCGAAACCCCAAAATTCTTTTACGATCTCCTTCATATCAGTCTCTTATACTATGCCGTTATTTTTCCATTACGTTTGTATCTCGCAATTGGAGTATAAGGTTCCTGGAGATAAATCAGGACAATGCCGTTATTGGGTTTTGTTCTGGTTTTAATAACTTGGGCCTTTTGTACCATCTATGAGCGTGTGCGCTTTGTCTGTCCTTTTTTTATATTTTTATTTTTGCTTTCTCATACTCTGGTGACTTTTTGGATGGGTCTCGTCGGGAGACTCTCAGGATATGTATGATGATATATCGATAACGGGGGGGACTGCAAAAATGCCTTTTTTTTTGCATCTGTTGATGTGATTATAGGTATTAAATACTACGAATTGATATTTTGAACAAATTATTTTATTCCTTTGATTTAAAAGATTTAGGTGAGATTTATGGACGATGTGAGCAATAAGAACAAGAGGGTGGTTAACAAGACTGCCTGCAAACAAGTTGGACAGCAGAACAACTTTCAGATCAATGGCAGTGAGGGTCCGCCCAATCGCATATTATAGAGAAAAACCAATCTCCAAGCATGTCATCGTCCTCGTTACAAAAACTCCCCAAGAAAAGGACGTAGCTAAACATATGTGCAAGGTTGCGAGAAATAAGGCAGCAAGGAGAAGGATTAACTGCGTCCGAACCACCCTTTCGCCTTTGTAGCACCATCCTGGATCTTCTTATCCGCCTCGTCGATTTTCTGCTGGATCTCTGCCTGCGCCTTTTTTCGCTCCGCATCGACCCTGGCTTGCGCTTCCTCGAGCTTGTGTTTCCCGAGGTCAACAGCGGAGTTTGCGGATGCTTTCACGGATTCGTAGGTTGCAGAGGCGTTTTCGCGGGCTTTGGCTGCGTCATCTGTAAAACAGAAATCGCAAAAAGGAAAAACATTAGCTGGAGGTTCTATAGATTTTGAGATTGGACTGGTTTTTCGGGTGCGGAATACGTACGGTCAAATTTGGCCTGGGCGACTTTCGGGTCACCGCCTGTGGTTGTGTAGTAGTAGTAACCGCCGCCTATTGCGGTGGCAGCACCGATGAGAAGGGGCAAGCTGTGTCATCGCAGCAACGTCAGTACTCGTCTCAAGACGTATCCGGGCAGACCTCGGGAATTTTTTTGTATCTGCTATTCAAGTAATGCAGATTTGCAGGACGGTAGCAGGTGCGAAGCTCAGCTGCGACACCCCGCAACAGAATGCGGATACTCTGCGCAAAGGCAGGCAACGCAGGCAAATTGTGGTATTTTTCTACATACTTTGATTTTCTACCGGCCATTGTGATGTTGTGATGGAGTACCGAAGCTGAGATGAGCTATTCTGTGGGATAGAGAATTTATTGTTTTTTTTGGTGATGAGAGGTAAAAAGCGGTTGATTTTTGAGATCTTCCGGGTTAAAGAAATAAAGTATGGCGAAAGAGAATATGTCGAGGTTTAATATTGCGCGGTGGTGGTGGGTGACATGTGGAGGGGTGGGTGGGTTTTATTTTTTTCGGCGCCAGAATAATGACGTAGTTGGTTGCAGCCAGTTTGAGCGATGGCCTGATGCCGACATCCCTCTTTCAACATGCGAACGATACTTTCCGGGTAAGACTGCGGAGAAGGAATTTGGAGGAATATGCGCGCGACGAATGGGAGCGGATAGGGCCTGCCGTTTTGCGCCTGGTTTCTGGTCGATTTATACTTGATAAATTGGAGACAGGCAGCTACGTCTGCATTTGGGGATGATATTCCCAAGCCATCTTTAAGGTTGACGGTTTCAGGTTTCACAATCCGTCCTTATCGCCGGACCTTTATTATCTTAAAAGCGAATCGATAACAATTAGATCCGATTAGATCTGGCGATTAGATCTGGCGATGATGGTCAGAGGTTGCGTTGACAGGACGTCTCTGATCGGCAAGACATGCGTTGCGCTAACTGCTGTGCGGCCATCGAGCTAACCCGAAAAAAAAGAGAAAAAGTTGAATTGCTCACAGAACCCGTCTTCTTTCTCATCCTCCACGCATCACCAGCGACAACAGAAGATGAACACCACTCTCGCTAGAACTCCAACCACAACGACACATCGGACAGCACGGTGACCTCCAACATCACCCGGCAGCAGCCTCATCCGCTGTTCGCCCTTACGATAGCCCAATCGTCTCTCGCTACTCATCCGAAATGGCGTTACAAGCAGCTCCATTGAAGCGCGGGTCCCGCAAGGAACAGGTCATCTCCAATGTCCCCAAGCGCATCAAGGAGGTCAAGTTTGGCATCCTGTCCACTCAGGATATGGTCAAACAAGCCGTCATCGAAGTCTCCACCGACAGACTCTTCAACGAAACAGGCCGGCAGCCTACCGAAAACGGTGTCCTCGACCCTCGCATGGGTATATCGAATAAGACCGATACTTGCAAGACCTGCGGCGAAAACTTGCAGGCCTGCAATGGTCACTTTGGACATGTCAAGCTTGCTCTCCCAGCATTTCATATCGGATACTTCAAACACATAATATCGGTGCTACAAAACATCTGCAAGGAATGTTCGAGTATACTGCTGGACGATACTATGAGGCGGTCGTATCTGAGGGAGATTAGGAAACCTGGAATCGACAATCTTCGCCGAGTACAGATTTGCAAGAAGATCAATGAGCAATGTCGGAAAACTAAGCACTGTTTCATCTGCGGGGCGATAAACGGCACTGTCAAGAAGGTCGGCCCGTTGAAAGTGATACACGACAAGTTTCGAGCCTTCAACTCGTCCAATGCGGCGTCAAAAGTGCCGCCGGAGTCCAAGGTCATCTTCAACAAGTCTTTTTCTGAAGCTAAAAAGATAAATCAGGATCTCGATAAACATTTACGGAAGGCGATGGACGATCTGAACCCCCTCAAAGTCTTGAACTTGTTCCGGAAAATATCGCCTTCCGATTGCGAACTGCTCGGAATGGATCCTGGCGAAGGTCGACCGGAGATGTTTTTATGGCAGTATATGCCGGCACCGCCTGTTTGCATTCGGCCATCCGTTAGTCAAGAAGACGCGAGTAATGAGGACGATTTGACCGTAAAGCTCGCCCAAATTACGGAGACCAGCGCGCTGATCCGAGCTGGCCTTCTGAAGGGGATACCAATCCAGACATTGATGGAGCAATGGGAATGGATGCAACTCCAAATCGCACAATACGTCAACAGTGACCTTCCTGGTGTACAGCAGCAGGGAACAAAACCTATTCGAGGTATCTGTCAACGGTTGAAGGGTAAACAGGGCCGTTTCAGAGGCAATCTTTCCGGGAAACGTGTGGATTTCTCTGGTCGTACCGTCATCTCACCGGATCCCAACCTTAGCATTGAACAAGTGGCTGTTCCTATCCTCGTCGCGAAGAACTTGACCTATCCAGAACGCGTTACGGATTACAACAAATCCAAGCTCCAAGAATTGGTGCGCAATGGTGCCGACAAGTATCCTGGTGCTAATTATGTCGTCAAAAAGGATCTTCAATACAAGACGTGAGTTATGACTGACAAACCAGATACATATGTGACCCGGGAAACTAACAAGCTGCAATAGGTGGCTGAAATATGGTAATCGCGATAAGACGGCCCACGAGCTTGCTGTTGGCGACATTGTCGAGCGTCACCTTGAGGACGGCGATGTTGTCCTCTTCAACCGACAGCCTTCTTTGCACAAACTCAGTATCTTGAGTCACTACGTCAAAGTTCGACCGTGGAAAACATTCCGTCTCAACGAATGTGTTTGCAATCCTTACAATGCCGATTTCGACGGAGATGAGATGAACTTGCACGTGCCGCAGACGGAGGAAGCTCGAACGGAAGCCATCAATCTAATGGGAGTCAAAAACAACCTGTGCACACCGCGTAACGGCGAACCGATCATTGCAGCCATACAGGATTTCATCACAGCTGCATATCTTCTCTCTAATAAAGACAATTTTTTCGACCGGAAATCATTCGCGATGTTGTGCATGTTCATGGTTAATGGTAATGAGCAAATAGATCTTCCACCCCCAGCGATCATAAAACCAGAGGCAATGTGGACTGGTAAACAGGTCTTCAGTGTTCTCATTCGACCAAACAAGAAGAGCAAAGTTCTACTAAATTTGGATGCAAAATGCCGTGACTTCAAAGCAGTACCGGGAATGGCGCCTGATATGTGCCCGAACGATGGCTGGTTGGTAATAAGGGGCTCTGAAGTCATGTGCGGCTTGATGGACAAATCTACCGTCGGCTCTGGAAAGAAGAACTCTGTATTTTATGTTATCTTGCGAGATTATGGAGCAGACGAAGCGGTTGCCGCCATGAACCGACTGGCGAAACTCTGTGCACGATGGCTTGGGAATAGGGGGTTTTCTATCGGTATCAACGATGTATCGCCTGGAAAACACCTTCAAGACATGAAGCAGATGTACGTCGAAGCTGCCTATGCGGAATGCGATAGTCTCATCGATGACTTCAGAGCCGGACGGTTGGAGAAAGCCCCAGGTTGTGACGAAGAAACGACATTGGAGAACAAGATTTCTGGAGTGCTCAGCAAAGTTCGTGACAAGGTCGGAGATATTTGTATGAGCGAACTGAGCAGGATGAATTCCCCACTCATAATGGCCAATTCGGGATCGAAAGGTTCCAAAATTAACGTCTCGCAAATGGTGGCTTGTGTCGGACAGCAGATTATCAGCGGTAAACGTGTGCCTAACGGTTTCCAAGATCGATCATTACCGCATTTCCAGAAAAATTGTAAGTAGTCTAGGAGAGTGGTTTCTTTCTCTATCACCAGCTAACCTTTTTGGTTTTTAGCCAAAGAACCTCCGTCGAAAGGCTTCGTGAGAAACAGCTTCTTTTCTGGCCTAACGCCTACCGAGTTCTTGTTCCACGCTATTTCCGGTCGTGAGGGTTTGGTCGACACAGCTGTCAAAACTGCCGAAACCGGTTACATGTCCCGTCGATTGATGAAGAGTTTGGAAGATTTATCCGCTCAATATGACGACACGGTCAGAAATTCAAGTGCCGGTGTCGTACAGTTTCAATATGGTGGGGACAACTTGGATCCAGTTGACATGGAAGGTGATGCCAAACCCGTCAATTTGGTCAGGACCTACAACCATGCCGAAAATTTGACTTGGGATAACACGGATCCCACCCTGCTCCCATACGAGATTATTGAAATGTGCAGGAGGCTATTGGATTTCGATACACTCGAAGCCTTTCTCGCGAAACTCGGCCCCACAGATGAAATTGACAGCAAGCTGGCTTTCAGACAGTCCGTCTATCATTTTGTCAGAGAAAAAGCAGTAGAGTGCAGTAAATTCCGAGAAAGACTTGGTCTGATGGCCTGTTTGGAGCCGATGAATAGTGATGAATACGATATGGACTATATCGATTCTTTAAATGGTATGCTTTCCCCTAAAAATAGCTTGCAGTGTTTCTGGAAAGTACTAAAAACGAGAAACAGCAACCTCCAAACGGATCGTAGACCGAGTGCACAAAATATCTGCCCGCACCCTTGAGGAGTTCATCTCACAATGCATGACAAAATACGAACGCTCAAAGGTCGAGCCTGGCACCGCGGTTGGTGCGGTTGGCGCCCAATCCATCGGTGAGCCGGGTACTCAGATGACACTGAAGACTTTCCATTTCGCAGGTGTCGCTTCCATGAACATCACGCTCGGTGTGCCTCGTATCAAAGAAATTATTAATGCTTCGAAACTTATCAGCACACCCATCATCAAATGCGACCTTGTCAACGAGTCGGATATTCGCAGTGCGCGCTACGTTAAAGGGAGGATCGAGAAGACGTTCCTCGAGGATATCATCTTTTACATTGAAGATGTATGTTCTCCGGACGACAGCTACGTTAGCATTCGTGTTGACGAAGCCACCATTGAAAAACTTGGATTGGAGCTCACTATTGAGGACATCATGGCGGCTATCACAAAGGCACCGAAGCTGAAGATTGATAAATCACAACTCAAGGTGAACGGATCGAGGATCAGGATATACGTCCATGAGCTATCGGAGAAGGAAATGAGGAGGAGCAAAGAAGACTTGAGTGTCCACCAGAGAATACAGGCGCTGAAACGAGTGCTCCCTCGGATAGTGGTCAAGGGATACCCGGAAGCCAGCCGGGCTGTTATATCCACGGACGAGAACGGGACCAACACGCTCTGCGTTGAAGGTTACGGTCTCCGGCAGTGCATGAACACGGATGGTGTGGTGGGCACGAAGACCCGGACGAACAGCGTGATGGAAATGCGACAAGTTTTGGGTATCGAAGCGGCGCGGTTCACAATTATCGAAGAAATCTCCTTCACGATGAGGGAGCACGGTATGGACGTCGATCCGCGGCATATTCAACTGTTGGGTGATGTCATGACGTACAAGGGCGAAGTCTTGGGTATTACCCGATTCGGGTTGGCAAAGATGAGGGACAGCGTGCTCCAGTTGGCAAGTTTTGAAAAGACGACGGATCATCTGTTCGATGCGGCGTTCCATACGAAGAAGGATATGATTGAAGGTGTCAGCGAGTGTATCATTCTGGGACAGAGTATGAGCATAGGAACGGGAGCGTTCAAGGTTGTGAGAAAGTTGGGAATGAGTGAAGCCGACTTGCGGCCGAAGAAGCCGTTGTTTGAGGATGCGTTCAAGAGGGCGCTGAAACTCAGAGTTGTATAAATGGCAACGAGCAATTTCCAGAAAAGATATCGGTCACATATCTTTCGGTGGTGATGAAGGATTCGAGAAGCGGCTTCGAACTGTTTTTTGCTCTTTCTAACCTGATTTTCACGACAAATGAGATATAACGATCTTGAGGTTAAAATATCGCCACATTTCGTATCTACTGCTGGAGCTTTGGTGGAATCTTCCTGACTTTGAGAAACACAGCTTCAATGTGTATATGGGATTCTATTGTTTTGGTATTTAGGAAGGGCGAATTTTTCAAACACTACGGGTCTATGAAACTATCGTCTACCGAGTTTTCAAGATGGCATTCTAGCAAATGGAATGCTGATTTGTATGATATACAAAATTACTGCGTCTATGCATTGTGGTTGTGTTAGAGGTATCGAGGTGATTTCATATGCCCACACCAGCGACAGCACGATCAAATCGAGTATAACCTCTTTTATAAGGAATTACCATATTATACATCACTTATAATTGAATCCAAGAATAATAAATTACAGTCACGAGTATCTGTTAGAACAAGAAATAAAGGTAAGGATATGGTATTAATCAAGTAAAACCAGGAGTATATATACAGCATATCCCAAAAGAGAATATTAGAAACAATCGTGAAACTTCAACTTGGAAAAATAATGGTAAAAATCCGCATCCATTGCATTATGTAAACAGAAGAAAAAGAGACCGCTAAGAAATACAATCGCTCCATCAAACATGAAATGGCCCCGGTTTAAATTTAGGATATTGAAAAGGGGGGTTTGCTGTACATGAAAGGGGTATTTATGGGAAAAGCCTGAAGCTTTATATAAGAAAACTTGGAGTAGAAGGCAAAGATAACAACCAACTAAAACATCGAAAATGCCCATGAGATTTTTTAATCTGAACCCGATAACCCACCCAACCCAAAAACATACATATTATGTAATATGGCCTTCAAATTTCCCCATTTATACCCGGCTAGTAAAATCCAAACATTAAACCCGAAAAGCCCAAAAGAGTTATTGGGGGGAATATAAACCGAACTCATTAAAAAGCATTATTATCAGATAAGAGGCCTAAGAAGGTGTGTTAGGGGAATTTCATGCCCATGTCCCTGTTCTCCTTCTCGATGAGGACCCTATATTGATACTACTAAGCTCCTGACTCAACGACCATTGCTCTTCCGTCATACTCCCCGGATTCGGCTGCGGGGTCTGCATCTGCCTCATAGGCGGTGGAGTGGCGCTGTAAGCACCTTGCTGATGGTAATAGTCATCAGGGCCCATGATGGCGTTCCGCATAACCGGAGCTCCAGGCAAAGGTCTATGCCCGCTTGTGGCAGGTGGTGGTGGTGCGGCATAGCCGTAGCCCGAAGACGGAGTTGACGAAATGTTCGACGCCATTGATTTTGGTCCTGAATGGTAGCCCCTCCCACCGGGTGACGTTCCATAAATGTCCGCTCCTGGCGGTTGCGGGCTGGCGCTCTGCCTTCTCGGCCTGAAAGATAACGGCTGGACACCATCATGACCATTATTACCTGGCGCGCCAGCGTTGAAGGAATTCCTTCTCTCCGGCTCAGGGGCAAATGTTTCGGGGGCGAGAATATCGTCCTGTGATAGCTCCCTGTTCGCCGAGTTTGGAGTGTAAACCTTCTTCTTCGCCTTTCTAATCGCCTTCTCTTCCTCTTTTCTTGCCTTTTTCTCCTCCTTCGGCGTCATATACTGCCCCGGCGAGGTTGCTATTGCTCCGGGGCTTCTTGCCAATGGCATCGTAGATATATTCCCGCTAGGAGATCTACTGCCGGAATTGTAGCTGTTGTTAACAGGGTTAATAACATCATAGTCGTCTGGCGAGAACGGCATGCCGCCCAAAGTCATTCTCCGTTGTTCGGGCCTGACCGATTGTGGTTTTGGGGGCTCTGGCGTTCTTGTCATCGGCGGGAGATCAGAATTTCGTCGACCTGGCATCGGACTAGTCGCTCGCGGTTTGTTCATTGGGGTGCCTGTGGAGCGCTGGCTCATGTGCAGACCGTCGTTGCCGTAATCTGCATATTGGTTCGAAGGAAGGGCGTGCTTGGAATGAACATCATATGAAGAAGGAGGAATTGCGGACGGCGGACGGTTCATATAGTCACGCGAAAGGTCATCAACGCTCTGAGAATTATTCCAGCTGGTGCTCGCAGACTGATATGTAGAATCTGCGCACCGGTCAGTTTCATCAATCTCATCTTCAATATATGGTTGTCTTGTTTTAGAATCTCCAGCCTTTGCAACGGGAATGGGAGCACTGCTAGAGTTCAAATCAGACGTTTGCGCACCTGGGATACCATGATTGTTTTGTATGATTTGGGAAGATTGTTGATATTCATAAGCACTGTTTCTGTTAC
This sequence comes from Dactylellina parvicollis, assembly GCA_036971385.1. NCBI lineage: Eukaryota > Fungi > Ascomycota > Orbiliomycetes > Orbiliales > Orbiliaceae > Dactylellina > Dactylellina parvicollis. The sequence goes on from JAJTUD010000006.1 coordinate 388,420, forward strand.
TTCGGCTCTCACTCGGCTTTTCTGACGGGTCATGCTTGTAAACGAGATGTTGAGACATACGATGCGACGCTTGGGGAAGGGGGGGAGGTGCGCCCCGCATCGTGACGAGCTCTTGCGTGTACGTATTCAACGGTGGCATTGGCGATACACTTCGGCGTCGATTCGTATCTAATGGCTGTGAAACTGGTTGAATCAGTGGTGAGACGGCCGTCGAGTCATAGCTGAGTCGAGAATCCATGCTACGTCTGCCAGTTACATCCTTAACATAAGGGGCATGGTAGTTTGATTGGGTTACAGGTTCAGCCGCTTGCGTGTGATTATATGAGAATGGTGCTGGGCTTCTGCTCCCATTACCATCTCCCGGAGACTCTGGCCCATATCCAGGAGTAAGAGCTAGCGGATGGGGGCTAGGGGACCGGCTAAAGGTCCTTTTGTAGGGTATATTTGTGGAGATAGGTGGAACGTTACTGCGGCCCCTGTGCGCTGGTAGAGGACTCGCAGCTCCGGAATGGGATGGCGCCGGAGGGGGGCCACTACCCCCAGCGAGCACCATTGCCGTAGTAGGATCAAATGCATGCTCCGGATTTTGGGGTAGGTGCATGTTAGCTAGCCGTTGCGACAATGGAGTTCCAGCTTGGCTGTAATCCGTGAACGAGGTATAGGCTGGCATCGGTGCAGTGGGTGTTTTATAGCTTGTAGCCGAATACGTTTGCGGGGAATTATATTGATTCTGCTCCTGTTGTCCATACCCAAGCGATTGAGGTTCCGATACTTGCTGGAACGAAGCGCTGTTATCATTAAAAGCAGCATATGGGGGCGGCTCGCTATTCCCTCTTGACCGCGGTGGCATCGTCTGATCTTGGGCAGGTGCTTGGAGCTGCGTTGATTGGGACGGAGCTGCTTGGTATTGCGAACCACTATGCGTAGGAAGCTGTGGAGCAAATCCTCGAAGTGACTGGAGTTGGAGACTCTGCTCAAATATGTCTACAGGCTGTGCTGCCGGAATATTCTGCTGCATATGAGGCGGTAGTTGTACTGGCAAAGTTGCGGGTGTGCTGGCCGGCATGCTCATTCGAGGTTGCGCATTTCTGTGAGCGGGAGGTAGCGGCGGCGGAGCAGCATTGTTCGACAACACCAGGGCGGAAGCAGCATTGTAGTCATCTCGCGGTGTCGGCGTCGTTCGATACGCTGCGGCTTGGCTATGTTGCGGGGGCAGTGGAGGAGCATAATCAGACGCCCTGGTCAGCTGGGACTGGTAACCTTGCTCGGTGTAGGGATCTTGGTAGTTTTGCTGATAGGCTCCGGTTGAGTTATATTGTGCACTCGGTTGCTTTGGCTGTGGAACTGCCGCCATCTGAGGTTGTTGATCGAATCCTGAATTACCGTAAGATGATGGTTCCGAGTATTGTTGATCATATCCATGGTGACGAGGAAGCGCCGGGGCAAAAGCGGATGATACCAATTGGTTGTTGCTGATGTTGTAAGCAGACACCGGCTGTTGGTACGGGTCGGGAGTATTATTGGAGTAGAATTCGCTCCGTGATTTGCGGTGATTGAGGGCTTGCGAAGGTTGAGAGGGCTGAGGCTGGCCCATACCTCTACGTGTATCTGCGAACTCAACGTGCCGATGGTTTGGCAGCGATGGTGGACCGTTTTGACTGGCCAACACCATAGAGTTGATGTTGTGATCAAGAGGCTGTTGCCATTGCGATTGGTCATAGTAATCATTTTGCATATTCTGGTAGCCTGAATATGCTGCAGGGTTTGGAGAATGTCTCTGGTGAGGAACCATCTGGGTCTGCTCGACATACTGTGCTTGAAGCTTGCCAATGTGGTCGCTCTGGAAATCCTGCAGCGTAGGGTTCTGGTTTTGGTAGTAACCAAACTGATCCGGCGGCGCCTCATAGGCCGTAATATGGCGCGAGGGGTTCTGATGGTAAGGATCATGGTCATATTGATCTTGAGAGGGCCTTTCTTGTTCGCGCTCCCGAGTTTGATGGCGTGATTTGTCTCTGCGGTGTTCGCGGTTTCTTCGATCGTCTTTCTGACGTTCCCGAGGCTCTCTATCCCGATGGCGCTCTCTGTCTTTCCGGGAGTTTGCAACCGGAGGTTCTGGTTCCTCCTCCTCCTCCTCCTCGTCTTCAGGGCTACTCGGAGGAGGAATCTCCTTTGCTGGTTTAGGGTTAGGCTTCTCGGGCAATTCTCGCCTCCTAGGAGGAACCCCAGGTCTCCTCGGCCCTGCCAGAGACTTGTCGGGCCGTTTGAAATCTTCTTTCTCGAAACCGGTGACTTGGCGAGTATTCACGATCAGAGGGGCGCTCTCTCTCGGACGCTCGTCCCAAAATGTCAACTCCACTCGAATATCACCAGCGTATTTGCCCCTACACTTGCACTGGTGCCAACCATCGATCTGGCCACCGCCGGCCGTATCCAGGACAACATCGAGGTTGAGCACACACTCCCCAATTAACTCAGTCTTTTTATCGTCGGTGAATATGACAACCTTCAAGTGTCGGTAATCGCCGGAATCATGCACGGGAAAGCGTAACTCGGCGTCCCTGTGCGAAGCGGTTAGCAATCCGAACAAATGTCAACCCTATGATCGAATCCGTCCGACTGACCATTTTGGAGTCTGGCCTCCTCTCTTATCCGGCTCCGTCTTCTTGACATGCTTGCCCAGCCTCAGCACGCAATACGGATCCTGTTTACCGATTGATTTGAGATTTGGAAGGTTTTTCTGGTGACAGGCGGTCAGGGGGTCAGCTATTGAGGGTCGTACGGAGCCGGATAAGATTGTGTACGTACCGCTCTGTCGACGACTGCGACCAATGTCCCGATGAGAGGTCCGTCCGTGGCCATGTCCGCGAAGATTCCAGCAGGATGCTTCTGGTCAGTGCCCTTCGGTGGAGGTTTCTTGGGAATACTACTACTGTTGGGCTTTTCCCCCCTGCGTTGGATCGGCTGAACATCAGCCATTTTTGAGACTCGGAAATGTAGACCGTACTTTCAGGTAATCGTGCGTGGTAAACGATGGGAAGTTTGAGAGCGATTGAACGAAGGATGGTCGGTAGCCGAAGGAATGAGGTGTATAAAACGTCAAGGTATCAAACTGGCGGGGTAGCGAAGCTGCGAAAGCGGGAGACTCGGTGAGACGTCAGAAGGGGTACAGAGAAAGTTTTTCGTTCAGGTCGTGGCCTTCATTAGAGTCGTACTGTGGGTTCCCTTGAGGATATAAAACTTGAGGTCTAGTATTCTAAAGTATCCATCAACAGTGGCGGCGGCGCAAACAACATTGACCTTTGGGCAAACTTGAGCCAAAAGAAACAAGGGCTGAAACAACGAAATGGGTATCCGAGTTGGCGGAGGCTGAAGTTTGTCGGCCGTCGAGACAAAATACTGACGCTGATAGCAACAAAGAAAGAAAAAGACTTGCTAAGCAGTGGAAGAGAAAGGACGGCGAGATGAGTGGTAACGGTGGGCAGAATATGAGCTTTGATGTATGCGCGGGTGTGTCGCTCTTTTTGGGTGGTGTGTCAACAAAGGCAGGAACAATGCGAGTGAGGGTTTTAAGAGGTTGACCCCAGACCAGGCAGACGGATGAATGCAGGTGTATCTGCAAGTCGAAATGAGAGGCGCACGCGGTTTCTGGAGGATGCCGAGAAGCTATTCAGGGACGAAGGTTTCCAATTTCCAGCTCGTGCGACCGGTTTGTTTGGGAGAGAGGTCAAAACTCGAGCTTTGGCGCAAGACGATACTCGGTGCCGTTCGATTGGCTTCGTTCCAGTGACCCAACGAGATGCAGAGAAAGACGGAGCAATTGGTATGTATGTACGTATGCGATACGGCTTATCTTGGGAGAGATGGAGCGAAAGAAGGGGGAGGAGGCTTTCGGGTGGTCCTCGGCAGGTAAACAGAGATGCCGGTTCGCAAGGGTGACGAGTCTCCAGGCCAGGCTGATAACCGCAGGTGGGAGGAGAGGAGCTGTCAGACAGTGGTAAAAGCAGCGAGGTGGGGCTGGCTGCGGCAGGACTGAGACTGTGAGGCTGCAGGTTGGAGGTTGGAGGTTTGTGGAGACGATGGCGATAGTGTTGTTTACTGAGGTTGAGGCTCGGTTGCTATGGCGTTCGCTGTCTGATTGGCCCCCGCCGGCAATCTCCCGCCTCAAGCCACCCCAGCAATCTCAACCCATAGCAACCACCACCACCTCCTTTCTACAGATATGTATTACCATCTTTCAGCGTATCGCCATCTGCAGGTCACTTCACACCCGTCCGCCAGAGCCCTGTCGCGGGTAGTCACGCAGCCTGGCCGGGACTTGTCAAGGTCGTGGCAGCCAGGGCTGGACGCCAAGACCCATTTTACGTCCACACACGCTGTCGCCGTCGCATGTCTCATATGTCAAAGAAAAACGTCGATGCATCGACCCGCCGCCCGGTTTCACACCAGAGCCGCCTCCCATTGTTCGAGGGAACAAATGCTCACATTTTGAGTTGGAATTCGAATCATCGCCCGTCTTCCGGATCGAGCGATTTTATTGAATCCATTTCAGATTAACAAGCTCACGTCCGTGTGACTGACAATTCGCGACCAGACTAAAAATGAAAAAAAAACCCACACTAATTTTCTGCAATGCGACAAGCTCGCGCAGCTTTGTGCTGCTGTGCTGCTGTGCTCGCTGTCGTGCGATCCAAGCTAACCGCTTCGCATCCGCTATGTCATCATGGTTATTCGCTCCATGGAAATGCCGCCGGAACACACCGAGCCAACTAGCCACACACGTTCTGACGTGCTAATCCGCAAATCCGATTCTCGCATTCGAGGCTAAAAGGCTCCCACCCCGTCGAGCTTCGATGTTCCGTCCCCACGTCGAAAGGAAAACGATCGAAACGAACAGGCATGCGAGCAGGCATGATGTCGAGTCGATAGCTCCGCCGACCGGCTCTTTGTCTGAAAGTTCGGGAGCACGGTCTTGGCTTGCATCAATTCGAGCTCGTTTGCGGGTTGCCACAGCTGTCAAAGAGAAGGAAAAAGGAACCAAAACGAATGGGTAAACCCGTTTCCTGCGGCGGATCCTGAAGTGGTTTAAACTCGCGCCAGTCGACCTGGTCTGAACCGGCCGACTCAAAGAGTTAAAAGCGGTCTCATGGCTGACGTGAACACCGTCAAACCGATCCCAGAAACAGACATATCTCCTTGCCGCCCTAATCCCGTTTACTCTTTGATAAGAAGGGACGAGGTGAACTGGCAGCAGTGGGCAGAGAGCAATTAAACGGCGTGGGAAGCTCCTTCTCGATCTTCTCTCTCCCTTCTCCTTCTCCCAACCGACTAATGCGCTGCGCTGCTGCCACTGCTGCCACTTACTGCCACTTTACCTACTGCTGCCCCCCGCTGAACAGCCACCTGTAAATGCTCCATATCCCTCTCTCTCTACCGTCGCATTCCCCTGTAAACGAAAAAATAAAACAAAGAAAACAAGATGGTCGTCTTTATCGATCTGGACGCCGACACCGTTGAGCGGGATTTTCCGGGGCATTATTACACCCACCACCAATACGCCGACGAACTGACCCACGCCGCGCCCTCCCACATCCCCCACTACGCCCGACCTCTCCGCAACACATCCTCCCTCGAACCCTCCTCCTCTTCTTCTTCTTCTGCTCGCCCGTCATCGTCCCGCTCCAAGGCCTCGACCAGGCGAAATTACAAGGGCAAGGAGAGGAGCTTGAGCGCTTCCAATCCAAATGATACCGACCGGCTCAACAGACTATTCCGCGTAGTTGGCATTTATCCGTACGTCTTCACGCGCACAACACCCCCACATCTCCAGTTCTGAACTGAGACTGATATAACAATTTAAAAAATAAATAGATGTGTGAGATCCATAGCCCAGCATCTTGATCGCACCGATCTCTACAACCTCTCGTCAACATGCCGGGACATGCACCAGTCCCTGCTCGAGAATCGCAGGCATCTGATCCCCTTCACTTTGCGTTGCCAATACTCGGGCGCCCATAAAGCGAAGAGGATGATCCCGTCCATTCGCAGCCCGATCGTGAGGACCCAATGTGCGACAGATCTAGTCGGTATCTGGTAGGTTTGAAATCCATCTAATGGAAGAATACCGACTAATCCGCGATACTCATCTCCAGCGGCCGATGCCGACGACCGTCCTGTCGGGTATGAAACAAAACACCTCACCTCTTGATTGGATGCTCTAGCTAACTTGTCCCCCAGAACTGCAAGACTCGTTCCACAAAGCTCACCGGCCAATCCAACAAACGGGCGACCTGCAGAGCCTGTTCCTCCGTCTCCCTCGTCACACTCACCGAAGACCCAACCGTCAAGCCTTGCGTCTGCCAATCCAAGGGCGAACCGTGGATCTGCAACAGCTGTGCCGTCATTGGCATGGAAAACTACCTCCTCAAGACCGACAAAAACGGTAGAGGGCAAGCGGCGACCGTTGAATTGGAGTGCGGTAGAGGAACGGCATGTATCGGCAAGGGGTGGTACACTTGTGAGAACTTTTACGCCTATCTTGATAATTCAGGAAAAGAGGAGAAATTTGTGAGTATACTCTCTTGAAATATATCCGATTCGAATGCACATTAACAACTGCTCTCGCAGTCCAAGCGCGGGGACAAGGTCAGATATGCGTGCCATAGCTGCAAACAGTTCGTTTTCAATAAAGATGAGGCAAAGGAGTTCTCGGCGCTCAAGGCTTAGTTTGGATTACCATCGGTTTTTTCTTTCTTTTTGTATTGCTTTGAAAAACACGTTCATTCAGTAGACGACATACATAAACTAGAGGATCAGGCATTCCGGTGTTTCTTCGGTGGCTACATTCATTCTTTTGGCATCCTTTCTCTCTTGTATCTGACGAGGCAACGTTTTATACCCATTTTGCTTTCTGTTACGATTCGAATATCATCCTTCTATTCATACTCAGATCATTCTCGCTGGCGAATAGTATTAACTCTTAAAATTTCACGACAATATCCTTTCCTAACCGTCTTCGGACTACGCACGGGATCTGTACCGAAATTTTTACCTTTTCTTCACAAAATATATCCTTCATCTACAACCTCTTCCAAACACTAACCATATCACTCCCCTCCCCGGCCTCCAAATACCTCTTTGGCGTAACGTGCATCTCCCTGACAAACCCCACAGCCTCCAACAACTCCTTGTATATCTCTGACCTCAACGGCCACGGCGGCCCGGGCAGATCGAACGACTTGTAGAGCGGAAACTCGAGACATATCAACCTCCCTCCCTTTTTAACGAGCTCGGCCATACGATCCGCCCATTTCGTCCTCAAACCCTGCGATGGATCCAAGGCGCAGAGAAAAGTATAATCGTAAACGATATCGAACCGTCTGAATCCGTCCCCCTCGTCCGTGGCAGCGGAAGTTTGCCAATCCCTCGTGAAAAAATCACCCGAGACGAACGCGTATTTTCCGGGAGGGCCGAGCGGGTTGGCTTCGGCGTTTTTTCGGGCTTCGGCTATAGCCGATGAGGATAATTCCAATCCCGTGGCGTTGAGGCCATGAGATGCGAAGAGGAGGACGTCGTAGCCGCGACCGCAGCCGGGGACCAGAGCTGTCGGTTGGGTGTTTGGTGAGGACGGTTGCAAGAGCTCCGGGTGGTCTTTGAGCAGGTCGATCAGGGAGGGGGAGGAACCACCTCGATCCCAACTTTTTTTTTTGGAAACATGAAATTAGCACGTAACTGATAACTGCTAAAGAGTATGGGGAGATATTGTTACTCACGGGATATAAGATCCGTCGTCCCAGAGGGCTTTCCAGAGAGCTTGATGCTCGCCGTTGGATCTGTTGGATTCCAGTATAAAAAGTTCAATGTAAAATCCCAAAAACTGACGTCAAAATACAACATGCCGGTGTTGTTGAAGCGAGACGACTGGAAAGGTTACTCACGCTGCGAATCTCTCTTGCAAATTTGGACCCGGTTGTTCCGACATTGCGACAGGATGGATGGGCTGTGATACCTGGACGGATAGTGGTTTCACGAGGCCTCAAATAAGTTGGGAATCGTCTCTGAGATGCTTAGGCGAGCAGAAGAATCTAAGATCTCTTCAATCGGAAAGCTGTAGTCCAAGATATCGAGGTCGAGCAGGAGCTCATTTGTGACAGCTAGCTTTGTATCTTCCGGGTGGGTTAGCTTATACAACGAGGTTTTTCGAATTGAGATCGAATTGGTCAGCTGATACTAAGCTTCGGGATGCCTTTGTCGAGAACCGGGAGTCAGCCATCTTGGGTTTTAGCAACACAACATGCTCTCAAAATACCACATACTCCACCCATTCAAGGGGTCCGGAGGGTGCAAGGCTGGAGTATTTCAGCTGGCTTCATGCAGGAAGCAGTCCACGGATTAAATACAGGATCGGTTGGGCAACATGCGAGGCTGGGCCCGCCATTTTTTGGCAATTCAAATCGGTAGGGTCTCACCAGTTGTGGCTACCATCAAGAGGCTGATAAAATCGAGGTTGGTCCGTATGTGCGAAGGATAAGACTGAATTCAGAGCATGAACTAACACAACCTCGCAGTTGAAGCAGTCGACCATACGTTTATTATTTTCTCGTCAACATTATATTATACTCTTTACCTACTAGCAGCAGCCTATTTTGACCGCTAGGCGCCCATGGAAACCCCGCATGCGATACTCTCGTAGCGACCAGATACAGTCGAAATGTCGCGACGGGCGCTTCCAAATCGATACTATTCTGTCGCCTGGATCTGTGCCCTTCCGGTTGAAAGAACTGCCGGCGACGTCGTATTTGACAGGTTGCATGGCAAACCATCAGAAATCCATCCCGATGATCATAACAGTTACCAGCTGGGTAGCATCGGGGAGCACAATATCGTCAGCGCATGTCTCCCCTTGGGCCGTTACGGCACCGTCAGCGCAGCCGTTGTCGCAACGCAAATCAAACTCAGCTTTCCTTCTATAAAATTTTATCTGATGGTTGGGATTGGTGGTGGAATCCCAAATTCGATCCACGATGTCAGACTGGGCGATATCGTCGTCAGCAAGCCCGACAATAAATTTGGAGGAGTCGTGCAGTACGATCTTGGAAAAACGATGGGGAGTGGTCATTTCGAACGATCAGGAACGCTGAACAAACCGCCTCAGCTGTTGCTTACGGCGATAGCGGCCCTTCAAGCCACGCACAGTTGGAGAAGGAGCAGCATTCCCGACTACATTGTAAATGTTTTCACCAAACACCCCGAATTAGAAAGGGACTTTATATATCAAGGCCACGAAAACGACGTCTTGTATAAAGCCGATTACGAACACGAAGGCGGCCCTACCTGCGAAACCTGTCAAGCAAGCGAGTTAGTGGTCCGGCAATCTCGAGATGATACCAATCCAATCATCCATTACGGCACCATCGCATCTGGCAATCAAGTGATCAAACACGGTGTAACCAGGGATCGCATAGGGGACGACGTTGGAGCGATATGTTTTGAAATGGAAGCCGCGGGCTTAATGGACCATTGTCCTTGCCTAGTAATTCGAGGAATATGCGACTACTCTGACAGTCATAAGAACAAACGATGGCAACCGTATGCAGCTCTAGCTGCTGCAGCATATGCGAAAGAACTTCTCTATCAAATAAGATCCCAAGGTAAGCCTAAATTATTAAATGTACTTTCGGTCTGCTAATCGGATATTAGTGGAACGCTCCCCAAAGTCAAGTTCTCTCGACAATAGAGACCGTATATTCGATATCCCCAGAATTCTCCACCGGCATTTTAGTGGCCGCCAAAAATACTTGACCCAGATTCACGATTGTTTCCATGCAGACTCCTCCGGGCGAGAAGGAATTATTGTCTCTGTGTTTGGCATCCCCGGCGCTGGCAAGTCCCAGCTCTGCCTCAAATACGCAGTGGATAACAAAAACGAATACGATTATGGATTCCATGCCACAGCCAGCACAGCAGAACAGTGGCTCAACAGTTGCGATAGTATTGTTCGAGCTCTGAGCCTTCCTGAGGCAAATTCTAGCGAGCAAGCCCAGCGAGCACAAGCGCTGAAACGATGGTTCTCCGCTAAACAAAACTGGCTTCTCATCATCGACGATATAACCCCAACAGTCGTAAATCTGCTGCGGGAGGCGTTACCTCTACATCTAGGCGGCCATATACTATTATGCACAAGGGATAGATACATTGCATGCGAATTCAGCACTCCAGAATCCTGTATTCGTCTTCTTGAGATGGATCCGATCGAAGGAAAGGAACTAGTGTTAAAAATATACAACCAACAAGAGAACAGCGCCACCTCTACACTCGCTGAAAAAATAAGTCAGGAACTCGGAGGTCTCCCGTTGGCTCTGGAACAAGTAACAACATCCGCCGTACAACGGTGCTGGGAGCTCAGCACACTACTTAACAACGTGCACGAAAACAAACAAACGATAATTCAGGATCCATTGCAGAACTCCCAACATGTCGACACCATCACTACCTTGGACATGGCATTAAAGGCATTAGACCCGGCCCATGTTGCAGTTCTAAAACTTATCCTTATGATGCGTCCTCAGGCTCTGCCATTAGGCATTCTGATAGATGGGGCCTCCGGCTTGGTATATAAGAAAACCAATCTAATGGTTGATGAGAATTCCAATGAACTAGTTCGTCTCTACGTCTTTGATTCTATTAAGGATATCGTTCAAGAGAAATCGAAACTTGACCAAGCAATGGTTGTTTTGGAGAAATCTTCGCTCGTGCGACGTGGAGAGAGCGGAGAAATTTGGGTACACGATCTTTTCCGAGAGATAATGCGGGGGAAACTGGAAGAATGGGAGCGAGAAGACTTTGTAACGTATGCAGGGCAAATCATAAGTCAGGCATTTCCGGATCCTTCTTATGAGACATGGATTATATGCAACTCCTATCTCGCACATTCAATTGAGGTGATCTCGCTACTGGACAGCTACGCTTTGGACAGCGAGGAAATTCTAGCAGCAATGGTAAGGATTGGATTATATTACATTGATACTGCAAGATATGATGAAGCCATGCGATGGTACAAGCGAGCACTTGCTGGTTATGAGAAGGCTCTAGGCAGAGACCATCTGTCGACACTTGTTACGGTCCACAACATTGCCGTAACCTTGAATAGTCAAGGTAAATACGACGAGGCCATGCAATGGTACGAGCGGGCACTCGCTGGTTATGAGAAGGCTCTGGGCAAAGACCACCCGTCAACACTTAATACAGTCAACAATATTGCCATAACCTTGAATAGTCAAGGTAAATACGACGAGGCCATGCAATGGTACGAGCGGGCACTCGCTGGTTGTGAGAAGGCTCTGGGCAAAGATCACCCGTCAACACTTAATACAGTCCACAATATTGCCGCAACCTTGGATAATCAAGGTAAATACGACGAGGCCATGCAATGGTACGAGCGGGCACTCGCTGGTTATGAGAAGGCTCTGGGCAGAAACCACCCTAGAACACTTAATACAGTCCACAATATTGCCACAACCTTGGATAATCAAGGTAAATACGACGAGGCCATGCAATGGTACGAGCGGGCACTCGCTGGTTATGAGAAGGCTCTGGGCAAAGACCACCCGTCAACACTTAATACAGTCAACAATATTGCCATAACCTTGAATAGTCAAGGTAAATACGACGAGGCCATGCAATGGTACGAGCGGGCACTCGCTGGTTGTGAGAAGGCTCTGGGCAAAGACCACCCGTCAACACTTGAGACAGTCTACAATATTGCCATAACCTTGGGAAATCAAGGTAAATACGACGAGGCCATGCAATGGTACGAGCGGGGCACTCGCTGGTTGTGAGAAGGCTCTGGGCAAAGACCACCCGTCAACACTTGAGACAGTCTACAATATATGTGAGCTTACAGAGAAGCTGGGCGTCTCAAACTAATTTCTAGAGTGCACTGCTGTCTATGACTTATGGTAGCACCGAAAGAGTATGTGTATATATTGTTGGGGGCGAGCAGCAAGATGTCTCACTAACGGAGGCTTGCTGTTAACATATCGGGATATTATGGTAGCTGCTTGTGTTCTCCACCTCGCGATTATCGCAGACCGTCGGAGGTAATATTCTCATGTTAGCATTCTCTTTCAGGAAATACCTCGAAATTAAGCTCCACAAATCTGCCGGTGAGTGATGAACAGGTATTAGACTCTAAGTTTCCTGATAGTCTGCCCCTGAATTCCCGTACAGGGTTTCGTGACTTTGATCGTGATGTGGCTTGTTTAGTAAAAGGTGTATATCGGATATCTTGATTTCCTGTGCATTCTCGGGGTTTCCCAAGTCGCCTGCTTCTACGGAACTATCGTTCTGGCCAGCGTTATCACCCTTGCTTCCTTCGGTAGGCCTTATTTTTGAAGTCTTGATTTTTGAGGCTATCAGCCTGCGGTTAATGCAATACTCAAGTAACCAGTTATCTGACTCATCGCCTTCCATTTCAAAGCGTATGTAAGCAAGATTTGTTGCTCAGAGCATATCCAGTACTAAATCTTTATGTTCTTTGTATTCGGTATTTTCCTCTATTCCCTGATGAATACGGTCCGATATTGCCTTCCTAGCGGCTGGTCCAAACTTTTTATACGTTGACTTCGGACCCTTAGGGAGCGGCAGGCGGTCAACGCCGGATATAACTTCTTTGGATTCTTGCTACTTTCACACCATGCATTAGCTTGTCATGGATCTAGCCTTTGAGCAATTAATATCATGTGATACAATTAGGAAGAGCTTGGTTTACGAGACGAATTGCGATACCTTTAACCAGCCAAGAAAAGTGTAAAATCCAGTCCAATTAAATTCCCAATAGGGATCGGAGAACTTCATTCTTATCGATTCTTCGTTCATTTTCGGGGACGGGTCAACTTTGGGGGGCCATCGAACTGATTGCTGGTGTGAGGTCGCCATTTCGCTATAAACCTGAGATGTGAAGTCTCGAGGCATGCAAAGCCACCAAATGAGGGGTACACCAACGAGGCTGGAAATTGTACAATTGTGGCCAGTGACAACAGTTCAAGTTAGGGTCTCTAGAACTGGTACAAAAAGACCCCAGCCCGCAACCTTTGTATTCGCGAACTCCGGGTACTGCTTGACGAACTATTAGCGATCGAGTGTCTAAAAGGGTCTTATACTTCTTGTTTAAAAGGGTGACGCCTTAGCACTACTACAGGATTTCTTAGAGAAGTTCAGAGTTGAGGCTGGCTTCGAGACTATTTTAAACAAGTCTTGGCGACAAAGCAAGTCAGGCTCGGATATTCGAATATCGAAAGATATGGTAAATATTATATAGGTATCTTTTATATTCCCCTACATGAATAGAGAGTGCTCAGGAAGCCAATTTCTGTGAATTAGAGTGTTCGACAAGAATAATTATATGATTTTCGCGTAATGACTTGTCTTGTAATGACACTAGACCCATAACTTTACACAGTGGCTCTGACTGATAATAATCGAAAATAAATCCTTCATCGAAAAGGGATCAAAGGGTTTATTAACGCGACTAAGTGCGAGCTTAGGTCTGGGTATAAGCCTAGAAACCATGGAGGATGAAATCATCAGAGTCTTTTCATACCCTCCCTCATGTCAGATATCTTGCTCTTGCAAATACATGACGGCAATCCAAAGTCTCCTTTTCTTATGCTAGCGCTCGGTCGGTTCTTAGCAGAGGCTGATAATATGAGCAGGGGGTAGTGCAGGACGGGAGTAATACTGGTGGAATTATTGATAGAAGTAGAGGAGAGTAGAAATAAAGGAGATATCCTCATTCTCGTCTCGAATGATTACAACCTCAAGACCTTATTCGACGAGTCCCAGACCAGACATCTAGCTGTTCCGTAAATCAGACCAGTAACTTCAGGCCCGCAAGCATACGCAAGTCAAATAACTTTATTAGGTTCTAATCTTTTGCGGAAAGCATACTAAGCACCCCCCTGTGTGCGCGACAAGGATGTGGGCCAGGAATCAATATTTTAACACATAACCCCGGCTGCTGGTGGAATAGGGTTTCCTGGTCGAGTCGATTCACAAGGAACCCATATTTGTGGTACATCCCGTAACTTGCGAGCCCAGTTATCGAGAGCGGAGGTGGGCGGCGCGCAGCCCGATCAGAGCGTCCGATCATGGAGCTTACAGCTGTAGTCCCAACATTGTGGATTTTGCTTAACGTCTCAATCTCGGAGTTGGTTTCGAATTTTGGATACGCCGAGGTAGATTGAGACCCCTATCACAGTAGCACGGCAGTGATTCACCACTCTTGAAAGTTCGGAATGATGTTGATCAAGTCGAGACTTAACTCAGGAAAGATTTGCCTTCAGTCACCCCTCGGATCAATCCTTTACGTCCTCGGATTGATCCGAGGACGTAAAAAAGACACCCTGGTCGACTTTCAACTTCCCCAGATTCCCCGCAACAATTCGACATCAAAATGGCATAAGTTCAGCCCAAGGATACGTAGTGCTACATGTAACGCTAGTGTTATGAATCTCTAAAGGGTAATATTGTTGTTCATCGAGGCCTTGCGAGATTTACCTACATCTTATCTTGTACCTAAGTACCTTGTTTTCTGCAGGCCGCTGCATCATCAATACAGACTGACTTTATCCAAGAAATACCACCGCATTCTTCCGATAACACAAACCCCGAGTCCTCTATCAGTCAAGAGATCAATCTACGCGGTTGGGTTCTCAGAAAAATAGCCGCTACAGAGGTATTTTTGGAACATGTCAATGGGTGACATATGACTCCGTGATATATATTGATTAGGTTCAGCGAATAGAGGAGGAGATTAAAATCTTCACATTTGACGTGAGTTAACCTGAAGATATATTAAACTATTGAGCACGCATGTGATCCTGTTTCTGAGAATCGAAGTTTTCCGAATTCCGATCGACAGGGCCGCACTTAAGTCTAAGCTGCAGCTACCCCAATCCGGATTTGACGCAGAAGTCTTTCACCTTTGTGTTACCTCAAAACAGCGGGTATCTTCCAAATGGTTCGTTCCAACAAAGACTATCATGTCTAAATTAGGTAATCCCCATTTTGCGGTACCGAGCGATGACCTGCAGGGTCAAATATGTTCCTGCTATTCCTCGTGATACCAGATCCTCTTTTTCTCCCTCTCTCTCTCAAAGTTTAATTTTGCTTGCCTGTATCTTGAGTCCAAGTCTAGTCCAACTTTTGTATGGCCAAATTTGGTAAGACGGTTATACAAGAATTTTGCAATTTTAATTTCCAACTGAACTCAAACGTCACTCCCGTTGGCGGGGAGAATTATGGCCAGATGCATGCAAAATCAAAGTCTAGATATTTCCTCATTGTCATGACCTGACTCGAGTAGTCTTCAACTGTCAGTCTTAGAACGGTATAGTCGGCTTCACTAGTTACGTTACCAACCTGGCCAACAAAGTACCTCGGGATAACTCAATCGTACGCCAGGTATCAAACACTCCTCAGGACCAATCCAGATCATGCCTATCTATTGCCAATTAAGATTTATTATATACTCACTGTCGTCATACTACAGACTACCACAGATCAGCTGGCGGGCTGGTGCATAATACCACAGACCAACACATATCACCATCTTCAAAGTTCAGAATAGGAAGATATCCGGAAAATCCGTTGGTCCAATCCTTCCGGGACCCAAACCGGAGAAGCCACAGCAGATAAAGAAGCTCGATTAATCGAAAATGCTTTTTCTTAGGTCTTTTTTTGGAATCTCGATCGTCATTTCTAATACCAGACTTCAGAGATACAACAGGTTACAACCGCAAATCCCAATCAATCTTGACCAAGGTAACGTTCGTTTTTCTATCAGCCGGGCGAGAATCTTTGGGATTTTATCGAATGGGAGTATTTCTGAGATTTAGCCCTCTATGAGAACGAAAGGACGGTGGTTTTGCTCGAGTATACATCAGTCCATCTTGTTCCAATCCTAATCTTAGCGGAGCAGATGATAAACTTCGGATATCTATATATTTGAGCATTTCCTTCCTTTATACATCCTTCTTTCTTCATCAGCAATCAACTTCCACGGACACCACCGCCTCCAGCATTCACTCACTCACTTTTAAATTACAAATCTACTATTACAAGCTGCCACAGCTTCAAGCCGCTCTTTGCACCCAGCAACTTCATTTCAAACATCCAAATCTTTCAAAATGCAACTCTTGACCATCCTCACTGTCGGCCTCAGTGCCTTTTCCTACGTATCTGCCATTCCAAACCCGCAGCGGGGTTTTGGGTTCGGTCGAGGGGGCGGCCGTGGCAGCGGCGACATCAATAATGGCCGTATCGGTGGTACCGATGTTAACAATGGCCGCATTGGCGGTACCGGCCCGGCAGGCTCCAGTAAGTAATTTATCAAATAAACACGGGCCGATTTAAGTATCTAGTAAACTGACATGGCGTACTATTCTCAAACAACTCAGATGCCGGGTCTCCTATTGACAACAATAGTACGTGACTTCAAATAGTACCCTTGGATATTTTGATATTATATTATTGGCTAACACCTCTCCCAAGGCATCAACCAGGGCGGCAACTCTGGTGCCATCGTCAACAGTCCCGGATCTTCTATCGATCAAGCCTCCACGACCTGTTCCAATGGCGGCCAGATCGTTTGCTGTAATGGCCCCAGCACCAACACTGCTAGCTCCAACTCTGGGCGTCAAGATACCCGCAACTTTCCTCAATTTTCGGGCCAGATGCGGTCGCTCTGGTTCGGCCGTGGTGGCAACAATCCAACGGTTAACTCTAACAGGGAATCAAACGAGAGCAACCAGTGCAACCAAGTTACTGATTTTCGTAAGTATCAGCATCGTCGAGAAACGCAATCGTCTTCAGAATTAGTTATAAGAATTCTAGAAGGTATGCTAAGATTTTGAATAGGATCTGGTTCCGCCAGCCCGGTCTGTCAAAACACCGTCGCCTGCTGTACCGGAAACTTCGTAAGTTATATCCCGCCTTCTAAAATATAAAAAAACAATTAACAAACCCTAATACGAAATATCCTGCTATAGTGCACTGCCATGAACATTGTGGTTAATACCGGAAACACCCCTACCAACGTTAATATCAACGGAGGTCGAGGAGGATTCTTCCCCAAGGGGAAGAAGGAGTAAGCGACAAAAAGGGTGTTCCGATTTCTCTTTTCCGCCAAATCGGAATCCAGGGTGGTTGTTTCCCCGGCTAATATTCCTCGGACAGAGCGAATGAAGCAATCGTGGTATTTATTGGAAGTTTTTTCGATTCTCTACTATCTTTAACCAAAGCTTTGCAAATTTCTTGATTTTCTTTCTCTATCTACAAAAAAAAAAAGGAAGAGAGGTGTCGGCATATATGCAACTTCATCCCTGTCTCAAGCCAAACGGTTATACACTCTCTTGTCCAATTTAGTTTATTAACTAGCATTTAACATTCGAATATTCAAGTCGATCGCAGAGCCTTCCGTGCTCCGCTTACCTTGTCCTAAGACTCTACACAGTTTGTTTCAGATTTTGATAGCAAACTTTTCAAGAAACTATGCACATCTCATCCTTTCCGCTTATAGCATTGTGACGATTGAATTGTTGGTACCTCATACTCATTGTTAACTTTTATCTACTAAAACTAATCGGGTGAACAATCAATATTCATATAAGATACTTCTCTCTCTTTATAATCAGAATCCCTATCTTGAGGATCATGAAAAAAAAAATTCCCAGATCTCCAATGTCCATTGTATAATGTAGATGTATCGCCAATGTAATTCAATGCAAGAAACGAGTACAAATGGCTTTACATGCTTCAAAAGGAAGATCGGAACCATGCCCATGATAAGCAATCGAGACAAATATACCAAATAAAACCAGACAATTCAAACAGAGAATATTCAGCTCAAGTACTCTAGCACAAATGAAGAAAAACTGAGCAACCGCCACAGACGCCGAACCCTTATATTCCCAGTCGTTTAATGCATGTATTTTTTTGTCTAAACCCCATATTCCGTAAAAAGACGTTCGAAAAATAAATGACGCTGCCGCAGAAAAAGAAAAAAGCGGAAGGAGCACAAAAGATCCACCGCTGAAAAGAAAGTACCTTATCACCTTGATTGGCCTTCACGTAGCAAATCCGTATTTGTTATGGGTTATGATCTCAAGCTCCCCAAACCCACGCTTCTTCACCCTTCCTGCCTTTCCACTCTCTGCACAACCCGTCAATCCTCTCCACCAGCCCTTCAACACTTGTCCTTCCTTCTGCCGTCTTCCCGAAGCAGCCCTTGAGCAACTTATCGACAGCCCCGCCAGCTCTGCACCTAGATGCCCTTTCGTCCGCCCTGGCGAACCCCATCGGATCACCTTGCCTGACCCACATGTTTCTCTGCAAATCCATCCTCGCGGCGGAGTAAGGATAGCTCCCGATAGCGCATTGCAACAACGTTATGCACAACCCGTACAGATCTGACGGGAATGTAGGCAAAGGACGGGGTTCGATTTTCTTCGGCGGTGCGAAGCCACCTCCGTTGTCGTATTTGGAAAGGGGGTTAATGTGATGCTGTTTCGTAGGAGTCGAAGGTGGTGTCAAAAACGCGGCTAAAAGTTCTGGGGCGCAGTATATTGTCGTCACGGCGTTGATGGCTTCCTCGTCGTCGGAGATTTTACCGGTGGAATCAACGGTGTAGGCGGACGAAAAATCGGAAACGATAGGTTCGATCAAGTTGTTCGATTCCTCTGGTGATAGCCAATCATAGCTCGAGCTGGGGTCTGATTTTCCTTCCCAGGGTTTTGTCAGAATATTTTGAGGCTTCACATCGCCGTGGATTACTCCATTTGCTTTCAGAAACGCAAAGGCACTGATCAAGCGCTCGGAGATGAATAGCCATTGTGATATCCCGACGATGGGAAGCTTTCTGCTGTTGAAGCTGGCATTGTACGGTTGCGACGATCTGCACCGATTGGTGAATTGTTCAAGGTTGTCGCCGGAAAGGGCGGTCATGAGGATGGAGTTTGTGAGTTCATCGAATCCGTGAAAAGGAATGACTGATGGGTGAAATTTGGATGATTCGACTTTTCGTTGAACCTGCGATAGAACCAGAGCTTCCCGTTTGAGCGCTGGGATCGACAATTTGTTGATAGGGCGCTTCACAGCAATGAGCAATTGTTTCCCATTGGCATTTGAAGGTTTGAGAAAGCCTTTGTACACATTACTCCAGGCACCGGAGCCTAGTTTGGTCGGTTGCTTGGGATCATCGAGTTCGTAAGGCCCTGATAGTTTGAGGATAGCAATTTGTTGCTCCCCATCTTCACCCGGAACTCTACCGTCGATACCCATTTCCGAGTCCGAACTTGTCCAATCTACCGTTGTATTGTCTTTTCTTTCTTGCTCTTTGAGTCCAAAGATTGCTGACGGATCCGGTGTGTCGAGTCTTCTTGAGATAGGCGTAGGGGTTTCGGGGGGTGTAAAGATATCCAACAGCGAGGCGCTATTCTTGGGTTCCTGAAACACGGTCCTAGGAATATCCAAAGAATTATTGCTCCCCACAATGATCGGCCGCTGACTTTCCAGATATCGATCCCGAAGAAGCAGCCGTGTGGTGTTATCGGGTGGTGAAAAAGCGAATGTAGGTGAAAGGGACGATGATTCCAAAGTGGGCGTTGCAATCGAAGACTCGTCGGTGGATGAAGCGGAAGGGGTCGGGGTGGAACATCTGGAAGAGGAATCCGATCTGGAGCTGGAAACCGCGTGGCCGTCCATCAGAGCGCCGTTTCGGTGCTTGATATCCGCCAACACGACCTCCTGCGACGAATTTACGGAACCGGCTCCGGCAATTGCAGACACGATCTCGAGATGGAGATTCTGAGGCCGCGAGCCCCGACGAGAAGCGGCATCGGATTCATTATCTTCTTTAACGATCATTTGGGAAGGCCTATTTGGCAGGTCGATAGCCATAGATGAGCATCCGTATGAGAATGACATGATTATCTTCGGATACCTATCGATATTCTCAATAGACGAATTGAAATCGAGAGTATGTAGTATTTAAACCGGTATGTGGCGCCGTAAAATATATACACTTCAGTTTGCGTATATATTTATGCGTATTGCCTGGAAGGAACTCCCAAGACAGTGTGTGTAACACTGCAGTGCCGCTCGCCCCGTCCCGAGATTTGTGATGACGAAACAAGATATACAAGGTATCACAGCCGACGGAATCCGGTAACTTGAGAAACTGTCATTCGATTAGTAAACCATTTCTCTGTAGAAAGCGTAAAGTATTTATTCAACGGTAAATTGCGTACTGTGGATATATTTTCGGGGTTGGCGAGAAGTCCGATCAGCGTGTTGTCTTGTTGCAGGTGTCTCAGTCCCAACAACTGGTCGGCTGGGCCTCCATTATCAAGTCAAGTCCAGGCAGTTCTTTATCTTCAAACCTCGCGATATCAAAGATAACAGAACCTCCAGTCCACTGGCGATAGGAGCCAAAAAAAATAGGAGAGTAGATAAAAAAAAAAGGCACCAACGTGCCGGAGAGTGGGAAATCTGCAGAGATCCTTGCTGTTATTTATCTCCAGCGAGGTGGAAATATCGCGCGTCGGTTTTTAATCTATTTCTTTTTTATCTTTTGCTCGTTTCGCCGCTATCTCTGCCCTCGGGGTCCCTGGCACCCCTTCGTTCCTTTCAGTCGGCTCGAGTCCAATCAGAACCTCGACAATCAACACAGGCAGAACAGCGTTAAAATGAAAAGAGACGAAAATTTTGCTTTTCCCTCGTTATAATAATTTCCGTATTATAGAAAGGAAAGAGAGAAAAAAGATAAACTCGGTCAGGTGCCGCTATCTCGATCCCAGATAAAAAGGAAATCTGTTTCGGGGTCAAAGAAATGTTCGTAATTCTGTGGGAAAGGGCTTGCGGGCATTTGATCGCGATTGTGGGCGGCTGACTCCCATGGTTGGGGAATGTTCAGGAAAAATTGATTGATATTCAGCTCAACCTACGAAAACATTCCGAACAAGCGGGAACAAGACGGAGAGGGGGGGCGACGAAAGAGGGGCCCTTTCCCTTATAAAAGAATGCAAAGAGGAAGCGGTTGGGTGGTGGTGGTGGGGCAACGAATCACCAGCCAATGCATTATAACTTATCTCTGTGTTAATTCGAGATCCTTCGGCACTCTCATGCCAATGCAGAAGTCATAACGGTTAGCCTGTCGCTTCTCCGTCATGCTTTGAAACCTGCAGGTTGTTCCTATACAGTAAAGGGTACCGAGATAGTAACAGAAGCGTGGGCATCAATTGTGCCCCCGACGCTTGCCGGTACTTTTCCACCCAAGAAAACGCCTTTCCAACGAATGAACGCATTCTGACCAGTCGATTCAATCGAATCAAGCACGGTCAATGTTACCCCTCTACGACTCGTTTACCTGCCGAAACGTAAGTACGTATATACATTACCCCTTCCTAGACCCCGGTCTTCTGCGGATAATGGCAAGGGACTTCCCCAGAAATGTGCACATCATCCTTTCGGAGGCTTGTACGTAGAATATGGTTTGTCTTACAACGTAAACGAGACTAGAATATGGTCATAGCCCCTTCCGCAAAAATAAATCAATTTTCGACCATCTCTTCTACAGGTGACGGAATACCAGCGATTCTTATTCTGGTTACCCCCCAAAAAGGGGTTTTTTTTTTTTTTCAGAGGTTCCGAATTGCCTTCAAAGGCATTAATCAAGATAGCTAAGGGCGGGCCAAGCCGGACCCAACTGTCAAGCTTTGATCCTGTTCCCGCTCGGACCCTGATTATGATGCTGAGCTCTGGGGGGAAAAAAACACAGCAGGAAATAAAATATCACCTTGCAGTTATTCCTCGTGATCTCTTTTCCTTTGGTTGATTTAATCGAAAGTTGAATGCTCTAATTTCGGATGAAGCGCGATAACCTCAGCTCAGGCGGCCATCAGGCTTCGCCAGCGCAAAAGGTAATTTCACCGTTCGTTGCCCGTATCTGGTTTTTTTCTTGCCCGCCGGGGTTCAACAAGCATTCAACAAGGGAGGAAAAAACGAGTCTGTCTCGCGAAGCGAGGTTTATAAACGGAAAGGGAAAAAAGAATCAAGCCATCCTTTTTCATGCGAACCTGCCCACCCCTTCCCCAGATGTATATGTGGATAAGAATAGATGAAAGACGTTGGATTTAAGTTCTGAAACTTTTTTGTTTTGGGGGGGTAAGTTAATCAAAAAGTACGTTTGGCTTAAAATATCTCGTCTCCGAAAACGGGTACCAGCTCAACGGTTTTTTGGGGGGTTTTTTTTCTCCAACACGGATACTGGGAATTCGAAATCTGCATCCTAAATTTGACACGCAACAGTTGTTTTTTCGAAGCCTGCAGCTGCAGCTGTTAAACAGGTGGGTTCTTAAATCCGGGTATACGTATTCATATGTGTTCAAATTTTTTTGCTTCTGTAAATCTTCTGTGTGCTTATATAACATGGATATATATTTTTTTTGACATCGTGATGAGTGAATTAGGAGGAAGGATAGGTACCAGTTGCCAGATATAAAAAAAGGAATGGGGGTTGCCGTCCCGGAGCAAAATCGAGATGAACAAAAAGTAGGATGAAAAGAAGAACGGCGAGAATAGAAAGGAAAAAAGGGTCAAAAAAGGCAATTTTTGAGACACAGAATTAAAGATATCCCCCCGTAAAAATTTTTGTTCGCCGGCCATGTTCGTTAGAGTATATGATTTGCTCAGATATTATGAGAGAAACATTTGGCTCTAAACCCCGTGGATCCAAAAAAGAAGTCCCAAAAAGTAAACTCCTCCCAAGTTAAAAGCAGAACCACAGAAGGAGATGTAAATTTCAAACGAATGAAAAGGAAAATGAAACGTCCCTAAAAGATGGGAACAAGAAGGAAAAAAGCAGAAGCAAAATATGACCAAGCTGGATAGATGTTCGTAGAAAATAAAATGAAAAAGAACATCATATAATAGAAAGTTATGTATAAAATAAATACAATGAAAATGGTATCAAGATGAAGAAGAAGATCGAAAAGATAAAAATGAAGAAGATCCTCACGAAGCAAGGATATACTTGAGATCCAAAGTCCCAAGGTAGAAAAGAAGAAAGAAAGAAGAAAGAAGAAGAAAAAAAAGTTGCCAGATCGTAATTTCATAACGGAAGTAAATCCTTCCTAATAGTTGTACCTACTTATTCATACTGATTCTGCCACCCCCATTCCTGCGATTGCATGTTATGACTGGGGTGTGCTTGTCCCGACTGGAAGAAGCCGCCACCGTACGCTCCATTACCACCAACAACGGTGAAAACTGGCTGGTTGGGATCATGCAACTCCATGTCTTGATGGGTATACATGAACGGATCGTAAAACTGCTGGTGGTTATCGTAATATAATGAGGATATAACCTCGTCGGGAGCCCGAGAGGCAAAATCCGACATTTGCATTCCAGATTGAGTGTCTGGGAGCATCGCATAGTGACCTTGAGGCGAGATCATTGGGGTCGCCTCGGTGAGAATCGGCCGATCGATATCCATGCCTGCCGTCAAAACTTCTTGCTCGGGGTATTCCTCAACTCTCGCACGGTGCGAGACCTTTTTAGGAGGAGATGAAGGTGCCGATCTCGGTTGCTTCACCTCTTCTTCCGCAGACTCCAGGAGAGCAGCTTCTTCCGCCATCTGCTCGTCCGCCTCCTGGCTTGCCATGAGCACACCACCGTACTCAAAGATTGTCAAGCCGGTTCCCCCTTCCACAGGTACGCGAGGGTTAGGATCAGGCCCAGCAGGGCGCTCAGCCTCCCTCATCGTGGCGTTAGAGTCGTTGTAAGGCCCCTTGCCTTTCGCTTTGCCCCTACCCCTGCGTTTCTTTGTCGCAGGGACAATCGGAGGTGGCTTGCTGCCTAGTACCTCGTAGACAACTCGCGCCATCTCGCCACGAACCTGCAGACCCTCTTTCCTGACAATCTCGCGGGTGGCTCTCCTGATGATGATGAAGAATCTGACCGTCCTGTCCGGAGGCGGGTCGGTCTGGATTGGAAGTAACGTAATGAGGTCTTTGACCGGAAGTAACTTTATGAGTAAGAACTCGTTCTTTGAAGGCTCTTGAGGTAATCTTCTGGCCCAAAAGTTGATCATGGTCTATTGAGTAGCGTGTTGTTAGTGTTATTTTCCTTTTGTAATGTTTCATTTGAATAAACCTTTGGACTTACCTGTCTTTCTCTCTTTGGGAAACCGCAAGTGTCCATGAAGAGATCGAGAAACTCGGACAGTTTCTCGTACGCAACAGCGAACGACCTCTTCTCGTTCTGCTCACCCTTGAAGCTCCAATCCAGCATGATGCCAGGATTCCTTCTCTTCCCATCCTCGCCGTGACCGCCGAGTTCACCGACTTCTGCGCTTCCCCAACCACCCTCGAGTTGTGTTTCCATTCTGCTGATGTACCATTTACCTCCGGCACCCTTGGCTTGACTCTTCTTCAAAAGACTAATCTTTTCAGGAGACTTGGTACCCTCGGGCTCGCTGACCACCCGCGTGATCTTGCCGTTACCCTCGATGGACATTGTGAGGTTGACATGTTCGCCGATAGCTGTAGCAAACATGCGATCGTGCTCGAGAGAATCGGTCGGAGGGATGACAGTAACAGTCGGGGTCAACCTGATCTTCAAGTCTATGGGCTTAACGCAATGGAAGGTGATGTGAGGACACAGTAGGACGCTGCTAGACTGCGGAGTCTCGATGCGATCCCACTGAGCGTCAAGCGGTGACTGAGAGCGGATGGAGGAGTTTCCATCTTCAACTTGTTCATCCGACCTCGGAGGTAGTTGTGACTGAGCGGAAGATTGTTGGATTATGTTTGAGACTGGAAATCCAGGAGCGAGCTGCATGTTCTCCGTGGAATAACTCGGGAGAACTGGTGCGGGGTAAGCCTGCTGGAGTTCAGAGCTCGAGACTGTAGGGGGATCTGGTGAGGAACACATGGAAGAGAAAAAAATTAGTCTTACAATGATTCGAAAAAAAAAATCTTTGTTACATTTTAAACAAAGAGTATTATTTGCATCTATGTATGGGTGAAAAGAGGAAGAGACTAACCTGTGGAATCTTCTGGCATTTGGGCCTCAGGAGATGGGAAAACTATCCCGAGTCTTTGTTGTTCCTTCTTACCTTGGGTAGTTGCCCAAGGATCTCCCGAAGGATACCAGACGTTCGGAGATCTGAAAAAGCTCCAGCCAGAGCCAGTCTCCGGATAATAGTCCACTTCAGTTGCAGGAGTGAGACCGTGTGACAGTTGTCGGTAGCCCTCTTCAGAGAGATAGGACACTGTAGAATGTGAGACTGTGGACAGAGAGGAGAGGGATCCACGCCGACCGGGATGTGGAGTCCCAGTCAACGGACTTAAGCCAGAAGGCATTGGTGTACTCAAGGAGGACGATGTGGCCCGCTTATCGCTCATGGCTCTTGATCCTGTTTAAATCCAAAATGGTATATCTTAGCCACTGACTTCTTTTTTTTTTTTTTTTTCAAAGTAGAGGTATAAAAATGTGGTTTTTTGTGCAGGGAACCTTGAAGGGGAAAAGAAGGGAAAGGAAAGCGAAGTGGGAAAAAAAAGGCGTTTTCTGTCTTTTTTCCCCCAGCAGGGCCTTGTCCTGTCCGTTTCGAAAAACTAGAGTAAGGTATTCTACATGAACCAATTAGGAGCCGTACCCATTGAATATTGTGTAAAACGCTGAACCTCCTCCCGAGCTTTGACATGCGCGGCTTGTCTCTGCTCTTCTAATCTCCGTTCTTGCGCTTCAGCTCTTTCCAGTTCATTTCTGAAGGTACGGGAAGGGCTGTAAGGAGAGAATGTTTGCACGGATGTTGTTCCACCTGTCGGATCTTTCTTCATAAAGGCAATGCTGTACGATGAATTCATCGGCATCATTCTTGGTGACAGATGTTCGCTCATGCGTCTCAGCGAGTTTTTTGAAGCTTGATAACCGATGGGGAAATTGAGTATCAGGTGTGAATCTGGCTTCATGTGCTGCAGGTAGTTTTTCGGATTTACAACATGTCCTTCAAATGTGATTATTGTTGGCGGCGACGAGAACGAAAATGTGTATAGATGGTGGATAGATGTAACCAGATCCTTTAATTAAATAAATAAGAAATGGAAGAGAGAGAAGTGATAAGTCAGTACGTTTTCCAGATCTACAGAAGAGTGCGCAGGTTCGTAGGCGCCCGGGGAGCTTCCGGTATGACCATGACCAAAATCAGGCTAAAGGGGTGTGGAAGGGCGTCTTTTTATACATACCTCCCAGCAGTTTATTTTAGATAGAGGGATGCAGAACACCTGCGGTTCACCTTTCCTCTGAATCGTCAGGGAGGGCACAGCAACTCTCTCGCCGGTTGATTGCTATAAACGAATATAACGACCGGGGGTAATAACGTTAGAAAGAAAGAAAAAAAACCACCAAAAAAGCTCCGGATGAGAGACAAAGAGCTGAAAGAGGAATAGAATGGGCCAACGGGGGTGCAGGAGGAGTATAGCATACCGGATCCATCTGCGTGTCTGGCATCATCACGAGTGAGTCCATGATTGAGCACCCGTTGTGTCTGATACGAGGGGAAGAACAGGAACAGAGACTGGAAGGGGAATGAGGAAGGAGATTGCGCTTCGGATCGCACTAGAGTAGGTTTCCGTCTAGCCGTGATCATTCGATGGTGTGCTGCTCGCCTGGTGATACAGACCAGCAGGAGGCGACTGAGGTGTAATTTTATATTCGAAGGTTGTCCTGGGTGCGTTGGATGCAGTTATAACAGGCCCCGATATAGCCCCCCGATAGCGAGCGCCTGCACCAATCTTGAAGCGGATGCCCACGACAAGGAAAGGTGTCGTACCAAATCTGTCAAATCTTAGCGTCAGGACGGTGGTCTGAGGGAGCTAGGGGATGGATGGATGTAGGGGACATGCATCCGCGGTCGAATCTTGATTGATGGTGAGGATGAGGATGATGCTGGTGATGAAGGGGCCCCACCTAGTCACGACCGTGTTCAAGGCCTCGTAACCTCAGCTCGCGGCATGCCCGTGAGGGAAAGATGTGAGAGGTCCAATGACAGAATTCCAATCGCCCAAGGGATGCGATATATTTCTTCTTCGGCCGGGAGTCCTCTGCTACGACAATCGGGGCATGATTTGAGTTTTTCGGGGGATGGGGGGACGTATAATCCGGTCAGCGTCGTGTTGGACGCTGGTTTAAAAAACAAAGGCTGGTTTTTTGGAACAAGGAAGAACGAACGAACGACCGACCGCCGGGCCTGTCGAACTCGCGTCGACTTGTAGAAAAAGTTATCGGGATATGCACCAGCGGGGAGGCTTTGCAACATGCCAGCATATGCCGGGTTATAGAGCACCTGATTAATGGACGCCGCTCTCTCTCACTGCGGCCTGGTTTTCCTCCCGAGGGTGTGGTTCCTCCTCTCGATACCTGCATGCGCCAAACGATGCAGCTCCTATTTTAACACGATCGCTAAAGTCCCTTCGCATCCCCATTATCGAGCGGGGCGTTATACCTGCAGTATCAATAAGTTTCACCGGCAAAAAAGTAATTTCTCTCTCTCTGGCTGCTTGTCTCTCGCTCGCGCGGGCGCCCGTCACGCTCCGATAGCTAATTTTTCTTTACTCTGCGTCCCATCGGGGAACTGCCTGATCGAATCGGGGAGGTCTCCGTGGGTGAAGAATAAAGAAGACCCTTCAGGGCCGGCAGCCCGACTAGACTCGAGGGAGCAGGCACGTATTCGATGCCGTCAGTGATGCAGAGCTCGAGGGGAACCGTGGTTGCGACGATATTGATCACCGCCAACCCTGCCGATATTGCTTCTGCTAAGGGCCTTAGGCAGCCCTCCTTCTTTCCCAAAGAGCACGCCTCAATTAATTAATATTAGCTAGCACCGGATGGCCTATTAACCGATCGCGATCTGCCCTCGAAATTAATCATCACCAGATTAACGAGCTAGGTAGCGAGCACAGCTTGCACGATTCAATGCAGCCAGCAGTGCAGCTAGCGGTACCAGCAGAGGGGGTCAAAACGTCCTCGTCACGAACTGCATGCCTTCTCGAGAATGGTGCATGCAGGCATACAAAGGTATCGCATTGGCATCAATCCATATCAATCGATCGAATCGATCGAATCAAAATTCATCAAACAAAATGTACGCAATCGCCACAGCCCTCAGCCGCAAGGGAAACAAGTTGCAAGTTGCAATCTGCAAGAATGGCATGAGGATGTGGGGACTGCAGCACAGCCACCACAATAACATCATCGCAACCACCAGCCTCATTTCGTACTAGCCTCAGTTGTGACGATGCGCGCATATCTGTGGCTTGCAAATGTCCACTCCCACCAACTAGCCCCAAATATGACGAGCATTCCTGCCCAGTCGATTTCCCTTTCTTTCCCCGCGGCAGCAGCCGTTTGGTGTGACGGTGCAACCCCCAAGGACCGCTCCAGACCGTTCTTTTTCTCTTATACTTTGTTTTTAGCCCTGCCCCGCCGCGAGCGAGCGAAAAAAAAAACCCAGGAAGGCCGGACCCTTACCTCTGGTCAAAGTTGCTCCGACTCGCACATATCAATCCTCCCATAGGCTCGGAGAATTTGTTCCCAATTGCAGAGCACAGCCCTTCCGTGAAGCATGCATTCCCCAGAAATGAGACAACTCTCTTCCTACGACGCCATAAGAGCCATGCGATGAGCTTAAATCACAAAACATCCATCGATTATTTTCCTTATCTCCGTCGCAGAGACAACATAAAAATAAAAATAAAAATAAAATATTGCGAGTCGCAGATCCCTACTTCATCATCAGGCCCTCGAGGGTCCAGAAATAGGTGACAAATCATTCTCGGACGAATGAATGAATGATAAAACAAGAAATGCCAATCGTCAATCGTCACGGGGGGTGTTAGAACCGCCCCGTTTAGGACAAGATTCAAAACCGAGGAGCAGGATCGAGGAGTATCAACGTCGACTAGACTTATCGTAGATACTCAAAAGTGAAACACCAAATATCGAGGAATCTTTCCAAGTTCCCAACCGTGCGTCTGCGAGGGCTGGCAAGACAAATGCAAGACACATCATTATTTCTTACCCTATCCCTCGGGTCCCTGAACGCCCTCTCGCTAAAAAAGCATAACCGGCGAGAGAAAAAAAAAGTAGAGCCGCATACTCGTGGGAGTGGATTGGAAGGGGTAGGGGGGAATAAAAAAATTTTCCCTTCGCAGATTCCCGGTAACGAAATGTATAACAGGCCGGTATTATTAATTAAGGGTGCCTATTATAGAACAGTCGGCATCGCCGTCAACCGAAAGAGGTCATGTAGCAGCCCATCGGAATCCGACGAACTGCGTTTCCGGCCTAGAGACCATTACTTGTTATATTTCCCGTCTAGGAAATTACTCCTAAAGGGAACGTAAACGTGGAGTGATCAACCCCAGTTTCACACCGAGTCGTGTAATATTCAGAGAAAAAAGCGAGGAAGCAAGTCCGGGCTCCACTTTCCCCATCCAAACTGCCCCAGTCCCTTTTCTTCTTCGGCTAAAGGACACTAAGACAACCCTCATGAATGCCGCAAAAGTCTCACTTTGGCAATCGCAATCAAGGCATGCACCACACTTCTGCGGCCTTTGTTTTTCCGGGTCCGGTTTCTGTGATGTAACAGGTTGCAGACCCTTTCTGATGCAAGCCCGCTTTCCCATGTCGATTCGAGCATCCGAAAGGTGCAATCACGAAACCCATGAGGACATGTCACCGTGCGCTGTTAAAAAAAATAAAATAAAAAAAGAGAAGTGGGTCTCCAAACTGCCTAACAAAGTTTATGCACGTCAGAATCCTGCAGAACCTCACACCGCCGACCAGACTTTACAAGAAAGAAAAGAAATCAAATGCAAAAAAAAACCAAGAAGCTCGAAAGAGGGTAACACTCCGTCTACCTGCTCGAGTATCGGCCGTGCACCCGTATACCCGGATACTCGTAGCCTCGTGGCTTCGTCTGATGAATCAATCACCGGTTTCGATGTATGTATGTAACCATGAATCCTGCTCCACAGGAAGAGGTGTCTTTTTCGTTCTTTCTTTCAGCAGGGTGGATCTATAACGAATCTCATGATAAGTTTTTCAGATATGTCTCGCCTCGCCTAGACAATTGAGATTTTATCCGTCGAGCCATTCGCTATTGCATGCATTGCATTTGGGCTTAAGCTGACGAGATGGCGTTCCTGCCTGCATCCGTGCATACGTAAGAGAGAGCTTGATGGCTGCAGACAGACCGACAGTTTGGAGCTGGGGGGGAGCTGGTTGATGCCATTGTGGCCGCACCGCATTGGCTGAAGCTCGCCGCCATGCCGGTGAAAAAAAAAGAGGGAGAGCTCGAGGTGTGGCGGCTAAACAAGCTTGTGGCTGTGGCTGGTGCGAAGCTGTGGTGCGGCTGAGGCTGGTGCCAGTGCGACCTTCCAAATTTTCTCCCATCGCGTTCGCGCGCAACCCGCCGCTCGCCTTTTCGGCCTGAACAACCAACTACCTTCGTACCTCCACATCGGAAGAAAAAAACAAGGCCTGCTAGGTAGACGCCCCATCGGAAAGAAGATCCAGAATTGTTTCACCGACGACATGTCTCTAATCAATGCATCCCACGATTCGCTGCCATGTGAGCGCCACCACCGTTATGTTCAGCTGAACTCTGCCCGTTTTCTTTTTGAAACTAATCTTTTTTTTGTGATTGACATCCTATAGACATCGACCGTCCTCTGACACCCACGACCACCGCCCGGGTGCACTCCCTGATCAAATCCGCACTGGACCCATCACCCCACACTGCCGCCGGTGCCGGCACCCTTCACCCATCGCTGCCCGCCCTCCCACCGCCAGTCTTCTCGGACCTCATCACGGCCGAGCTCGAACGGATATCACAAAACCAGCCCTTCACAGGTGGAGTGGACGCATCTCGCTACGAGCCCCAATCGACACCGTCGTTATCATCGTCGTCGGGTGCCACGTCTTCTTCCGTCGATGACGAGGAATGGCGCAGCGCGTTACAGCAGGCGTACACCACGTCCACGCACCTGTCCAACCGCGTTACCAACCTGACACTGCTATCTTCCTTTGGGCAGAATAGCTGGTTGATTGGGAACTCGCAGGTGGAAGGCGTGCTCGGGCAGCTGGAGAGGGAGCTTGTGGCGCTGAAAGAGGAAACGGAGGCGACGAATCGGGAACGGAAGAGGAAGCAGGTCGAGGTACAGGACGAGATGGAGCGGTTGGAGCGGAAATGGAAGGATGGGGTGGGGAAAGTGCTCGAGATCGAGGTTGCGAGTGAGATGGTCTTTCGTGAGACGCTGGAGAAACGGAGGGCCGGTCAATCGTGACAAAAGCCTCCTCCAAGGATTCTTCTTCTTTGTCTCTCTCTCTCCCTGTCTCCCTTACTCTCTCTCTCTCGCTCATCCTGAACATTTCTCGGTAGACCTCGTATCATGTTTTTTTTTCATTTGGTCGCAAATGTCGGGGTTAGAGTTTTTTCTTTCTTTCCGATTTTTTGACTGCAGCCTCGTTGATTGGCTGTACGGGGGTCCGACAGGACGGATTTGTACGATAGATACGATGGGATATGCATATGATGAACATTTACGCCAACCAATAGAAGCAAAACATACCCTCATTCACCGTCCCTGCAGGCCCCCTTTGCTCGGTCCTTCTGATATGTACAAACCCCCGTACCCCCCCCCCACTCATCTACATCTGATATACCTCTGCATACTATAACACCATCTACTGCTCTATAGATTCTACAGATTTTCTACAGCCCAAATTGAAATTCGAAACGACGAGCCAATGAAATATATGCCTCTTCAGCTCGCTGTGTGCACACAAAGACGGCACATACATACGCACATTTCGGAACGGCACATATGATCTTCTGCTTCACTCCAATGCCTCTGTTGGATTTCATTTTTCTTTGTACATGAGAAGGAACCAAAAAGAAAGATAGAAAACGGGACTCTCGTGTTTGCTTTGCTAGCTCTGGGAACATCATACTCCATCAACAAAAGGGAGGAAGGGGAAGAAAAAAGGACTACCTGTGAAATACAAAAAGGCAAGCCGTAATAGAACTTATCCGGGAAAAGGAAAGAAAGCCGCAATCGAGTTCCCCCTATCCTTTCTTTGAGAAGAAAATTGATATACGTTCAGCTCTTAACTGAGGGTATAATTCTCGTTCACACCCACTCCACCCATGTCGGTATCATCGGGACCGTCAATCTGAGGTCCTTGTGGGACCGCCACTTGAGTCTGCTGAGATGGGTCGTTCCGTCTCATGATCTCCGTGACCGGTCCTAACAGCCGCTGGAAGCCTTCTTTGCCTAGAGTAGCAACCTTGACCTTGTCCTTGGCCACAACGCTAGCGGCACGAGGAGCATCGTTCAACAAGGCGAGTTCACCAAAGTAATCACCCTTGGTGTAAGTTTTGAGAACCTTGGAACCTTCGGACCGCTTCTTGACTTCCGCGTTACCGTGTTCGATAATGTAAAAGTTATCACCCGGATCTCCTTCCTGGATGATGACAGCTTCAGCAGGATACGACTTGGTCTCGAGGGCATCGGCAATCTTGGATCGCTCGTACGGCATGAGTCCCGAAAGAAGAGGTACGGTCTCCAGGAAAGCTTCGTACATCCGTCTCTTTTTGAACGTATTCTCCATTAAGATTTTACGGAAGGTAACGCGGTCCAGAGACCAGAGAATAGAATCCGCACTGGTGCTGATGACGGTAGCGGCACGGGGAGCGTTATACATCAGGGCCAGTTCACCAAAGCTGCCGCCAGCGTTGATAGTGGTGACCTTTTTACCCATTCCCTCGAGACCCGGGGTCATCGATCCAGCTGGGTTGACGTAAACGTCAAAGATACCCAGCTCCACAACGTAGAAAAAGTCGCCCACATCGCCCTGCGTAATGATACGGGTGTCCTTGTGACGAATGGACTTTTCCGTCAGCGCGCCGAGAATCTGTTTGGTTTGTTCTTCGTCGAGGTGTCTGAACAAAATGTTATCGGCAATGGCTGCGGTAAGACGCTTCAGCTGGTCAGGAGTCTTTTGCGTGAAAGGTGGGGTCCATTCCTCGTTCGAGGCCGAGGGTACCATGGACTCTGCGGAGACGGATGTTCGGCGGTTCATGTTATAGTTTGATGGGAAGTCGTTGGACGGAGACGGAGAGCGGAAGACGGAGGAAGGAGCTGCAGGTGGGGATAAGGTGCTCTGGGCTTGGCGACCGCGGGGTGCAAATGTCGTACCAGCTGGTGGCGGGGAACCAGAAATGCGAGCAGCTTGCTCCGAGAGCGAGAAATTTCCATCTTTTGGACCGAAGCCGAACTGTTTGAAGGTCGAACTCGTTGGGCTCTGGCCCACATCCGGCTCCTCTTCTTCGATTATCGGCTCGTTGGGTCCAACTTCGGTGCTGGGCGGGGATGCTGCGGATTGGAACGTCGTGGATGTGTTAAATCCTGGGAACGAGCTTTCTACGGGAACGAGACCCGGACTAGCACGTCCTCCGGACCCCGCTGAGATGCCTCCGAAAGCAGATGCTGAGGAACCGGAAGCATTGGCACCGGAAAGTAAAAACTCGGCACGCTGCGATTCCAGTCTCTTGTTGAAATGGTTCGCACAGAACTGGAGAACATCCGACGGGTTCTGCTTCACGATCTCGCGCTCAAGCACCGTCCGTTCGTTTGTATAAGTAGGTGGCAGGCGTGCCGAACTCATCCTTGCCGTCTGTTGTGCCGGAGTCTACGAGGAGAGGGTGTGACGGGTGCAAGATGCTCAATTGAATGCTCGTGATCTGAGACTTTTCACACCCAAAACTACCGACAGCCGCCGATTCCCCGAACTGTGGCTTTTTGGAATACGTCGCTTTGAAGATTAAGTTGAGGGGAAATCTGAGAGAAAGGTAATCCGGTTAGCTGAGAGCTTTGGAATTCCCAAGATGCAGGCTTTTGACATGCCCCATAAAATAAAATAAAAAAGACGCAATATAATCTCAATTGACCAGGCACGGATGAATGGCAAGCGTTCGGCGGTGAATAAAAAATAACGAAGACAAGCACCCGAAGCAGCTGCAGCGATGGTTCTGCAGGATGATCTCCTGTAGGGGTTTGCGAGCGAGCGGCTATCGACTGGGAGAGTGGTAGCTGTGGAGGTGCAGGCAGGCAGACAGGCAGGCAGGCCGGCAGAGGAGGGATCTAGGTGGCACACCAAAAACGTGTCAATCCGAAGCTCGCAGGTGGCAGCGGCCAGCGACAAAGCTCAGCTAGAACGGAGATGGTCAACTGGCTCGACCTGCTGGAAGTAGCAAACGAGAGTGAATCGGGAGTCTCGGGTGGGAGAGGTTGGAAGAATGGCGATGGTGAGGGGAGATTTGAGGGGGGTGGGACGGAGGGGCACCAGCTCTGGTGGGCTTTCCTGCTTGCGACAGGACGACCCGACGGGATCAGAACGGCGCGAAACAAGGAATTTAAAAATAAAGCAAATGAAGAGACGAGATCAGACAGAATGCCAGGCCGGTGCAGCAGAGATAGCCGAAGCCTCTGAGCACCTGCCGGCCACAGGCGATGTTTTGTTCCATCAATCTCGAACACACCTTCGTGGTCTCTTCGGGGCTGCACGAATGAGACGGGTCAAGGTGGGGCGGCGGCGGCCAAAGATAGCAGGCAGTCCGGTCGAAGGACCTGCAAAGTCACACCGCATCTACGTAGAACGGACAGGAAAGAAGGGCGAGTCGGGAGATGACTTTTTTGGGGAGACGAGCAATGCACATGTGCGCCAAACTGATCAGAGTCGGACTTACTTTTGGGGACGGTGGTAGTAACTGTGGTGGTGGTTGTGAAGAAAAGTGGTGGTGGTGAGGATGAAATGAACTCAAAACGTGCAGCAGCTGGCTGGCCTAGCTTGCTTGGTTGGGCGCCGGTGGCGAGGAAGGGGATTCTGATGCTTCTGGAATTCCGTGAGAAGACGAGGAGAAGGAGGGAGAAGGAGGGGAGCGAGCGGGTTAGTTGATATTTAACGGGAACGCTCTCAACTGCTCGCCGCCGTGGTGTTTGGACAATGACGATTTCAGCAGAGCCCGCGCTGTTTGCGGGAGAAACAGAAACCAAAAGCAAGCAACCAGTCCAGCCAGCCAGCGTCCAGACCGGAGCGAGGGAGGGAGGGAAGGAGGGGCTGGATATCGAGACAAATCCACTCCAATCCTGCTGTCTCCATCGATGCATGGTCGTGCATTTCACAATTTGATTTAATTTTAATTCTACATGGTGGTGGTGGTGGACTGTGCTGCTTCGTATCGCGCGAGAGAGAATACGCATCGGTGCCCTCCCGCATCATCACCATCACCACCATCACCATCAATAATAGTCATCATCAATAATCATCAGACAGGAGGGTTTTTCCGACCCAGCAACGACGCCCCCGTTCGTTGCCCGTGCAATCTGGATAAATATCCGTTTCTCGTTTCTCGCTCGCTTGGCTCATTTCTAATTGCATCCAGAGACACCGTCCACCGCTCGGTTAGCATGGTATGCTTCAGTCCCTCCGGTCCAGAAACACCCCGCTTTTTGGCTGCCACAGGAGCGTCACTTTCGGGAATAAAACACCAAGATGGTGTGCTGGACGCTCTGGAATGCGGTATGGAAATCTTCTCGACGTTCGGTCGAATCTGCCTCAGCCCAGCCTCCCATTGGCTCGCTTACCGTTGACATGCCCTCCAGCCTGTTTTCTCGTCAGACGAGAGAACCTTTCGGCAGCCCTTCCAAGCTTCTAGAAGGCGAGATGGAAGTTGCAATCCGTTGACTCACGGCCTGCCAAGCTCGGTGGAGCTGAAAAGCCTCTCGTTCCACGCTATCCGATTGAGAAGTGTCCTGATTCTATATATGGCCCTGTTGCCATATGTACAGATGACGGTGTACCGAACTCTCGATCCGGCAAGCTCTCCCTAATCAGGACTCTGTGTTTTTTATTTCACATTGTTTCCGGGGGTACCGGATTGCATTGGAGTTTTCGATGTATACCACGTACCTGAGCAGTCTCGTGAAGTACCTGAGCATATTTACTTGTTCCCCACCATCGGCATTGTTTTTAATTTTACCACTGTCACCTGCATCCGAGACAACGAGTGCCATTATATTATCACAGTTACTGCCTGCCTGAAGTTCTGCCTGAACACTGGTAAAGATCAACGTAATTTAAGTACTGATGGAGGTTGGGCCTACGCAAACTTGGAAGACTGGTTTTACGAGACAATCCAATATCAAAATCAGACATTAAATCACATTGTATATCAATATATTTCGGAATCAGCCAGTCCTGTCAAAAGCTTTGCAATACGATCATAATAATAGATTCGAATCAATTGCCAATTGTGCCTGAACTCGCCTTTTATTTTTGAGGCATGTAAATGTCTGTGTAATTTCTGAAAGCCTCATTTACGGAACTGACAATGATGGCATTGAACTAGAGGCAACGATTTTATATCTTATTTGTGGCGTATAATCATCATATAGTTTTCTAATTTAGGTTTCTCTGCCCAGGCAACAGAGCTTGTGATCATCAAGCGCATTTGGGTATATGTTTCTCGATATTTAGGGTGGCGTAAGCTCCACTTCTATCTTTCAGATGATATACCCTAGAGCTTTTTTTATGGTTATTATACATATCACAAATGCAGATGTATCTAGATATTGCTGCCTCGAATCAGTCTACAAAAATTGATGGGCCGTATCTCAATTCGAACATGCCATTCAATTAGGTGATCGATGATCCTGCTAGCTTAGATAGATACACAGTTCTTTTGGGATGGTATGTCGACTAGCCGCTCATTTATGCATATGAGCTTTAACTGTAGATGAATAGATAAGGGGCAGTTGACAGACAATCTCCCAGCGGTTACGTCTGATTATTAGTTCTTAATCTTCCAGATTCACTCGAGACAGTACAGTGTCGTATATCATAACTGAAGCAATTTACCTTTGTGGGTGATGCCATCAAATGGTCTGTGAGTATCTATTAGAGCGCTTTGAACTTTAAAAACCAAATGCTAAAATTCTAAATAGTACTATAGTATCATATTTACCGTAAATACTGGTATACCGCTTTAAATTTTGTTGACATCATATTCTTTTTGGTAACCAGTCACTGTTCAGGTGATTTGGATACCCTTTATATCCTAGTTGATATGACTAGTCCTGCTCTGAGTCTTACCAACCATCATGCATGCCGGAATCCAACGGCAGCAAAACCAAAAACAGATTAATCATCGCCAGCTTCAATATATATATGAGAACCAAAAAAAATAGTCGAAAAGAGCAAAAGAATAATCTCTCGAACGGGGAATCGAACCCCGATCGCCCGCGTGACAGGCGGGAATCTTAACCATTGGACCATCCGAGATTTGGTTGTTGTGCTTTGATGAAAGTAGAGGTTTGAGATGATCTTATATACCGCTCAGTGCAGGGCTTGGTGGGTTTAAACTTCGCAGAGCAGAGCTCATGGACCGACATTCGACTAGGGCTAGTCTTTGTTGAGAACGGAAGGCCGTCCGAACCGCCGCCAGTCGCAATTTCCATCAAAAAAAGCGACCGAGGCTATCTTAAAGAACTCCTCAACATCGTAGCTGGATGGAGAATAGTCAAGTTGTTGTGATAGAGATTTTTTTTTTTCCTACGAGGATCAAGGGTTGAAAGTGTTTGTTCCTCCCAACTTTGTGTTGTCGCACTGAGGTGAAAAATTTTTCCCTCGGCGTACAAGGCGAGTATAAATATGCCGCCAACCCGCAGCTCTTTGTCCAGTTTCTTCTTTTTTTTCTTTAGACCACACTTCGTATGTCAACCCCCCTCAAAAAGTTACAGAAGAAAAAATCAACAGTATTACTAACAACCTCACAGATAGGATCATTTCTATAGTGTACAACCTCTTTTGAATTCTTTAAAAGAGCTACATTTTCAACCCTGGCTGATGACTGGGCGGTCTAATGCTCGAATAACCTCGCTGCCACAGAGTGAAGCCGTTTTTTACCCTTCGTTTTCCTTCGGGAGCTCGATGAGGTGGTGATGATCTCGACCCACTTGCGTGACCTCGTCTTTCCTTCGGGGAGCGAACGATCGCACTTTGGGTTGGTGGCGATGGTGGTCTGACAGGTTCCCAAACAATATCTGCATTCCTCATGAAAGTGAGGTGCTGGATTGTCGTTTGGGATTTAATTGGAAATGTGGTGATTGAGAAGGTTCGGAGGTGACACGTCGTTTTCTTTTTATCTTTTTCTTATTTTTCTTACACCTTTTATTTCTCACTGGTGTCGACCAGCGATGGTATTGTTGTCATCTGTCAATAGTTTATAAAACAATATAAGAAGCTTCAATGAATACAATCCATCTTTAAAACTCTTGATGAACCAAATAATCGTAAAACTGTGCAATCATGCTGCTGCAACGCTCCCGTACATGTCTGTAGTCACTTGTTCGTAGACGTCGCCGTCTCCACGCGCGGCTGTGAAATCTTGGTTCGGCGTTTTATGCAGGCCCGGTACAGCCACAAAGGTCGCGTGAACGATGAATGTCGAGGCGTCTGTCTGCATCAATCGCATCGCTCGCCTCATCGCCAACCTCTGAGACTGCAGTAAACGTAACGAAATGCCGAATCGGTGAGGGTTGAGAACTTCGGCGTTTTTTCTCCCCGGCGAGCTCTGCAAAAGAAAAAGTAGCTAAGCAATTTTAACGTCAGTGCTCAAGACCTCGTTAGCGGGCTTCATATGTGACCATGTGGGGGAGCCAATGGGGAGGAAGGAATTCCCCGCAAAAGCAACAGAGAATGGACAACCAGAAGGACTTTGAAGCATAGGTGTTTTTTGATGGCCGGTCTATAGTCCTGGAGTTTCCTGTCGATGAGCTGGACGTCTGGATGGAATGCGATGAGATATTTGCCATCGCTACACCTATGCATATATGCATATTTAAGCATGGCCTGTGCTGGCTTGGGAGCTGCAACCTGAGATCACAGAGGGTTCCACCGCATTCCTGCCCGTCCCTGACCCAAGATTGCGGATGTTCTAGCTGCAAGGACAGGGCCCATCTGATCACACTCTTGTCTCTCTCTCCTCTCTACCTCGTGTGGGAGAAAAATGCAAACGCATCCGCGAAATTTGGGGGCCACACGCGAAATGTGCAGAGTTCCACATCGGACGAAGCTTCGTAATGTGATGGATCTCGCCGGCCAAATCTCCGCTTCGCTGAGTGTCCGCGACCACGGAGATGAAACCCGTCGATATCGCACGGACGGGAGTCCAGAGTCTGCCCTTTTAAAGCTCTACGCAGGTCCGTCGAGGAGAAAGAGAAGGAATGTTCAAAGTCATTCGCATCGACACCAAATGGCTGGAGAAGTATTTTGATATCAGATATATATATCACCGTGTCTGTGGTTGATACAGTAGTCTCGAGCTCCCCCAGCAAGATCGACGGCAGGGTTTTATGCTGTGGCCATAGACCGTTTGGCCCGTCCGGAGCGCGCCCGACGGGGAGGCTCTCCTTCTGAAGACCCCGGATCGACTTGCATTCTGCACATCTGCCTTATTTCTCATTTCTTCTTTCGAAGGTCAGAGAAAATTCGCATTGCTTAGCAGAACATCCTTGCAGCGATGAGCTCCAGAATTATCGAATCTTCGTTCGTCTCTAAATTTTTTTGGGGACTGTGCGTGGGGGACTCCACCACCACCACCACCGCAAACCCAAACCTTCCTTCTCTCGCACTGGCTTGACGGGTTCGAGACTAGTTACGGGGAAGCACGGAAGAATGCAAGTATTATCTAAAAATCTGAAATTTCCCAAGACGAGCAGGCCAATTGCAATTCCTCGCAGGGAGGATTTAGGTTGCATGGAGACGAGCATGGGCGCCCTGTCGCCTTTTGCTGGAGCTGTGAAGTCATATCTCCTCCTGATACAGCATAGTCAGTCGTGGAGTTCCCGAGCTACCCTTTATAACAAGTATTCTCCCTTACACGAATTCCGAATTCTGTAATTCTTAGAGTAATTCTCAGACCCCCGTTATTCTCGCCCGGTCGTAAAATAGAGTACAAGGGAAAAAGGGAGAGAAATAGACGGGCTCGTATAAAGAGTTTTGGGTGAGACCTCTTGCATTGCATTTTTCGATCTCCCACCAGAAGACCCCGATCAGCTTCGAATCGACGGCCGTCCCACACAGATCATCCTCAATCCATCCGTCAAACCATCCACCGTCGAAGCCGCTCTCATTCCGACCTGCTTCTTCTCCCCGTAGACTTGAATTCTCTGGCTGACAGGAGGAAGAGCCCACTCCCGAACCCATCTGCCTCAAGACGCTCATTTCTCAAGCTCCGAAACAAGCAAGCTCCTAGACGATTGCGTCCGGATACTTTTCCATCGACAATCGATCACTTGCTCAATTCCACGACCGACGACCTTGGCCTCTTTCCCATCCGTTGACAATTTATCATCAAAAGAGTGTTAGAAGCCCGTGTTAGTGATACCGGTGTTTCCAAAGCAAAATCCACGAAAGTTCACCGTTCCTACGTTCAAGATGGAGAGCGGACCTCACGCCCCGGAGCCAGGAACCTCTCCATCGACCATTGTCCACCCTCAACGCTTGGAGCAGATTGTCCCATCCGTCGCCAAAGCTTCCCTCCAAGCCGATGGCGTTACCGTCAATTCCACCGTCGATACGGACGATACCCCCAGAACCGTAGGCGTTCTACGGTATAACACATCACACGACTCTCTGCACGAATTTGCACCTGCCCACGTCTACTACGGTGACGAGCACGATATCGGATCGACCAAAAAGGGTGCTGTTCGCAGCAAAGTCAGGACATATTCAACTTCGGTAGGTCCAGGCGGTTTCGGAATTGGCGTTGTGGAGATTATCGATCTAGTTGCTAACTACAACATCTGCTTATAGGCTGCTATACCGACAGGACCGGGAACGGGAATTGACGGGCAGCCGAGAGCTGGTGGACGCAGGCGTGCTTCATACGGTAGGAAGCCAAATCTTTGCGATTGGGCAATAGACCTAGAGCTAACAAGATCACACTAGATGCCCCTGCTACTCTCCCTCGCAAGTTCTTCATCAACGTCGTGCAGACGCTGCAATCACTCCTCGAATCCGAAGATACCGATGGAAACTACCAAATCACCATTGACGACGGAGGCCCGAAAACCTTGTCACTGGGAACTGCAAACTCGGGTGGATACAACCGTGCCGATATCCGAGGCACGTACATGTTGTCCAACCTGCTGCAGGAGCTCACATATGCCAAACAATTTGGACGACGGTATATTGTTTTGGACGAGGCTCGTCTTAACGAGAATCCGGTCGACCGCTTGTCTCGACTGATCAGAACCAGCTTTTGGGATGGTTTGACCCGTCGTATCGATGCCAGCGTTATCGAAGTCGTTGGATTCGATCCAAAGGACCGAACATCGGATCCTCGACCGCGCATCTACGTCCCCATCGGAGCTCCGGAGCAGTTGGAATACTACCAAAAGGTCGCATCAGATCGTCCGGAACTGCGACTCGAAGTCATCCAGCTTCCAAAGGAAATCACACCCGACTACGTCAAATCGTTGAACGATAAGCCTGGTTTGCTCGCCCTCGCCATGGATAAAGAGATCGATCCGAAAACCGGAGCTGAAACTCTTATCGGGAAGCCGTTTGTTGTTCCCGGTGGTCGTTTCAACGAGCTCTACGGATGGGATTCTTATATGGAGGCACTCGGTCTCATACACGATAACAAAGTCGACCTCGCAAAATCCATGGTTGAGCACTTTGTATTTTGCATCCAGCATTACGGCAAGATCCTGAACGCCAACCGATCCTACTATCTTTCCCGCTCCCAGCCGCCATTCCTGACCGACATGGCACTTCGTGTCTACGAGCGTATCAGACACGAACCCGGGTCCAAGGAATTCCTGCGAGAGGCGCTCTTGGCCGCTATGAAGGAGTATCATACGGTTTGGATGGCCGAGCCACGATTGGACAAGATCACGGGGCTCTCCCGTTACCGCCCGGACGGCAAGGGTATCCCTCCGGAGACCGAAGCTTCTCACTTTGAGCATCTCCTGATGCCGTACGCCGAAAAGCACAATATGGATTTTGATGAGTTTCAGACAGCCTATAATGACGGCACCGTTGAGGAGCCGGAGCTGGACGAGTACTTTTTGCACGATAGAGCCGTTCGAGAGTCCGGTCACGATACGTCTTACCGTTTGGAGAAAATATGCGGTAACCTCGCGACCATCGATCTCAACTCACTCATCTACAAGTACGAGGCGGATATCTCAAAGACGATCCGAACGGTATTTGGTGACAAGCTCCAGGTGCCTGATGAGTGGCTTGTCGGTGATCAGAAACCCGGACACGTCGAGTCGTCCGCCATCTGGGACCGACGTCTCCGCAAGCGCAAGATGGCCATGGACAAGTACCTCTGGAACTCGGAGAAGGGATTCTTTTTCGACTACGACACCGTCGCGCAGAAGCAGCACTTTTACGAAACGGCGACCACGTTCTGGTCCATGTGGGCCGGAGCCGCGTCTCCGGGACAGGCCAGATCGATGGTGGAAAGAGCCCTGCCAAAGTTTGAGATGCTGGGAGGTCTGGTCGCTGGGACTCAAGAGTCTCGCGGAGTTGTGGGAATAGATCGCCCCAACAGACAGTGGGACTACCCTTACGGCTGGGCACCTCAGCAGATTCTCGCGTGGGGAGGTCTTCAGCGCTACGGTTTCGAACAGGAAGCGGAACGTCTCGCGTACCGATGGCTCTTCATGATGACAAAGGCGTTTTTTGACTACAATGGTGTTGTCGTTGAAAAGTACGATGTCACCCGTCCGGTTGATCCTCACCGTGTCGACGCGGAATACGGAAATCAAGGGTTGGACTTCAAGGGGGTGGCCCGTGAGGGATTCGGGTGGGTTAACGCGAGTTATCAGTACGGGTTGCAGATTATCAACAGTCATATGCGCCGTGCTCTAGGAGCGTTGACGCCGCCTGAAACGTTCAGCAATGCGTTCGATAGAGAAGAGATGGTCTTCTGAGAAGGGTTTTGGTGCACGGTGGAATTGTGTTCAGGGCCCTTCTTCAAGGCTGTCGTTCACACATCCGCTTTTTTCATGTCCATCCCCTTTTTTTCAGTTCACGATGATGATTACAGGGTTTTTCGGCGAGCGATTGCGAGCGTGGAGGCATTCTGTTTTGTTTTCCAGATGTAACCAGGAAAAAAGAGCAAAAGATGAGAGGCTTGTTTTTTTTACAGCGTTCTGCTTTTTCCAAAGGGTTCTTCGGATGAGAGATGGGAGAGAAAGGGAAGCCTGTTACATAGAGATGCTGTCATGGTACTGGCGTAAAGCTTTTCGGGGGTTAAACTGATTACAATGCTATGATTCTTTTTCCTTTCTATTCTTTTGACCCGATAATATTCCTCCTCCTCCTTACGTATATATCTGCACCCCCTAATTCGATTTTTATATGATATTGTAATAGTTGGCTTTCTTTTTGGACGTTGCCGGGCGTGTCGGAAGCGCTGTGGATTTTGAGAATA
The DNA here is from genome assembly GCA_036971385.1 of Dactylellina parvicollis. Taxonomy (NCBI): domain Eukaryota; kingdom Fungi; phylum Ascomycota; class Orbiliomycetes; order Orbiliales; family Orbiliaceae; genus Dactylellina; species Dactylellina parvicollis. The sequence goes on from JAJTUD010000006.1 coordinate 432,050, forward strand.
CATTAATATGCCTATATGTATTTCGACAAGCGACGATGATGATTAAGGGTGTCTATCCCTCTGTTTCTTTATTTAGTGTTTTTGTAAATTTGCCTGTTTTTATACAATTATAACCATGGTTTCAGGCTGAACGAATGCAACTCTAGCCTGTCAGTTAATTTGTCAGTTTTATGATCATGGGCCCAGGTCTCCGACCTAGTCCTGTTGTTGGCAATGTGAAACGACGCGCCCATTTTATATGGTCGCAGCCCTGAGAGCGAAAAAAAAAAAAAAAAAAAAAAGATGTGAGTAAGCAAATTAGTTCGTTTGACCCTGCCACCTTAATTTTTTCCCTTTCCCCCTTCGGCAGCGGGAACTTTAGCGGTTGGGGTCATGGGAATCATCAAATATTTTTTGTTCGTTTAAATGGGGAATGGCCCGGGAAGAAGGGGGGTTGAGCTGTCATATGATGCATGATATCAGAGGAATGGCGTTGGCCGACAAAAACCACTCGTAACCTTAAAAAAAATAAAGTAGAGACCAATGGGAGCCTATCGTCGAGATCCTGTCGCCAGCCTGCATCCAATCGGTTTTAGATTTTTGTTCTTGTGGATTTTTCGGAAACGACAGGATGGATAATCAAGCTAAATAATTTTTCTTCCTTGATGGAGGATGCAACGGAACTGATATCGGAGAGTATACGAGTATGTAGATGCGATATCTATCGAAAAAACCTTTCTTGCATGATGCAGAGTGAACTGTGATTCGTGATAGGGGGGGGCTCTCTCTTATTTTCATTGATAACCAGCAGAATGGTGAAAATTTTCATGTGTGTGAGGAATCGGATGGGCAGGTTCGAGATAGTGCCCTTTTTCACAACGGAGGTGCATTGCAGGAGGTGAGAAAGGAGGGACGGACCCAGCTGGAAGCTTGGAAGAAGCTAAACAGGACATGGGATGGATGGGACATCGCCTATGCAGCAGCAGCGGCAGCAGTTACATAGCAGCGAGCTTGGCTATCTGCGGTGTTTGGTCTGAGGGGTGTACTGAAAATGGGGTTACTGGTGAGACCTGGACATGTATGGACATGTACATACCCCCCTGCCGCGCTGATTTTCCATCGTCGAAAGGCGCTCGACGATGATCGAAACGAAAACCGGACTATACCGTATCCCGCTTGATGGTGTGACCGGACTGTATAAAAAGACGAGCACGGGGCGCACTGGCTCTCCCTCGACATTTGCGGAGGTGGCTTTCGACCTGACATCTTTTTTTTTCGTAATTGTTCTTCCCAATTGATATTAATTCCGACTCGTGCTGCGACAACCGCTTTGAGGTGTGCTTATAACTGACCGACGGGCCCCCGCTCCCTTTTCCTCCTCTCGAGCTTTCGCCTTCTGCCAACCCCCCTTCTCTCTTCCCTTTTTCCTCTGACGATTCCGATCTGACGGCTATCGGGTTATTTCGAGAGCGATACATATACAGTTCGATAGAAAAAGAGAGGTGAGACAACCCCAGATCCCCTTTCGAGCAGCACGACACGACACGACACGAGAGATGGCTAGATGGCAGCAGCGGCAGTCGGGCGATTGCTTCGTATCGCGCAGGGCTGCCGGCATTGCTGCTGCGAGCCTGCTGCGAACCGTGTCTCAGAAGTTCATGTTCCTGCGCCATCATGTTTTTATCCGCTGTTAGAGAGCAGAGTTGGAGTTACGTTGCTTTGTCGTCAGGAACAAGCAGCAGCAGAAGCGAAAACCCTTTCAGCCTCCTGGCTCATCTCCTCGTCCTGCTCTCTCGCTTTCTCATCATTCAAATCTCACTTTCAGCCAGCGCTAACTCGCTTTCCACCTCTCGCTCTTTCTTTGCTCCCTAGAAATCAACATCTTCTTCTCTAGACTTCACTACTACTACTATCACTATCGCCACTTCTACTGCAAGCAAGAAACGCACAGTTTTTGCGAAAATGTCCACCGAAGGCAAGGGAACGTATACTTTCAAATGGTGAGTTTCCCCCCTAAATCCATTCCCCCAAAGGAAAGAGAAAACGAGGACGAGAAGAAGGAGGAGAAGGACGGGATCACACGGGATCACTGGCCCTCCCACAGTCGCCCCGACGAGTTCTCCATCCCCTGGCGACGACGCCCGCTCTCTCTCTGCGCTTTCTGCTGGCAGACGGCAATCGCAGGCGACTCGATTCCTCTCGCCAGTGCAGAGTTTTTTTTCTCCATCCGTCGTCCTTTTTCTCCTTCCTTGTGTCGCATGCGATGACGCATCTTTCCCCTTCCCCTCCCAATTTTGCGCACACCGGCCCCGTCTACTCGACCTGCCGCGAGGCCTCGAGGATCCTTACGAGAGAACCACAAGCGCACAAGGAAGAATTCTGCGATCGCCTGCGTGCGCTTACGCGTTCTACAAGTCCTGACGGGACGCATCCGGATGCGACGAACCGGAGAGGGGGGCAGAACATGGCGCTCACGATGACGGTGATGATGATGATGAACATGCCCACGCTTATCGCGTGGCGAAGGCGTCGTTATCTCTGCGAGGCTGATTGGCTGACCGTGCATGTACGTAAAAACAGGAGCACGCCAGGTGCTGATGAGGTCTTTGTCACCGGAAACTTTGACAACTGGACAAAGTCCGAAAAGCTCACCAAGCTCGACGACGGCACTCATCTCGGTGTCGTTACCCTCCCCATCGCAAAGACTACTTATAAGGTAAAACCCTTCCGCAAGAAGCTCGCAGCTATCTGCGCATACACGTTTAAGATGGAGGATATCCGATACGCGAGATCGCGGAGTGTCTCAACGCACTTTTCTCCTTCTTGGATCGCTGCATATCACCTTTCCCTTTGAGCATATCCCTCCGTAAAGTTGTGTCAGAGCGGGAGCGCTAACGCATCTTTTTCTGTTCGCATCCAGTATGTCGTGGATGGTGAGTGGACAACCCACGCGGACCAACGTGTGGAGAAGGATGCTTCCGGAAACGACAACAATTACCTCCTGCATGAGGATATAAAGCCTACCGAAGAGCCTATTTTTACCACCCCCGTTGTTCCCGTTCCCGATACTGTGGACGAAACGGTTGCTCCGTTCGTCGCCTCCGTCGGTCCCACGTCTACCACTGCTGCTCTCGCCGCTCAGGTTCCGCTAGAACCCAAGGCCGAGAAGGAGGTCGAGCCGGAGAAGGTTGACGAGCCAACCGAGGTTCCTGCTGCCGCGGCGACAATCTCGTCCGTCGGACCCGAGGCCACCACGGCTGCATTGGCCGCTGAGGTGCCGCTCGAGGACAAGGTAAATGAGGAGCCAATCGTTCCAGAGGCAATCAAGGTCATTGCCGCTCCAGAAGACTTGCCAACCCCTGATCCAAAGCAGGTACCAGGATACCTTCCGGATACCTTTGACGACGAGCCCGTCAGCGTCAACCCCCTCCCGGCCTCCACCACCGCCGGAAACCCGATCCACCTCGAACCGGGCGAGACCGTCCCACCCAGCACCGCCAGCGTAACGGACAATGTCCACCTGGACGAGGAATCCTACGAGAAGGCTGACGCTTCCAACCTCGGTGTCGGTGCCACCGCCAGCGCTGCCTTTGCCGCCGTCACGGGAGCCATCGCGGGCGTTGCCGCCACCGGTGTCGGAGCCGTTCAAAACTTGATTCCCGAGTCCGTTCTACCCATCGTCTCCAAGCCCGAGGATCACACCACCTCCACAACCGAGACCGTCCCACCTGTTGTTACAGAGTCGCAGACCAAGGCCGAGGTTGAGCCGGAAGCCAGCGCTAACCCAGTCGCTGTCGAGGCCAAGAAGGAGGTAAGTTTTGTTTTGTTTTTTTCCATTGATTTTTGAAAGGACCGACAAATGCTAATATGGGTGTATCAGGTTGAGGAGGAACTTGTCGAAAAGACCGAATTGGCTGCTCCAGTTCCAGTAACAACCGAAACTGCACGTGCCGATGTTCCAGAAGTTGTCCGCGAGAGCCAGGCTGAAGCTAGCGCTCCATTCGAAGCGTCTGCTTCTCCCATCGCAGTGGAGGCCAAGAAGGAGATCGAAGCCGAATTGATCAGCGAGGTCAAGACCGCTGAGCCAATTGCCGAGGTGCCAACCACCAATCCATCGGAGTCGGAGGCCGTTCCAGCTGTCGTCGTTGCCAGCATTGAGAAGGCCGGTGAGCCCGCTGAGGCCTCTGCCAACCCGGTTGCCGTTGAGGCGAAAGCTGCTGTTGAGAAGGCCATCACCGAGGGCGAGACCAAGCCTGAAACCATCGAGCCACCGACGAAGGAAGAGCCAGCTAAGGAAGAGCCAGCCAAGGAAGAGCCAGCCACAGCCAAGGAAGAGCCCACCGCTGTTGAGAAGGTCACCGGTGCCGCAGCTGAAACCGCGGACAAGGTTGCGGACAAGGTTGCCCCGACGGCAGAGAGTTCGAACGGCAAGACCCCAGCTGCTGCCGCCGGCTCGACATCGCCATCGAAGGACAAGGATGCCAAGAAGAAGAGAAGGGTATCCGCTTTCTTCCACAAGATCGCCCAGAAGCTGAAATGAGTGACTCGCATTCGCTTGTGAGGATTTCGTCTTGTTCGCTTTTAATCTCAGATTCCTAAATTCATCAGGGGCATCAAAGTTCGATCTTTGATGGGTACGCTTTTTGGCAGCAACAGACATTCGCAAATATGTTTCTCCTCTCTCTGTGTTCTTCTTTCGTTATATACAAACGACTGCCACCATCTCCTTTTCCTTCCTCTCTTCTTTCGTTGTTTGATGATACCAGGCATGAAAAACAAAAATCGCCCCCACCCTCTTCTCATTAAGCATCGTTTTCGTCGCCTCTGAAACTGTCCTGCCATTAGAATGATCCGCATTGATGTCATTTTCTTTACTCTTTCATAGTGTACTTTTTTTCACTCTCCTACTCTTTAATAATTTGAGCGGCATTTGAATTGTTTTCTCGAATTGAGTTTTTTTTCATAGTAATTTAGTACTTGGTTTGCAATTGTAGTTCCTAGGCCTTTTTTTCCTTCTTGATTCCCATTCGCATGTAGTATTTTAACCCTATGGAATATGCGTGTGGGTTTTTTTCTTATAGTAAATTTATGCACGTTTCTGTGACATCACGATATGAGAAATCCAGCATGAAAAGAAACGGAACGTCTGAGTGCTTGTAGTTCCCACTCGAAAAACGCCAGTTTTGATCAACCCGCCCTGCTCACAAGGTAGGTGCTTCACTTTTTTAGTTTGTGCTACGTTACGTGATATGATAAGACACGGGACCGCAGGAATCGCGATATCGGGATGATGCAAGGTGAGGCGGGCAAACTTTGGATCCATGATGCTTGCAGTTGATCCTCCACGGGACATTTATAAGCTTATCTTGGGGGCAAAATAAAAATAAGAAAAAGAGATTCGAGGGTCACATGATTTATAACGGGATTCCGAAGGGCGGCCTTTTTTCAACAAACGGGCACCCGAAACGGTTCTGGCAAGTTCTCAAGACGGACACCAAGACTGGGTCATAACCTCTTTGTCGGCCTAAATGAACATGCTATCTCTGGAATAGCCTGCCCCGCACGGCTTCGGTGCCTTCTTGCTCTCCTCTTCTTCTTTCTCTTCAAACGAGAAGGAATTCCTAGGCGGACCTGACCCCGTCGGGAACTAGCCAGTGGGAGCGGTTGGAAGAGGCTTGTGGTGTGCTGGATTGGATGCGTAGATGCCGAACGGGGGGGGTAAGAAGGAGGGCTGGGATGTTTGTCCACGCCGAAGGTCGGCCGGAAGGCCACACTTTTCGCTCAGGGAGCGAAACGGGAATGGCATCAAAGGGAGGAGTGAGGGGTGAGGGGTTGAACAAAGCGCACGTCCGATTACTCTTTGGGAGTTTGTTTTCCCCGGTTGGGTTTACTTATCTCGCTCGAACGATAGGGAATCTCGTATGGTAATACGATAAGTTTTCGCGATGTCTGGATTTGTTGAACGAGAGTTTCCAGATGGTTGGAAGGAGAGGGTGCATGAGGGAGGGGCGGGTAAGCCCTAAACCTGCCACCATCACGATAACGAGTCCGTTCGCAATCGTTCAATAATCAATAATCGAATAAATCGACAATCAAAGGTCGTAGACTGGCGGTGGGTGGGCTGCCTGTGATGGAACAATAGTGGTGTGTGTGGTGGTAATGGTGTGGTGGGTTGGTTGTGGTACAGTACTCAATCAGACGGACGACAGGCCGCGAATGGAATGTGTTGCTGCGTTGCTGTTCGGCTGCCGATTCCCACAACGCACGACGCCGACGGAGAGAGACATCATCCCGACCTCCTCCTCCTCCTCCCATCGCCATCAACATCCCCCCTTCGACCTCCCGTTCAACCTTCAACCTCACCCCCAACAGAAGCTCCGACCGATAGGAAGGAACCGCCGCATTCTCGCACAACTACCACCACCACCCGATAACGATAGTCTTCACTCGCTGTCGCTTTCTTTAGCAGTACGACGAGTGACCTACAATTTCGATACTCTTCTTCTCCTTCTCCTGCAACCATCGCCCTTTCCTCGACCCGGGAACTGCGTTGGTTCTTCGCACACACACACACAAAACCCACCCTCCCGTTTACCGCCGCGTACCTGAGCTATAGAGAACCTCGGACCTCCCGGCGCCAGTCGCCCGATCGCGACCCAAAGACTCCCACCCTTGAGACGTCCTCGAATCGACTTTTCCATCTTTCACAGTGTTCCGGAGCAAGCGCAACGGAACCCGCAAGGTTACCTCATTCGTATCTTCCGCGCCGGATGTACGGATTTTGAAAGGCTACGACGAGAGTCTCAAGCCAGGTTTGAGCTTTACGGAGACCTCTGCGAAACTGTTATCATTGACGAAGAAGAAGAAGAAGCATCGGCAGCAGCAGCAGCAGTAGGGAATCGAGTTGAAAACTGCGGAATCGATATGGCTGACAGCGAGCCCACCGGACAATCAGAAGGGCGCGTCGCGATCCCCGAGCAGATCATGACGCCTTGCCCATCGCCGGATGAAGCCGTCCGATTCGCAGCAGACGAAAAGAAGGAGGACCACGCAGTCACGTCCATCAAGACGACGCCCACCGACAATCCCGCGGCGTCTGAAGATGGACCGACGACGATGACCGCCGACCCCGAAACGATCACCCACCCGAATACCAACGCAAACCCCAAATTTACCACCTCGCCAGCTGCTAGCCTCAGCGACGACGGCAACAACGACTCCGACTCCGACTCCTCGGTAATGGTCATCATAGATGAGAGCGAGACCGTTGACACGAGTCTCCAACAGTCGAAACCCGAACTAGAAACCCGCCCGGACCTCTCCGAATCGACGGTTGTGCTCAAACCGTCGGCTCCGTTGGTCGATGATTCCCTCCAGGTGAGTTTGTTTGGCGCTGCCGATTTTCCTAATCTGCTCGTCGCATCCCAATACGCATCGCCCACTGGGGAAATTGGGATTAGTTTATTTTCCGCTCTTGTCTCTCTTTTTGACCAACCTTGTCGACTGTGTTCCCTGTCGCTTTCTTTCCTTGCAACAAGAAAAAAAAATGTGACATTTTTGTCAAACCTTCTTTTTTTTTTTTTCTTAACCTCGACTTTTCGAGATTTCCCTTCTTTCCATTGAATATACATCACAATTCCCCAGCTCGTTCCCCCCACGAACAATATCTACCTTCGTTTTGGCAAGTCCCATTGGCGCAGCTATGGCTGCAATGGACTCGATCAGCAATGGTCATAGTTCTCACACGGGGGACCCTGGCGATGAAGGGAATGAGCTGGATTATTCAGACATGGACTGGCTTCAATCAATACTGCGATTCGGGGATATCGATTCGTTCATCGCTACTGGAGGACTCGATTTGACTGACTTTCCTTCCACATCGTCACAGACGCCTCTCGATCCCGAGTTTTTACAAACTCTCGAACAACCCCTCCTCGAACTCCCAGCACTATCCAACGACCCTGCCCCTCTGCTGACCACGGAGGAACTCATGTTGAAGGTCGACGGCGGTGCTTGGTTTCCGACTATTCCTGAAAATGGAATCTCTCCTCGTATCGAGGCTTTCGCGAAACTTGCATTCGATTACGGTCAAGATTTTTATCTTAGTTCGGTAAATATCGTCCTAGGAAGGCAAGATAAGGAACAGAAGCCGAAGAAACGAAGACACCCTGGTGTGCTCACACCAGATGAAATCAAAGTCCCAGTCTTTCCGCCGCCGGAGATCGACATCTCATCGATATCCCGCCGACACTTACGTATTGCGTACGACTATGAGACAGCAACTTGGAAGCTCACCTCGTTGTGTGACACGGGCTTTAACGTCATCCGAGAAGGAGCGAAAGACAAATTCGTGGCCAACAATAAAAACATCACTTTGCAAAGCTCGGATCTCATTAGGTTTGGTCGACTGTCCTTTCTTTGGTTCCTTCCGGACCAAGATGAAGTTGACCCGCAGACTCAACGTGATATCGACAATGGCCTGTTGGAAGCACCATATTTTAACGTTCGTGAGGACAGAGCGATGTCGAGCGAGTTGGATTCCGACCATGAATCCGATGACGGCGACGACGAAGATGAGGATAGTGACCTCGATAGTCGTGAAGCCAGTCAGGAAGGTGGAACACCGACTCCGAGACCCGCAAAGATCGACGGCATCGATGATGCTTCGTTGATGCCACCTCCACCGATCAAACGAGGACGTGGACGACCACCAAAGAATGGAATCTCGGTTCGTGAGCAAAAGCTTTTGAAACGACAGGCCCAGGAAGAATTCCTCGCGAACGGTGGAAATGTTGCCAACCTCGACATGACCAAGTACGGGAGTCTTCCGGTCGACAAGCTTTTTGCCAAAGAAGGCGAGAAGATGCAGATGCAGATGGAAAAGGAGGCGCGCAGAAAACAAAAGATTGAAGAGAAGGAAGCCAAAATTAGAGAAAAGCAAGCCGCGAAAGACCTGAAGCCTACAAAGACTCCAAAGGAGCGAAAGAGAAAGAGAACCAAGAGTCCTCCCGCCCGTGAGGAAGACTACACACCGGAACAGCTAGCCAAGCCTTCACTTCCTTACACTGTGATGATTTATGACGCCATCCAGACCTCTGAGAAGAAAGCGCTGACGCTTCCCGAAATCTACAGAAGCTTGGAGACCACCTTTCCATACTTCAAGGTTCGGGCTGAAACTACCGGGTGGCAATCCTCCGTTCGCCATAACTTGCGCGGGTCCGGTGAAGGCGGGGGATCGAGCTTATTCCTACGAGGAGAGAGGTCAGGAAAGGGATATATCTGGAAAATAGCTGACGGAGCAAACATCGATAAGGAGAGAAAGAAGCGAAAGCCAGTCACCGGAAGTCCCCACCCCGTCCAGGTATCCATGCAAGCCAACCCTCAGACGCAGATGACTGTCCCCACCAGTGCCAACTGGAACCAGACCGCCGTTCAGACCGGACAGTTTTCTCACCCGAATCAATTCGCTCAACAATATCAACCGCAGCAGACAAACACCGCTCAAGGGGTCACCCAGACTGCCTACCGCCCCGCCGCCCCTTCAGCCCCTTCAACACCGGCCGCTCCTACCCCGAGATCTGCTCAACAACCTGTCGTTGCTCCTCGTGCTGAAAATCAAGCTCCGGTTGTTCAACAGCGACCTGTCACCCAAGCTAGTGTCCCCCCACCACCGGCTTGGAATCCTGCGCAGCCGACGGCACAAATTATTCCACTTACAAATATCTCGCAATCAAATAATACTGCTTCTACTCCGCAGCGAGCCGCTCGGGTCGCTGTTCTTCCTGTCCCTCCAATCCCACAGGTTCACCGTCGACCGCAACCGACCACCCCCTCACTTCAGCAACCAAGGCCTGCAGCTGTTCTTACCGCCTCTTCCGCTCCTATCCCGGGAACAGTTGCCCCTGTTAGTAGACCAGCTTCTACCGCTACGATGCTTACCGCTTCAGCTTCGACAGGAACCGTGTCTTCCGAGGTGGATAGCAAGGCTAGACTCCTTCTTGACAACCCGACCTTCCTTAAGATTGTAAAGGCGCATCTGCAGAAGTATCCTGGCCACAACATTAACTCACCCGAGGTCCGAAAGGCTTTGTGGGCAGAGTTTAAGAAAACCACAGGAGCCAAAACTCCACTTTTCAAAGCGGGTCCGTCGAAAACACCTACTCCGAAAGCTTCATCCAGTGTTCAAAAACCTACCGTCAATCATGCCCCACAACAGCCACAACTTCTTCAAGCAAACGGCCAAGCTGTCCCTCAACCATCCACCAATAATGCTGGTCCAGTCACGCCAGTCAAGACGGCAGCAATCCCATTGACCCAACCTGCTACTGCGCCCGCTTCACAAGCTTCAATGCTTCCACAACCTCCCAAGACTCCTTTGCAAGGACTCGCCAAAGTTGGTACGCCCGGTTCTCTCCCATCAACTGTCACTCCCCAAAGCGGACCTGGCTCCGTTCAAGCTCAACGAGGCAAAGAATTACTCAAGGGTATGGCATTGGACGCGGATAAGAAGGCTAGGTTTCTCCAAGTTCTCAAAAATGCCAAGGAGAAAAAGGCTGCTGAAGCAATGGCCGCATCACGACCGCCTATATCGGGGATTAAGAGACCTGCGGACACAGCGCCCGAGAACTCCCCGATCGCAAAGCGTACTGCCATAGAAGGGCAGCACTAACCTGCCGCGTCATGAACAGCTATTGCATGTTAGCCTTTTTTCCTTTCTTTCTCTCTTTCTCTACCGGCCCATTTTCTCTAAATCACCTACGCATTACGCTTCTTACTTGCCTTTTTCTCTATACCCTTCCTCCTGCTTTCTACATGGGCATTTCAGCGACGGTGTTAAGAGCCAATCTGGTTATATTGTTTAGTGTTCCATGTTTTCGTTACATTTTTACGTATGGCGTTTTATGGGCGGAGGGGTATGTCTATTTCGGCGTATGGGCTAGGTTTCTGATCCGACTTGACTGATTTCTTTTTCTTTCTCTTATCCTACCAACCTTTCTTATACGATCTCTTAACACGCCAACCTTCATATCCTGTCATTCTCTTTTTTCCCAACCGTCTGGAATATGTCCGAGTCGATCGGGGATTCCAAACTCCTAGATGTACCTTTACCTCTTTCCCTTATCTCTTATCTCTTACCTCAAAGAATCGGTCGAGTCGGACATAATATTATCTGTTATCACCAAAAAAAAGATGAACATCTTTTTTGTTTCCAAGTACATATTTCTTTCCCCGCTGTTCCGTTGTTTTTGAGTTCCAAGTTTGAGTGTTTCCTTCTCTTCATCACCCAATACCATATATTGGGCGTGTATCAATACAAGGGATTCCACCCTTGGCAAATGTGCATTATGTGTGTATGGGTCTCCTCTCTCTCTCTATTATCTCGCCTTTATTGCTCTTCCCATTATTCGGCTGGTAGGTTCGCCATTGGTGTTTTACTTTTTTTCTTCTGGTTTTCATGTATGTTTATCACTCACGATATTCCCCACGGGTTTTTTTTTGATTTTCTGATCTTTTTTGTTTTGTTATTTCTGTTTTGATGGGAGATCTCGGAGAGACAGATTGACTGCCTGTTGTGGGTTTCTCTGTTTTTTTTATATATACACGAGAACCGGCAGATGCAGATGCGAGACGAATTAGGCTCACGATCTAAAGAGGAGACATGTTGAAAAGAAAGAAAAGAAAGACATATCCGAGCAGATTTTGCATTGTCAAGATGATTGTGTTCGCTTTCTTGTATACGAAGAGATGAGAGAGAAAAGCGAGAGCCGGCCATATCCAATTCATTTCAGAAGGATGGCTGGCCAGGGAGAGCAGGATGGATAAACATATATATACAACAAATATCATAACAAATCAAGAATACACCACTACCCTTTTTTTCCATTCAGTAGACTTGTAAACTCGTAATTCATATAGCTCGGATAGAGTAAATGAGGTAAACTGTTAGAGCAGATGTCTGTAATTTTTTCTTCAGGGTTCGAGCTGTTGCTTTTTTCGGTGTTGACCAAAAACTATGGGATGGCAGCTAGTAAGCTGCAGCTCTGCTCTTTTGCTCACACGCGTCCAGAAAAATACTACACGACTCACAAACATTCCCTTACCTTCCACTGTCCACCTCGTAAGAGATACGTATCTTCGAAGGGGGAAACGTGATCGCACGGAACCGACAAAGATGCACCGGCTCGGCAATCGTTCCATCTCGCTGCCGGATTCGACTCATCTCTCTTCTCTGACAGATTCCGAAGCAACGGCTTTCCGACCCTTCGCCTTCACCCTCGCCAGCTTGAAGTGAAGCTTTTTTTCTTTATATAATACAAAATCAACAAAGGGTCAAAAAACAAAAACTTAACTCTTTGGAGAACACGGGAAAACGTTGCGCTAGATGTCAAACACCCCGTTACCTGCACCGGTACACTTTATACAAAATGTACACCATCTGCCAACGGGATCGAAAGTACGGGTGCTGGGCTGGTAAGTCGTTATCCTTCTTCTAACGTAGGAAGCTGGTATAAATATAAAAGCAAAGGAAAAATAAAAATTGAAAAAGGAAATGCGCGCTAACAGTTTCTTCCTGACGATACAGCATCCAATCCTACGACGCAACCACCGGTATTGTGATACTACACCACCGTCCCTCGATCGATGTACCGTTCCCGCAAGTTCTCGAACGGCAGAGGAGCAGGAAGAGACGAAAAGTACCCGTGCAGGCTCCGAAAATATCGACCGTGAAGGGCAAAGGGAAAGGGAAAGGCAAAGGCAAGGAGAATGGGAAGATTCTACCGGATACCTACGCAACTGTGGATACCCAAGCCACCGGCCAGTTTCCATCCGAACCGATATTCACACTACCCGTTACGATAGATAATCTGCTTCAATCCACGCAAGCTGATATGGCAAAGTCGATGCCGCCGATAGTAGAGGGGAGCTGGGTTAACGTTATCGGGTATAAAAGTGCGGATGGAGGGTTGGAAGGGATCGTGATGTTGAAAGTCGAGGGAAGGTTGGATCTGGAAGGGTACGAGAGGGTCGTGGTGGGGATGTGTAGGGTTAGGGAGAAGGCTGAGAAGGAGGTTTTCGAGGGTGTGGCGAAGGGGTGTGCGATTGAGGAGGGGAATTGGGAGTACGGTTAACGGCGACGGTTGATGGCAACGGTTCTGGATGTTAAGGGTATGAAGTGGGTATTTTGCTTTATGGAGTTTACGATAGGATTTGCTTTTGGGTATAGATTATTGTGCGAGTTGGTATATATCTTAGCGAAACAGTTGGGTGGAAGTTTTTTTTCATTAGCTAGAATAGAATAGGATGGATCTCTGCGTGAGGTTCGATTGATACAATGGCTAAATTGTATATGTGCAAAATAATTAAAGGGAAACTGAATATAGAAGTACAGACCAGTAACTCGGTTGGTATATGTGCTTGCTTTTCGCATAGAAAATCATAAATCATGTCGCTGAAACGGAAATCAAAGTAACTCTCAGAATGAAGAAATTTGCAACCGATTAGAGGATTCTAACAATAAAAGCAACGCTAAGTAGCGACCGTTCCAAAATATCAAAGGTATCGAGAGACAAAAGAAAATTCGTAGGGGAAAAAACACCGATTTCTAGTGATTTACAACTCTCAGGCTTCGCCTCGGTTGTAATAACATACCCCAGAATGTCGGTTCTACGCCATCCATCAGGTCTTCCTTGCTACGGCCGTGGTCTACCGTACCTGCATACCCGCCGCTTGCCATCGACATGGGTCTGCCTTCAAAATCGACGAGGCCTTGCGTCACTTGCTGTTCCTCGTAAGACCGGTGGAGCTCGTTTACTCGGCGCCTGTACCAAAGGAAGAGCAAAAACAAAAGAACGCCAATGGTGAATGCTACTCCACCGACGGTTGCGCCGACAATCACGCCAACAGGAGTGCTGCCGCCACCGCCGTTACCGTTCCCACCATTCTCACTGGTTCCGCCGTTCTCACCGTTATTAGTTAATGGCTGGCCGGTAGGAGTAACCGTTACAATTGTCGTCTGAATACCCCCAGACCCGCTTATAACCGAAGTGACCAAGCTCGGACTTTCCTGCGGCGGCGCTTTCGGATTGTACGTGTAATCCGGATTGGTCCCCGTGAGAGGTGAGTCCGGAACCGGTGTCCGCTGAGGCACGGTTACCGTTGCACCACCGGTGCTCCCCCCACCGACCTGGGAGACGACGAGGGCGGGTACGCCGTAGAGGTGGTCTTCGTCGCTCTGGTAAATGTTGGTGGAATCGCCGCCGGTTCCTTTGCCGCCTTTGAAACTCGTGCCCCATTCGAGGGCTGAGGCGTCGAAAACGTAGACTCCGGTATCGCAGCTCTGCATCCAATATTAGCAGGGGATGAGATGTGGTAAAAGATGGGTGATAGCTTACCAGTTCCTTTCCGGTATACCCTCCGAGAATAAGTATCTGACCGCGATAGGCATGGCAGGTATGACCCGCTCTAGCAGGCGGATTCGATTGCCCACTCGTATCAACCTTGATCCATGTGAAGGAGGGTATGGTTAAAATCCACATGTCATCGTATTGTACCTGCTCTCCGGCGGGCTGCAAGTTCTGTCCTCCGTACATGTAGACGTTGTGGGATGAATTGTCGGGAGCCGAGAAGACGGCTGCGCAGGCATTGACTCGTATCTTGGGAGTTTCGCCCGAGGTTGCTTGCTTGGTCCTACAATACAATACATGTTAGGACCGGTTTCTCATCCAATGGAGAATATTCAAGTCTTACCATTTATTGTTCTTGATATCGAAAACATCAATGATGTTCAATTGGGAGAAGGTAATATTGTTTCCCCCTCCGAGCGCCAACAAGATACCTTCCTCTCCCCAAGGTACATACGTCAAAACACCGTCCGCCCTCTCCGGGAAACTGGCACCTTGCTCCGTATGATTTACCCATTGTGCGGACTTCATGTCGTATTCAACCATGCTCGTGAGGTATAACCGCGGCACGCTCTGACTCCACCCTTCCGTCGTGTACCCGTCCAGATGACCGCCAAAGTAATAACCCTTCCCGCTATTCGGAATGGAAACACCGGCGCCTTCGGCCGCTCGTTCGATTTTACCTCCGTTGCCCTGGATCGTGGTGTCCGGGACCGACCAGGCCTTGTCATTTATGGAGTACTTCCATAGTTGAAATGCGTCCGGGTGTATGGGCGGTGTGTCCGAGTACTGACCGCCGTAGAGGTATAGATCCGTAAAGTCGTTCCAGAGATATCCTAGCGCGACCGCCGGAGGACCGTCGGGTTTCGGGAGACCTTCGATCGGGGCGGAGGCAATGTCGAAATCCTTTGACAAGTCGAGTTTTAGAAAGTCGTTATCTATTTTTCATCGCATGTAAGTTATCTCTCCCCAAACATTTGTAAGAATTGAGGTTCGGCTCCGGTAAACTTACTCCAGGTATTATCGGTTTGTAAGGAAGAGGTTTTGGATCTACCGCCGTAGATATAGAGCGTATTATCGACAACGGCAGCTATGAAACATGTACATCAACTTCTTGTTCGACAAGTAAATTTGGTACGACTCTGTAGAAGCTGGATTGTCATACCTTGATGAGCCCATCTTAAACACACGTCCGGCGACGAAACTTCTTGCCTTCTATCTACCGAAGCCCCAAATGTAGACCCTGCTAATGTCGCTAACGAGACTAATGACCATCGCATCGCAGCTCTGTTGTCGCATGTGCACTTATATCCAATTGATCGTACTGCTTTTTGAAGAAGAAATAATTTAATCCAAGTGATTTCTTAAGATGAAAAGGTCGAGTGATTTTAAGAGATTTGGGGGGCGTGATTTGAATTGTAGAAATCAAGAGAAAAGTACTTCGAAACACGCTTTACTACATTTCAATGGAGGTGGGCAATCTCTATTATACTCCGCTTTGACCGGATTCTAGGCAGTTCACGCAAACAGAAAATAAGTGTGCCCTATAACGTCGATTATCATATAGCTGCGTATCTAGTCTGACACGTTGAGAACAATAAGAATTGCCATTCTTCAGCATATCGTTTTCGGGGTGGGTTACCGCTCAGGACCAGCCTCCGCTTTTGCCTTCGAGCCAAGACGAAGGGTTCATCATAACCAGGATGAAGGATGGGACTTTTGGTCGAAAGGAAGTATGATCCGGTGTCCAAAAGCGGAGAAAAGCGTGACGGAACTTATCGAAATTGTTATGGGATTTATGTTTTTGCCAGAAAAACCTGAAAAGGGAACAGGAAAGACCAATTGTGTCAAAATGTCGTAACGTTCAAAGGTTGGTCGGAATCACGCTTGACGTCAAGCGAGCAGGGACTTTGGCACAAGCGAATGCTTCCATTGGCTCAAGTGTTGCTGGGGTGGAGCGATTCTGCAAGGATGTTGGTCTTCAAAATATCATGTCATCATGATTTTAGCCACGTCCCAGCCACATATGGCGCAGTCAGTGCATTGTCTATCGATGGCAGCTGTTCTCGTGACTTCGTTCTCATTAGGGTAATTCTTAAGAAAATAAGGGGACTCCCGAAGACCGAGATTCAAGCCCTATGCAGGTGGCAGAAATCCGCCGTAGAGCACCGCCTGTACCACCTGATAACCTATAAAAAACCGAAGCATCGGTCGAGACCAGCCCGCATTGTCTGGCGATTCGGCGGTCTTAGTTTCCGTTACTGTCGGTTGGATGAGAGCTGCCGCCATAACCGCGTACCACATGGGCAATCCACTACTAAGCCTCGATATAATCTGCACGTGGTAGTTTGTGATTGCTAGAACAGCTAAAATAAGCTGTGGCACGGTCAGTCGGAATATAAGCTCTCTGTTTGTCCTGCCGAGTTGAAGGGAATAGAGGCGGGTTGTGGCTGGTGTTAAAATGCCAAAGATATCGAGGGATGTCTTGAGCAAGACGTAAAGCATCGGTGCTGCTAAAAGGAACAGCGGAATGTTGCCTGGCGTCCAATATTTCAGTAGACCGACGCCCCTGATTAACGCAATATTAGTTTCTTATCAAGTAGAAGCTGTGATATTCGAGTATATACCAGTAATGGCTTTGTACAAAGCTGTATATCGAAGGCAAAGACTTTGAACACCATTCACGCTGTGGAGACGGCGATGACGATGCGATGCAGTATTCCAACCATCCTCGGTATTGTCTCCAAAGAGATGGGATTCCAACGAATGCTCCGGCTAACCCGCTGGCCAGAAGCAAACGAAGATTTGCGATAGTATTGACACCTGAGGTCAGTTGCCATACAGATTGTGACACTTCAAACATGAATAATACCCCGTTGATAATCCCGTTTGAGCGAAACAGGGACGAGATTCCAAAAAGCAGCCCCGAAATGAGCAAAAAGACTTCATTTGTCCATTCGTGTTGGCCATCAATCGCCGCATTTTTAATGGCATAAGCGTATAGCAAATATCCAAGGAACGATAGAACGGAGAATATCGACTCGTTGTACGGAGCAATTAAGAATATCCCGGCCGGAGACAAAATATGTAACGTAGCGGCAGTAAATGCGATGAGACTGGGTGGCGCTCCCTTCGGTCCGGATCCTTTCTCCTTCGGTTGAGCCGGCTCAAATAAGAGGGCTGTGAGATGAAACAACAGAATCGCAGAGGTAAGATGTGAGATGCATGAACATAACGATAAGAACAAAATCTGAGACGACGGGCCTATCTCAACGTCTGAAACAAGACCGTATATACATTTGAAACCTGGTGTTCGTTAATTAAAGATTGTTCAAAGGCCTTGGGTGATGGCGGGAATC
Source organism: Dactylellina parvicollis (assembly GCA_036971385.1). Classification (NCBI taxonomy): domain Eukaryota; kingdom Fungi; phylum Ascomycota; class Orbiliomycetes; order Orbiliales; family Orbiliaceae; genus Dactylellina; species Dactylellina parvicollis. Next base: position 449,790 of record JAJTUD010000006.1, read on the forward strand.
GATCATACCGTGTAAGAGGTAAGATTGCCCGACTCCGAAAGCCCACTCTTGCTCCCAACGATATCCTCGCCTTGCTATACTTGCAAAATAGATAGCATCCCACCTTGTCAACGCGGTTACTAATCTCTCAACAGGGTTTGTTGTATATTGAGCGTTGGGAGTGCTCAGGAGATATTCGCCGTACTCCGTGACATGCGTGCTGCTAGTATCATACCCCAGAGGTGAAAACGATGGGAAGAGGTAGGTGGCGGCCCAAGCCAACGCCAGCAGGGATAGCGTTCGGACGGCATATATCGTGCAAAGGGACCTGACTGGGTGGTCAAGCGGCGTGGAGAACGTGCTCATCACTGGGATCCTCTTCTAGTCGGATCACTCAATCGCAAGTCGGTAGACGGTAAGATCACGTCGGAGAAGACTATACCGATGCCGATTGCATCCCTACCGAGGCTCAATCTGACGGTGTCGATGGATTGGATACGACCTGATGCGATCCGAGGCGGTTTACTGGTTCAAAGCCGTCCAGGTGACAGTGAAGATTATGAAGCGGACGCGGGATGACTTGAATTTTGCTTGGCAATTCAACACAGACGGCTGTGTTGCATGTTGCATGTTAGTTATGATGCATCCACACCTTCGACACTTTGCCTTTAACGCGGTCTCAGAGCTCGCTCCGTCAGCGCTTTAAGCGGTATCGTACGATAGATATCGATAGTTCAATATGCAAGCTCAAGCCTGATTACGTACGACAAAAAAGATGCCGAGGTATATCGTGAATTAAAGTGCAAAGGAAGTATGTTAGGCCGCTCCTTAGCGAAAGTGGCTCTCTGATCTGCCGCCAACCTCAATCTTAACATGAACCTTGCAGCCCCTTCGGCTGGGCCGACCGCTCGAGTCCCCCACCGCCGTAACGAGCGCCAGCTGCGAAGAAAAGCCAGAGCTAAATTGTGGGTCTTGATCGTACACTTTTGATGCCAGTCTCCATGCGCAAATTGCAACATATACCTGCGTTTTGCAATGGGAAGTTTGGACCAGTCACGTTACTTTCGGTCCAACCGAACCTTTTCCCAGATCTCCAACATTTTTTGTTGCAGGAAAACAAAACTCTGAGCTAATTGATGCAGTTCAGGGCTGCATTTTTTATCCAACGGAGAAGATCGGTGCCGTCTTTCGTGTCCGAGTGCCGTATTGGCGGTTAAACGGCAGGATACGATCATTCTCGAATTTTACGTATCGAAAAGCCGTTGAATCATATCACGCAATTATATACTACTCGTTGTCTGTACCTAGTTGTGCGGTAAGGTCATGCAGGCAATGTGGAAACATCAAAGACGCAGCACGCTGACCTCAAGCTTACTTAAGTAGCAGGACAACTGCCCCGGATTCTGACCTAAAAAAGATTTGAGCATATATACGGAGTTGCACGAACTTGTAATACTATAACCTCCCAAAATATTGGCTCCCTATACATCTGTTCATCATTCTGATACCTGAGCCGCCTCAAGATGTTTGATAAAGGTGCACAACTCGAGGTGCCAAAGGAGCCGTACAGCTCTTTGAGCAGCAGCGAAGTTGCATTTCCAGCTGCGGCAGCAGTAACCGACATGGAAGCCGAACTGCAGAAACAAGAGGAGGCTGCTCCCGCTCCTGCTCCCGCTGCTCTCGACTGGGATGGCCCTGATGATGAAGATAACCCGAGGAATTGGCCCTTTATCGACCGAGCATTCCAAACACTACCACCTGCTCTGTTCGGCTTTGTCGTGTATGTAGGAAATCTGATTTGGATCATCTGGAGGAACGTCCCGGCTAACCTTAGTTTTTGGTATAGGACACTCGCATCTCCAATCTATACAACAGCTACACAGCAGATTCAAGATGAATTCGGCGTATCATTTGAGGTCGCAATTGTGCCACTCACCACACATACACTCGGTTTCGCTTTGGGACCTATGCTTGCCGGTAAGCGTTTACCTATATGACTGTCTATTAGCCTGTGCTTGTTCGCGTCTTTGTGGCCGACAATGTTTCTAACGAAAACCGGAATACGAAATAGCACCATTGAGCGAGATGTTTGGCAGGAAATATGTCTATCTCTCTAGTTTCGCTCTATTCTTGCTATTTACAATGGCATCAGGACTGGCCCCCAATGTCGCGGCATTATGTGTCTTCCGGTGAGTTTTGAAATGCTTGCCAGCCTGCGTTTTACTTGACTAACTAACGAAACCAGATTGATTGCTGGTTGTTTGGGTGCTCCAGCGCTTGCAGTCGGCGCGGGTACAATATCGGACGTCTGGGATACACACAAGGTGCGGGGAGGTCTAATAGGTTACGTAACCTCACGATACTAATTTGCATAACTGGTTAGGATGGTGGGCTTGCTGCAATGTTCTTCATCATGGTAAGATGCTTACCGACTCCCCCCGGCCATAGCCTGATCGATGCTAACCTTTATCAAGTCGCCATTCCTAGGTTCATCCCTGGGCCCGGTGCTCGGTGGCCTTATCAGCTACCACAGAACCTGGCGGTGGACTCTGTGGTTGGTCTTGCTAATCGGTGGCCCGATATTCCTATGGTTTATCCCTTTCATGAAGGAGACATACAAACCGGCAATTCTGAAGAAAAGAGCTATCGCCAGAGGCCTGCCTCTTCCTCCCCAGCCCAAGGGTTCCGAGGCGCTAAAGAAAATCTTGCTTGTAACCCTATTCCGTCCTGTCCATATGTTGGTAACCGAACCAATCGTTATCGCCATATCGATCTACACAGCTTTCGTTTTTGGAGTTCTCTTCCTCTTCTTCGCTGCCATTCCATACTCCTTCGGAACGCAATATCACTTTGATAGAAGAGAAAGCGGCTTAGTTTTCTTAGCCAGTGTAACTGGTGTTTTTCTCGGATGTATGGCCTTTGGCATCATCGATCGTACGATATACAAGAAGAGATACGAACATGCCATCGCGAACGGTAAAAAAGTTGCAGTGGAACTACGGTTAATCGGAGCTATGGTGGGTAGCTTCACGCTGCCTGTATCTCTCTTCTGGTAAAACATCCTAGCACCAGTTGTGGCTTGCTTTTTAAAATGCTATCCGAGTCACGAGTAATGCTAACCACGTGGTTTCTGTTCTCACAGGTTTGCCTGGACATGCAAGGCATCAATACACTGGATAGTTCCATCTTTATCCATAGTGTTCTTCGGCTTCTCGATGATGCTCATCTTCCGTAAGCTCACCTTGCCCCGTGTTATCTCTCTAATCCCCCCGCCTTTTCTCTCTCTTATATCCGGGCTAGCGGTGGGTGATAATAAGCGTACTAAACCCGTATCTTCTAGTTTCATCCGCGACCTACCTCGTCGATACATACCAATACCTCGCAGCAGCCAGCGCCATGGCAGCAAACGGTCTCTTGCGATACGGCTTTGGAGCTGCGTTCCCCCTCTTTGCGATTCAAATGTACACCAATCTTAAAATCAGCATGGCGACTACCGTTCTCGCGATCATCTCAGTCATTCTGATGGCTGTTCCGTTTGTGTTTTACCGGTTCGGCAAGTATTTCCGCGAGAGGTCCGGTTACGATACCCTCAAAGGTTGATCGTTCGCTTCCGAAGAGTTCGGATTGGCCTGTGAAGGGTCTTTACGTATGTGGCGGCCCTGGACGTGGGGACCACAAATCATAATATCCTCGAGTATACGCACTAAAAAGTTGTTTCGAAACGGTGCTACTACCTTTTTGTAGCCGAGAGCGAGAAGTATTCATAAGGTGATGCGGTATATATTAAAATATATACCCTGGGCAGATCGTATGCGAGATTCTGACTTTTGGCTATTTTCACCGCGCAGCTTTTTTTCTGGTTTGTTTGCATTTGGTTGGGGCGCGGCTTGGTTAAAGTTGCTTTATAACTGTAATAATGGACCTGTTATTAATATAGAATATGTAGTATTGTAACGAGTATCAAAGATAATGAAATTAGAGCGTTATAACTATGATGCCATCTTCGCTTCCCTGGGGCATGATGTTTACCGTTGGGTGGTGATACCATGGTTTGTTGAAAATGTTGGATATTGAAATCTCGTTCTTCAAGCCGGAGCGATAACTCTGAGGGTTTAGTCAGGACGCTTCTCGAATAACTAGAATCGGGAAAATAGGAAGGCTCTCCGGAAGCTCAAAGCATTTGGTGCCCCGTGCATGTACTTGTCTGCATGATTATGCCACTGGGGCGGGGCTGCAGAACACCCGGCCTGGGGAGCCGCACATGAGGGTGCGCCACTGAAGCCCATCCCGGTCGCTTGGCGTCACCCTCCTGTCGCAGCAGAGGACCCTTCCATCTGCACAGACACGCCATTCCAGTATCCTTCCAGTAACGGCTTTCCGGTCGGCAAAGCTCCCGGTAGGTAATACAAAAATATTCTTCTCCTTCTTGTTGAAACATTCCGTTCCCCGGTATCAGCGCCGTCCGTAGTTTGGTAAATGCCTCGCCAGCACGTTTTTTCTCGATCGTTGTGATAAGAAAACGGGTTTAGGTATTTCCGACTGGCTTCAAGGGGCTAGTGGAAATATCTGCCATCAACTGCCAGTCCAGGTCCGGGTCAAGTATTGAAAAGCCCGTCTGATCGGGACGAGTGCTTTAGAAGATATCGGCAGTAATATCGTATGCAAGCTGCTGGGGGATTATACCGTTAATTGGGTCTCACACCGCCCCACCGAGTTGTACCAAGCCAATATTAGCCGTCGACGCCGCACGTTCGAAATCCTCGTCGTCCCTTAACCACGAGATATCACTTGACGCACGGAGAGTAAGCTCGTTTGAAGCTATCCGGGTTGGTCGGGTCCCCAAGGCGCCGCGATGGGTTACTTGCACAGAAAGACGCCTGAATTGCAGGCGCACCCGAGTGGATCTTCCAAACCAGACGCTTGCACCAGCCCCATGCCGTTCTTCCCGTCTCTTACCTTCTTCAGCAGATAATACGGAGATGCATCAGCTAAACGTATATTTTAACCAGTAGGAAAATATTGAGCAGGGAGGGGTCCAATTATTTATTTCCCTTGTTGAAAGCGAAAAACGGTGAACAGCTCTCCAGCAGCTTTTGGAGAAAGCCACCCCCAAGCTAACCCACCCCGCCGGGGTTCCGGAAATATAACAGTTAGAAAGCACACCAGATCGCTTGTTTAAAAGGATTGACGGGGCCCATCTACCAATCTGACCCTTTCGAATGGGTCTACGGTTGACACGCAAAATGAGGTATGATCTTCGCACTCCTGCGCCCAACTTTATATCCACAATCCCGTGCTCCACAGGTACAACTCCTATGTATCCGGGTGGTGGTTTGTTGTCTCATATATATATTTATCTATTTTACTAACCTGTCACTGCCAGATCCAGGTCCTTTCTTGCTACCGTCTCGATAGGAGCGATACTAATAATCATCCTATCGATTCGCACAGGTTTGTTGACCGCAGAAAACACCGAAGCGCACAAAAAATGGGAGGATCTCACGACAGATGAGGCATTAGAAAAGGTGCGAAAACAAAACCTAAACGGGTACCAATACGCGGCTCCGGATGAAACGTACGATGAGCACCAGTTGAGCGAGAGGGACAAGGGCTTGTTGAGGCGGTTGGCAAAAGGGAGCAATGAGAGGGATAGGAGGGTCGAGGCTATCGAGCGGTTGTATCATTTGGACAGCGGGGAGGCTTGGAACCGACACGTGGGCGATTTAGACGATGAGGTATTCCTGGAGAAATTTTGCCCGTTCGGATAACTTGGGATACTGATTTTGATATCTTCTCAAGGGTCTTCCAGCGTTGACCAAGTTCGCCCAAAAATACATATACGATCATCAACATCCGGAAAACTGCTCGAACAAAGAGTTCATCTTGATGAAAAGTTTCCCTAACGACGAGAATTTCGGCTTGGGTACGGAGACTCAAAGATATCTGAACACTGTTAAGACCGGCCGCTAATTTCGACAATATATTCTCACAGGTGCGACAATGTTTTCAATCAGCATGAACTTGAACATGGCCCTCCGCTTTGACAAGATACTCATATATGACCCCAAAAGCGGTCCTGGTCGACATTTTATCGACCCCTCCTCCCACGGTCTCTGCGGTAACTCCTTGGACTGCTTCTTCGAAAGCCTGACCAGTTGCACGATCGATGACTTGAAACCTGGAAATCACTACATCCTCCCCGCCAGGGAAGTCCTCCCTCAGAACATGATGGACACACCTCCCGGTTCTCTACCCCCGATATTTGGAATCGCACTGAGGAGAATGTTCCCCATGATCACCCCTGATTCGTTAAAGTACTGGTGGAGAGGTCAAGCGGTGTCCTACATTATGCGGTTCAACGGGCGAACCATGGCGGAATTACTGAAGAAACGGAGGGATAAATCGCTGCAAAAATCACTCGCGTTCGACGGCGACGACATTGTCGAAGACGTCGGGATCCCGTTCCCGATGCCCGCGGGATCTGTCAGCATGCACGTTCGACACGGCGATAAAGGGATCGAGATGGCGTTGAAGCCGTTCGATAACTATCTCAACTCCGCGGAGAAGTTTATAGCGCAGAATCCGCTGGGGTTTCGAAAGATCGCGTTTGTTTCGACGGAAAATCCGGATGTGATTAGCGCAGCTACGGAGAATCTCCAGAAGGATAAGGAGATCTATAGGGTTGTGGATGCGAAGGCGAGGACGACGAGCGATTGGGCTTGGACTTGGTATTGGAGTGATATTCCGAGTACGTTTATTTTTGGTTATCGGAGTAGATGTGTTTCCGGATATACTAACGTGAGAGAAAATATAGGAGCAAATATTGGACCTGAGGCTCAGCTCGAAACGTTTGGAAACCGGACCGATATGACGATAAATTGGTTCCTGCAACTAATGATGGCTATCGAATGCGATATGATGATCGGAACGCGAGGGGTAAGTTGGATATTTGGTGTTCAAACTCATTAGACTTTGAGATGGAATAGCTAATTGCGAACTATTTCTTAGTCCGGATGGAGCCGACTCTTAGACAACCTACGATGTGGCTGGCTTGCAAAGTGCCAGCAACCGTTTTTGGATGTTGGAGATACGCAGGATTGGAACTTTTATGGTATCTAGGGCTGCTTCGGTTTTCTTTATGATGGATGGTTCAGCACCACAATACGATTTGTATCATTTTTTTTGGTTTTGCAACAAGGGCGTATGTTGAATTCTGGCGATTAGCGGTATATCGTGTTTTATGAAAGCCTCTTTCAATCTGCATTGAAGGAGAAGTTGTAAATATCATATGTGGGCCAGTGGATCTCAAAGCTGGCCCGAATAATGTAATGGGTTTATGGATCTTGTAAGATTGTGCGAGGTAGTTATAATTTTATATTTATAATACTGTAAGCGGTCTTGAGGACGTTTTATGCTTACTAGGCATATCCAGTTGATATTTATCATTTGCAAGTCATTTAGTGCGATACTAGTGCCCGAGCCTTGATAAGAAAATAAATCTATATATCACGTTAAAATCACTTGGTTAGTACAACGTTTTGAATAGATCAACGTTTTCGTGAGCTTGTGAATCGAAGCCGAGGCCCGGACTCTAAACCTCACAGAGTTATCACCTAGCAAACGATCGCTTTTGACCTGTCATATATAATATTCGATCAAATTTGGTTCCGTGACAAACTCGAGCTAACGGGGGTCCTCAAGACGAATATGGAATAGCTGTAGCCCAAGGACTTTGTCACTCCCGCCATCCCGGCCTTGAAACCCGCGCCAATCTTGGCGGCTCTGCTCAATTCGTATTTAGAGTTTCCCAACTACAATCGAATCATCAAAAAAGCTGCCTTGCCGGGGCCGGATACCGCAATATCGAAATTAGATCGAATAGTCTTGGCTGACGTAGCTGAAGAATGCACAGGCCCTTGATATTAGCTCTCGAGATCTCATCGGCTGTCTTACTTCACAAACAGGTGCAAGTTTGAAGGCTACCACACATGTCCGTTTCCTTTTTCCTATCGAACGGTGCTCTCCTGTTCATAAATCCCAGCGGTGCAGTGATGCTGATCGGTAATTCTAATTCGGAGTAGCCGAATCGAGTAAAGCCCATATTGAGCAGCCATAGTATCGGATTTTACAAGGAATACGTTTGGGTTCATCCATGCATCGATTCGTCAAACCTTTTGCATTTTTGCAACATGTTGATGAAAGGTAATATTACTTGAGTAAGCTTGCGCTTGCGCTTGCAGGAGAATTATCGTCCCCTCGCCATGCGTACACCAAGAACCCCATAGTTTCGCCTAAGACAGCATACTAAGCCCTTTTCTGTTGATCTGTTAGAAATACTCTATCGCGTCGAGAGGTAAGATTGATGCTCTACTTTTCAGGTCTCGAGTTTGCAGCTAAGCTAAGGGAGTCTGCAGGTGGGTTTCAGGGTTCTATTTTTTTAGTCTATTTTCTCAACATTTGATGGGCCGATATTTCTATTTCCTTCATTTTGAATTATCTTTATCTTCTCATTTATATTTATAAAAAATAATTTATCGAGAAATATATTCAAATAATTGCTACCGTATAACATTCTGGAATGTAAACCAGTTTCGTGGGATTGGAGGTTTTATATGTCCGTGCGAATGCGGGCATCCGTCGACGCCGCTCCCGCTGAGCACGCGATTTGAAGTACAAGGGTAGCTATGTATCCAAGGATTTCTGTGACATGGCTGCAGGATAGTAGAAACGTAACAATTCTTGGCTCGGTTTGAACGATACCTTGGATTCAAAGAATCTAGAGATATTAGACGTTTAGCGCGACAAAGTATTCGATTCCTTAAGAACCAAAACTTTGGACTTTGTCAAGATATTTTAGCCATCATGTTACTTCTTCACACCTCAACGGCTCGTCATCCGTTGGCTCTATTCCCCTTTGGTCGTATTCAAGACCCACTGCGTGGCCTTCCGATCGAGAGGTATTCGATTTTAAATGTGGATATCGAGTTACTAGGGTGAAAGCAACATCAACACCAATGGGATAGCTCATTCGCGATCCCTCAATGTGCAGAGGGGAATTGATCATGGTGTGAAGGGTGGTCACTCCAAGTTTTTAGATGTAGTGTGTCGTCATTTGCAGCTACCAAGCTCAATATGCCATGGTCGTGCAGAAGCGAAGAGCTTGGTACTTGGCTATATCTTATGATCAGCAAACAATACCATCAATTACTAACGCCTTCCGATCCTTCAAGATCGATCTTCTAGGCTGGGACGATCTCCCACGCCATCTCCAGCCGTAATTGCCGGATGTACGCCTCGCGAAAGTCTTTTTCTGATGAATTCCTCTCCAAGGTCCTCCCGACTACTAGTTACTACGTCCTCATTCAGTTCGGCAGCCGGCAGTAACGAAAAGGGTGACCTCAAAAAGCTTTCAAGGGGCATATATGTGATCATAGCTGCCTCTACAGCAAAATAACCCGTATTCACCAACCGGGAATTTTTTTAGTATACGCCGAACGAGTAGGTGAAGTACTTTTACGATCGTGGCGGAGTGCAAATGGGCGGGTGTGACGTGTGTAAACCATTTCCGTGTTTGGGGCCGCGGGGTAGAATACGACGGGGGAGGCTGGGAAAGGAAGGGATGTAGGAACCGTATCTAGTGAAGAAGGACCAGTCGCACATGAAACCCTATTAAATCGGATATACGATGGCTAGAGCGTAGGTCGGTGTGCGCTTGGTGAGTGGGCCGGCGGGGTATGTTGACGAGACGGCGGCGGCGCAGCGAGGCATTGAACAAGTTTCCTACAGGTGTCGGTTTCTACGTTTTTTTTTGGGGCGCACCGGGTTGTTATATCGATACGTAATCTATCGACGGCTAGCTCGGTGATATAGCTCGCTGGAGAATATTGGCGATATTGATAGAGTGGCTGATTCGCTGGCATTTTCGCCGATGGTTCTTAGGTGACTGCTTGGGAGGAAAATAGTGGACTGGGGCGCTACTTGGGTCGTCTTATAGCGGGAGTCGATGGAGTTCACAAGGTGGATATGATGCCCGGTTGGAGCATCTCGAAGCGGCGTTTAGTAAGCGGGCGGGGACTCATTTCGAATGCAGGTGGCCGGCCCAACTGCGAGACACCGGTTGCGTTCGGGTATTGCATTGAAGCGTGCGAACATCGAACAGATGATCATACGAGTTGGCGATGCACGAGAATAGCATCATTAGGGCGTCGCTGTATGTGAACGTTGTATAAATTGCAATTTGCCGCTTTTCGGGATCAATCAACAGAAGTCTCGAAGCTGCACCGAGAATACATTGTAATTTCACTGTTGCAAACCGGGCCAGCTGTAGCTCCGGACATGTAGCAGCTATCTGCGGAGGCGATTTATGCAAGCCAAATGACAACCCGCAGCTTCGCGGACGCAGCCAATCAATCAGACATGGGCGAAATGACAGTACCTGCAGTCCAAGAGATGTTTACGGAGTATGACGAGTACTGAACACGGTAGTTGCTGCTCGTAATTTTTTTCCTTCCATTTTTATTTCTTGAGTTTCTCTTGAGTTTCTCTTGAGTTTCTCTTGAGAGTGTCTTGTGGGTGGACATATATTTCCTTGACACTTCTTGAGTGGTTCTTGTGCGCCAGAAAAATGTCGCTCTCGATCGCAGCCAAGTTTCTTTGGTCGCATCCTAGCGGGCGACTTCGCCTCCTTCGAAGACGTATCGGGTGTGCACACATGGACATGCACCTACTGGGTCTAGCGAGAGAGGAGGATTTGAAGAGGAGGAGAGGTAGGAGGGGGGGGAAGAGAGGGTCGCATCGAGAATTCAACTCGAGGTCCGATTCTGCCAGCTCCTCCACCCAGTTGACAAGGGGGACCCACCCTTCAAAGCTGCTAAATAAAGATGCCCGTAAAGTAGTAGCAGTTGAGAAAGCGACCGGCCTTCTCTGGGAGGAAATAAGAAGTAATAATGGGGTTCGGATTAATTACCAGGTCCACCAGGAATGGACACCTGTACGGACAACATGGATGCGCATGTGTATGTAAATATGTATGTCCGTGTATATGCATATATGCATTTCGCGGGTTCTCTGATCGGGAACTGCCATCACTTTTTTTTCGGCGACAGAAGAGTAACTCTGCAGCGCTGCCCCGTCGCGACGAGTGGCTTGATGCAGAGAGTTTTGAGTTTTGAGCAGACAGGCAGGCAGCCTGACACGACAGGCCTCGGATCCGAAGGGGAAAAGGAGTGGGCTAGCCAGCTAGCGAGAGGGTAGCATCGCAAAGCACACAATACGAAGTGAGCCGGAGGGTGGTGGGATTCGATCTGATCTGTCTGTGATTATGGTTCGTCCGGTCTGGTTCTGGTCGGCATTCCGACCAGGCCCCAGAGGCTCGAATGCTACCGCAAGCACTGGGTGCATTTCGCGATCCCCTGGTCGGCGCACTCTCGCTCTAATCAAAAGTCGTCCGATTTTATTCCAATCTTTCTTCTTCTCCTCCCTCCTCATCCCCATCGCTCCGACGGACGAGAACAGCAGGACGGACATCTCTGCTGCCGCATCTTCTGCATCCTCGCGTCTCTCCTTCTTTCTCTTTGCTGAGTAAAAGAAAGCGCACCTTTCACCCGATCGTTTGAAAGATAATAATTCCTACTTGATCCTACCGTATATCGCTCGTTCGAACCGGTCGTTCGTTCAGCCCTTCGGCCCTCTCTTATTCTCCTCCTGTGCTGGGTAGGAAAGTAAAAAACCCCCCATCGACGGGCGGAAAGCGCAGAAGCGTCAATACTGCCACGGCTTGGATCGAACGCCTTCTATTAAATAAATAAATAGAAATAGAAATAGAAATAGCGGAGGGTGGTAACCAAAAAAACAAGTCGACTGTCTACGCTCCACGGGCAGGGAAAACAGCGGAGTTTGCGTCATTATTACCCAGCCGGCTCCCACATCTTTTCTCTCCTCTTTCCGTCGATTCAATCTCTCGCTCGTTCGTTCACCTTTTTAACGATCATTCACGACGACGGTCCTGAGAGTTAATAGTATCCAGGTGCCCCCTAATTATCTAATTCTAGTAATCGATCGTATAATTACGGTACCCTTCGCTTTGCTGCGTCTACTTGCTGGCATCACCTTGCTAGCACCTTCGCTCTCGTTTCATCTCACGACCTCGTAAACATCGCCCGTTCGCTACCCCCGTGTATCCTTTCAATCGTTCAGTTAGCGACTACCCTGCTTGTCCTCATTCACAGCATCGTAACGACTATTCACGACCTTCCTGTGCTTCGGATTCAATTGACTTTCTCGACTTTTTCGACCTCTCTCCCCTTTCGCCACATTTTTCTCGTCCGCCAAGTTAGAGTTTTTTGCACTCGGATCGGACCGTCGCAGTCGACCTTTATTTAAACTTATACTTTTCGGCTCGCTCTCTCAAATTTTCTTTCGCTGGCAGATCAGATTAGCTCTTGGGTTCTCTGATCTACCTGAGAAAAAATATACGGAAAAAAGGCAGAGGAAATCGTTCGCTCCCGATCGAAACAGAGTAACACGTTCGAATTCACCAAACTTGTCGACCTGAATGACTCGGCTCGACTTTTAAAACACGCCGCGGTATCCTTTCTCGCTCGTAGTCACGACTATATAATCATATACGCACCGGGGTTGGGAGCATCTCTACCCGCTTATTGTCTGTTGGTTCCAAGGTCCAACAATGCGGCTGTTTTCGGGGTTAAAGTTGGCCGTGGCCTGGACGGCTACTTGCGCCGTCCGGTCGGGTGCATACGATCTCGACGTCAACAGCAGAGGTACCCTGCCACTCACCGTTCTGCGAATCTCGCTCGTTGCTGACCTTTGCTTTTACCAATAGATTCGATAATAGGTGGGGCGACATTGGCGGCGGATGGCATGATGCATTACTACTCCGGAAATCTACCGGGGGAGGGGAACATCCCGGGTATCCTGCCCCCTCCGTACTACTGGTGGGAAGTCGGCGCCATGTTTGGCGGTCTGATGGACTATTATTGGTATACTGGGAATGATACCTGGAACGATATTGTGATGCAAGGCATGCTGCATCAGATCGGAGCCGACGGCTTGATCATGCCTAAGAACCAGACAACCAGTGAGGTGAGATATAGCGAACGCCGTCGACGTTACCCACATTTCGGAGACCAGTCAGCTAACGCGCTTTGATCTAGGGAAACGACGACCAAGCATTTTGGGCCATAGCCACAATGACGGCTGCGGAACGAGGATTTCCAAACCCTCCTGATGGTTCGCCGCAATGGCTCGCCGTCACCCAGACCGTCTTCAACCTGCAAGCGACTAGATGGGACAACCTGACCTGCAGCGGTGGCCTCCGATGGCAGATATTCACATGGAACAACGGCTACGAATACAAGAATACCGTCTCCAACGGATGTTTCTTCCAGATTGCCACCCGTCTCGCTCGGTACACTGGTAACTCCACTTATATGGAATGGGCAGACAAGATCTGGGACTGGAGTTTCTCGTCCGGACTGATTTCCGAGGACTTCCGATTCTACGACGGTCTTGATATCCGATCCAACTGCTCTGTCAACCACAACCAGTGGTCGTACAACGCAGGCTTGTATCTCGCAGGTTCAGCTTACATGTACAATATCGTATGTATTCCCCGGCCTCCTTCTGAACGCCCCGATTGAATGTTTACTAACAGAAACCGCCAGACTTCGGGTGACGTACAAGAAAAGTGGAAGAAGCGAGTCGACGGCATTCTGTGGATGGCCGGTGTTTTTTTCCACCCGACACAACCCGATGTCATGTACGAAGCCATCTGCGAACCCTACCCTCGAGGCTGCAACACCGATCAAAAATCCTTCAAAGCGTACTTTTCGAGATGGCTCGCCATAACAACGCAAATGGCACCGTACACCGCCGAAATCATCATACCTAAACTAAAAACTTCTGCTAAAGCTGCGCTGGGAACCTGCGTCGGAGGCACCGATGGCGTGACCTGTGGTCTCAAGTGGTATAAAGGAGACTGGGGCGCTTGGGACGGCAGCTACGGTGTCGGCGAGCAGATGGCGGTTATGGAGGTTGCACAGAGTCTTCTGATATCTGGAATGCCCCCACCGTTCACCGCGGACGAAGGTAACAGCACCGGAGATCCATCAGGTGGAGGTGGTGGTGATAACCCGCAACTCAACGCTATCGTGGATCTCTCCCGACCGACAGGTGGCCAGAAAGCCGGCGCGGCATTCGCTACCTTGACAGTTCTATCGATGACGGGATATATGGTGTACTACATGGTCACATAAGCGCAGTGGCATTTGTTTTCGCACCGGGTGGGATTCTTTTTTTTAATTGTTTGAATATCCAAAGTTTAATCATTTATTTTTGCATAGTTTCAAGGGTGGGCATATATTATATACCCCGAGGAGTTTTTATACTTTTCTTTCACATTCCTTTCAGACCACTTTTAGTGGTCTAACCGCATTGGGGATAAAATATATGGAGTTTCTTCATTTTGATGTTTGATTTGAAGCCTTTGATTAACCTCGGCCTTTTTCAGTCATTCCTGCATTTCCAAAAAGGGCATTTTGGGCTTCGCCGCCAGTATAGTTTTTATTTTATTTTATTTTTGGCTTCAAAATGCATCGCTGCTGTACCTTTTTGCTCGCAATATTGCATACCACAATGATGAGATATGTCGCTAGAAACCGGAAGGACAGGGGAATTGTTTGGTCCAATGTTTACTATTTGCCTGTCGGCTTGGATTCAATGCCGGCGAGGGTCTTCCATCAGAGTATATACACAGATACTTGTACTTATTATATAATATGTAAAGCGTCAAATCACCACAGCCGTCCCTCGTAGCTTCATTCCTCCTCCTCCTCATCCACCACCTTCTTGACCTCAACCATCCTTGTCTTCGCCCTCCTCTCCATGAAAAACTCATCAAATTTCTCATCCTCCCCTTCAACTGCCGGCATTTCCCAAAAGTACCCTCCATCGTTCCCGTCCACCCTGGCACCCTGGTACATCCCGTACTCCTCCTCATCATCCGAAGCATCCCCTACCGCCTCAATCACAAACCTCGTCCCCGTAGCCGGACCGTACCCGTACGGGAACCACTTCAACGCCCTCGCCATCAACGCCTGCTTCCTACTCACCACATCAGCAGGAAACAAACTCTCAACCACCAATTTATGATGCCTTTTCCCTTCGTTCCTCTTCTCCCTCATCTGCTCCACCCACAGCGCCGAATTGCTCGGAATGCGCATAAACTCCTCGTGATGCTCCCGGCCCCAATCCAAGTGCACGACCAGCACGGGAATCGTCTGCCGCCTGTCAAACACGACAAACTCGTACCCTTCGTTCGCGACGTGGCTATCCGCGTTCGGATACGGCTCCGTCTGTTCCCGCCAGTTATCCTCCCGGGTAACGCGAGCGGGACGGCCCATGATTGTAGCGCACACCACGAGTTTGAGACCGTGGAACTGTGTCGCTTCCGTCGGTGCGGCTTCGTACCCCGAATAACTGAGAGAAAAGTGCGGGGAAGGCGAGGTGTATATACCGCGTCCGTAAGTGTTCCCGCAGCGGACCGAGAGGGCGACGTTGGTATCCGGATCGATATCTCCGGGGCGGAGGAAGCCGTGTCGGACGATGTTTGCCACGGAGTGGCGTTGGGTGCCGTGGAAGGTGCATTTCGGGGTGACGAGAAAGTCGGCCAGGGATTCCCGCTCGCGGCGTTCGGCGAGGGCGCCTGATGAGGAGGAGGATTTTCGTTGGTGCTCTTGAGGGACGGATTTGCGGAGTTGGGAGGAGGAGAGGTTTAGGAGACGGGTGCGGATTTTGGATTTGGTGATGTGGAAGTCCTTGTACAGGAGGGGTTTGATCACGTTTTCGACGTGGAGGATGCGGTAGTGGGATGGGATCATGTCGCAGATTTCCGAGATGGACTTACCCAGGAGGTCCTTGACACCCGCTGGGGTGTTGTACGAGGAAGGGTCGATGCCCTTGTCCGAGTCGAAGATTTGAGAGCGGGAGGTGGCGGTGGATATATCTACTGCTACGGTTCTAGGGTCGATGGCGGAAGATACGGCCGCACGGTAGGAGAAGATGTGCTCTTTGGTTTTTCTGGCGAGCTGGAGGGCTACACTGTCGGATTCAAAGGCGCCGTAGTTTTCCTCATTGTCGGCTCTGGAAAGCCATCTCTGGATGGCATTCTTATCATCAAATGTCACCATTATATTGCGAAGGGCGATTCTCAAGTCGTCCACGACGAGTCTGGGGAGGGAGAGGTTGTCGATCGTGTACGACAGTGGGAATACGGGATAGGTCTCGCCGGTGACGAGGGTCAGTACCAGCTCCTGGTAGGAGAAGACGAGCTTTTCGCGGAGGGACTCGTCAAAGCGTGATTCTTGGGATATGAGATTGGAGTCGACCATTTGGTCAATTTCTTCCTCGCGGAGGAAGGATAGCTCGATCAATTCGTCTGGGGTGAATGTGACCTGCTGGGTGGATATTGGGAGTTCATCTTTGAAGACGATTTCAGAATCGGGTTGGGACTCATTCTCTGAATCTTCATCGTTATTGCTATCGTACTCTTCTTCTTCCTCGGAAGGAGTATTTTTGTGGCTCTGTGGCCATGTTTCCTCCTCGAGGAAGGTAGCGGTCGAGGATTTCGCTTGGGTCAGC
The DNA here is from genome assembly GCA_036971385.1 of Dactylellina parvicollis. Taxonomy (NCBI): domain Eukaryota; kingdom Fungi; phylum Ascomycota; class Orbiliomycetes; order Orbiliales; family Orbiliaceae; genus Dactylellina; species Dactylellina parvicollis. The sequence continues at coordinate 466,425 of JAJTUD010000006.1, forward strand.
GTGATGGACATGTTGGGCGTAATATGCCAACGTCGGCGCTGGTCAATCGTCAATGAGAATTACCCACTCAGCCAGCTGACTAGGTAGACAATCAGGGAATACGGTGTATAGGGCCAGCCGAAGCTAATTATTTTTATTACAAGATGAACTGGGGATTCGAGGGGCTGGTATCGAGGCCTTCTTATATAACAAGGTAGTGTACACGGACAATATGTGTTGGGGCTGTCGTCAATTGGGACGGTTGGCGGATATATTCAGAATGACTCAGTCTGCCTGCATGCACAAAGATGCTTGACGATCTCAAGAAAGCGAGATTAAGGCGGTGATTCTGGCCTGGTTTGAGGAGTCTAAGGGTTAAAGGCACACACAAGGCATAATTGCGGCTGACTCAGTCGCCAGACGTTTAGTCTGTCGATTGAAGCCACTGCGCTAGACTAAAATCGGCGTTGGCCGTGTGTTATTTGTGGTATTTTGTGTGTTGCGGCATGAAATAGGATATCTTCGGGTATGTTTCTTCAAGTCCAACATGTACATTTGACATCCGGGTTTTCGGAATTGTGCAGTGCCGAGACACGTTGGCAATATGGAGAAGCTTAATCTGTGAACGTAGAATCGGACCAATCATACGTATTGACTTCTGACTTTTAATGCCATCCATATCTCGATCAACTTGGAGAACCAGCTCGATGTATCGCCGACTTTCAGCCTCAGTCCTGACACCCTCAAGAAAGCAAAGTGTTAGGCAAAAGATAAGCCGAAATGGCGCGACCAACGAACCAATCCCCTTACTTCATTTCGCCCGCCTGCGGCTGATTGGAACCACTTGTGGGGGACAATCTGGGCGGTTTAATGAGACTAGACAGATCCAGATGGGTGGTCAAAAAAACCGAACTCATGCACAGGCAGCAACCCCAAAATATTTCGCCATATTGAAAATATGCAGCCATTTCTTGAAGAATCGCCACCTGAGCGGGGTAGCCTACTCTGGTACTACCACAAACATAGTTTTGGGCCAATACTTTTTTTGATAAAAACAAAAAGGATTGGCATACATATCTCCAAGAGCCTCCAAGCGGACTTAAAATCTTTCGAGATCTTCGCATCCCTATCTTAATTTTAACACATGGAGGTTGCTAGTGCCTGTCTCGGTATAGCATCTTCGCTCGCCATTGTCGGCGCAAAACTCTACTGCGTCCTCAAGGAGATCGAAACCGCAGAAAACTCGATCGATTTCCTGATCCAAAATGTCAAGAGCATCGAGATCCAACTATCGACAGTCCAAGAGTATGTAGCACGGGCGGAACTCTCCGAAACCCAGAGCACGAGATGCGAGAGCCACCTTCGCGGTATCGAGCTGCGCATCAACAAGCTCGTGAATCTCTTGGACTCGATAGTAAGGAGGTTGGTGGACAAGACGATGACCAAAAAGGTCAAAGCGAAACTGGCGCTCCTCAACGGTGAACTTCCGAGTTTGCGGGACCAAATTGACAAGATCAGTCAAAACCTCTCCGCCGTGCGCGAGGAGATTCTCATAGCTCTGACGCTGGATGAGCGCATTGAACGGAGGAGGACGAGCTCCATGATCACCAAACAACTCGATGTCATCGAAGCAAACACGAGCGGGACCGACGCCAGTAGGATTCGGAAAAGTTACAAGGCATCCGCTAGAATGCTCATGATGGACGACTTTAGCGAACCCCCTCCTTATTCGCCTCAACAGTCTCCTCAGCAATCGCCAACCAACTTTTTCAAACCTATCAGCCAGTTCCCGAGTCTGGTTCCTTACCCAGAGATGGATATTATGCCGGTTCCCACCTTGGTAAGCTACATCAGTGAGCTGGAAACACCACCCATGTCTCCTGCTAGCCAGCCAAGAATTCCGAGCTCTCCTCCAATACCGGAGAAACCTGCGTATTATAGAAATAGTAGTGTGCCACCATGGATGAACTCGTGGGAATATTGAGACTTTTTCTTTCTTTTCTATCCTTTATGCCACTTTATTTTAAGAAGCTCTAGATTTTTTATCATGTAATTAAGTATTTGGATACATTCTAACGGTCTGTCGTTAGTTTGTACGTTGGTTTGATACCATCATGTAAAGCTGCTCACAGGGTTGTTATTCAAATGAGAAAAAAAAGATATTAAAGTTAGTCCGAGGACTGAGATGGTAATGATTTAAAAACTTCCCAAACCACTTCAACGTTAGAAAAATATACCAGCAATTCCAAAGAAAAGCATTAACTGCGTAGGATCATCAGAATCATTAAAGTACAGCCCGTATTGAACGAGTCCGGAATCACAAAGACAAATCACGCTGCGACCACTTTTGTCTTTCTAATCATGTACTCCCTTTGCCCTGCTGCCTTCCTGTATATTCCTGGCGAAACAACAGCTCGTATCGTATTACCGTTACCACCTCTCTTGATAACTTCAACATATTCAGCGCCTAAATCCGACCTCCCGAGAATAGCAATCTCGTACGGATCTTTTTCCGTTTGCTTGCCATAATCTTTGCTCCTGAAAGCAAATATGAACCCGTCCCGCTGGGCTCCGAGCAAGACGGAGATTGTGACCACCTTCTCCGCGATCTCTCTTAGACTTCCCTTTCGCAGTTCGTCCGAGTTCAACTGCGAGCTAAGGGTATGGGGCTCTGTATCGGTTTCCAATAGTTCGTAGATTGATTCTACGCTCTTCTCCAAATCTGCTTCTGACTGTCGTAGTTCTTGGGAGATCACTACACGTTGATACGCACGATTTGCTCGAGGCGCTGTGAATGTCAAAAAAAAAAAAACGAATTAACCAATCGGGTTCGAAAAAGATCACCTGGGCGTAGGAGCGATCCTGAGGTTCAAATATGCTTATTTGGAGCTTACCTTGATCCATCTTCCGCAAAGCCTTCTGGGGGAAAGCCCGAGTGTCGGCGATCGCGGTGTACACATAGTACGCAAAAATGGCCCGGAACATGTGCACCCTCGTAGAATCGTGTCTGAGGAGATTTTTGTCTCCGTACAATATCCCCCGTCTTGCCAACGCGGCTTCGGTGACATAGTGTTCCAGATCATCGGCTCGCAGTTCGGTGCGGAGATGGTGGTTTACAATGTGATCCATGATCATGTCGTCCAGCTGGTCGAAAAGCTTGTTGACACCAACATCATCAAGTGGTGGGTCGAATTGTACGGGTGGAGGTGCGGCCGGTCCCGCGGCCGGGATTTCCTGAACTATTTTTTTATTAAAAATCACTGGTCAGATATCTCCAAAGATGAGGTTGCCGGCTGCCCGTGTATCCGAGAATGCAAGGACAACAAGGCGAAGGGAACATAAACGCGATAACAGCGGACGTACTTTCGTAAGAATCTATTCTCTTCTTGGAACCTCGGGCTGCAGCAGCTGCTGCTGCGACAGGCGGAGCAGCGGTAGAGTGAGAATATTTCCAAAACCGAGATCGTCCGTGACCGAGTTTCTTGCTTCTACGGTGGACAATATACATAGCTAGGCCGCCCAAAGCTAGGAGGACTATTACACCAACTACGATACCGGCAATAGCTCCGCTTGGTAATTTTGACGGTGAAGGCTGAGCTGATGATGTGGATGTCCCTGTAGATGTCCCTGTAGATGTTTTTGTGTATGTCTCTGTGGATGTCCCTGTGAATGTTGGACGAGTGGTAGGTTCCAATGTGGATGAGACACTCGTAGGTGAAATAGGACCTGGAGAAGACAGGGTCGCTGTAGGGGCGCCTTCAGGGGAGCTCGAAAGTCTAGATGATGGTGAAGCGGTCGAACTAGATTCTATGATATACGGGGTTGAGGTCGTGGCACTCTCAGAGGTATTGCTTGTGGGTTCGGGTGGAGTTGAGGTAGATTGGGCGCTCTCCGCTTCCGTGGTGGGTGTAGCTAGAGGGTCAACGGTGGTAGCATCTGTATTTGTAGCCGCCGTAGGGGTAGTAGAGATAATTGTGATTGAAGTACTAGGGCTGGTGATAGGGTCTAAGCTAATTGGAGTACTGGTGGTCTCCTGAGAGGGAGCCAGCACTGGGGTTGTGGTAGCCTCAGGAGACAAAGGCGTGACTTGCGGACTCGCCATTTGCTAACTAATATTATCGATTGCCTGATTATCTTATATATTCAAGAAATCTTAACTAAAATATACTTGAGTACAGCCCTTCTAGCATTTGAAAATCTGGCGTGCAAGATATAGATTACAACTGTTGGAATTTAAGCAGCAAAACTTTGCGATCAAGTTAGATATAAATATGCAAGACTGCTTCCACGCTTCTTCTCTGCCACAATTCAATATATAATACCCTGCCACTAGCTACTTGAATTGCAAGAGGGGTATCTCCGTCCGATATTGCACTGGCAGGTAGCCAAATAACATGCGCAACGGCTGAGAAGCTGCAGTGCATTAATGAGAAGTATCCATCTGGCCAGCTGATACAATCAATTAATGTAATCAAAATGATGATCAATCGCCACTATCGGGCAGACTTGAACTCCTCCCGTACGCCAAAAATGGTAGAAAAAAGTGGAGATACGGCGGTCGATATTCTAATATATTCATGGGGGTGCCTTTCCCTTTCGTTGATTCTCCCTGGATCGCTCACTATCGAAGGCGTGATTTCGGTCGCCCGCCTGCATATGCGAGTTGAACTCGGTTTTGTCACGTTGAGTCCATCCGGCCTTGTTCCTAAATCAGAAGAATATGTTGCAGTTTTCGTCCCAATCTGAGCGAGGCTCGTAGATTTGGTGTTACCAACCGATTCGCAAATTCGTCTGATTGGTGCTTCCGGCCGCCTGCAGAGGAGCCGCCACCAATTCGGTAACCATCAGCTGGCTCAGCCGTACCCCCCCGCAGCCAAGTTATCCTGAGACGGATAGGCAATCGAAATGCTTGTCCATCTGGGATACCAGGGTTCCGACGGCTGCGAGCCAGTGGCACGGCTTCTAGGCTCTCGTGTCACCCTTCACAGGCGACGACCGTGCGCCCCCTCCCGAAATCTTTGCTGGAGCTGAAAGGCAAAGTTAAGAAAAGAGGAACTTAAAGCCAAAGATATGTGACCCTGGTATTTGAGATTTTGGATTTTGGGAAAAGGTGTGTGAGTATTCTGCAGCGGTACCTCGGAGATAGATGCGGTATAAGAGAGCTTATCTAGACAAGCTTCTTCCTGTATGCACACTGCCCTTTCCAAACGCCCTACTTTCTCAACGTTAAAATTTAAAGTACCTGTTCGCACGTATTTTTCCCGTGGTCAGTAAACTAGCTCAAGCCTCAAAATAATATTGATAGTCGCAAACTTGGGGAGAGGTGTGCCGTGCGGTGGTTTACTTGTGAGCAATTGGGGTTGAATCTTGTATGATTGCAATCGATTGCAATCGGACTGAGGAGTTCTAAATTAACGATATTTAATTACTGCTACCAAAAAAGACATCGCAAACATGAGCAAGCCCGTCCTGGCTGTTGCTATCGATTTTGGAACAACATATTCTGGTAAATTTATCCGCTCCATTGCTCAACGAACCGATCAATATGCGATCGTCTTCTTCTAACTGTCGATACCTTGGTCTTCAGGGCTGGCATATATGCAAGTGGGCGAAAATGAATTGCTAGGCCACCTCAACAATTGGCCCGGAGCCGTAGGGCAATACAACAAGGTACCCACAGTTATCAGCTACGAGCGCGATACGCGCTCAAAGGCATGGGTTCCAAGCGCGTTCGGGTTCGCAGCCGAAGTGGCACCGGCAAGCCAACGCTGCGCAATGTTCAAAATGTGCTGGGATGAAGAGGAGGACGAAAATGCTGAACCCGAACCCTGGCAAACCTGGGTGAAGCTCGGAAAGACCACCACAGAAGTCGTGAGGGACTATATACAACTTCTATACGATCACATGCTTGGCACGTTTAACGACCAAGGTCTTAGTCCTGACGATATTGTATACAATGTGCTCTTCACGGTTCCCGCACAATTTGAAGTGCTGGAGGTGGAAAGATTCAAATCGATAGTCAACTCAACTGGCTTTGGGAACTCGAAGCACATAGTTTCCGTCTCTCTTCGGGAGCCTGAAGCAGCAATACTTTATACGATTAACCATGGTATTAAGCCGTTAATGCCAACGGGCCAGTGTATCGTGCTGTGCGACGCCGGAGGAGGTACCGTTGTAAGTAATAAAAGTACCAAGTCTGATGCAAGTTTTTTTAATTTTGGTTGGTGTACCGGTTACTAATGCTTCAAATGCGGACCTGTGAGTCCTGTATTTACAACAGGATATCGCGTCTTACAAAGTAATGGAGCTTTACCCAAAAGTTAAAGTCGATCAAGTGGATATCGTTTCTGGTGAGAAACCCTTTGAGGCTTCTTTTATATTGATTTCAGCGGTAAATTGACACCTAGACCAATTTTGCCAGGTGCTGCATGCGGATCTACAGTCATTGATAGGAACTTTAGAAACTTTCTGTGGCGAGAGTGTATAGACGAGCATTGGCGTCCTTTCTTCCAAACAGCCGAAGGACTGTCGCATCTGTACCAAATCTGCCAGTTATTCACGAATCGAAAAGAAGTGTTCAATAATAGCGTCAGCACACCATACATCACTTTGAGCGTTTCCCCACCAAATTTGACTGGCCCAAACATTCAAGACGGGATCTTGAAAATCTCCCGGTAGGTCCTGAGTTTCCGAACAAAGAACTATAGATTTGTCAGATTTGGCTGATGGTGGGTCCAGAGCTAAAATGTGTGAGTTGTTTGAGCAATCCGTCTCGGGAACCATTGAATGTTTGGATAAGCATGTTCAGAGATGTATCAGGGAAGGTTTCGAGATCAAGGTAGAATCACCGACTGCGATGGCGCTCTAAGGTAACTAGCTCACCGAAAGCATCTACTAGTCGATCTTCCTGGTTGGCGGGCTTGGGTCTTCAAAGTATCTGCACACCCAGGTGAAACAGTATGCCTTGGATCTCCCTGGAAATATTGGAGTGATCCAGCCGATGAATGCGTAAGATATTCCCACGTTTTCACAAAAATTTCGCGAGCGCTTCTAACCGGCAAATTAGCGAGTATGCTGTCATCAGAGGAGCGATTGAAACGCACCAGGCAAGTCTTAGGGGGCTTGACGAACAAATCGCCGTAAAATTGTGTCCAGCGAGTTATGGTGTGAAATGTAACAAGCCGTGGGACTCTCGTAAACACGACCGTGCTCATGATAAACAATGGGCAAACCCAGTCACGAAGAAACTAATGGCAATGGACCAGGTTTCATGGATGATCAAAAAGGTACGTGCAGAATTCAGTTTTAGACCGGTTTATATTTGCTGTCTAATCGTGTAAACAGGGTGACAGAATTACCGGGAAGAAGATGGCGGAACTGAAAGAAAATTTCAGTAGAAGCTTTAAAAAGGCACCAGATATTTGGGCAGATTCCATCGTTATGTGTTCGATGGACAGCCCGCCGGACAGGATGACAAGTGGTTAGTTAAACCCCCGTATTTAAGGGCTTCCTTCATCGACTAAATAAGCTGGCCGCTAACATACCAATCGCTCACCAATTCGGGGGATACGTTTGATATTGTTATAAGACGTCAAGATAATATGCACTTTAAAATCAGATATGACTGGGCTGCCTATGGATATTTTTGACAAGCAAAAATCGCCAGAGTGGTCGTTTTTCAGACGGAAAAAGTTTTATCGTTGCGATTTTGACATCATCGTCAAAATTGGTTTGACCGACATTGAGTTTGCGCTGTGGTTCAAAGAGAAGCTGCGGTCTGACTTGCTTAAAGTTGGATGGTCGGCAGCAGTTTGATACGATAGGTCAAGTCGCGATGATTATGGCAACATTGCTTTTCCAATACTTGATAATATTTGACGTTATACTTGACGCTGAGGTGTATTCTTTGGTGATCTATTCTTCGGAATTATAAGGATTTGAGTAATATTTGCCCCACCTGTACTTACCTTGATATGAGCTCCATAAAATTTACTCCTTGACTCAGTATATATATACCCGTGATACAGCAGAGAGTTTCTTAACCAGCCCTTCCAGAGTCGCGGGGCAACACGCTTCGTTCAAGACTATATTGTTGCATTTTGCAAAAGTATGTGTTGACGACTTGATCTATGATCGAATATATAACGCAGATGATGATTTAAAATACCCATATGGAGGTAGTAGTATTCTTCTATCACTTCGAGAGCTTTCATAGCATCTCGAATTGAAGGCGTTGCATTTCGCATCTGTTGGGGAAAATGTCTCCGTGCAGCCACGTGGGACCCAATTACAGACGGCATCTACGATCATATATAGATCAGAGAGCTGCCGTCGATCGAGGAGCGGCAGATTATGAGCCATAAATGCTGGTTCTGTTACTCGCATTGTAAACAGATTTGACATCAGTAATCTTCACGCCATTATCGTGGGAATAGCAACAGACCTTACACCTGTACTTCTCCGGAAACCTCTTGCCCGGAAATCGAACCAGTATACACCCCGAAACAAGAGTGCAAGACGAATGATGGATCCGAACCAGGAAGAGGCCTCTCCACCTCCTCTTAGCCCTTATCCTCTTTCTCCTCCCACTTTCGTGTCGTCGAGGGCCGCATCGGAGGTTGAATCAGAGGTTGAAAAGTCGATCAACGAGAAGCAAGATATTCTCAGCTGCGACTCTACAACACCAAGTCCGGAGCGTGCAGACAGCAGTTGTCCCAGCCGGGACTCTCTCCTCAAAACATCTCTAAACCCACTCAAAGAAGAGATCCTGTCAATGTGTCCCCACTGTCGCCGGGTGGAGACTGAGCTGTGCCGTCTCCCTCCTCAGACCTTGCTCGATGACCTCCCTCCTACTCATTTCTATCGCTTCAGAGACGAAGAATCACGGCTCCCGGCACTAGAGACACTCCCTCCTACACGACGGTATCAATTTGATAACACAGCTGATGAAGGAACCGCTAGAGTCTATCCCGACCCCGACCCAAAATTCGAGCTTGTACCTCCACCCTTTTTATGTCTTCTTCCTCTTATCATCCTCAATCTCACCTACCTTGCTTGGTTAGTAGCCGATCTTTGTTACAGCTATGGGCCGTACTACCGCTATAAAGCCTACTTTGCCGCCGGAAACGACCTCAACCGCGGTATGGAAATATTTGCGGGTGTCTTTCTCTTCCTCACCAACATGGCTTTAGTTTGCAAACTAGTCTTCCACAGCCCAAACTACAACGGCCCGTCATTCTCTTCAGCTTCCCGGGGTGATAAGAAGTGGATCGGTCGAGCTTCAATATTCGGCATCTTACCAATAATCATGTTGATAGTTGTCGCCGCTATTCGTAAAAACAACCCTTTGAACACCCCACCCCGAAAGCCTACCCCAACCTGCAAGAATCTCGGATACCCAACAATCCTCCAATTCGAAGTCTTGGACCACGCTGCTGTTCGTGATAGCAATCACACAGGCTTATACAATGTCGTCACAATCTCAAACAGCACTCTTACCGGCCGCCTTGCTTTCGACCCTATATACGACCCGGAAACAATTCAAAACAACTTTATCTTGTCCAATATTGACGGTGATATCAGTAACATCACCATCAATTATTTCCTCCAATCTCGCACTTACACTGTAAATCGGCATAGTATCAACGATACCACCAATGTTATGCCCGAATACGTCGGCGGATCTTGGCAAGAAACGCCCGGGCTTTGGTTTCCCAACCTCACCCCACCTTTAGAATCTAAAAAATTAAATCATTGGCAGATCAAGGCGTTTTCTGATGGGAGTTACTTGGAGTTGCTCAAGTTTCAAAGCGATGATAAGAAGGCAGCAATCAGGACATTAGATCGCAACCACAATACCAAGAGGACATTTTTGGAAGCCTGTTCTATGGGTGGGGTGGAAGATGTGTCGACGTTAGTGCCTGCAGGGCTGTTGCTGATTGAGTTTGCGAAAGATGTTTATGATACGACCGGGTAGGCGCTGAAGTCCCTTGGATATATATATTCTGTTTTATTTCTTTTTCATTGCTTTCGACATACATGTTGTTTTTTGCATGCATGAGCATCGCCTAGAACTACTATTGGAGTTGTAGAGATGGGTGTTTCTTTTATACTTCTACTATAGGCGCTAACGTTTGCTTGAAGCTTGGTTTTTCTTTTGTAATTCTTTTCTCGTGTTGTACATTCACAGTCCTACTTCTTATCTGCTAGTGAGGTTATTACACTCACCAGACATGTACCTACCCAGTATCAGAGAGCTAAAGAGATCGCTTTGTAATACTATCAATTGTAGTGAAATTGGAGGTATTAAACCCCATTCCCTAGATACGCTATGAATGCACCCGCGAACTAACGAAACAAGTAATTATGACACGCAATCCAAGTGTTCAGGCTGCCATTCGGTGGGACTCCCTGTTGTACCACCACGAGATATATTATTAATCTGCCCCTCCTTCGGACATCTCCTGCAACACCATTTTCAGATGTTGTAATTTTGCATGGAAGAAAACTGAGCTTCAAAACGCCACCAGCCAATCCAAAGCATCAAAATTTTCTGCCGATTGCCTCATCCGATCCTAAAGAGTCGCTCGCTCTAAAGGCTGCCCACACCAAAAACAAAAACAGGTTAACCGGATCATCGGCATACAGGGAATCCAGACGGGCATTATACGAGTTGGAAAGAGCTCCCAATTAGTCATTAGTCACAACAGAAATTTATGACTGGCGAGAGACCATGGCAAAAGCTTCACGCTGATAAGGTTCGAAACATATCGAAACTGTAATGAAAAAAAAATAACAGGGAAATGGAAGAGAGAATTCGAACTAAAACAAAAGCCGCTAGCCGTCCCCAAGCGCAAAAAGGATTAATGTAACCAGAGAGTTGGCCAGTGCGGTAAAGTAAAAATGGTTCATCCGTTTAAAGTGTCTCCGGGTCTCCTCCATACAATCGGTTCATCCATCGGCCATCCTAATTACCTTCGGCCCCATTCATATAGTCATTTCAACCTTGGTTTCTACACCCCATTGACAATTCGCACCGGTATTCTTCGCTACCGCCCATTCTTATCTAATTTTATACACTCTCTCTTCGAATAGAGCAATAAGCGTTAAATTAACCTCAAGTGGCTGGTAAAGAGACCTTATTACCTGACTTTTACAGACGCTCCAACCGTGGGTTTGGGAATTTTAGCCGCCTTGGCTAGGTTTAAACCGGGTTTCTACTAAAGCAACACTGAAATAAACGCTCTTTGACAGAACCACTGAAAAGAAAGCTGAAGCGACTGCGGTAGTCGTATTATTTGTCCCCAATTGATAATTAACAATAGAGAGTTCTTCAGTTCTATTTTTGTTTGATTTGTTTTTTCTTTTTTTTCGTTTTTCTTCATATCTTTTAGGGGTTTTCTGTCTTGTGTTTTCCTTCCGAGGTAAAATAATGGCTGTTTTGCCCCCAAGCTGTGACTCCAAAGTAACTCTTCACGAAAGTACTTTGAGCGGCCAGACAGCAGCAGGTAATAACGGTACCAATTCCAGCAATGAGTTCTATCACGGTTTATACGCGGTACCCGAGCCCCCAGAACCAGATAGACAATACGTTGTTGGTGAACCCGTCGATTTGGATAGAGTGTGTTCCAGAGAAACAGTAAGAACGCATCGATCATGTCGGGATCCTATTCAAAAAACAAAGACCGCGAAAAATGAAGAAGGTGACTTGGAGAAGAGTGGGGGTTTGGAAGGAGATATTTTCACCAAGAGTAGCAAGGGCAGTTGCGGGGACGAGAACGAATTCTTGGTAGATTGGGATGGGCCTGATGATCCGAATAACCCAATTAATTGGTCCAAGGGGTACAGATTCTTCTGTTTAGTGACGGTTGCTTGCCAGACATTATGCGTGTAAGTCTCCAGCCTTTTTCTATTTGGAAGAATTGAGTAGTGGCTACAAATGACGGATTGCTGATGAGTCTATAGGGTTTTCTACTCATCCTCATATGTATCTGGAGCTCCAGGTATGATGAGAGATTTTGGTATAGAGAACAGAACAGTTGTCGTCCTTGGGATTACTACATATCTGCTGGGACTGGCTTTCGCTCCACTCGTGCTCGCGCCGTTATCAGAGTAAGTTGCTGGCCAATTATACACCATTCTCCCTTTTGTCATTTAAGAAGCAACAACTAACAACCTATAGAATGTACGGCCGCCGCACAGTCTACAGAGTTTGTCTCGGTCTTTTTATAATTCTCGTAATACCAATCTGCCTCGCGAAGAATATAACAACCGTCGTAACGGTCCGCTTTTTCGCAGCAGCAGTTGGAGCCGTAACTCTCTCGAATGCACCGGGCACTCTCGCAGATATCTTCAAGCCCGAAGACCGTGCGACCGCTTTTGCTATATTTGCCATTGCACCTATGAACGGTCCCGGTCTTGGTCCTTTGATTGGTGGAATCCTATATCGTACGTACAAAAACCTCTACCCTACACCCTCAATGAAGTTGTGCGTACATTCGTGCTAACGATCTTGACAGAATACCTCGGCTGGCGCTCCCTTAACTACGCCGTCCTGATCTTTGCCGGCGTAGTCTGGGCCGTGGGCTTCTTCGTTCAAGAAACATACGCCCCGCACCTGCTCCGTCAAAAAGCCTCTCGCAAACGCCTCAGCACGGGCGACAACCGTTACCACTCCCATTATGACTTCACGCTCTCCTTTTGGTCTTTACTCTGGATTAACCTCACGCGTCCGATCTCAATGTTGTTCACGGAGGCCATTTGCGCCTGCTGGGCGATCTATGTGGCGGTTATATACTCGATATTGTATATGAGTTTCGTGGCGTATCCGATTGTGTTTTCGGAGCTGAGGGGTTGGAAGCCGGTATACAGTGGGTTGGCGTTTATGGGAATTGTGGTGGGGACGTTTATCGGTATTGGATTGGATCCGGTGGTCAGGTGGGGGTACAATAGGCATAAAGTTGACCCGGAGACTGGAAAGTACGTTTATTACCATGAGATGGAACTCCTAAGAGTTTGACACAAGCACAAAGATGCTAATTATTCGAATTAGAATTCCACCAGAAGCGTTGATCTGGAGTGTCTGCATCGCCGCATTCTTGACTCCGATCGGCTTGTTCATTTTCGCCTGGACTTCAGATCCTCATATAGTCAAACCGTGGATTTGGTGTATTCTGGCCGGTATCCCTTTCGGAGCTGGTAATTGTCTGATTTTCATTCACGGCTCAAATTACATGGTACAGATTTTGAAATCCCTTTGCTTTTCTTTCAGCTCGTCAGACTAACATGGTGGCAATTTAGCTGAATTCGTATTCTATATACGCTGCGAGTGCCAGTGCCGGTAATACTGTTGCAAGAAGGTAAGCTAATAACCAAAACCAAGGTTTCACGTCCCATATATGGAATCTCTTTTATTTTACTGCAATGCTAATAAAATAATAGTATCATGGGTGGTGTTCTGCCTCTCCTGGCACCCAGGATGTACAGCGCCCTGTCACCACCAATCGCAGGAACGGTACTAGCGGTTCTCGCTACGGTATTGATCCCAATACCATTCGTATTCTACAAGTGGGGAAAGCAAATCAGACAGAGGTCTCCATTGTTGATGGCTTTGGCGAAAGAACAACATGGACATTAAGATATAGAAAGTCTCATAAGGTGGGTGATGAAGTAGTGGCGACATTTACGTTTGACTTGTAATGATATGCGTTTGCTTTTAATGTGAATGAAGATACCCGTGATAGATTGAACACACCGAATATACTTAGGGAACACCACTTTATGTATTTCAGAGAGACTTAATTAGAGAGAAATTGGGTTTTATATAATGTATTATCTACTAAGTAAAAGCCCTTAGCAATATATATATATATATATATATATATAAATTTATAAAGTAACTATCACGATAATAGCAGGAAAGCTTCACTAAAAGAAAGTTGACAACGAGGGATGTATAGCAGGGTGGAAATATCAATTACACCAGTTGGAGACATGCAACATTAAAAGATACGAGGGCCTCAAGGAAGCTATGACCAGTACAATTACCGCAATTATAATCCTAACTGAAGAAAATATGTAAGACCGGAGGCAAAGAGGAAATGTGTACAACTCGATGCGGAAGTTGCAAATACAACAAAGAACAAGACTTCCTGATCCATCACTATAGGTTTGTTGAAAGATTACCTCTAAGAATCGAAAGATGCAATTGTAACTGAGGGCGCTTTTCACGGAGATGCTGATCTCTTTGCTTTCTTGAAAATTAAGGTCGATGTGGAAGCAATAACAATTGTTGATGGAGTACGTGTGCCTATTGATGACATTAGAACTGCAGAAGATACGTGGGGGAACCAAACAAATTACCTGATGATGATGTCGTGGATGTAGTTGACGTCGTTGAAGTGGTGGATGTCGTTGACGTGGTGGAGGTTGTTGACGTGGTCGTTGACGTAGATGTACTAGTCGTTGTTGAAACGGTTGAAGTTGTAGAGGTTGATACTGAGGTTGTGGTTGAAATTGATGCGGTGGTAGTGGTCATTGTCGCAATAATCGAGTTTACAATCTGAGCAGTATAAATACCGAGAAGTGCTGCCGCCTCGGAAGGAGGTAGGTCGTACGGATTGCCTGGGTTGTTCGCCGCGACTTTGTTGACCGCATCCGTTCTGAGGTCGAATGACGAGACCTCGCCCACGACTTCGGCCACTTCTTCCCCGACAACAGCTTCGTTAATCTCTGTCAGGTTCTTTTGAAGTATATCCCTCGCTCTCTCAGCTACCATGCTTAACAAGTAGCTCTGGTACACAAACTCGGCGTCCGCAGTCATTCCCGGCCAGTTGGGATTGGCCAGTTTGACCTTCTCATCAACGTTATCCACCATATCATTCAGGTTGAGGAACAGCTGCTCGGTTGCCTCCAGCACATTGGACGGAGCGGCGTCACCGAAGGGGTCTGTTCCCTGCGCACGCTTAACCCTTTTCTTTTTCGAAGAGGAAATGCCGGTGGTGGCAGGCTGATCGAGAGAAACCTGGACGACCGAGTCTTGACCTTGGCTGTTCTTGGTTGGTATATTGATAACCCCAGATGCGTTTTGTGCAGTAGCGTTAACCCAAGCGGCGAACTCGGTCTTCGCGCAGTCGGGCACTCTATCAGCCATGAACTTTGCATAGAAGTAGGCCTGCATTACGATTTCCGACACATGGCTCATTATCGTCTGCGACTGGAATAAAACGGTAAGTTTCTCTTCCGTCACTTCGTCGAGACCCATTTGATCTGTGATTTGCAGAAAATTTCCATAGTCGGCTCTTTTTAGAAGTTTTTTCGGATCCTCTTCACTCTCCAAACTTCTCTTCTTCTTCTTCTGATCCACCGGGTTACCATTTCCAACAACAAACTTGGTGGATTTGGCGATGCTCAGGATCTCATCGTTAGGGTCGAGGGCGGCCGATGAGGACTGAGTGAGCTTGTTTACGAACTGCGATAGATACGGCTGTGCTTGTGGCCATGCCCATCTGGCAGCAGCCACCGCATTATCCACAGTGAACAGGTCCCTAAACCATCCTCTCTTCTCAATCCGGTTTTCTGTGAAATCCTCGCTTATAGGATCCTGTGGAATTGGTAATGGATTGACTTCTCTGGGTAGACTGACGTTCGCTGCGTCCTCGGGTGCCGCATCGGACTCCCCAGCAAGTGCCGCCCCCACTGCATCTTCAATCTTTTTATTATTGTTTTCTTCTGCTTTTTCCTCTGAAGCAGTTTTCCTAGTTTCAGATGTTTCCTTGCTCGAGACTGTTTCCTGGCCTTGTTCGAATGCTTGCTCTATCCCTGGGTTTGCCCAGTCGGAATTTTCCAGCCAGGTGAGCAGGTCAACAGACCGAACCTCGTTGTTGACAGGATTCGCCCGGCTAGCTAGAAAGTGCAGGCCAAGCAGGATGGTCGTCACAGTTTTCATGTTGACGGTTATATCGAAAGCACGTTGGATCGACTGTAAGAGTGGTGTGGTGGGAGAGATCAACTGTCTCGCGACAGCAGATCCGCCGCTTTTTCTTTATACCGGGGACATACTAACAGCTGCGTGGGAAGGCATCTGGCAATTTGGTTAGTAGAGAGACCTGTTCTCTCATATCAGCTTATACGAGATATTGCGGTCCCGGCCACGCTTCTGAGAAAATTTGATATCGTAGACGGTGTCGCGTGGTTGAAGATTCTTTTCGCACGAAGTTGTGCGGTATTTATAGTGGGTAGATGGAAGTTGGCCCGAAGATCCCACTTAGTCGGGTATTAAATCCTCATTTCTCGCCCTTAGGCTTTGAGGACGTATCTCGCGTGTCGTCGTCTTTATAGGCATTTACACCTTGCCCCCATCGTCCGGCTCGTTTCCCCCAGTTATCGATAACTCCCCAGATGTGCATGGGCATGAACCGAGGGGCTTCCGGCCGGAGTGCGTTTGTTCCTTCGACGGCATGAGAAGAATGGTCTGGCTGTTCACCAGCAGACTGCCCCTCCCATCGGCGCAAAGACTTTGGGAGCGGTGAATAGGAAACTCGCCTCGTGGCATCCTCCTGAGACGACTGACCGATTGCGTCCCACCACCTCTCGCCACATACTTCCCATACCCGGGAAACTGCTCTTTTGAAGCTGAATTTTTCATCCTCCCCGGTGTATTTACCAACCGTCATAAAGTCTACTTTACCAGTAAAGTCGGAATCCTGATCCGCCACAGCGTACTTTTTGCGGTTCCAAGTAAGAGGATCGTCTTTATTCTCAATAGTCTGTTCGTAGAGTGATACGTTTGGTCTGAATGGTACTGTCAGATCCTGGTGCGCTTCCGCAAATGTTTCCGAGTGGAGAGAGTCTCCATCCTCTGAGGTAGTTTTCTCTATAGCATCGGGGAAGAATAAATCCTCAATCGGAACTTCCGCACGGATTAGCAATTTGCAATGGCACTCGTAAATTGCATCTAGAAGTGTGATGAATCGCCTTGCTTCGTGCCGGTGAGACTTTGACGTCAAGATCGGAACATTGTCGATAATGATGGTTGAAAAGTTGGATGCGATAGTAATGTAGTCAGCAGGACCAAGAAGCTATTCGTCCGATATATTAGCATCCGACGATATTCCTCCCCTAGGTGCTTTCATACGAGCTTACCTTTACACAAAGCTCTTCAAAGGTGAAGTATACGACGCCATTCCGCGTTCTCCTCAAAACCAATTCACGGCCGTATACCACAAGGGACTTTGCTTCCCAGTTTTCTTGGTGACCAGAGACCGCTTTTTTCACAGCTTCCTCCCATGCCTCCTCGAGGTCTCCGTTTCGTAGATAATAAAACTTTGGGACGGAAACCACCTTTGTCTCCCGATTGTCCAAAGGGAGAGCCACAATACGCCCTTCTTCTCCTCTCCGCCTCCAATCAACGTTACTATTCATGTCCCAAACTTCGCATCTACTCTTCAGCACCTCCTCAAATATCCCAAACTCCTCCTTTCTCCACTCCGCTGCAACCAAAGTCTCCGGAAGCCTATTAGAAGTCGCAATGAGCACACCTCCCAACATGAAAAAATTACAGAAAAGGCTCTTCAGAATCTTCCCCGTAGCTTTATCCGGTAACTGGAATTCGTCCAAGAACAATACCGTCGAAGTGGACACCAAATCCCTCGCCACGTGCAGAACGGAATACGTATCATGCGTATCGATATCAACCCGCCGTCGCCTGTGATCTTCCAGTTTCGCGTAAACCGACAGCATGAACGTATCAAAATGCACCCTTTGCTTGTTCGGAAACGGTAGTGACGACGCCAGTATATCCGCCAGCATGGATTTACCGCATCCCACGTTACCACTGAGGAGAAGCCCTCTCGGAGACTGGATGTTGAGCAAGTCTTCGTCTCGGGAGAGGATTTGGATCAGAGCTCTGCTCTGGGCTTGAGGCGACTGCCAGCTCGCAGGGAGGAATGTATTATCCCTCCACGTTTTCCTCCGCAGGCGATCTCTGCCAACTCCTTCGGCCGCCGCTTCCTTCTGAGCAACCTCCAGCGCCCTGAGGGAAGCTGTAACGGCATCAAGACGCTTTTTCAGATCAGCATATCGCTCGGGTTTGTAATCCAACAGTCGTTCGTAAACACCTTGTACAACAATTGCGGCTCGATGTTGATTCGGATCGGGCGAGATGACCCCCGTGTCCACCAGGTCCCGATATATATGTAAAGGGTCGGTAACGGTCAGTCCTAGACTCTGCTTTGGTGTGTATTGAACTGTCGGGATCGGATGGAAAAGTCGAGTGAAGATTCTCATGGTGGCAACCGTTGAAGCACACAACTAGGAGATATTGAGTAGTTGAGAAATCTGGAATGTGGGTAGTGCGCCATCACCGGTGTTAGAGTTATTTCTGATGCATGGTTTCAGTGATGGGAACTGATGTGCTCTTCCAGGTATTTTAGACGGAATGATGTTAGCTTGCAGGAGCGGAATCGACAACACCAAGCACATGCTCCGATCGAGATTCCGGCTATCAGAAAGCCCGATCGCCTTAATGTGACTAGGTCGGATGCCTTGCCCCAAACTAGACTAAAAGGTTCTTACGGTTTTTGTGGAAAACAAGTTACACAAAACTAAAATCTCAATTGCATATGCTATCTAAAATTCCACTCAAGGCAAAGACAATCCCCGCCACAGCACAAGAAAAAATGAATACAACCGAAAATGCACCGACATGATATGCTTCAACGTAAAAGAACAACTCGGGGAAAAAATGTCACATTCAATCGTATATTATGTACCCTTGTAAGAGTAAAGCCTACTCACACTGTCTCCAGCTGTGTGTAGCTAGTACTCAATGTGTAACAAAAAATAGAGAAAACGAACAGAAGCGAAACAAAAGCCAAAGCGTCTATACCTTCGAAACTTTTGTATACTACAACGATTAAAATTAGGCGGAACCTCCCAAGTTTTTTTTTCTCAAGATAAGCAACGCTTGCTAAAAAAGGAACGGGAACGAGACGGCGTAAAAACGATCGATCAACAAAGTACCACTTTTTGTATCGGCATTCAAAACATCGTTAATGAGGTCGAGAATCAAGAACAGGAAGGATATATTTCGGTCAGTAAAGAATCTAGAAGGGAGGGTTAGTATTCCAAAGCGAGACGAGAGCCTGCAGTGATTCACAGTCCAGTATTTCTCTAAACGAGTCAAACATTCTGAGGGCGCGTCAATCAAGGAATATCATATCAAATTAAGTGCCCGGCTCAAAGCCTCTTTACAGAGACCTTGGTGGAAAGTCACTTCCAACGCCAGTGTTTGGTCCTTCAGCAGCACCACTTGGAGGGATAGGAACACCACTGGTACCAATAACTGGTCCAGGGTGGTCGTTGTCCAATTCCATGTCGGATACCATAATGTGAGGAGTTCGGGTTCCCGGTGTATTTTCACCAGAAAAAGGATCATCGTCATGCACAGCTTGAAGTTTCTTCATCTTCTCTTCCGTACGCACTTGCCGATACCACATTGAGGAGTACTTTCCTTTGATGGCGAGCAACTCTTCGTGCGTACCGACTTCGGCAACGCGGCCGTTGACTACTACGACAATTTGATTTGCGTTTGTGATGGTGGATAGACGGTGGCTGTAACAAGTTAGAATCGGTTTAAAATCTTCGGTGTGGAGATTATACGTACGCAATAACGAGAGTAGTTCTTCCGGCGGTCAATTCTCTGAGGGCGGATTGAATGTGCTGCTCAGTCTCCGTGTCCAGTGACGCAGTAGCCTCATCCAAAAGAATAATCTTGGGGTTCTTGATTATGGTACGAGCGATTGCGACCTATTAATTGTTAGTTTAGGTAAGAATCATCTAAAGAACACATTTTAACTCACCCGTTGCTTCTCTCCGCCGGAAAGGCGCAATCCTCTCTCTCCAACCTTGGTTTCATAACCATCCGGGAATGTCAGAATCTTCTCGTGAATGCTAGCTGCCTGGCAAGCGCGATACACATCCTCATCGGTAGCATCAGGGTTGGCATATTTCAAATTGTACATCAGAGTCTCGTTGAACAAAACAGTATCCTGTGGCACGACGCCAATCTTCTCTCGAAGACTTTCGATCGTGAGGTCTCGGACATCCCGGCCATCGATTCGGACGGCGCCGCTAGAAGTATTGTAGAATCTGAAAATCAGACGTAGAATGGTGGTCTTTCCTCCACCACTCTCTCCAACGAAAGCGGTCGTAGTACCGGGGGCAGCTTCAAAACTCAAACCGCGCAGCGCAGGCTTTCGCTCATCATACGCAAAATGGACATTGTCAAAGGCAATGTGGCCATCGCATTTGGTCAAGCGCTTAGCTTGATCCTCATCGATGACAGTCGGCTTTTCTCTGAACAATTCAAGCATCCTCTCCGAGTTGATCATGGAGCTCTGAATGCTTCGGTAAAATGTCCCGAAAAAGTTCAACGGACCTTGCAACTGCGCCAAATATGTCAAAAGAGTGACAAACTTGCCGACGTCAGCTTGTCCGGTTGTGACCTGATACGCGCTCAGATAGCATGCAGCGACAAGCCCCAAACTAAACATGAGATTCTGTGTAACATTCATGATGTTTAAAGATGTCAAAACTCTGGACTCAGCCTCTTGGAAACCCATTACGGCATCTCTGTATCTGTTAAACTCGTAAGTTTCGGCGTTGAAGTATTTCACAGTCTCGTAAGCTATCATGGAGTCGTTCCTATATTCAAGTTAGCGTTTTGATTCTTTCCGCATGCGTAGAAAATACCTACTTGACTGCATCTTCCTCCCGAGATTTATTGACCATAGTCCGACGGATATCCGATCTCCACCTGGCCATTCTCACAGTCACGTAGAGATAAGCACCGGTCACTATAATTATAATCAATGCATAGTACGCATCATAGTAGGTCAAAAAGTAAACCACGGCGACGCCCAAGTCCAGTAGCATGGGTAGCACTTGGAATGTCACCATTTCCAAAAAGTTATTGATGGCAGCGCCTTTCGACAAAGCCGACAATACCTCGCCAGTTTTCTTTCCTAGATGGAAATCGAGAGAAAGTGAATGGACATGCTCGAATGCAGCTTGGGAAATCGATCGGTAGGAGTATTGGCTGATAGGGATCCAAAGAATCGATCGAATTCCGCCGAGAAGACCCATGTTGCCCTGCAAGAACCTAAAAATGAGATACAGAAAGATATCGAACCATGGAATTCGTCCTAGAGAATGTGTCAGGTAACGGTTACAAAGTCGAACAACAGAGCTCAATACTTACGTTCGTCTTCATTTTCATTTCCGAGCATCTTGGTGATACGGCCCAGCTGATCAGGAACCTTAACATTAATCCATCTCTGGATGACTACAATAACGAGACAGATCGCCATGGTGAACTGGAGCTTTCGATCCTTGCTCGGCCATAGATAAGGGAATAGCATCTTGTAACCTTTCAGATATTCCCACCATGAACCCTCGGGATTTTTATCCCTGCGAGCCCATCCTGGAGTCTTTGAAGGCCCGGCAGCGCCGTTGCTCTGCTGAGGTGTCGCGCCGTACTCTATATTGCTATCATCGGATCCCAACAACGAGGAAGTCTCGGAGCTAGTACCACTGTCGCTCTCCAGCTGGATTCGCTTTCGCTTTTCCCGAGTGTAGAGAAGGAACCAAATAAGAACCATACCAGCCAACCAGACGATCCTGAAGCCAGCGACGGCTGCCAAGGCGATCTGCCATTTGTCCCATTCCGAGAATCGAGTGTGTAACGAGGAGTCTTCGATGAGGATTGTAATCTCAGCGCAGAGTATCATGAACCAAGATGTCGCATGGGGCATCACAGGATAATATTTGCTTTCCAGTTGGCTGGCGAGTAAGGTGATTGAGAGAAAAATCAATGACGTCGTGTATATCTAGCAGAAAGTTAGCACGTGCGCACAAAAATCAATACCATCATCATGAGGTGATTTTAACATACGACTGTATCCTGACCGGCCCACCACCCCTTCTTCGCCAACGCATGAAGTATCAGGTTTGCGGCATCGAGAATCTGTATTTCAATCGAATCTGTTAGTTTGGCTTGTTTTGCAGTTTTTTTTAAATAAAAAATTAATTCGATGAACGTACGTATGAGATTGTCAGCCCGACCAGCGCCCAGTTGAACATGGATCGCGCAAATGAGCTCAGCAATGGCTTGTTTGGCAGTTTCCGGAGCTCGTGACCGGATGGCACATTTGGTTTACTAATCGAGCTCTTGCGTCTCGCGAAAAGAATGGATTCTTTGGTCGGATCCGTGGTTTCCGAAGTGTAGATGGACCATGTCGCCAGAAATATGATGAAGAAAAACAGCAGAAATACGGGGAAGATGTAATGTAGCGATGTCAGGAGCACCGACGAGGTCGGCTGCTCTAGCTTGACAGGCATCGTGATTAACGGGGCCTGAGACGCCATGGTTAGGCGTGGGAATTGTGCGAATGTCGGTTAAGGTCCTTTTTCGGTCCGAAAGCCAAAATCAATGGTTCCGGGGTGTTATATGGGGCAGATGCTCGAGAGAAGACTGCTCATCACGGAAATGCGGCGAGGGACTGGCATCTACCAGCACCGTTTTTCCTATCGCGAGAATATTTGTTGGAGATGGATTCAGGTTGTTCAAGAAGAGAGTTGGAACTTTATCTATTGTTATTTGTTTAACAAAATTAATAACGAGCTGAATTTATTTTAAGTCCGAGACACCCGTGGCGAGGTCGGCTATACGCACGGATAAAAGGTGCGAGAATTATGGCTGAAGCCGAATGACAAAAAGAAACCGAACTCAATCAGCGTTCTTTTTCCCCTTTCCGCCCCGAAACTCTACAGCTGACCTCGGGCGATTCCCGTGGCTGTGTGGAAATCCTGGTTTATCAGGTGTTTCTGTGCGAAAGGTTATTTCGGACGTGTAGATTCAGGCAGCTGGCGGCGCGGTATATTTAAACGCCAAGAGCCGGAATGCGAGAGCCAGGGATGGAGCTCTCTGGGGGCCGCAAGTGTCTGAGGCAAATGGTTCGATAACGAAGGACAGAATACGTAATGGATTAATGGGCAGACGCGGTTGCCTGAGTAAAGACTGGTTCGAATGATCGAAGGGGAGGGAGGAAATCAAAGGAGGGCGAGGAAGGAATTAATGTCCGCTGGAAGGAAAGAAAGAGAGAAAGTGCGCCTGCGATATAGGAGATATTTGGGGAGCGGCGAGCCAAGAAGGAGATATGTAAACGACCCAAGGAGAAGGAAAATTTTCGATGCAGGAGAAGGCAGGTTTCATGGGAAAAAACACGAACAGGAAACATTAAACGGCTGGATCCATGGACTTCGAAACGTGATTGTGACGAAATGAACAGCGGCGTGCAGGCGAGACCGCTGCTGTCCTGGCAGATCACCCGCTGGACGTGGACACGTTCGTCTGCGTACCAGCAGCGTGGGCGAGAATGCGATTCCTGCAAATATCGCAGATTTTACAGGGCACACCGATGCTGGTCATGAATCAATTGATCAAGGCCGGTGGAGCATTGGCATCGGTCATAGGCGGATCGAGTAATGGCAAGCGATCCAGTCACGACGCCGGCCGGGCCTGGAGCTCGAATCGACATGCCGTCCAACCCCGATCAAGGCAAGTAGATGCTGTTTGCGGAGATGGCAAGCAAGCATAGCCACCATTAGCTAAGCATTCCAAGATCGGGGTCGGTAGCTTCGAATTGGCGCTTGTAATGCAAGGTTCCATCGCGAAGCTCGACCAGGTCATCTGGCCCGTCCTTGCAGCTGATATCAGAGACCATGCGAGCTAGCTCATTCGAGTAAAATACAAGCTTCGTCGCTAACGCCCTAGTTCAATGCACTAATACTGGAAATGTATATATATATAAAAACAATTCAAGGCTCGAGTAAACCAGCGGTCGCTGTGGCTCCATCGATCGATACCGGCCTCTCTTCGTGTTCAACCTGCAAGCCATGTCCTAGTTTTGTCGCGTCGCCGCCGCACTGGCCATCTCGTGGCACGTATTTCTTGCATTCACCGTTAACCGAAGCCTGTACACCCACCCCCTTCCTACGCATCAGCATTGGCAATCGAGCAGATAACAAAACACATACTTCGCAGATGCATAATTATCAACCCCTCAGAATTGCCTTACTTGCATCAATGTTGAACTTTTATGCAATCTCGTACATGTATCGCTCTCAACTTTTGATCAGATAACGAGAGGAAACGCCCGCAATTGGGTGCGGTGCTTCCCTCGCGACTGGGAAAGCGTCCTCAAGCAACAAAAGTCGGATGCCTCGCATAAAAGCAACCTCAGCAGTATCTGAAACGGTGGCACCCGTTGATTCACGGAGCCACCTCATCACCGGGGCGATAGCAGCTATGTATTAACAACCGCACAATATTGGTACTAACCTTCGGACCCAAGTGCTTCGATATACCGAATTTCGCGCATTCACTCAGACTTCACGGCAATCTTTTGCGTCCCTTTAACTTTCCCTCCCTTTGTAGCCTCCATCTTGGCAGTCCTTGCCCCGAATTGTATCTACGAATATTAAAGTATCCGTAAGCAATCGCAAACCACAAGGAGTCCGTGCAACAGCATCTCACCGCTCTTTTCTTTTCGCCAGCCACGTCCTTTATACTTAATTTCCAAGCCAACAGCCTGAGCACCTTTTTCTCACTATCGAGACCATCCCAATCATTGGAACCTCGGACAGCCCCGAAGCCGCATTTGTCTGTCACCGGCCACGAAATAACCTCTTGGAGCAAACGTTCATCCAAAAATGGAAATCGAGCCTCTCTTCCCCAGTTTGCAATTATCCGATCATCACGGCCCAGGTTCCTTTTCCCAAGACGGGTAAGATCCAAATCGAGTTCATCAACAAGACCTGCATAGCCAGCTCGGTTGAAAGCTGTACCGTGGCGTGCATAGCCGCCAAATAGCTCGTCCGCGCCTAATCCGGATAGTAAAATCTTTGGAGAGTCAACCTCCAACGGCCGAGATGCAAAGTAGAAAGCTAGTCCAATCGATAGATCCATCTCGGTATCATGCGGGTGAAGAAGGGCAATCACTGTTTGTTTGTGTTTTGTGACCTCCTCGTACGGCACGTTAATTTCCTTGAATCTCCAGTCCCTGTCAGGGCAAACATGCCGTAGCTCTCTCCAAGATTTTCGCCCGGTTTGACGGTCCGGGCAGATATCATATATGTTACTGGAAGTCAGGTCTACCGCATTTCCAGCTTGTTCGATCGCAGTCTGCGCTTCGTCCAATGCTTTGGCTTTCTTTGATTTCATCGCCTTTTTCGCTTCAGCTATAGCAGCATCAAGAACCCTTTTATTCTCGAACGCAACGTTGAGGAGTTCGATTGGTTCATCAGTGGGAAGGATATCGTGGGCAATCCTCGCCAGCACAGTGCAATCCAGACCACCAGAGAACAATATTCCGACTTTTGAAGGTCGCAAGCTACCATCGTGTCCTGGTACCAAAGGTACAGAGTGAAGAGGGATGTTCTGGACTCGTAGCCGTAGACTGTCATGGAGAAGTTCATAAAGACGCGTAACAGATGGAGAGTTCGGTGTGAGAGATGAGGGCGCCGAAGGTGGTAGCTCCTTGCAAAGTTGAGGTATTGGAAGCTTCATGCAAGCGCCTTCACTCTCCAGCTTCTCATAGTCTGACCGATCAACAAATGCGAATTTGTCAATTCGTTGATGTCGGATATCGCTCGTCGGATGACCATCCCGGAGCACCTCGAGGTTGATGAAATAGAAGCCATCTGCTTCGACCTCTTCCCAATCCGAGGTTCCTTCCACATCTGCTATACTGGACAGAGCGATCCCTGAGGCACCGTCAATCGCCTTCCTCAGCAGCAAAGACCTTCTTCCCAGCCAATCTCGCCCGAACCATAGCCTTTTCCTCGGACCGTCGTAGAAGACAAAAGCGAAAGGTCCTTCGATTTTCTGCAAAACATCCTGGATCTTGCCGTGGCACGAGGTTAACTTTTCAAATATGAGTTGCGTGTCGTTCTCGTCGGCTGTAAATTCTTGCCCGTCAAACCGCCACGCCTCACCATTCCAACAGAGCACATACTCTGGAGCCTCCCCATCCTGAGTTTCGGTCTGGTTCGGATTTGACAAGAGCGGTTGAGGTACGACGGCGGTGCCACGCAAGGACAGAACCGAAGCGGTGAATTTTAGCCACAGGGAACCGACGGCAACCTCCACGGTCTCGAGCGAGTCCGGACCCCTCCGTCCGACATTGCTGACAAGGCGGTTCGAGACAGAATATGCTGGATTGGATGCGGCTTGTGCGAGCTCGACGAGGATCCCACACATGCGGACTTTTGTAGAAGCGGACAAACCTGGACCTTGCTGGCTCGATTGTCCGTTCCCCTTACCCCTGACGTTAGCGGCCCCGGATTCGATAGTCGGAGGTCGTGCCTGGCGGATGTTTACTATGTAAGTAGTATGGAGCGTGTTCGCGAAGGGAAAGGCGGGAGTTCGTTGGGATGGTTTCAATGGGGTGTGGCCTGGCAACCGTCCCAAAACAATCCTTCTGTTTACCTGCCGCAACGCAACACACCCCGGCGCCAATCTCAAACCTCGCCGTCAGCACTGCCTTTTAAACCTACCCGAGCCCAGTTCCAATATCGAAGGTGCTCAATGTACCACGACTATCATCACCATATCTTTTGTTAGTTATCTGCGGTATCTCTCAGCCATCCGTACATATCGCCTTCAATTCCTCTGACGTTCGCTATTTTCGTGCCTTTTTGAACCCGCCATTGCACTCATTCCATTCTCTCCGAGGCGTGAAAAACCCGAGCATTCCACAGCAACAGCCACCTCGTTCAATCGTTAACCGACCTACGCGTATATTAAGCTCAGACGTCGGCTGCGGTATCGTGTGAGCTGTGCTTCATATCGCTATCAGTCGATCTCAAAGGGTGTCAGGATGGATCGGGTTCGTCCCTCGTTTATGACGAAGGAGCAGCTGGGTACGTTGTATCAAGTCTCACGCCGCAAACTGCTCCGGCCTACTAACTTGTTTCCCCCGTATTAGATAGATACATGACCGATGCGAAGCATAACCGCCAACCTCGATCCCGTGCGAACTTCGAACTCCCAGTCAAACGACACTCGGTAGCCATGGCAGAACCAACCGCTGTAAACAATGACGAGGAGCCAAAGATGGAGCCGTTGGCCAGAGTTCAATCCGATACGACATCTGCGTTCAGGCGCTTTGGAGGGAGCGTTCGAGACACGCAGAAATCAAAGGGAACGCTCAGGACGAGAAACGGATGGATTATTGGTGATGCAGGGAGCAGGCCATCGCCATTTGGAAGCCGACGGCAGCATACTCAACCAGCCGTATTGGAGGATTCTGGAAATGCAAGCAACATTGAAAAAGTTGTTGAGAAGCCGGCCGTGGCAATTCAGGTTCAGACAAAGGATGTACAGGAGGAAGATAAAGAGAATCAGGTCTCGCCGTCAAACTCCACCGCTGATGAGTCGCTCGAAGATTCGATGACAAAGCTACAAAACGATATCTCTGAAGAAATTGAGGCTGTCAGCATTTTACTGGACTCTCCCATCGAAGAGAAAGACCTGAGTCCCACCGTGGAGTCCGTTGAAGACGTCGAGGAGAGGAAAGAAAACCCAAGCTCCGAATCGCCTGCACCCCTCAAGATATCCAGGACTATGCCCGTGGATATCAAACCGTCCACCAAGCATTTGCATTCCTCCCAAATGCCTGAGGCCCCGATACCGATTACGAATAATAACAAGGTCGGCCAATATCAAGTAAACACTTTACCAACTCCGAGCTCATCGCCTCCGGAGCTAGAGAAGAGACCGAAATTTGGCGATAGAGGCGTACCTACCTTTACCCCTGCCGCACCGCCGACACCCCCCACAAAAGTTATGGTTATGGAAGACGACAAGGTTGTAGCAGAGATGACCCTAGATGAAGGGAAGGACGACGCTGGGTACAATGTCCAGCAAGGAAACAATCCCAATGCCATTGTCCCATCAAGTGAAGTGTCGAAGATTGCAAGCAAAATATCCGAACTTCAGTTGAAGGCGGATCCTTACGCTGCGGCGCCGAAGCCCGCTTTCCCCTCAATGACGATGGAAGAGTTCAAAGAGAGAAATGAGAACCAATCTGCACCTGCAGAGGGAGTGCCCACCAACCCGACAGATCCGACTGCCTCGCAGTTCGCTTTCGCGAGGACAAACAGCATGCCAGTCAACATGCCCTCGCAGGATTCGGTTCCGAGTGCGGCTCCCATTCCTAGGAAAGCCTACGAACCACCACAATATAAACCATACAGACCGCCAGTTCAACCGGTTGCAACCCCTCTCAAGAACCCCTCTCCGCATTTCTTAAGAAGCCGGACAGGATCCGAGCCGGCATTACCTCCTCCATGCCCTTCCCCTGCTCCGGTCTCACGCTCACCACAATACCCGCAGGCAATCCCACCTCATATGAACAATGCGCACAGCCGCCACTCAAGCCTAGGAAACATATATCAGCCCATCCAGCAGCCTGGAGTACCGGCTGGAATCCCAGCTGGAGTCCCAGCTTACGGGGCAGCTTCCCACAGGCAGTCATTGCCCGTGGTAATGTCGCAGAATCAAATCCAACCTATGCGAAACTTTCAACAACCACCTCTTCCATCCCATGCTTTTCAGCAGCAGCAACCTGTGCCATCAGCTTTGTATAATCGTCCTTTCCAAGGCAACTTCGCACCTCCTGCTCAGGCAACCCCGAAGCCGATCGGGAACCCTCCGTCGAACAATTTTGGAGGGACAGGCCGTTCGCTTCCAGCACTACCTGTTCAGTCCACAAAGGCACTTCCACAACCACCAATGATTGCAAACATTGTAAACCAAGCCCCGGCACCACCTAAACAATATTCCCCGGTGACTGGGATATCAGCACCACCTGTAAAAACCCAGACCTCCCCTCCAATCCCGACTTTCTCTTTCGATGAATCCGAAAGCACAATTGCTAGGAAACTCCCAGCTACCCCCATCCAACCTACACAGAGTAGCAGATCCCTCCCGCCTATGCCCGTTAGATCTGAAGAGGTTAAACCTATGCCCCCTATACCTACTTTCTCTTTCTCTGACGATCCAGCACCTGCTCCAAAGAGCATACCGACTATCAATGTCCCTGACAATAACTCCTCCAAGCCCAGTATTCCAATTCTTAACTTTCCTGACGATGATGACAATAATTCCCCTCCCAACCCCTCGGTTCCTTCTTTCTCGTTCTCCGGTCCCACGGAGAATACCGATCGGAGACCACTTCCCACTCCTGCCACCCAGAAGCAAGATTCCCGCCCTCTGCCAACACCGAAAGCCGCACCGGGTGGTGGTAGTCTTGCTGACCGAAGAGCCGCTTTTGAGACCCATGGCCACCACGCAAATCATCGTATCCCGATGCCCCGATCCGCTGCGTCCTGCACGGCCTGTGCAAATCACATATCTGCTAGAGCTGTCTCTGCATCTGGTCTAAGATTCCACCCTGAATGTTTCCGTTGCTCTCATTGTAGCACCCGTCTTGAGCATGTTGCTTTTTACCCGGAGCCACTAGGTCCTGACGCCGGCCCGGATGCAGAACCAACAGGTCGTTTCTTCTGCCACCTTGATTTTCATGAACTTTTCAGTCCCAGATGTAAGAGCTGCAAGACTCCTATTGAAGGCGAAGTTGTCGAGGCTTGTGGGGCCACTTGGCACGCCGGTCATTTCTTCTGCGCTGAATGTGGTGATGTAAGTTTCCCCACGATCCGTGTACACATTTTCGAAACCGATTGCTAACCTCCGTCTAGCCCTTTGATGCGAAGTCTCGCTTTGTGGAGAAGGACAAGTATGCGTGGTGTCTCCCGTGCTATCAGAAGCGATATAGCAGCAAGTGCAAGAAGTGCAAGAAGCCTGTGCTTGATACTGTTGTGAAGGCGCTTGATGCTGATTGGCACGTGGAGTGTTTTTGTTGCTTTGTGAGTATTTTCTCTTTTCTATCCAATTGCTACGCCGAAGCTCATACGTTTGTGATAGGAATGCAACTCCGAGTTCCACGACGGAAGATACTTTCTCCGGGACGGGTGCAAGAACGAACCGGTTTGTACAAACTGCGAAGAGACGAGATTGAAGAGTTGGGATATGGTGCAGTAACGGACTGCGATCTGATGATTGATTGACATATCATCCCGTTTGATGATTAACAAACCATTTTGAGCATAGTTTTGGCGTGCATGAGAGATATCGGCGTACAAAAAGAAAATCTTTTCCAACGATGCAAGTCGTTAACCTTTTTTTTTTTTTTGGATTATTTGCTACTTTGGAACTTTTTTTTTATCATTCTCCTCCGAGCGACCAAGTAAGCGGTTTGCCGGTGTGTATCATCCAGAGACTAAGAGATGCCACCGATGTCTTCTTGAATATTCCCAGGGTTGTTTTGGGGCAATGCCGCGTCCCTATAAGTGTCTTTGCGAGTACGTTGCATTTTCATGTTTACTATCCGCTGGAAACCTTTTTTTTTTATCGTTACGCTTTTTCTTGCCATTGCAACAATCTTCGAAAGTGGAGCGCTTTGTAATCTTAGGAATTGGCATTCATATTACTACATACTCTATCTACCTAGTGTGAAGCATTGATACAGGACAAAAACTCGTGAGCCAGCCTTAAGCTAAGTATGAACAGGATATCGAGACATGGTTGAACAGAATTATGACAGGCCTCCACCCTCAACGATATTATATATTACCAAATCGTAACTACCCTTGACATATACACTCATCCCCTGATCTGACCATCAAACCCCAAGTCTCGTGCCTTTCATCCCTCCTACTCTCAAATGGACGCCATACTCGGCATCCTCACCCCTCCGTGCCTCATATACGCCCCGGGACCCCTCCCCATCTGACCAATCCCACTGTACCCATCCTCATCCCCAAGCATCCTCAAATCCTCCATCTCTTCCCCCATCCCCATACCCCTTCTCATCCTATACGACCCGTTTCGCATTTCACCCCCATATTGATAGTTGCCCCACCCCCTCGGATATTCCTCATACCCGCCGTAATCACCCATCCCGTCCATGCCGTTCACATTATACCCATTCCTATCATACCCAACATTCCCATCATACCCAATATTCCCATCATACCCAATATTCCCATCATACCCAGCATTTGAATTGTACCCGATATTCAAGTTATACCCCGAATCCCACCCCGCACGACCCCGCAAATGCGTCCTCCCCCACGGCGTCCTCTGGAAATTCCCGGCTATATCCTTCGGAGTGCTGATGACCATGCACCCGGGTCCGTCGCACTCGTCCGGATTGATGGGCGTCACCTGCTCCGCGGGTGTATTCCCTCTCATCCTCCTGCTGCTGTATCCGGCGTAACGGGGGCTGTAGGTATTCCCGTACCCGAACCTGCCGGATCCCGGCAGACCCGTGAACGAGGAGGGATTGTACCCCCATCGGTCACCGGATGTTTGTGGGTGGTAAGGGTAGTAGCCTTCCCTGTCGGATACGTCGGCGTAAGCGGGGTGAGATATGCTCGGGATACCGATGCCGTTGCCGTTGCCGGTAAAGGAGGTGTAGTTGGGCCCGTACTTTCTTCTCAGACAGTTCTCGCAGACGTCTAGCAGTTCCCATTTTCTAAAATTCGGTTGGGTGTGGCCGTGGTTGTGGTTATGGTTGCTGCCACGTTTGGAGGGGCGGCAGGATGTGTGGTAGAGACGGCTCGGGATACTGCTGTGACGGGTACTGCGACGGGCGACGGGGCAGGTCTGCCAGATTACGTATTGGGTGTGGCCGCATTTGAAGCGGAGGCGGTTGAAGAAGCACATTCTCCCTAAAGGTCCGGGTAATAGTGAAGTGATATAAGGATGAGGTGGCTGGAGAGGCTTGGTGTAAAGGTGACTATATGGGAGTGTGATAGCGATAGGATGGGGTCGCTAGATATCCAACCGGATGGTTGGAGGCTTTCGTTATTTCCTATAGTTCCTTAGTTATATGACAATACCGATATAAAACTTTGAAACGGTATGGTCCGAATATAAGATAATAGTAACGATCGAACCGTTTCCCTTCATTCTGATCAAAGGCTCGACTTAAATACCCCTAGCACTACGGGTGTATACAAGGGAAACATGACAAAAACCCTCGTCTTCATCGTCATCGATAGGTACGCCTAGTTCTTCAACGTATGCTTATAGGCTCATCATATGAAGAAAATTTCTGTATAGAGCAAACTTCTAGAAGAGGCGAATGATTCTTTTGCATGGTATCTTGGAGTTGGTTTGGACCTCATAGGGTAGTTTTGGTTGCTGTGTAACGTGAACGGGTTGATGTTGTAGCATGCGGGACGTTGTCGATGTGGAGGATTTGAGGGGGGTGGAAGGGAGCAAACAAAACCTCTGTTGGGTTGGTAGACCCTCATGATTGTATTCATGAGATTTATGAGGCATCACGAAGAAGTCAAGTAGGTATATGGCTGGACGCGGTACTTGTTGTGGACAGTAGGCCGGCAAGTTGTAACCAATCAGCGCACCTGAAATATATTTTTAGTTTAAGAGTGTTATAGCTGTTATTGGTTGACCGGTTTATCGGCATTTACTAGTATCCATCGGGTATTAGGGCCGATGTTGATAACAGCGTAGTAAGAAGCTTTGACCAATTAACTCGGAAAGACACTGCACAGTGCCTCTTTCGCACTTGGTGGTATGAGGCTAGGGCATAGACCAATAGTGCCCAGATATTAAAGATAATTTGCAAGTGTAAAGGGCAATTCGCAATTCGCAGTTTGCAGACCCACTGATCGTATTTTGGTAGCTATCACAGTGACATGGGACTATTGGTGGCACCGACACACCGTTTAATTATAGTGCTCAAGGAATGACGAGCGTACAAGCTCCCGAGGTGGTTATTGCATCACCATTGTACGAGATCCTGCAATTTCCCAAGTGGGCAAACACGATCAAATGTCAGGTTGCGGCATCGTATCATACCTTCAAAATTCAACTCACGAGCCCATACGCTGTTGGCAGCTAGCTTGGAAAATTGGGTCAAAGTGTGTTGTTTTTGTTGGCAAAAAGTCAACCATTTTTTATCTTTTAGCTGTTGCGCTGCGGGATGTTCCTGGTGTCTACTATATTTTACTGCCCTGATCGATGAAGTCAAAAAAAGTGACACACAGCCGACGTACCAAAAGCGCATTTGGAAGTGGCCAAAAGAAGGGATCAGGGATCATAAGGTTTCTTCCTGTCTCGCAAAGTGCACAGGTCTGGGCGCCAGCGCAGCCGGGTCAACGTTCCCACGTTCGCCAACATTCAAAACGGCCGAGTCGAAAACAGTCAAAAATTGTGTAGCAAAGGAATTGGACAAAAATAAGAATCTCATCTCCGAACGTCGACTGGAATGGAAGGGAGATGGCGATACGCTACAATATCCAATTTGCGGATGATCCAGGACGATAGTAATAATAGCGGTGCCAGGAGAGGAGAGATGATAAGGGCGGTTAACCAAGGGCAAGCAAGGGGATGTGTTGCAGGATGTGTTGCGTGGTTGTTTGACGATGGCATGTCATCGTGCAGACGGGCGTGCCCCATTGACCCAGCCTCATCTTTTTAGCTTCCAACCACCTGATTTGACTGATTCTGACGGCTGTGAGAGGCGGATTATGCGCCGGTCCTGTTCGGAGTTTAATGGGGCTTTTTGGGAGGAGGCTATTGGAGGCCACTCTACGATTGAAGGATGAACCCGGTTGCAAAATATTTTCTTTCTTAAACGACCATCCTTTGTGTCTTTGATAAAGTTTTTTCTTCTCATGGGATCGCATGATGATTGTATGATGACTCGGTATCGGCTGTTTCGAGACATTTTCCCTGAAGCTAACCAGCATTGCTAGTTGGCCGGAAACTTCAGCTGATCGCGGTGGCTCGTGGGGATAACACGCTGATGATATCGGTGGGCCACTAGCAGTTCGGGTAGTATGGCATGCATTGATTTCCAAATGCGGACTCTCTGGAAGAATTCAGTTGTCACAGTCCAGCAGTGTGCACACATCAGCTGGAGCTTCGGATACGTGAGTACCTTGCTGGCTATCGATATCGATAGCATTGACGCCTCGAGAGCGCCTCAGGGAGGTACCGGTACAGCGAAAGACGGGATGGAAGAGACGGCAGGATTAGATCTGGACGGGGTTGAACCTTCCCAGCTGAAGGCTTCTGTCCGTCAGTCGGGCGGGCTAATTAATATAACAGTGACGTGTCCGACGCTGCGGATGTTAAAAAAAAAAAAAAAAAAAAAGTTGGGGCCTGCCAGCTCATCAATCCGAGAAGGAAGATGCTAATCCGTTTGATTATTCCCGGTCATCGCCCATCCATCACATCACCACCCCACACAGGCATTTATTGTTCTGATATATTCCATCGATTACGCAAAGGTCAACGGTTGATTTGCAACCCGTGCTGTAGCGATAGTTGTTGTTATTGTTAGTTAGCTAGTTGAATCAAGATCAGGATCAAGATTATGGTATACCGTCGCATTGTCCATATGGCATTACTGTCAGAGACATGCCACGTCTGTAGCCGTCCCGTTCGCCCATGACCAGACATGATTAGACCAGACCAGACAGATCAGACAGACCGTCTGGGGGCTATCCAAACGTTCGGCCTGCCTCATCTCTTCCCACTTCCTGCAACAAGTTATAGCATGCATATAATCACAGCAGCACGGCCTGGCTCCATCGAGCGACTGGGAACAAAGAACAAGAAAAACAAATGTCCAATGAGGCGCATTGCATGAAGCAGAAATAAGGGACGACTTGGATAGCGGACATCTTATTTCTTATATTCTCTTTTTTTATATATGCGAGCGGGCCTGCACTTGTGCGATGCAGCCAGAGGCGACCCGCGGATACACAAAAAAATAATAAACGTTTCTTCTACTCGATCTTCCCTTTCGATTTCGACTTCTATTCCTCCGCGACCTGATCGACTATTCTTCGAAGCTTCCATTCCGAACAGTACTTGCTCTCTTTTTTCTTTTCCTGGGAGGTCCGTTTGAATTTCTTGTTCCACATATCTCGAGTGCCGTGCATTTCTGCTTCCGTCTTTCAACGCAAAAACATCACCGCGCGAACCCTGCAAGCCTCGCCATCGCAGCGCTGTTCTAAGCTACGACAGGCGATAGTCAAACCGATCTCACTCTGAAGGCAGCCCGTTCACCTGACTGCGAAACACGCTGTCCGACTGGAGTGACGGCAGTCTGACCCTCTCGCCCTCCAACCCGGTGTTTTTGTGCCACCGGCTCGTCTCATCTGGTGCGTCTTTCGGAAGGTCGACAGAACGCTGGCGAGTTTATTCCCAGTCCGTCGGGGTAATTTGGAAAAGGACCGAGGAAGGGAAGGAAGGGAAAAGGGAAAAAGGAAAAGGAAAAAGGCAGGCTGCAGCGGCAGAGGGCGATAAGCTAACACGAAGGAGAATACCTTTTTCTGACCTGCAGAGTACCTTTCTGCATTTCAATCTCTCAATCCCATCGGTCATCGACATTACATTACATTACATACATATCATCCGGGCATACATCCATCCAACGGTGTTTCAGACCTCCTTCGATTCGGCGTCCAGAAGGCACCGTCCCAACCGACATCTTCGCACACACACGCACACACACCATTATCTTCTCTCAAACGTAGCGCCATTCCAACCTGCCAAGCAGAAGCAGGAGCCTTCCGAGGCCAGAAGCTCATCCAAAGCAAGGAGAACAGCACTTGAAATCATCGAGCATTGAATCACAAGGGAGAAAAAGCAAGGAGGACCCGACACCACACGCACAGCACACACACCCACACGCTGAATTGGAGCGCCCGAAATTTCCACAGGCGACCCGCAACAGACCCAGTTTCTTTTTCAACAAGGATTATCAGGGACAACTTTTTTTTTCCTTTCTTTTATTTTTTTCATTTTCCCTTCCAGGCGGTGGCCCACAAGGGAAAACGGTGTGTGAAGATACGAGCGCGAAGAAAAGGCCTGAGAACCTGTTTTGGGAAAAATAATAAGACGCATCTCAGGCACGAACCGGCCATCGCTGCCATTTGATACCCTCGTGTTCACGATTTTCTTTTCCGTTCCCTCGAGAGCTTTGTTTCCTTTCGAGAGCGTCTTTGACGGGCTCCCGCTCTTCTAACGCCTTTCCGCCTACCCGTTTGTCCTTACCTACCGGCGTCCCTTCACCTGCGTTACCTGAACAAGGGTTTCTGCAATTCTCGTTGGTCAGCCCTTTTTCACCATCATATTTACCGCGGAACGGTCCAACCCATTCGACTCGGAATTCCTCTGTCGGTTAAGGCACAGCGACATTCCCTCCACACTGCGATCTGGTTTAAACAACTAAAATTCCTCCAGTCTAATCCTTTCGAAACGACTATTTTTTCCTTCTCGATTTTTTCTCTCGTACGGCACAGCTAGCGCGAGCGCGGTGGGGGAGAACGTAGTGGCAGGATGGTCGGCTCCGAGGTCGATCAGAAGTACCTAGGGAACTACGCCACGGTCGTAGGAACACACAACGAATCGCTATCGGCGGCACTCTTCAAAGTGCTGGGTCTATCGACAGTACTATCCAAAAAACTGGTCAGGGCGCGAAAACAGCGGAAACTGGATCCGACGAGAACGACAAAATCGCTCGACCTGTACCGACACATAATATGGATGGCCAGGGAAGGATACATACTGCTCGACGTATACGTCCTGCCGTTCGTGATTAATTTCGTCGAACTGAAGGTCCTGGCGCTCAAACTGAAAGCGTCCTTTCTGCACATTTTCGTCCTATTCGATCACACCTACCAGACGAAAACAAACTTTTCGCTACCGGGAGGGCCGTTCCATCAATCGCATGTGGAATCGGACGACTCGGACGACCAGCAACCTGTGAAGGGACGGGCCGATTCGTTCTACAATTACATCAACATCGCCTCGCAGGCGTTCGTCACAGCGGACGATTACGCTACGAGACTGCTATCGGGATCGCACCCGTTACGGCTGAGCGTCAAATTGGAATACTCGGCATTCGCGCACGATTGCATGAAGGAATTCTCGCTATCGAGGAGCATTGCCAGGAAAGCCGTTGATGAAGCCTTTTCGAGTATGGAGGCCATGACGGACGAGAGCTTTGAGGATGCAATGGATCTGGTGTCGAGTTTAGGGGTGATGGCAAGGAGGGGAGCACCCGCCAACTGAACAATCGATGATACGTGACATCTCCGTCAAATACGAGCCTTCCAACGCAACGCATCTTCCCCTCGTCAACGTCTATCAGACATCTACCGCCATGTCCCAGATTCAGCTTCCGAAAAACCTTAACTCTAAATCCGAAATTATTTAGAGTTCCCGAGCGTGTACCCTGCCATGGTGCGATCTACCTTCCAGCATTTATACCCGGGCAATTGGAGAAAAGCCTTTCATAATCGAGTACGAAACTTCTCGGCCCGATTCCGATATATACACCCCCATATCATTCCTTATCCGCCAATACCTCCACCGTAAATATACACATTCCACACCTGCGAAAATGGCGGCTCGCAGCATTCCTTCCGCGCTTATCCTTCCTTCTCTACTCTAACCAGCTCGAAATACCAATCATGCTTCTGCGACTCCTACCCATCGTCTTGGAAATCCTTTAATCTCAGTTTTCTGACAACCCCTCGAAAAATACCTACTTTGCATTCACAAAAACTTTCTTCCTTTTTAGGGCATATATATCGGCGTTTTATAGATATCGGTTCTTTTCATCTATGTTGTTTCTTTTTATATATTCTACTTTTTTGTACTAATAGAATATCTGGGGCGCTGATGTTTCGACAAAGTGCGCTTCGTTTCTTCTTCTTGATGCTTTCACGTCTTTCCTTTTTTTCTCTTCCTCTTTTGTCTCTTATTTCAATACGGGTGGGAGTTTTTGTTTTTCGAAGGATATTCTTACTGTAATCTTTTTTTCCGATATTCTGATATATTTTTTCATTTTCCTCTTTATTTTCTTGCTGATGCGGATTTTCTGTGATTATGTATATACCATTTGGATGCGCCGTATAATACCTGATGGGACTTTTTCTTTTTGGAATTTTCTTTTCTATATAGCAAAATCAAAAGTTGGATTTCTTGCTGAGTACTCGAGTTTTACGATCCGTAAATTTCAATAATGACGCGCTGATATTGGTATCTAAGATGGTGTATCACCATATGACAGTGTTCAGATTAGAAGGTTTGGTATATATGATTGCCATGTACCCCATATCTCGAGTTATATATCCATTCCGATACAGTGAGAACAAAAATTCGTTTCTTAACCGGGGAAGACTTTTCCAGTATATCGATACCAGGATAGCATGGGTACAACCCCCCCTTGATCCGATATCGATCATACATTTTTTTGCATGTTGCATCGGCAAGTGCTCCCTGTCCGGTCATGTATATATCAGTATCAAACTACTGTCAGCACGACTTGGATGCTTCCATCGCCCCGTTCGCACAATATACAGAGGAGTACAAAGCGAATCCAAATCTCCAACGTTCATTTAACAATTACTATAAATTACCCCCCAAATTTTAAATTTAGAAGAGCCGAGCAGTCGATGCACTCATTACATACATGTACACCGTGCGCGCGCACGTATGTAAGGTTTTTTCTGGTATGACATCAACCGCATTCGCATCGCATCCGTTCGTTTCAGAAGTTCCCTTAGTTTCTTTCTTTTTCTTTTCTTTTCCTTTCGTTTTCTGCATGGAAGCTTTTGAAACGCTTCGGGTGGGTTTCGCGCCCGCGGTGGTGGGTGGTTTGCTTTTAAGTGCTACCGAAAATAGAAATTTTCTGGGCGTCCACGTTTTTTTCTCTTTCTTCTTACCCTTTCCTTGAGAAAGCTGTTCGTTACCTGGGAAGAGATATCGCGATGCGCATAGTATATGTCCTCGTACATACAAATACTCAATTGCACTTGCTTAGATTTCCAGATGTGGCCGGAAAGAAAAAAAAGAAACTGCGCTTGATTTTAATAAAACTGAAGAAACGGCGCTTTAATCGCAAAGCCATTTTTGGTGGAAATTCAATCCATCGTATATATGGTCGCGAACCTTCACGGTGGGGTTAGCGCTGGGCGCTTTGGTCCGGGTCTCAGAGGGATCTCTTTTTCCTCCTTTCGCTTCTCAATCGAATAGGGAAAGTAATATTCCATTTTAGCCGCAGACAAAAAAATAAGAAGTAAAAGAGAAACTTCCCACGGGGGTTTTTTAAAAGACGTCAAGGTGGGTGGTCGCGGGTCCCACTTTTTTTTTTATCTTTCCTCTTTCCGTTCCCCCTCTCCTCCTTCCGGGCTGGTCACTTTTTTTTATATAATTTTTTTTTAGTCCTTTTCCGTTTATCTCGTACCTGCACCGTCGAGCCGAAAATCCCCCATTCGCCTAGGTGGTACCCCAAGCTGCTTATGTTTTAGCGACAACAATAAAGAGGGAACCAAACCGAACCCAATTCCAGCCCAGCATCGGTTTGCGGGTTTTCGACGGCCAGAAGGAGGGGGTGTGGGAAGGGAAGGGGAAAAGCTCGGACGGAGCTCTTGTAAGCAACGTACACGGTATCGATTGTATGTAAAAATGGATTACGCAGTTTCTTCTTCTCTTTTATTTGATTGTGAGGGGTACGGTGGATTGATCCTGGTTTCTTGGTCCTCTTTTTTCATTCTCGACTTTGCCGCCATTAAAAAATTTATTTATATATATATGAAATCGCAAAAGTGTGAATATTTCTTGTTAGTTGATTCTTTGGACAACCCGGGTATCGCGAAGGAATTCATGCGGAGAACGCAATAGAGAACAGGTAAAATTTGACCCGTTGATCGTCCCTTGCATACTTTTTTGTGCTTCTGGATCGAAAGGAACGAAAGAGAAAAAAAAAGAACCTGTGTCCAGAAGCCCCCCAAAAGAGAGGAGGAACAAAAAAACCCATCTAGACTTTTCCTCGGTGAACGCGGTGAACGTTAAAACGATCTCACATGGTCAGGTTTCTCCACATCCCGGGAACTGTTCCCACCAACCCCGGTACGTCCCGGGTATTCACGGGCAACCAGGGATGGGAACCGCGGACCATCCTTCCCGGCACAGGTGCAGAAAAAAAGTCAACGCGAACGTTCCTCGATTCTTTCGGCGATGATCACTTTCCATTAGCGTCGGGTATCATTTTTTGGGGAACCCTCCGAAAAGGAAAAAAGCTAAAAAGAGACTGATCTGCTCGAAGAGCGTAGGGAGCTTGGGGGGTGATTTTTATGCACGGAAACCTTCTTTCTTGGAAGGAATCGATGGGATGGGGGGGATTGGAAGTGCCGGGTAGACATATAACGTCATACAGGAGGGATGGAGATACCACGCTTTGGGAAGGGGAAGACCGATCTGCTCCGTTTTCTTGTTCGTTTAGGCGGATTTCACGGATTCAGGGACTTCCCGAGAAGGGGAAGGTAAGTGTAACCCATAAAAACAAGTATAGAACCTATATCGATATGTTGATACCGGTGGGGGGTGCGATTTGACAGTTGGATTGATTGATGCTGCTCTGCGAATATCAATCAAACGTTGCAAACTGCCAACACGCGAACACTCCTCATTCCGGTACCTCTCGCGATGGAGGGGTAGGGCGATTATGGTGACAAATCATCCCGCTGAAATTTTTTCTCGTAAAGGGGAAATAAAAAATTGGCTGCTGCTGCTATTAGCCTCCGCGATCCAGCGCTATAATATTGGACCACGTTTTCTTTTTAAGGCAAAACTGTGTCGCAAAAAAGCACGGGTTTTCAACTGTGCAAGTCGTGATGCTGCTGAGGCGTTCGTGAGAGACAGAGAGGATGACAGCAGTTAGCTAGTTACACACGAATGGTGGATACGAGGGTCAACCACTAGAGCTCGAGAGTGGTAGCAGCAGTCTGCTAATAAGTCTCATACACTCGACGCTGCGTCAATGACCCGAGGTGTGTAAGCCATTGCCATGTGCTTAGCGAGCGTCATTTTCCCCCGCGAGGTCCCATGACTTGGATATTTCTGAGAGGGAGTAGTATGTACACTCGTATATCGTGAGTGCAAACCACCTACACTGAGATACACAGGTACA
Source organism: Dactylellina parvicollis (assembly GCA_036971385.1). Classification (NCBI taxonomy): domain Eukaryota; kingdom Fungi; phylum Ascomycota; class Orbiliomycetes; order Orbiliales; family Orbiliaceae; genus Dactylellina; species Dactylellina parvicollis. The sequence goes on from JAJTUD010000006.1 coordinate 507,548, forward strand.
AACCTCCAGAGAAGGATTGGATTAGGATTTAGGACTAAAAGCAGTCCCGTGTAGTCGGAATTACGGAAAGTGGAGTTTAGCGTTCCTGCTCGGATTAAATTAGACTGGTGGGGTTTTTTATTTCGTTTGAGGCTTCGGGGGGAAAGTTTAGGCTCAGGATGGAGAGGGGGAAAGCATTGCTGTTCACCGAACCAACAAAAGGCAATCATGTTGTACGATGCTGGCGATGTGATTTTCCAGCTGAGAGATAAAAAAGTGACGTTCGAGCGAGCGGTGGTGGTGGTGGTGGTGGTGGTGGTGGTGGTGGGATGATCCAAGATGCATGTCTCAGCGTCACAATGTCTAGGCACCGGGACAGCCCATCAATGCAATTGCTTCGAGAAGAAATACGATAATGGCTCTCCCTCTTTCTTTTCGAGAGCTCGAAAGAATTACCGCAAGAGGAATATTTCTGGTTGGGCGAGCTTGTTCACGCGTGGGCTTCGGTAATTGGACGGTTCCGACTGCTCCTCTGCCGATATTTTGTCGACAGAGGGCGATTAGATTGTCCCAAAAGCTGGCTCCGTTTTCTGTTCTCTTCTACGCCCGCGGATCCGATTTCCAGCTGGCCCGGTTTTTGACGAGCAAATGGGATGGTGTCCATGGGCGACTGGTGTGTCTTTGTTTCGGTGGTCCGTTCGTTCGTTCGATTGGACTTGTCCGCCACGGACGATTCGCCCAGTGATTTTCTTTTTCCTGCATTCATTCAGCAGAGAAAAGGTAAAACGAGCTTGGAACCGTTTGGTTCCCTGAGGATGCGAATGGGTGTCGCGGGAGAAGCAGCCAGTGGAACGGAGGGGGGTGGCTTTCGGAAAAAGCATGCATGCTCTCCCCCAAACCCATGTCACAGCTCACACACCTACCTTCCTTCTTGTCGGTTGGACTGAGGACACTTTTGGCTCTCCCCAGGTGAGTATATTTTGGGGGGCGGATGGATGGGATATCGAAGGAAAGTCGGTGATTCATGCATGCAGCGGCGTAAGATGAGATGAAAAGAGAATGAGAATATTTATAACTGTAATACCGAGGTCTGGTATACGTGCGCCCTCTGATCGATCGTGGAGCAGCCGGACTCGAATACCGATCTCTATGAAAGAAAGAGAGAAAGAGAGAGAGCCAGATAGTTTGCAAGCCCTGCATATGAGAGCGAAACCAGCAAGCTCAAGCGAACGTCAGTCTGGACGGCGGGTCCCAGGGTCGTCGGGGACTTGGGAAGATTTGATCGTTTCTTTTTGCCCATTTTAACCTTGAAATGGAAGAATTCCCAGAGAAGAGCGTCTCCCACACCTTGTTCCGCTGAGGGTGGGCATGTCATACTCGCTGGTCACTGGCAGCTATTCTCTATTATACTATATTCCGGTAAGTAGTCAGTCCATAGGATAGGATAGGATGGAATAGTGGGAAGGGTACTGCATTCATCCGTCGTCAATTAATCCACCCACCGGGTCCCAGCTTCACCTCTTCTTCATACTCTTTACATACTACTCTCCTTACTGACTGACCGACGACAAGCAGTCTCTCCCTCTCCCTCTCCCTCTCCCTCGCCTCCAACATACCGTCTCGAACCCCCCGACCACGAAAGCATATTCTTTTTTCCTTTGGGTTTTATTCGCTTGCCCCTTCTTCGACAGCCTGGGAAAGAAAAAGGGCAGCAGACCGGAAAGGGAAAATAAGGCGGAGCAGACGGGAATTAAGGAACCCAACGATAAAGGAATTTATTTCTCGAAGCATTTTGTTTTTCGCCGGAACCTCGACAGTCCAATACTCTGCATCTCTCTCTCTTTTTGTGTTTTCTGAGGAGGACGACTTGGGGAACCGACATTCGACATTTTCCAGTCAGCGGCTAGCAGCCTTTTTTTTCGAAGTATACCGGGTTGGAATCAGTCAACGGACAGGAAACGCGACGACGACAGCAGGAGGATAGTTGACAGCGACGCCGAACGACAACGGCCACGACAAACCGTCAGACACCCGGGCAGGACGAAACATATCGGGGTAGCACAAGATACTTGATTTCTCGTCCGTTTCGCTCAAAGTTCAGAGTGGTGATACCAGTCCGATATTCACGATATCACGCACACGGGAACCGAGGCTGGATTGCTATATTTCTCACGACGACGACGACGACCAGCTATAACAATCACAGCAGCCTGCTCTCCTTGCAACCGTTTGAAACGAATCTCATCGTCTGCTTTGCTCTTCTATTTTATTTTGTGACGACAGGCCAGGAGGACCCTTCTTCGTCGGAGTGAGCAAAAAAGAGGCGGCTTGTTGCGGGCGTTGTTATTTCCCTGCCACTGTTTCCCTCCTCCTCCTCCTCCGCGCCTGCACCAGCACCACCCGTCCCCTCGGTCGCCTTGATCTGACCCGGACTGACTCGATCCTGTCGACGATTCGACGCAAGATCCTGTTTCTCCACCGTCTGAAATATTAATCCGCAGAGAGACCAGACAGACAGGCCCGTTTGGAGGTGTTTGGAAGGCCCCTTGTTGTTGTGTGGCCCAGGATCCACAATTTCGCCTTGGTTTGGCATTCTTCCCGTCAATCGCCCACACCTTTTTTCTCTCCTCCTCCTCATCATCACCTTTCTCATCATCATCGTCACCTCCACCTCCGCAACCACCATCACCGCCGTCGCCCGTCGCCATCGGCCTCGGACGTCTTTCTCCATCGCCGTCGACATCTAATCCCTCACCGACACGATTGCCTCTCACGACCGTCGCCAATCTCGCTTGGGCTCTGGGATCGCAATCTCTGACACCCCTCTCAACGACAAACACAATCAGCCGAAACAACCGCCCTTCTAAATTTATCCTCACCTCCACCAGGCACCACCTTCGCCGCCGGCATCATCTCTCACAGCGCCTACCGCTCTTTCTCTTACCCTGCGACGATTTTACAGCTCATCCATCCTTTCCCTCGAATCCCTGACGTCGCATTCTCACCCGCCTGACGCCGTGAAACTCGCACCTTCACCGTACCATCTCCAACCACAATCCACCCCATCTAGGAGTTTATCATCACAGTCATCATCATCATCATCATCAATATCGACGACGCAGTCTTACGACGTCGACGATTCCAACAGTCGCACACAATAACCGACACTTAAAAACCGTGGACCACCACCTCGTCGTCCATGCAATCCGTAGGAACACACCAATATAACACTTCAAACTCACAGCAACCTCACAACCACCCTACGCCGCAGTCCCCACCGGGCTTGTATTCCGCGTCTAGCGGCTTCGGCACCAGCATGAACTCGAAAATAACCTCGCCCGGAAACAACACGCAACCGTCAAACGCAAACAGTTTACCGACACCGCGAAGTCCGACAATCGATGTGACGCAACCGTCGAGTGCGGAAGACGCCATGGATGTCGACAAGGCGTCTTCGCTGAAAAGGAGGAGGAGCCAGGGAGATTTGGGAGACGACGACAGACCCAGGAAGAGCAGAAGTCGGAGCCGAGAACCCATGGAAATCGACGCCGGACCCTCGATAACATCCCTAACCGCCACAACACGTCCCAGAAGAACGGTACCGACAATGGAAGAGCTCCTGGCAATGCCCACGACGGGTCCTCCGTCGTGGTTGAACACCAAGAGTATGTTTTTATTGCCACAGGAATCACGTGTTTTATGAGGCAGATACGTATAAGGTTTATTTTACTAACGCGAAAATGACTTTTTCCTTCTTTCTTTTCCGCAGAGCACATTCCCCAAAGGCCTGATCTCACAAGCAACTTGCTTGAGAAGTACGGTCTTTCATCGATAGCTGCATCAGTCGCAAGAACCGATACTTCTGGGCAAAAACAAAAGTTGCGAAAGTCGTACAAGGGCAAAATCGCAGGTCTCTCCGGCAAGAACGAAGTGGTCACAACAGTGCAGCAGATGGCAGTGCCGGAAGGACAGGAAGGATGGGGCCAGCCAGTACCGCAACTCATCAAGGGAGGGCTTCTAGAAATGATTGATTTTCCAGATGAAGAATGGCATAATCTGAAAGTTCTCGGGAAAGAGATGCCGAAGAACGGATCTGGCGGTCGGCCGCTAGACTTTAATGCCCTGCGTAAAGGTCTGAGCAATTGGTCGAAGGGACCGATACCAGATGTAAAGCGTCCCGTGACTCACAGAACGAGAAGACTCAGAGTGCTGACAAGCTTCACAGTACGACGCCTCGTGGTTAGCGCTGGAAGATACACCGACGAGGCCTGGCAATTCCGTCGCCTCTGGACACCCGGCATCGAATGCATCGGCTCTGAACAATGTAAAAACCAACACGCCTGCTGCATCGACCTCTCCGAACGGTGTCAACACCGCATCTCCGAACGCCCACAATGTGCGAACATCTGGACGAAAACGGAGAAGGGAGTACGGCGAAAGCGGATGGGAAGGATACGGTGACGAGTTTGATGAAGATGGCGGGAGTGGATACGATGACGAGGAGGCGAGAAAGAAGAAGAAGAAACGGAAGGTTAGTACAGAGATGTCATTTCTTTTAAAACTCCCCCTTTTGTCGAGCATGGTGTCTGAGTGATCGAAATCAAGCCTTCAATGTGAGGGTTGAGACAGTTCAACTCAGCGCCGGAAAATGTTTCCCGATGACGAGGCGAGACATTGCGAAGAGAGAAGCTATACAACGACGCTTTTCAGCTGCAGAAGTATGAGACGAGCTCATATGAAAATTGTACATTCTACGACAACCGGGGAAGAAAGTTATTCTAACAGCGTACCATCAGATACCAGAGTACGACGATCGCGTCGGAGGGGTGGGCATGAACAACATGCCTGTCAACCACGCCCACGCAGTCGGAGTGGGTGGTGGGTACTATCAGCGATAGCTGCTCCAACCGCCACCAAAATTCATCACCAAAATTCAAATTTTTATCAAGAAACAAAAGACTACCAAAAGCCTACAGCTAGTCTACCTCTCTATCATTCTTGTTTGGAGGTTGACACAAACCCCCCGTTCCCCCTCCCCTTTCACATCTTTCTCAAGCTATTCGATTTTAATACTCCTTTTTCACTTCTTTTTTTTTTTTGAGCGAGTCGGCACCTTTCTTCTGCTCTTTTCTTTTTTCTTTGACAAATTTGCTTGCTTTTCCCCTGCCCACGAATTTATGACAGACTTATCGCAACTATATGATACCACAAATCGTACTTGCTTTCTTTTGCTTTTCAGTTTCGGCACAGAATCCAGCAAGTAGGTTCTCTGTTTGGTTTTGTTTTTATTCGGAGATGGTCGTCGTCGGTGAAGACCAGGGAGGATTGCGGGACACCAACCCGTCCTCCGTCTTGTCGCCGCCATTTAGTCGACCCCGGGGCTTTGTATCCCGTCCGTCTACATCAACTCAATATTCTTATCCATACTTATTATCAACAAGCTCGGGCAAAACAATCGGCGCAAAGGGACCCAAAAAAACTTGGTTCTTACTTTTTATAGTATTTTTTTCAGTATTTTTTGCATTTCGCACTTTTCCTGCTTTCGAGATGTAAATATAGTTCTCGTTCTCATTCCTTCTTTCTAGACTTCAGTGCTTCCGTCGAGTATTGTCGTTAGAATTGCTCTATTGTCTCTTCTTATCAGTTTCTGAGGGAGCATGTGGAGGAGCTGGCAACCGGCTTCGGAGGGATCATAATGTACGATATACACCGCAAAAAGTATACTAAACCAGTATACAGAAATATCACGCAATATCCAAACATGACCGTAAGCACGCGTTCAGAATACGAGATGTATCATCATCATATCATCATGTAATAAGTTGGCCCGTCGGGAGCCCCGGCAGATAGACGGGCCCTTGCAGGCGAAACCGCGGGAAAAAAAAAAAACTTGGGTTCGCAAAACAACAAACAACATCGCCAGTCGATTCGATTCGATCCGACATCATGTCATCGCCCTCAATCCGCCCTCCGTCGCTCCTTGATCCTCCTCCCGCCCACAATCCGCCCGCCATGACCGCCGCGGAGGCCGACCTGCCCAAGAAGGCCAAGAAGAAGAAACCCTCCAAAAAACCGCAGCTCAATGGCATCGACACCTCCTCCATCGCTTCTCCCACCGCAAACGACTCCAAGCCAGCATCGGCCGCCGGCTCTTCCTCCAACGGGAAGATACCTCCGTCCCCGGCAATGTCCTCCGCCTCCTCAAAATCCAAGGACGGGAACGCGGGCTCCCTCATCATTTGCAGAAACAAGTACTCCTCCCCTGCCGTCCGACCGTCCGATCTTTTTTCTTTTCTTTCTTGCCTTCCGTAGCTGTTCCTACCCGCACTTCCAATCTCGGTTCAATTTCTACATTTTCACTCTTGAAACATCAATATAAATGTCTATCAGTTTATACTATTCAGAACGAAAGGACTAACCACCTTCTCTCTCTCTCCCTCCCTCCCAGACACTGGCGCTACATATCCTCCTTCCACGGCCCCTGGCTCCAACTACCTCCCGAAGTTCTCGAATCCCTCGCCTACCACAACTGGGGCACCCCTCGCCCCCACCCGATCGACCCGGCCGTCTTTTTCGACATTGTCAAAATCCGCCGTCTGGTCGATGAAGCCACCACCATCAGCGTCCGCGCCGCTTCCGGCGTCGCATCCTCCTCCAGTAGCTACAACTCCTCCGCTGCCTCTCTGATGGGCGGAGGTAACGCTGCAATCCTAGGCATCGGTTTTACGAACCCCAATTCCAACGCCAAACTTTCCCGCGAGCGGAAACACAGGATGCGGGAGCTGGCAACGCAAAAGCTCTCCAAAGCCTACGCCCTCGACGAGATCGCTGCCAGCGTGGCCACCATGCAAGGCGCCAGCACGTTGGAAGACGTAGCGTCCTTTGTGCTCCAGAGGAATCCGGACGACGTGGATGCGAAATACGTACATTTTTTCCACGAGAAGATCCCCAGCAGGATGCTGGCCGCTTCGACGAGTCTGGCGCCCCTGGATCAGGTTATATTCGAACGACCGTACGACGGGTGGGCGTTGAGGACTAGGGCTGTGACAAAGGGGTTCAAAGATGATCATCTGGGTGCGGCGGCGGATCTGACGAGCGCGCTCAAGAAAGCTCGGAGCGTGGTACACGACGGGGGTATGGGGGTGGGTAGCACCATCGGGGATATATTTGGGACGAACGGCAGCGGGAGCGGTGCTGGTGGTATTGGCGGCAGCGGAGTTCATAGCAGAGGAGGCACCGGGAGCAGAGGTACGGGGAGTGGGAGCGGAGGAGGACCCGGGGCGGGAACCTGGGACGGAACGAGTAGGGACGAGGCATCGCAGCCGAGTTCGTTGGAGATGCAGTTGCTGTTTCACCGGGCGAGCACGTATCTCACGATCGCGTGTCAGAAGATTGAGACTTTTAACGCGCTGGGGGAGCACAAGAGCGGGACAACGACGGGTTCGAATGCGAATGGGAATGCGACTGTGGGTGCTAACGGTGGCACTGCGACTGTCAACGGGGGTACAGCTGCAAACGGGATCGCGAACGGGACGCCAGATATACATGCGGTCACGGCTGCGAAGAGGGAACTCATACGCAAAGCCATCCGCGCCAATTCGAAAAAGGCCATCCGGGACTACCTGAAATACCTGTCGTATTTCGACTACACGCCCGGTCTGACGCCCGAGGAAGCCGAGGAGCAGCTTCGACAGAACATCCAAGCTGCCGCGAGAATGAAGACCCAGAAAGCGATCGAGTACGATACCAACGACAACGGCAATCCCACTAACGGCAATCCCACCAACGGCACCGGCGCCGCAAACGGTAAAGACCATACCACCACCACCGCTAACGGCAGCTATTCCCGTGCCCGCATCCCAGCTCCGCGGGGGCCGGTGTATCCCGTCGCCACGCTGTTCACGTCGCCACCGTCTACCCTCCCGCCGTATCCGGTTCAGTCCACCGAACTGACAAAATTCACGGGACAATCGCCGCCACAGCCGTCCCCACAATCGGCGCAGAATAGCAGCAGCATGCTCCCCGTGTACGAACAAATCACCTACCACCCGCTCCTCACGGACGCCCTGCACTCTCTCCTCCTATGCCACGCCATAATCTCCACGCCCGCAAAGGAGATCCAGCGGTACGCCTTTATGGTTGCCCGGTTGGCGAGGATATGTGACGGGTACCCGATATTCCTGGCGGCCAGGAGTCCCGCGAGAGCGGACTGGATCGAGTTGATGAGGCGGGTGGGGGATTGGATGAGTCTCGGACGGACGTGGGAGAGTCTCTGTCAGCCGGCGCCCCTGCCGCCTGTGTTTGAGAGGGAGGAAGGAGGAGGGGTCAACGGTGCCCAGGGCGGTGGGAGAGGGTTGATCGGAGATGGGAACGTTAGCAGCGATGCGTTGAGCGCGTTGATGAGTAGCGGGGGGGATGATGGGATGGATGTCGGAGGAGGGGGAGGTGGTGGTGGTGGTGGTGGGTTCGGAAGTGGGTTGATGGGGGGCCAGAGGGAGCACAGTTCGGCCAGAGGGGCAAAGAGGTGGGCGCAGGAGGACGGGAAGGAGTATCCGATTTCGACGGAGAGGGCGGCTGTTATCGCGAGATTTGTAAAGGAGGATATGAAGAGAGGGAAGGAAGGGTTGAGCAAGCCGAAGGAGAAGAAGGATGGGGAGAAGGTTGAAGTGACGTTGGTGAAGGAGGATAGCTTTGACGGGGAGGAGCTGGATTGAAAAGCATTTTCCGTGATAGGATTCTTGCAAATATAAACTTCTCTTCATCTTGGGATCACTTGAAGTTTATCTACTGTGTTTGATGAGCAGAGGTGGCCAATTCAAAAGGCGCTGCCCGCATTGTATAATGCAATTTAATACGATGGGAGTCAAGCATCGATGCTAAAGTATATCGGGCTCCCAATGCAATCATCAGCAGCACCTAGCTGATACTCGAGCATATTATACAAAAAAAAAAGCATTCAATCCAAAGATGCAAAAGGATATTACATTCAACCGCTCGAAAAAGATCATTATTCATAATAATAGTAATAGTAAATGTAAAATCCCCTCACCGAAACCACCAATTCATACTCGCAACCACTGTCGCGACCCCCTTCGATTCAAGCTCCTCACTATCCGGAGGAACGAGACTCCTCACCGCGTGCCACCATCCTCTGGGTATGAAAACCCCTTCCCCGCGCTCCACTACCGTTTCGTACATGCTCCCCTCAACGGCATCGATAATCCCTCCATCCAAACCGACATCCTTCCTCCCATCTCCATCATCACCCCACACGATCCCATCAAAAACCTTCACCTCCTCCGGATCCAGCAGGCCATCCCTGATCCTGCCCCTAGGATCCACGCTGGTAACTTTCCCCCTCAGAGCCAACTCTCTAAACACCGCATCACCCACCTCGGGTGGGATCAACCGTATCACCTTCCTCCCCGCCAGCTGCACGAACAAGTTGTCGTTCGGATCGCGGTGCAGCGGAGTACTCGTCGCGTACGAGGACCGGGCGAGCCACAGCGATGTCGAGTAGATGTCCACCTCGTACTCGCTCAGCGGTTCCGTCGATGAGGATATGTCGAGCGAGATGTTGGGCTGTTCGGGCCGGAGGGTGAAGCCCAGGTGGGAGAAAGGCGGAGGGATATCCGGCAGCAGGAAGGGCGGGGGTGGGTGTTGGGCCAGATAAAGGCGCGGGGATGACGGGTGGATTGACGGGGCGGAGAGGTAGCCGAGAAAGGCGGTGAAGGGGAGGGAGGAGTGTTCGGTTTGGCCGGAAGAGGTGGTTAGCTCCAGAGGGAGGAGAGGGTCGGAGTTGGAGGATTGGGTGTGGGAGAGGAGGTAGGGGATGTTGAGTCTGGAGGTGGCGTTCGGGAGGAACCAGTTGGTGAAGGCGGGGAGGTGGGTGGCGAAGAAGGTGGAGGTGAATTTGGCGGGCGGGGGGGATTTGGTGGCATGATGGTGCTGCGCGAATGAGACGGCAGCGTCGGCGGGGTATGTGTCGAGGGGTTTGAAGGCTCGTAAGGTTGAGAGCAGTCGGCGGTGCGCGTGGCGGAAAAGAGACTTCATGATGATACGCTTGATTGAATGGAAAGATGCGCCAATCCCGATGTGCTAAGTACAGGCTGTATAAAGAGGCATTGAGGAGGAGAGAGGTGTGGAAAGGAAGATCTGATGAATCGAGATAACGTCACAAGAGATGGAGAACAAACGGAAAATATGAAAACAAGAGTGCAAACGCCAGCTGATATTTTTTCATGTGTCCAACATTACAAAGTTAGAGACGACATGGTCGTCGGCGTGGTGGAACGCGGACTATCAGCAGTCATGATTGAGGAATTCGACACGATGGTCCGCGCCGGTGAAGGAGGAGGTCGCGGGCTCAACGTTGGAGGTTGATATTCCACGTGCGGCAAAGCAGGTTCGGTTCGGCCCGCAGCTGCAGCTTCTCGCTTCTCGACCGCATAATCCCAACCCCATGCTAGGTCGTACGGTTCCACTCGCGCCCACTCGAGCTTCTGGAACCGCTCCGGGCCGACGTCGGCAGTGATCGCCGAATCTTTGGTCTCGGAAGAAGCACGCAGCGTCATCTCAACCTCCGCCTTTCCGAAGAAATCCTCGAGCGACTTGAAGTTGAAAAACTTTGTCCGGGCAGGATCGGTTTTGTGGCCAATGTCATGGAGCACTCCCTTGTCCAGGTCCAAGACAGGATGCCCGGATTCGTAGCTGGACGCCTCGCCGATATACCTTAATTTTTGATCCAAGGGGATGCTCTTGTCGGTTAGCATGTCTTTGCAGTGGCGCTCTCGAAACTCCGCCGCTGTGTGCGCTTTCTGAAGGATTTCGGCATTCACAGTGTGGCCTCGATACTTGGAGCCCAGCCACATGTGGTAACATCGGCTGCAGAGACGTTTCTTACACTCCTCGTCATTGCAGACGTATTGTGTCTTTGTAAGAGTAATATTTCGGTGACAGCCATCACACAACCTCGTCTGGAATGGTTTCGCAGGAGGCTTGGATTGGCCGCCTTTGCCCCAGTTTAGAGGAATTTTGATACCAGTGGCCAAAAGGGATATTCTATGCAGTGCGTGATTGTCGATTGGCAGGGTTTTTGCGCGGGCAAAGGCCCTTCGCACAGACGGGTTTCGATTGTCCTGCGACTGAGGCGCCGCTGGACAGGAGAACTTTCGAGGTGTAGGTTTGAGCCTTTGTCCAGACTTGTCATTCTCATCATTGGTCGATACCGCTGAACCCGTTGAAGTCAACTTAAGACCCAGAGGTGACTTTGGGAGCGGAATCTTAGGCCCGTTCCCAGCTGCTGATCGGGAGATTTCTGCTTCAACGTCGACGCCAACTGTCGATGAGGCTTTCATCAGATTTGGACGATTCTGATGGCTTGCAACGTATTGCTCGTTTGGCTCGGGGCTGCAAAGGACAAAGTCACACTTCTTTGGGGGTTGCGGTGGCCAGAGAGGCGGCTGATCGGTGTACTTGTTTCTAGGGATGAGTTTTGAAGGCGTAAAAGCATACGCATCGAAGATTCGCTTTATCGGGGTCTTCAACGGAGCTAGTAATGCAGCAGAATCTCTAGGAACTTGGAGGGTTGAAGCAGATGAGCTCTGGCCGTCTATCGCGAGAGCAGGAGAGATGGGAGTGGAGGGTGGCTGTTGAGCAGCCTGTCGTCTCTGTTCAACCGGCTCGTCTAGTTCGACGATGCGATCCATCTTGAGGTGGTTGTAGCATATGAGATTGAGGAGGATGGGCTGATGAGGTTTAGGAGTTTGATGGCTATGATGATGTTTGAATGGAAATGAAGCATTAAATGAGCCTTTGCTGAGGAGAGCCTTTGTTCCATCAGCCCTTCACCCGCTCACCAGACGACATCACCACAGGACGACTAAGCGTGTCGACGTGGGCACCCGACCTGCATTTATAAAACTGATTTTGAGACTGAAAACCGATGATGATGATTGATTCAATATTTTAACACCATTTTGAATCCTTCCGTCGTCCGTACCGCAATCACAGACACGAACCGCAATATATTGAGTACAAGATTTCGCAATGTCTGCTACCCAAATACCCCGATTCAAGAAATCCACCGGCGACATCAACAAGTCCCTACCACCTCTCCCTCCCTCGCCTCGAACCCCTCGAACCCCTCGAATATCTCAAACCTTTCGAATATCTCAAACCCCTCGTAAACCTCAAATTCCACGGTATCACGGCCGTAGCTTCAGCTATGCGTGTCCCAAATTGCCCTCCACCGCTCCGGTAGGCCGCAGCCGAGAGGTGTCCTTCGATATGTCCATGTTGCGCCGTGCACGTCCAGAAATCCGAATGACACCTCTCAAAAAGCGAGCAGAGGAGGAAGAAACTGTGTTTGATAGTCCCAACATCAGTTCCTTCATCGACCATCCCGCTTCAACTGTAAGTAGAAGTCCTCATGTTGTACTCGGATGATTGGATCTATTTTGATAACCGGCTGACGGTTCGATATATCACTAGGTACCTGACGACCCGCTCTTGTTTGAGAGTTCACCGTGGTGGTCAGGACGGTATATGGCTATCAGTGACCGGTTGAGAGGCGAGATGCCAGACGCCAGCCAGCAAGAATGGGACGACCGAGCTCGTCAGGAAATGCACGATTCCTGCGAAGGAGACATGAACAAGGAGTTAGCTTTGCAGGTATGGTACCCCTCCGCTGAGGTTTGTTGCATATCCAATGGCCAAAGATCTAATTCCACCACTCTCATTCTTCTTGGCAGATATGGTGGGTCACTTACAGACTAAAGCAAGAGCAGCAAGAGGAACACAGCAAGAAAAAAGCTGAAGTTTAGAAAACAAAGTCCCCTCGCCTGCAAATCGGGCCGTTACGGAGATGCTGCTGCTGCTGCTTCTGGGGGTAAATAAATGGATTATAGTTCCAGTCATTTTCATGAGAATCGCTTGATAGTTAGACGTCTCAATAATACGATTCTGCATGTTTGTGAATGTCATTGTAGTATACCACGAATAAATTAATGCTCTACCATATCTTCTGATCATTGCCTAGTTTTCTAGTCGCAAGATAGGCCGTCATCTCAGGGGACACCTGTGAGATCTCGGGTTCTACCGCAACACTTTTAGTCATTCGGAGTAGAAATTGACTGGTGAAGCTTATTCTCAACCCCACATATAGGTGTCGATCTTGAGACTTCAGGAAGATGCTGAATATCTTCATCTGAACTCTTTTTTTACTTTCTCAAGCCAGTAAAACCTTCTTTGCAGGAGGGTATAAAAGCCTGCTCCCCCCTCCGTTCTTCCTTCCATATTTCATTCATCCCTAACTTCACTCGTCTACTTGACTACATACTAGTTTATATTGATAACAATATATACCAAACTTGACATTCATAACTCAAGTCACACCGCATCTTGCAGACAAAAGAAATTCTTTAAAGAACCATTCACTCTATATATCATCAATATGCATTTCTCTAGAATCGCATCTCTCATTGCCTTCTCCGGCCTTGCCGCCGCGGCACCACTCTCCACCAGCACCAGTCTTGAATCCGAGGCCGCTGCTCCCACTGCAGTCTTTTATGCCCTCCCGAACGGCGATACCAACATTCGAACCCCAGCTGGAACCGGCAACCAAGGCCCATTGAGCCATCAAGCAATCGGCAGCTCTCAGAACGGCGGAACTCCCCAGTTCCCACCGGCTCCAGCCGAGGTCACCTTCCCCTACACTACCACCTTGACAGCCGCTCCCGAAGGTGCCACCGCGGCCGATTTCCAACCGGTCATCCTCATCTACGTCGAAGCTCCCATGCCGCTCGAGACGATTTTCGCCGATCTTAACGGGAACACTAATATTCAGACTCCGGCGGGATCTTCCGGGCACGGCCTTGCTCATCAGGCGGTTTCCAACTCTGAAGAAGCGAACAAGCCACAGTTTCCGGCTGCCCCATCCGGTGTCAAGCTTCCGTACACCACCACCTACGGAGTTGGAACCGAGATGGCTACGGGGGATGCCAAGGTTGTCGTTTACATTGATACCCAACATGACTAAGCGATTGAGCAGGGATTTATTAAGCATTGCATGGGATTAGGAAGTATTTTATGGGACTGGGACTATCATGGCGTTTTCTCTCTTTTGCTTCTTTCTTTTTTCTCTTTCTAGAATTCTATAGGCGTTACTTGCTAGGATTGATTTTGGAATCTCCTAGTCTCAGCGTCTCTTAAAACCCAACCCTTCCTTACTTGGGATCTTCTGAAGAGTTGCCTTGATACCCTTATTAAACTACACTTTCATAGAAGCACATTTGAATGTATGAATAGCCGAATAGCTGAAAAGTTGACAATAGAATTTGTTTCCCAAACCTCGGTGTCTCAAGCGTAGAAGGTTCGACCATTGTTACATTGTTAACTCTAAATCTAAATCCGAGTCTAAGACTGGTCTAATGCAATGTCACAATCTCGATCCCACCTCCCAATTTCTTGGGGAAGTCTTGGAATTCTAGTTCCTGCCAGTGGTAGCCCTTGAGCTACAAGATCACGCCAGAGATGAAAAAACCCTCGCAACCAAAAACCGGATACTGTGCACTGGCGTTTAGACTTCCGGTACGAAGGTTCACACAAGATCGGCTGCATTCTAGATGTGTTGTTGGAGGTGGCATCGATCAGCAGAAATTCGCGTTGGGCGGCGTTGGATTTTGGGTTCGCATCCAAATCCGGACGGCATCTTCCTTTCCTATTCGCAGCCACAGGTTGCAGCATGCAGCCATACCGACATATCATCGATCCGTTGGTCGAGCAGTATTGTGGACATTAGCATATTCGCATCCTTGCGTTATCTTGCAGGAAACACCCGAAACCACAGCATCTTTCAAACCCAGAAAATTTCTGTTGTGATTGCCCAAGGTCCTATCGGGTTACCTCCTTGCTTCACAAATTAAGAGTGGCTCGCTGCGCTTCTGACACCTGCAGTGCTTGTTAGGACCGCAGCTAGCTGCAGGAGACATCAATCGGAAAACGGTCTCTTTTCGCCTTCTAGCCACCTCCCCTCCTTCGAAGCTTCCTCTCTCTCGCTCTTTTGGTAAAAGAAAACGCAGGAGGCAAAACTCGGACCATGCAGGTACGGAGCAGCTGAAACTGTGATATCCCGGATACGCGGGTCAGACAGATGCTGTGGATCGGTGTTGGAGTCGTACCATTCGACGAGAAGGAGATGGGGGGAGGGGGGAACAGGCAGCACCATTTCTTTTTTTCCCTGGTTTTTGAAAGCAAGGACTCGAACGAGGAGGTCAACTGCAGATAAAACAAAACACAAGGAACAGCGCCTTATTTTTTCTTTACTTTCCCTTTCGGCGAATGGAAATACCCTGCCTCGGAATCTTTTTTTCTACATGTGCGCTCCTGCGGTAGGTAGCCTCTAGCTCGGAGATACGCCTCTTTCGCTCCCCTTCGTTGATAAAATCATCGGGGAAAAAGGTAAAACAGAGGTGCCCGCGTGCCAAGCGTTTAAGATGAAATAAGCTCCAAGGGCGGAGGGGGAGGTACTGTTCCCGTGCCTTTGCGAGGTTTTGTGTACGGGTATAGGTGAGAAGGAGACTAACATACGGGTTGGACTTTCGCATGGCTTTCCCGTGTGTAACATGCAAGATCTCTCGGCAGAAATAAGAGTCTGGACGGACTGGCTGGGCGTAACAAGGCATGTAAGGGTAGTGACGTTAATCATTTTTGGACGGCTGGTTTGTGATGGCTGTGATTGTTATTGTGGTGTATTACCCTCACCGCTAAGAGAGGTCTTGGCTGGTGTTTATCGAGGAAGGGTGGATACACTAGATATAGTATGGCCTTCAGGTATAAAACCCACGGGCGAGTCCGAGCTATTGGCAACCATCATGTGCATTATCCAGCTATCAAGTCACTCGTTTATGTACTGATTGCCTCTACAAGATCATAATCATAACTGATATATTATCTTTACCGAATTTTTATTCTTGGATCATCTGTGTGATTACGGTATAGACAGAGCTAGTATCAAAGTTTTGCCCAAGATGCTCCGCCATATTCTCATCCTCACAGTCTTTTTGATAACCTCAAGACTCACATCGGCCCATATACCCTACTTGGACCCTCAGAACGCTCACAATTCATACGCATCCGCCTTTACCTTCCCGGATAGACTCTACTCCCGTGCGCTCTGCACAACAACGAGTTGTCCTCCCCGATTCTACCAAGGAAACCGAACATCCCACCACGGCAGTCATCAAAAGAAACCCTGGTCCAAGCAGTCGTGGTCCAAAGTCCACGTCCCAGCCGGCGAATGTCTCCACTTTGAATTCGGCGTGCCTCACCTCCCGGCGCTCGAATTCCCAGCCTTTCGTCCCACGGTCTACTTGATCGGTAACGGCCTCCCACCGGCCTCTGTGTTTGGACACCCGAAACCCCAAGAAGTCGAGTATCACTCCTTCGATTTACCGCACGGCTATCACCCCAAGGCGCTCCGTTTCCACCTCGCGGATCCGGTGTACCAGCCCACCAAGTTTTACGAGTCCCACTTGGAATCTACGTTTCTGAGCTATCTGAACTACACGGTCCCCATAGAATCTGACGGGAACATTTACGTTGTCGTGGAAGCGTACGAGAAGCGGATTGTGGAGTATTATGTCGCTGTGGGGGAGAAGGAAGGGTTTCCGCCTTATGGGAGCACGATAGGGATTGCGACTGAGGCGGAAGCGAAGGCGTGGGCGAACGGAGAGAACCCGAAAGTAGGGAATTATTGCCCGAAGAGAGGATTCTGGGAGAGAGAATAAATTTTATGTTTTTCGATTTGTTTTTGTTAGAGCTTTGATATCCATCCTTTCCGTCTGGCGTATGGTCCCGAGACTACTCTCTGTAATTGTACTGTCTTGTATTATGACTAAATATTATAACGTTTCCATCTGCGTTGATGATGTTGCATTTCTGTGCGTTGTAGCCGAAAGAGGAAGGTTTTACAAGCAAACGTGTTTTGGTGACGACGCTGCAACACATTCTGCCGGGTTCTCCGCTCTCAAAGTACAAAAATGCCCCGCTTCGACGGGCAGATTGGTTTAATCACTTCGAACCATCAGCCGGAGATTGCCAACAAAGTCGTGCATATCGACCGACGCATGCGCCAGTCAAGCTCCAGCTTAAGCTTAAGCTGGTAGCTCGTAGCTTCCCAGGCTCGTGCACGCCCATTGGTTAGCCAGCTCCATCCACCTGCACGGCCGCATCATCGTCAATCAGAAAAAGATAAAAGACCACCACCTGTTCTTTCGGTTCAGGAAGCTTCTATGCAGCCTTGCGCTGCAATTCCCCCCATCTCTTCTCGAAAATTTTCATCTGCATTTTGCAATCGTTTTTACCCGGGAATAACGGTTCATAAAGAGTAATTTCATCTCCGAAAGATCCTCCCTCGGATACTCTTCTTTCGTCACTCTGCTACGGCGGTCGGCTCCCCCTCACACCTTGTGCTTTCGTTTCAGCCTTTTCGTTCGTCTCCGACAGAATACCTCGAACCGGACGAGAAGGAGGGACAATCGATTAGAACAGTAATACGCCCGGCGTGCGACCGATACGGACAAGTAGCGTACCGTAGCTAACCTTGCTCTTCCCACCTGGCTGTCGTGTCACACCAGGTTCAACTTTTTCAAAAACGGAGAATCCCATTGCCGCCGAATTATATACCATACGGCTGTTCGCATTCTTTTCTCTTCTCTGTCTCATCTTTTCTTGCAGCCACCCTTCCCTCTCCCTTCTGTTGAAGCAGCCAGCGCTTCTCTTCTCTTCCTGCAGCTTGCCCCTCCCTCCCAGCTCATCTCACCTACGGACACCTGTTGGACTTTTTTCTGGAGGAAGGAAAAAGAGACCCACCCAACAGAGCTCTCTCCCTCACAAGGAAAGTAACAGACCCGTCAAGAAAAAAACCACACAAACCTTACAGCATTTGGGAGAAGCGGAACAAAAACGAAAGGATTGGCCACCAAAGGCCAACCTTCGTATAACACTCTCGCACATTCTCCTCTAGGAGCTTCCCCTTATCTCGGGAAACTTCACAGCGAACGTACAATCCCACCCCCCGCCCGCCATCATGGCACACATGCAACGTGGAGCTACGATGACGAGAGGGAGAGGTGGTCCGATGAGAGGCGCACGGCCTCCACCGCCCCAGATCATGCCCGCTCCGCAAGGTTACTTTGAACCGCCGCCCACTGGTAATTACACCCTCCCTTGAGTTATCTTAACCTATCCACCGACTAACATCAATGGACCGCTCCTCACAGCTCACCCCGGCATGCCACCGCCACCTTTCCGTCGCGGACGTGGCGGTTTACCCCCTCTGGGCCACCACCACTCCCATCCAGGCACCTACGCCCCTACCGAACCGCCCGGCGGCTACCCAGGCGACCTCGACTCCGGCGAAGATATAACCCCCGAAAGCGGTAGTCCCGAAGGCAGCGATTTGACACATCACCAACCCGGTCCGCCGCCGCCGGGGCACGGAGGATACGGTGGCTTTCCCCCTCCTCAGAACCGACAATTCCTAGACAACGTCATGGCCGAGAATGCGCATCTGCGGCAGGACGTTTCGGCGCTGAGGACGCAGGTTGCCGAATTAGCTGTACGTTGATCAAAGCCATATCCAGATTTCTCTCTCTTTCTCTCAATGAGAGGATTGAAAATGTTATTTTCAGGTCTTTTTCTAATATAGATATTGGGTGTGAACAGGCAGGCAATGAACTCTCCCGCCCGGGCTGGGATACCGGCGCCCTGACCAACCAGCTCCGTGACGCAAACACAGCAATCGACATGAAGGACGGCGAAATCTTCAGCCTCCACGCGCAAATGCAGGAGATGATGGCCGCCAACCAAGTCGAAATCGCAAAGCTCAAAGAGGAGCTCAAGACCGCGGAGACCAAAATAAAAGACGAAGCGGACAAGCGCGAGAACGAAGTGAAAACCCTCAAGGGCGATCTGGACGACGTTACCGCGTACCTCTCCATCGCTAAAGCTGAGGAAGGTGTGGTGGACGACGAGTGGTTCAGGAAGGAGCTCGGGGCGTTCGCTCTGCAGTTGCGAAACTGGGTATGGAAGCACTGCAGGGCGGCGTCGCAGATGCCTGAGTCGGTGGAGGATCTGGGCATCAAGACGAGGATTCAGCACGCCGTGCCTGAGTTCTCGCGGTTGACGATGACGAACAGTCGTATGACGGTCATGCAAGCGGTGGTGCAGGATATCGTTCTCAAGAGGATATTCAGTCGGTACTGCGTGGGATTGGCGATGGAGCACGAGCTGGCGATGAGTGATCTGGAGGATTTCATGACTAAGTACACCTCGGGCGGTATACGTGAGTTTTTTTCCCTAACCTTTGATCCTTTATACAGTATCAAAAATAACTTCCTGCTAACAACATATCAAAATATATAGCAAACTACGGCATGATCAACCGCTGGCGCGCCCTCAGCGTCGCCCTAATCACCGCCACGGATATCGTAAAGGACAACTCGGAAAGCGCAATCGTCGACTGCTGTACCGAAATCGAATCCGTCGTCTTCTCGCTCATCCCCGGCAACAAACCCCGTCCCGGCGACGCCGCGTCCAGGGCCCTTATACCGCTGCTGTCGAACGCGGTCAGGATATCCCACCACTTCAAGGGTCAGAGGGCGAGGATCGATGTGGTGAGTCCCGTGGGACACGTCTTCGAACCGGATTGGATGGAGGACGCGTCCGGGATGGAAGACGACGCGGATGACGAGTTGAGGGGTAAGATGGTGGGTGCGTGTGCGTTCCCGGCTGTGATCAAGTGGGGGAACGAGAAGGGTGAGGATTACGGGGCGAGGACGGTTATATACAGGGCAAAGGTATTGTGCTTGTTGGATAATGACTAGTTGTGTTTCTTTTTCTTTTTCTTTCTCTTTTGGTGTAATACTGTATTTTTCTCCTCTCATTTTGGAAATCTTTTCCCTTCTTGATATCATCTTCTTCCGGATCGGTTGTATTTTTTGAATCTTGAATTGGTTTTTTTTCTTTTGGCGGATATCCATGTAGCAAAGCATCACACTTACGATTTTATGAAACCAAAAATATTTCCCTTTTATTTTTCTCTTCGAGTAATAATCTTGGTATTTTTTTCTTCGATTGACATATTTCACTCTTCACTTTTCTTCTCTTCTTCTTTTCTGCTATAATAAAAAAGGTTCGGACGAAATATATCGAGGCATACATCTTCATTTCTCATCTTTTTTCTTATTCATCGGCATCACAAAACTATTTTGTATGACTAAGGAAGCCCTGGAAGATACCAATGTTTATTAATTGTTTTTTGGATTGATTTGTCTAGTAAGTGTGAAGTGTCCGAATGTTCCTTAGGATGATATATGATATGCTACTTGAAAACGCCTTTATGCCTTCCCAGAAAAGTCCAAGATGCCGTAACTACAAGGTAGGTAGTCTCGATGCCAGGGCGACAACCAATGTTGACGTCTGGTCCCCAAACCACAAGATAGGTCGGTAAGTTTCTAGCTTCAAGAGGAAAACCCTATCAAATCCTCTGCGTCATCTCCTTCCCCTTATCCGGTAACGTATTCTCCTCTGTCGGTGCCCCACCGCTACCACTGTCCGCGTTCATCTGATACGTCGCGTCCAACGCCCAGATCCCATCCGTTCCAATCTTCCCGCTCTTCACATCATTCATGATCTTCTTTCTCACCAGATTCCCTGCCTCGTTCGCATCCTCCTTGCTATCGTGTCCCTTGTCGCTATCGATCGATTGAATGTACCTGTTCAGATGCGTCCTCACTAATACTTTCAAACTGTACCTCAACCTCGGCCCGTTCTTATGCGGGTATAGCACTGCCGTATCCACGACCCTCGGATGTATCATCCTCATAACCTTCATATCGTTCTCTAGCGAGTGGCCGATGATGATGCTCGAGGAATCCACGTGTCGGAACAATATCTCCCTGGCTTCTAGCGGGCTCGCAGCTTTGGATATGGTTTCCGCCGCCTCGTTGGCTTTCGTGATATTGTAGGCCGGCGCGGAATCCCACTGGGCCTGCGTGACTCCGGAGAAGCGGGAGTTGAGGTCCAAGACCCGACCGAACGGTTGCACCAAAATGTCAATGATGGGTTCGTAGGTGGGGAAACGGGTCGCGGTCAGCCGGATCAGTTCGAGCCCTTTGGTCGTGAAGCCCATCTCGCAGTCGAGACAGACGGCCTTTTCGATCTTTGAAGTTTCGGATGCGCCGGATTCGGTCAGCGCCGCCGCGGTTGGTGTTTCGACGAATTGCCACTGGCTCGCGAGTCGGAGGGGGCTTTTGACGAGGAAAACGTGCGTGTCGGATTCCGTGCAACCGGCGGATTCGCCCACGACCTGCTGGCAGCACTGCCACTTTCTCCCGCCGCCCGTCTTGTCGGTCCACGCTTTCCCCCAATGATGCGTGCATTTTCCGGCCGTGGTGGAAGAGCCAGTCTCCTTATCCGGGTCGGGGAGAACTTTGAATCTCGTCCTGCATCTTTCGCACTCCTCGTCCCCGGCAGCCGCCTTGACGCCATCCTTAGCCTTTTCCACCTCCTGCTCAGTCGGGGGGATCAAAACGTAGTCGTACATCTTTAGCAGCGAGAAAGAGTGAACGTAACCGGCAACGGCGCGAACCTCGTCCCCGGGCTCCAGTCCGGTGATCAAGTCGACATCCGCTTCCGCCAGCGCCCTTTCCTTCTCCTTCTTCTCAAGCTCCTTTTTGAAATCTTCGAGGCTCATCTTGGTAAGCCCGTAGATGCGATTTCGCATAACGCCGGAGTAAGCTTTCGATTCCTTGGTGGCGATGGTTTCTTCTTCATCCCTGGCGAGTTTTATGGTTTTCTGTTTCCCCGTTGCGGTAGTTTGGCTGGTGGGATCCAGTCGAACGTACTGGGCGTGGAGGGCTTCGAGGAGTTTGAGACGGACGTCGAATTGGGCCGGTGCTTTGGATAGGATACGGGGTACCAGTCTTTCGGGTTCGGGTACCTTTCCGGGGGCAGTTGTCGATGGTTTGAGCGAGCCCCAGCTCAGCAGGTCTTTGGTAACATCGGGTTTGGCAGCGACGGTGTTCTAGGACAAAATTAGCTATTTCCGGAGTTATCGCCTAGAAAGAAAGAAAGTTTTTTTTCCCCTTTCATGTTGCTCCCGAAGGGATGACCATTCCTCACCTGTTTTTCAGACGAAGTGTGTAACGCCCGAAGTCCCTGAACGAGAGGAAGCTTCATAGAACCGGAAGCAGCAGATGCCGGCCGGTGCTGCTTCTGCTGTAGAATCTTGGATGGTCCGGCCCTCTCTATACGTGATCGTGTGACGGAGCCGGTCTTTTTGTCGATGGTCTCAATCTTGAGGTACCGGCCGTCATCCGAGTCGAAGGAGCTGGAAGGGACGTAGGGCTCATTAGCGGCGGCCTTTTTGAGGATGGATTTTATGGCGGGTTTTGCGGGGTTCGAGGGGGCTTCCGTGGATTTGCTGTCATCGTCGTCGATCTTGCGTCGCTTGGGCGGCGGCGGCGTGATGTTGCGCACGTTCTTGCTGGAGGATTTAGCTGCTATCATCAGTATATTAGCTCCCCACTCTTTAAAGGTAAGGGAGATAGGGTAATCAGAACACACCTTGCTGAGGAGGAAGAGGGGCGGGCGGAGGAGCAGTAGCGGCGGCAGCGGCACGCGGCTGCTCGACCGCCTGATGGGAGAAGAGGCAGTTGTGTAGGTTGCATGCCGATATCCTCGGGCAGGCTGTCGATTTGAAGAGACCGGTGGGACGGAACATTGCGGGGCCGGCTAGTCAACTTGCAGAGGATGCGGCGTGTGCCAGTCGAGAGGACGCGAATCTAACTATCATCTCGAGAGGAAGAAAGAAGAAGGGAGAAGGAAGACGCGGTGAGGTCGAGACGAGGCGCGAATGATGTCGTTGGTGCAGCAGCAGCAGCAGGAGCAGCTTAGCGCAACGCAACTAAAATGAACGGAATGGAATGGAAACGTCTCTCTCTGGAATCGGGCTATTGTAATCGTATTACATTCAGGTCGGATTGGTGGATTGCCGGCATGTGATTATATTCCGGAGTATCGGAGTCGTTTGGATGTCTGTACATATAAAATTCAATACGTTTGGCGACATTGAAAATTTCGCAATCGGGTATCGTCTACCTCATTACTCCGAGCTAGCTGCTTTGGTCGGAGCTGCCACTGCCCGATTCGACCGTTTCGGAGTGCTCAATCCTCCCCGGTCTTTCATAATTATTATCCTCCATTGACCGGCATGCTTGTCTAGCTTCAGTAGTGTATATAGTCTGCATCTCGTCCCTTTGGTTGTTTGAATTAATATAATCTCAATACCCCGCTGTCGCCGTCTCTCTTCCTTGTTCTATACACCATCACCACCATCTTTCATGCTTCTACGACATCTTTAAAAGTAGAATTCAGGGTATGACGGATCAGACGGGCAAATCGCATGCGCCGTACCGGGGCTTCATAGCTGGTGTTTTCTCCGGGATCGGTACGTCACAAACACATATGTATATCGTATTCAAATACCCATGCTGACATGATATCGTATAATCAGCAAAGTTATCAGGTATGATGCTACATATATCGCGACGGTCGAATCGAGTGTACAGCAGTAATATTGACATTATGCATCTCGTTGACGGAACGACGTAGTGGGGCATCCGTACGGCTCCCCTCCATCTGTTATATATCGATCGCACACGACGATACTGATTCCAACCACAGATTTGACACCATAAAAGTGCGATTACAAACATCCCCGCCGTCGCAGTTCAAAGGTCTGCTCGATTGCGTCTTGAAAACGGTTAAAAATGAAGGTTTTCGCGGGTTCTACAAAGGTACTGCATATAACCATCCTTTTGAGCTGCACTATAGAAACCTCGTCGCTGACTGATGCAAAAAACAGGCGCTACACCACCGCTGGTCGGTTGGATGTTTATGGATTCGCTGTACGATCTTACTTGAGAAGTCTTCCAGATCGTGCTCTCTAAATCGCTGAATATCGGTTGCACAGGATGCTCGGGTCGTTATCAAATTACCGCCAGATACTCCTCGACATCGACAGCCCTTTCCTCCGCGCCGAACCTCATCTCGACGGACCTGGCGGCAGATCCGCTCTCGATCCCATACCCAAACTGAGCACCACCGGTCACGGCATCGCCGGCATCATGGCCGGATGGGTATTCCCACTCTCCATCTCCAGCCTTTGAAACCATCTTGGACACCTAACACATTTATACATCACACAGACCGTATCCTTCATCGCCGCCCCCATAGAGCACGTCAAGGCCCGCCTCCAAGTCCAATACCATGGCCTCAAACCTTCCTCCGTCATAAAACCAACGTACACCGGTCCTATCGACTGCCTTCTCAAAATCTCCCGCCAGCACGGCATCCTCTCCGTCTTCCACGGCCTGCAGGCTACCCTCACATTTCGCACCTTCTTCTTCTTCTGGTGGGGATCCTACGACCTCATCACGAAGTACTTTCAGAAAAACACAACCCTCTCCGCCCCGGCTATAAACTTTTGGGCTGGAGGCCTGAGCGCCCAGGTATTCTGGTTGACGAGTTATCCGAGCGACGTCATCAAGCAGAGAATCATGACCGACGAACTGAGTGTCGACAAGCGGAAATATCCGACGTGGTGGAGGGCGGCCAAGGGGGTCTATCTAGAGCACGGGTACCGGGGTTACTGGAGGGGGTTTCTGCCGTGTTTTCTGCGAGCGTTCCCGGCGAACGCCACGGCTCTGGTGGTATTTGAGAGTGTGATGCGGGGCTTGCAGAGTATCGAAGCAGAGGAGATTTGAACGGAACCCCCGGCCAGTCGGGTCTGCTTTCTGTGTCTATATTGTATCATATCTTACACATTATCGGGTGATAACAAAAAACGTTAATATACGGTTGTATTCCTGCGGTGGCTCCCGGCCATTGTTTTTTTACGGTGTGACTGACGGTTTCGGTTCGTCGTTCGGGGTCCTATCCTCTGTGGCTTGCGGTTCGGTTTCATCAGCAACAGCCATGGTCCCGGTGATAGTGGTGCCTGTGGGTGAGCTGCTGGTTTCTGGCTCGACACTCGAGCTATCCGCTTCTTTAGCTTCGAGCTCGCCTTCACCCGCATCAGGTGTGACGGCAATGGTCCCAGTCTGCGGCTCGGCTTCAGCAATGACCGCTTCATCCGCTCCGAGTCCGATTTCTTCCCACCCAGCCTCGCCCTCACCACCAGCCACCGGATCACCAGCCTCCTCGTCTACCGCTTCACTTTTCGAAACTCCAGCTCCCAACCCTCCCAATCTCACGCTCTTCGTTACGCTCTCGGTTTTCCACGCCTCGCTTAGGACCTCAGCGTCCGTGAATTGACGCGCGATCCGCCGCTGAACCACGCTCGATAGATGTTTTTCCTTTCTAGACGGCGCGTTAGCCACCGCCCCGGGGCGGTGGTTGATAGAAACCGTTCGAGTCCCCGGATGAAGAGGAACCGATGGCGGGGTATCCGGCCGTGTACCCTTGAGCTGCTGCTGCGCCGCCGCCGCGACAAGCTGATGAGGTTGGAACCCAAATTCTGTCTTGTAGACTTCGTAGGACGGGGCCTCGTGTGGGTGCGTGCTGAAACCAAAACCATACACGTTAGTCTTAATACCACAAGACAGCCCCACCGTAATGTAGACCACACCAGCCCGGGGAATATCCTTACTATAACAGCGCCCTCACGGCCGCCTTTACCGCCTTTTTCCCATGGCAGAGAACCTCCACCCTGTACTCCTCCACGACTTCGGCCAGACCCAATCGCCCTCCCTTGGGCGAAGCCCCGACCTGAGGTGAGGACTGTCCCGTCCCTAACGTTTGAAAGCTACACCTGGTGTACTTCCCCCCGCCCAGAGTGCCAGCACCCGTCTCGAATATCGCATTCTTAATCCTGGATACGGAATCGACAGGAGCGAAAAATACGAGCTTGTAATCCGCAGCTTCGTCGACAGTCTTTTGCATCTCCGTCAGCTTGTAGATTGAGAAGCGGGGCTGGACTTGGAAGCGACGGTAGTCCGGCGCGCCCTGGTTTCGCGTCGTGGCGGGTTGTTCGGTGAGACGGGTGGTGGGATTGCGAAAGACGGAGTCACTACCGGTGGTGGGCGTGGTGGTCGTTGTTTCGGAGCCGGAGAGGATGGAGCGGCCGAGGGCGTCCCAGCGGAGGTAGCCGCCGCGTCTCGAGAGACGTTCGAGGAAGGAAGGGGTGGCGCGCATGAGGGAGTATTCTTTTTGGAGGGGTTGGTTATGGTGGGGTGAGGTTGGTTCTGAATATCTGCAGGCTGCAATTTTGGGAGGACCGGTTTTTCCAACGCAACGCATTTGGGAAATGATATCACCGTACATCGAGGTGAGAGGTATCATGAAGACTTCAGTGTCCCCTGGTATACTCATCCAATTGGGCATGTAACTAAATATGCAGGCAAACAGTAGTAATTGCTCTTAGTTTGTGTCTGATATTATTCATTATACTTTTATTTATTCATCAATAATCCGAGCATTAAACAGCTAAACCTCTCCCATCCCGATAGTATTATA
Organism: Dactylellina parvicollis; assembly: GCA_036971385.1. NCBI lineage: Eukaryota > Fungi > Ascomycota > Orbiliomycetes > Orbiliales > Orbiliaceae > Dactylellina > Dactylellina parvicollis. Next base: position 534,107 of record JAJTUD010000006.1, read on the forward strand.
TTAAATATCAATCATATAATCTACAAACTCCGATCCCTCTCCAAAGCATCAAACCTATTCTCCCCACTCCCCGCCCCGCTGAACCCACTAGCGACCCCATCCCTCACCGTATTCCTCTCCACAAACTTCTTCTCCGCGTACCGTCCGGGATCCTCATCGCTCCCAATCTCGGGCTGCTTGTCCACCACGTTCACCTTTCCTCCAAACTCCTCATCCTCCTTGGACTTTGCAGCCCTGGCCTTCTCGTCCCGGGCTTCGTTCTTGCCGCTACTACCCGTATCTGTGGCTTTCGTTCTCATTTTCCCCGTACCCTGCGTTTTATACTCCTCATCTTCTGCGATTCCGCTCCTTCCGGACTCCGCGGTACCTTCAGAAGAGTGAACGATTCTAAAACCCTCGGTATCATCTCCGCGGTTTAGTGTGCTGTTTTGGGCTTTGGTACTGAGTATGCCTGTGGGGTTGCCCTTGGAGAAACTACCGCCGGATTCTAGGGATTCAGCGGCGAGGGAGTCCTTGAGTACTGCACCGGAGAATTCCTTCTTGAAGTCCGATTTAGCAGCGGGGTCGGTGGTGTTTTTTGCACCGTGGGTGGGGTTTGTCTATATTTCATAGACATCCGTTAGTTCTGAGAATGTTTCATTTTGATATCGTGATGGTTCCTCGAAGATTACGAGGACTTACGTGTTGGTATTGCGACATGGTTGTTTTTTTGGTTATGTGATGATGATATCCCGTTTATTTAACTATAAAGTGTATATATTGAGATAATTGATAGATTGTAATTTTGGAAGAATAATTGCTCGTAACGTATACAGCCGTTTTATTATATATCAAACACGATGATATTTGCGTTGACGACATTTTGATGTCACCGGGAGGCGTAGAACATTCGATCTGCGGTTCGCGTCAAGTAATGTCAAACTGTCGGAAAAACGTGGGAGAGGTGTAGCGAGTCAAAAAAGCGTATCGCAAGGGTATCTCTGTCAATTCGACTGCTATAGATCCACGGTGGCGATTGATATACGATAAAATCTAGAAATGGCTACAGAGTGGCTAGTGCGTATAGATCGACTCGAGGCGGATAAGCCGTCAGCTTTTTTTCAGTATCAGCATTGCAACCTGCTGTCGTGATGTGATGTCCAGATCCGTCGCAGATGCGACGGAGCTTCGTGCGAACAGGCGGTTAGTCCTTCCACCGCATAACGTATCACGGAACGTCGAAACCCGGCTAAGAAATGGAAAATTGCTGGCACCGAAGGTAGAAAAATAATTACAATTAAATTACGAGCCATTCAAAAGCAAACACGAAGACAAAGGCTCATCTCGTTGTCGGCCCGAACAGCGTACGCGCTCCAACGAAATAAAAAAATGGCAATCAAAGAAAGGAAGGCAGACAGACTTCACTTTCAACCGGTGAAATTAAACCAACGACCGAGCAACACATCTTCACCCGGTGAGACAACGACGTACTCCGAGACCGAGTCCCAATCACAAAACGTAAACTACAACCGGCGGGTGTAAGCATTCGGGAAAGAGAAATCACCACAACGAGCTCCAGACCAAAGAATCAAAAAGAGTCCTACGAAGTGTGCTCCATGCCTATTCCGGAGCTCGAGAGCTCAATTCCTCTTTTTTTCCTCTTTCAAAAAATAGCCAAGTAAGAATAGAATATCCGCAAGCTAAAAATCCACAAATGTGTGAGAAAGCATGAGAAAAAGGCGTGAGTGATAGGCGTATTGTGGAGACACTCGTGTGACCGGATCTTTTGGTTTAGGAAAGATTACTCTGCGTTCAGCAACTGGAGCGGGCGGGAGCTGCATGGGATGACCTGGATTGGTTATCCGCGCTCCGGATCCCTCCCGCTTTTCTTCGGTCAGGAAATCTTTTTTTGGCTGTTTTTTTTATTTTATCAAGTCGGCAAAAAGAGACATCGAGTTTTCAGGATATCGGATTTTTGAGGAGGATAGCTGTAGCGGTAAGGTAAGCGACAGGCTTACATGATCTCACTTTTTAGCTGCTTGGAACAGGCTTTTTTTCCCTATCGGTCGATTGGTAGCTATCGGTCGATAATTGCGAAATTGCGAGAGCTAGAGGAGGTTTTTTTTCCTTCGGACGCACGATGCCCCTCGGCCGGCATGGCATCCGTGTTGTTCGAATGTTCGCTTAGTACGCATGACTTTTTTTTCGGGGGAGCTACCAAGTGCATACTTTTCGAGGCGCTCGTGATGTTTATGCTCCTACACTAAGGAAAATCGCTTTTTGCTCTGTCTCCCCCAGAAGAATTGCATACCTTGGAACTCGGGATCTCGCCAAAGAAAGGGGGTGGAAGGACGCAATCGGGAGTCCGGAGTTGCAAGTTGAAGCATGAAGAGTGCAAAAAGATGCCAAACAGGAACGCCGTCCATATGCGTAGCCACCCAGGCTAAGCAAACCGAGTCGACTACTTTTCGGCTTTAAAAGGCGACGGATTATCTCGGGATGGACTTGCAAATGAAAAGAGTGAAATAATGCCCTACGAAACCCAATGCAATCGGCGCGGGCGTTTTAAAGGCGCAACAAGGCGGCAGGTAAGACATGCTCAAACCGGTAACTGGGACAATAAAAAAATATCCTCTATAAAAAAAGATTGTTCAAAGTTACCCGAATACGGTAAAACGGTCGGACGGGCAGCTCCGTTTGGGGGAAAGAGAACTAGGTTCGATCGGGTTTCTTGATTGGAGAAAGCCTGGAGCCTCACCCTTTCCATATCCCTTGATAGCTTTTTGCTTTATCGCTTCAATGCATGCATGCAGACAATGACCCTAATCTCTCTTCAATAACCGACATGTCACCGTCTCGTGCTTGTGATATCATAACATGCCGAAAGGTTTCTTCTTTCTTTCTTGAGAGTTGAGAGGATACGATCTTTTGTTCTTGTCCAGCCGGTCCGAGAGCATTTTGCTACAATTTTCGGCTTACTTGCATGGAATGCAAATCAGAGAGAAATCAGCCTGCATTTCTGGCAATCGGGTTTCCGGTCATCATGAGAATCACCCCATCCGACCGCAACCAACAATAACAACAACAACAACAGCAACAGCAATAGAAAACATGTCATGATCTGTACCAAGGGGTGGAAGGGAAATTGTTGGAGCTGGAGCACTTGCCTCCGATACAGGCAATCTGTCTTTTCAAGCCACTCCCTCGGAATATCTAACCTGGCGGGAGCCAATATCAATCAGCCGCCGCTTGGTAGCTCCCTAGGCGAGAGGTTCTCCGGCTGAACCAAAGAATGTCTGAGTCTGGGGTAGATAGACGTCGTAGGCCGAGTATAAGGCCATCCTGCAGGTCTTACATTGCCTCTCTCAATTACCCCTCAATTCATTGGAATTCGTCGGGGTCAGACATTTTTTCGACTGTCAATCACAAGGGTATGAATTATATAATCCTCGAAATATTTCCGTGGCAGACTCGACAATGCAAGAGTTACTAGTATAGTGGTTTGGTAATTGCTTCTTCGCTGGGCTGATGCAGGTTGGATGCAAAGGCTTAAGACCTGCAGATCAGAGACATTTGGTTTTTGACACTTTGGAATTTCCCTACGTAAGACACGGATTGTGAACCACCAACGTCGTTTGGTTCAGGCATTTGATTTCCACCGCGGAACGAACTGAACACACACATGCACACGCGATAGCAACCAAAGGCAATTGGACGGGGCCTCCAACGAATCTTATGCCCGGGTTTACTTTTTTGACTGGGGAAGAATCCACTACGTGTTTGTAGGACACTTTTTTGCTCGGTGTCGGATGTTTCTGACTCTCCAGAAATCTTTCCTTCCTTTGATGTCTCAGTATTGCTTATTCAACAGAGCTAGCCAGATGGGTAGGGCATCCGCGACCGACGAAATTTCGAAAACCAGCCCAGAATCGGCCCATTCACACGAAACACGCAGCTTGATTTTTCTTTCTGGCCCTCCCCCAGCGGCGGTGTAATGGTTTTTTTTTTTCGCCGGTAGCAACCCTTCAAATTTGGGCAGGCCACCGGCCGGGCTGGCCCTTCTCTTCCACGCTCGCTCGCAAGGTCCCCCATAAAAATTTTCTTTTGAGGGTGTTACATATATCATCAAAGGGCCTCGCACCGGGTTCACAGAAATCCTTTTTCCCCTCCCTCCCTCTGCTTATCCGGATGTATACGTTTTAATGAACGACCTGTTATACAATAGTCTCTCAAAGAGTACAAAAATGACTCTGGACAGACCGGTTGCATTGATCAATTCGACGTTTCCCTCTCAATAACAAGCATACCGCCTTTGACGCAACACAAAAGTCGGAAGAGTTGCCGTTTCCAACCAAGTTTTTCGCCACGCCTTTTTGTCCGTCGTCCGCTCCGACTTTACGATAATATCTTGAACGTAGTGCCAAAAAATTTTCACTCTTTTATCTTATTTTTTCCGTTCTCCGAGAATAAGAAGGAAGATTAGATCTGAGATAAGGGGGATTAGTCTTGCACATTGCAGCGGCAAGATCGGGGAACACGCTGCATATCTAACTTTAGAAGAAGGACGTTCCGGACGAACAAACTCGCAGGTGGATACCGGTGCAAGCCAACCGGACTATTATCACGCAAGCTAAGCAACCAAAAAAAAAAAAAAAGGTTGCGGAAGACAGGGAGCGCTTTATATGAGCATCGGTTCGAGACCTTGCCAGCTCTCACGCCCGCCGTTCGGAGTATCTGCGACGGTTTTAAATACCTCATACCCGCCCCGAGGGAGCCAGCTCAGAGCCTCGACAGCAGCTCGGCTTCATACAAAAAGCTCTTTCATCGATAATATTTAATCCGACATTTTTTTTTTACAAAACGGACGAGAGATCCGGTCCGGCTTCAATAGAGGTATTATCCCGCATATCCTTTTATGAGAAGTTCCCAGTGAGGTGGTAGGCATTAATATTCGACCGTTTTAGTCAATTGCCGGGCAACACATAATCCGCTTGGTCAAATTGCAACAACACCCGCAAAACACAATTAAAATACGATAAATAAAATAATAATAATAATAATTCGCAGACACCGTATCTCGCAGCACGCCGCTGAGGCATATATCTAATCTCTTATACGTTATCAGCATCCTCCCCCATATTTATAACAAGCTTCCCCTCCTCCCCCCGTCAATGTCTGCGACCAAGACCCTCAAGCTGCTCAACAGCATCACAACCACCACATCCGCTTCCCACCGACGAAGGAAAAGTTCGGCAGCACAGGTCACGGCCGCTGCTTTCGCTCCGATGTTTCAGTCCAACGTCCAACCCAGCTTTTATCCCCACTGTCCGCCGCAGCAGCAGCAGCTGTACGGCGGCGCTGCTCGAAACGATGGTGTGAACGGCACCGGTCAGCAATATCACCAGTTCGTGCCCGTGTTTGTCACGCCCACAACACCGGCGTCATCGGACCACCATACCTCATATCACGGTACGAATGTCACTTCTCCACCGCCATACTACTTTCACACGCCGCCCATTAGTAGCGTCGGCGGTGCAGGTGGTGCCGCGATTCTGGGAGGTGGTGGTCGAAACACCGTTGCTGGCGTCAGTGGGAACGGTCTGATTCATCATCATCACCAGCAGCAGCAGCTGTTCTATCCCAACCTGAACCCACCTCAGGCAGGCGGCCACAGTGGTAATCACAGCCCTAATCATGCCGTCGCAGGTCTGCATCACACGAGAACCGACTCTCTCCACCAGGATGCCCTTAATAAGAAGCACCCCTCCCGTCCGTCGCTCTCGCAGTTCTCTGTCGCCAGCTCTCCTCACTTTCAGTTCGCATTCGAATCTCAACCTCTCCCTCTCGATCCGATCAACAGCTCGATCAACAATCACTGCATCAGCCCTATAAATACAAATATCAACACTCCAGCTCTCACTCCGACCTTCTCCAAGCCTGCTGTTGCTGCCTCTCATTCTCGACAGTCCTCCCTAAATCAAGTTCAGACCTTTGTCGAACCTCAGCAACAGCAGAACTCGGGTTTCTCGTTCCTGTGCCTCAATCCTGAACCTATTCCTGTCAGCAACCCCACGCCTATCGCCCAACCCCAACTTAAGGCTCCCTCTTGCGGCCTGCTACCAGGTGGCTTCTTCTCTCTAACACCGGAAGACTCGTATCCTCCACTGTGCCCTTCCACTCTGCCTTCCACCAATATCCCTGAGAATAACCTCACCGGCTCTTATTTTCCAATCATGCCTCTCAACCCTGTCGTGCAACAGGTCGCTCCTCGCAAGGGCTATGGCGCCAGCTACATGCGACCGACTTATCAGCGTTTGACCCGGAATGCCGTTTCCGCCGTTGACTCTCGAGATTCTCGAGAATTTCGATGGAATCGCGTCCTTCGCTACGTTCACGAAATATCAGCGCCTCACAACGGTGCACCCTTCCCACCACCGGACGCGTGGATTCAGAAACAACGCCTAAGGATCATGACTTCGCCACGTGAGGACGGGAAGGACAGCCGCAGCCTTTGGGATGGAGGATCGCTTGGCACCAACGGAGTTGACGACTTTATCTGGGACGACGACTTGCATAATGGAAAGCGTTTCACGATCCCGCCAAAGAGTCAGCAAGGCGATGCTCATGGGGAGGAGGACAATTTGGTTTTCCCACTCGAGCCGTCGAAAGCAGACTTTGACCTCGCTTTCGGCTACGAAGTCGATGATAGCAACTTCCACCCTCCGGCTAAGCGTACTAAGAGTAACGAAAGCCAGAAGGCTGCTAGAAGGGGTCTTCACGAATATCTCGCCGCTCTCAAATCCTTTGAGCTATCGCACGTGCAGGATATGAAGCGAGATGCACCTCTCACTATGGCTTAGATGAGTCAAACATCTTTAATCTCTAAATCCTCTTTTTTTCCCTTGGATGAGATGAATCTTTGTACAGCCTTTGCGATTCAGAGGATCTTTCTTTTTTTTCTTCTTTCTCTTCTCAGATCAAGGTTTTTCTTTCAATCTTCCCATTTTTTCGCTCTCATGACACTCGAATCCACATCGTTCTGTTATTTTTAGCGTGGGATTTTTTGACCAGTGTGTTAATTTTCCTACACGTCTTCGTTTCCGGGTCATTCCATCTTTTTTTTCACCATGCACGGCCGGCGTTAGTATTACAATGGAGGTTTCTATAGGGATTTGTTTTTTTTTTCCATGTCGTCTTCTCTCTCTCCTCTGGGTCTGTTTTCATCGTTATCGTTTTTTGTTCCCTCGCACACATTACCATACCCTATAGATCATCCCGTCCCGTCCCCCTCTGCTTTTCAAACTCGGGCTCTTTGCACTCTGTTATTTTCTTCGGTTTTTCTCTACTCTAACGACCGCTTTCACTTTTTCCTTTTCTCGCCCTTATTAAATTGCATGCAGCGCGCGGGGTTCCATCTTGCACTTGCCTCTTTCTTTCCCTGCATTTTGCTTTATTCGGGATCGAGAAGAAACATGACTTTCTGCGAATAAACCTTTATGAGATACCCCCTTCCTCCCTTCTGTTCAACCTGCCCACCTACACTTCAATACTTTCGTTAATCAAAGATAAAGAATTAATCCTATACACTTTTATTACTTTGTCTTCTTCTTAAATCGGCATTATAGACTTTTTTTTTTTATCATTTCTGTAGAGGTTGATGGGAGGTAGACGGAGACTAGAAAGGGGAGGTGGGATTCTAGATTGTAAATAAGCACGTCTCGTTGAAGACTGTAGAAGATAAACTACGAATGAATAACACACGTACATATCACAAGCGCAAAAAACCGTCCTCTATACTTCCAAGTTAAAAAAGGTAATCAGCTAGACCGATCAAATATAGATTTTCTAAAAAGTGAAAAATGCCCACGAATAAATATTGCGGCTCTGCGACTGACGTTTTTAAATTCCCCGATCGATCTTGCCCCAGATTCCATCGTCTCAGTGTGGAAGAGAAAAAAAACCACCTCAACCTTTAAATTTTCCCAACCTCCCCGTCAAAAAATGATCCGCAACAGATATCTCCAACCGACCCCAATTTCTGTGTTCCTGTTTAGCGTTACCCAGGAATTAAAGCCCGTCGTTCCTGCATTTTGTTTAAGCAGGAGGGTGGGACTCCCTTTTGTTTTTTTCGTACCTGCGCCCTTCCTTCCTCCCTTCCGTGGGAGCCAATTTTTGGGGAGCCTACAAGACCGGAAACTGGGAATTTTCTTCTAGTTCGCATCGAATCCTTTATCGGCGGCTCGTTTTTTTTTGGGGTGTCTGCCGGGCGAGGTGTTGTGGCAGCATCACATGTTGGATTTTTGTTTTTCACCTTGTCCGTGTGCGTAGATCCTATCTTGGTGGGTTGACATGTGACTTTTTTTCCCCATGCAGCAAAGGCGGCTATTGATATGCGTTATACTTCGTATATATCACATCTCTTACCACTTTTAACTCGTAGAGGAAAAAAAGGGAAAAAAGATCTTGGGGATCTGAGGGTTTTTTGTGGGAGTTCCTTTTTTGTTTAATGGTGAGCTCCGGATGATGTTGACTGGGCTCAAGGGTTTATGGGATGTGATTTTCTTTCTTTTCTTTCTCTACGTCATCGGGCATGTGTGAAGGGCAGGTACGGTAGGTATCCGATGCATGATATCCATCTCATTATTTCGGACTGTGAATCTGTGCAGGCGGGGTGGGAGGTATGAGCAATGGTGTCTGTAAATCCATGAAGGATTTGATTCAGAGGAAGTCTTCACGGGTGTTACTTGACAAGGTGATTAGATCTTTGTTTTCTATTTTTTGGCCTTTAGGTTACGAGGCCGAGGAAGATTGATTTCATGAATTGGAAGGATAGGTGGTTTTAATTGGTAGTTTTTGGTTTTCTTTTTGGTCAACATGATGGTGTGACTACTCCTACAACTTTGCTCGCCGTAATGATACATTCTGGGTTGGGAAAAACTCGTCGTTCCGCGATAACAAGGATGGGTTAATGGAAATGGAAAAAAAGAAATAAAGGAGATTCGATAAGGCGTATTCTGGCTTTTGAACAAGAATCAGGCCAACTATAACGGATTGATGCCAATAAAAAAAAGAATATGCAGTCTCTCGCGGTTTGCTTTGTAAAAACCAGACTTGATGAAAAAAAAGTGAGGGACAATTCAATCAAAATCAAGACGAGGCATGAGCAAATGAAGAAGAAAAATGATAGTGGTTGATATTATAATTGTACACCTCGAGGTAAAATAAGAACCTCCCCAATATTTTTTTTGGAAAAGACGGTAATATGCTCATGTAAACGAAAATGTGAGAATGAAACAAAAAGAATGAAGAAATATATCCAGATATTCGACGAACGATTATAAGAAAATGTGTACTGTTTATATATACGAACAAGGGAAAGAAGAAAAAAGTACAGAGAACCCCTCCCTAAAAAGTATCCCACATCCCTTTAAACTCCGGGTATCGATGCAAAACAAACCAGAAAAAGACCTGTAAAAACAGAAAAAGGATGAAGCTTCCAATTTTGAGGATGATGACAATGATGATGTTGATGATAATGTCAAGCGAATGCAAAACAACAGAACAACCAACGAGTGTGACAAAAACAAAGGAAATATGGACATATACACCCGATGAGCAAATGGTAAATGATAATGATGAAGAAAAACGACCAGATGAAAATGATGGAACGAACGCTAAGACAACCTGTAAGAGGGGAAGATAAATATAAAACATCGATCGATGGTATGGTATGGTATGGTATAAACAGCCTTCTGTTTTATAAATAATTGGAAGGGACGGCAGAGCACCAGTGTTTTTTTGATTTTTCCTTTTTTGGGGAAAGAAAAAAAAAGCAGTATGAAGTACACTGAACGAAATGGTGATGAATAAGAGGCGGGCTCGCGCTTTTTAAGGTTTCCCGGTGTGCCGTTTGTTGAATGGTATTGATTTCTTGGATTCAAGATATCGATGGCGAGGAGTCTCTAATCCTCGGTGATGGTTTCGAGGTAAAAATCGGACCGTCGTTCGGCTCCGCAAACGCTCCATCTCTGTCGTCGCTTGTTCTCTCGAAGTGACATGTTGTTCATGGAAGATGTCACCAGGGAGAGTCCGAGTCCGATGGAGTCCCTATTGTCCTTTTCAGCCTGTTCCCGTTGCTGCCTCTGCTCTTCCTCCTCGAGGATGGCGAGCAGTTCACCGTCCGGTGAGTCCTCGATTGTTTCGAGACTGTAGGTTGTCAGGGACGGAGAGCAGCTTCGTGAAGAGTTCGGGCTGGAGGCATTGCTGGTGAGGGACGGCGGGTAGCTGGACGATTGGCCGCTCGAAGGGAGAGATCCGGGAAAGACGTCCGTTGCCAGATACGCTGGAGGCATCTTGGGTGGGGGTGGAGGTGGTGGCGTGGCGGTTCTCAAGAAGGACGGTCTCTTGTTGTTGAAGGCCGGTAGGCTGGACGGGGACGGGAAGGTTGGGACGAACGAGTTTCGATATGTCGGACTGGCTGGTGTGGTCGTCCATTTGGGAGACGGCGGCGGAGGGCCTTGAATCTTCATGGTGCCTCTGGTGGGAAGCGGTAGACTGTGTGCTCGGATCATGGAGGGTGGCGGGGAGACGGAGGAGGAGGATTTAGATCTGATGTGAGATCTTCTCCAGGAAGGATTCGGGGTGGCCGATGAGGATGAGTCGTAGGCCGGCTGAGGTCGCACTTTTGCGAGGGACGGAGAAGAGGGGGAGGGCGAGCGGGAGGCGGATGGAGTCGACGGGACCGACGAGGAGGAGGAAGACATGGCGGGCGGTATATATAAAGACTTTCCTAGTTGTATAAAAGCAGCGCTGGTCGGCGGAGGAAGTTGGCGATGGCGAGGCCCTTGCTGCTGATGTAACACTCTCGACAAAGTTGCGTTGCTGGGAATTTGCCCGCGCGGACGGACAAATATCAAATGTCGAGACTAATGTCGAGTCTGGCCAATCTCTCCTGCAGCTGGGCAGCAGTTATATAATTTCAAAGGCCCCCACGGGACTAGGACGAAGCCGCGCTCAGGAACGGACGTCTCCTTCTCAGTCGGTTAAGTTTGTCTGGCGGCCGCCTCTGACTGCCTCTGGCCAGTGCCCCGGATTTCGATCAGGAAGCCCGTAGACGACTGGAGTCGACTTGGGGTCTACCGGAATCGGGGATTTTCTGATATATCGAGATAAGCTGCCTCTAGTTCGCGTCGGGTCGAACGGCCTTGTCCAGACTAGACACACGGCTCAGTGCGAGTTTGTATGAATCCGTCGAGTAGACGGGGTGTCGGTGCCTTCTGCTAGGATGGACGGGGCATGTGCGTCCTCTGCATGCACGCCTAAAAAACACTCGATGCTGGCGATTCGTTCGTCTGGCCGTTGTCCGCGTCTGGAGCTGGAGTTTTCCACCGGAATCGAGCCGTTCTCAGGAAGCCGATACTGCAAACAGCAAGGTCGAAAGGCCGTTCGGATGTTGAAAATGTCTGTCTGTCTTTCTCTTGTCGGCGAAAAAGTATACCGAACAGTAAAATAATAACCGGGAACCCCGAAGTGGATATATACTGGATCGATCGAAGACCGTGGAAAGAAAAGAAGAAGAATACAGTAATGTAATTTACAGTGAAAAATAAAAGAAATAAAATGGCTGACCGGAACCTACAAGATATTCGAGAAGAGATGCTGAAATTGATTACGAGAAATGCACACGATCATGGGGGTAAAGAGGGACAGTCATATATGAAAAGCGTGTCCGCCAGAAAAGCAATTCCGCCCGAAGCAGCAATCAATAATAGCGGTAGCTAGCTAAGAACCAGCATCATCCGCTCGAGAAATAAACTCTTTGTTGGCCGGCGTCTCAGACAGGTCCAACCTGAAGACGAGACATGCCTCACCTGCTGGTATGCACTTTTTGAGCCATTAAAAGTCAGCCCCGGAACGGGGAAACCGGTAGCAAAAACACACACCCACACGCTAGTTGGCCATATTATTATTATTACACACTCACACTCACTCTATGTACCCCTCCGCAACCTGGTTCCTCCCCTCGAGCCATGGGATTCGCGATGCGCTCCCAATCCCTGCCTGAAATAAGGAAAACTGGCATTAGCCCGGCTGCGGGAATGGGAAAGAGTTGTGAGAACTTTCGCCGGCTGGGAAGGCTGTGCACCGCCCATTTTCTCTCGATTGACAACCGTGACTGGCCGGCTCCGTGAATCTCGAGACCTTCGAGAGCATGGGTATTCCGACGCTTCGTCCGCAGTTTCCAATGCGGCACTCGAGATCTGTTCTGGCAAGCAGACATATTGCATTCGATTTGCCAACGTAATCATGCATCAAACCTAAAGCAGTCCCCCCCGAGACTTTTCTCAGAGGGCGATACATAACTTGGCTGGCGGACAAGAATGTCTAAGCCATCCTTTCCTCCACCGATCTGTTTTAGGCCTACCACGAATAACTCCCTACGAGTAGGCGCCGTCCCCTCCGGTTTGTTGTTCCAACGCCGGTCGCAAGATCTCATCACGAGGATTCTGCCCTCTCATTGGAATCGGCCGCCTCGAAACATGGCGTCCGCACAAATAATATCATATCAGGCAACCACTGCCACGACTCAAAATTCCCGCCGTCTGCGATCTCTTATGTACGTATGTCCAGTGGTTGAGATCAATTTTCTTGACCAGACGGAGAATTTCCCAGTTTTTTGTTCATCCCGCCACAAAACCCTATTTTCTGGATCCCTTGAAGGCGTTCCAACAGACGGGATAAGCTCTCCCCTGCCAGAACGTGGGAATGCTGCTTGTTTAAGATTGAATAGGAAAAGGAAAGGGGACCTGAAACTAACCCTTGCTTGGATTTCAGATTGGCCGTGTGGCCACGCGCGTTGAAAAGCAACAGAGGTAAAAAAAGGGCCAAAGCGAAAATGCCATTTTTCTTTGTGTTTAGAGTAGCATTTTTCTTTTCTTGCCTTCAAAAGGTTCAAAACAATCTCATACCAGCCGGTTCAGGCGAAAGTCTCTGTATCATATGCAAAGGGAAATATTTGGCGACATCGAAGGTTTGTTCGTTCGGCTTCACTTAGAAGCAAGGTTGGTGAGAGGGGGGGAAAAAAGCCACTTCAACAGAGGATATACAGAACGCGAATCCACAAACCACAAAATCGTCAACTGATCAATGTCTGCTTCTGGACCTAATCCGGAGCTTTTCTGCAAGCCCAGGGGAGGTGATCTCATTTCCACCCCGTGGCGTACATACATGTACATACAGTAGAAGTGAAAATGCGCCAATCTTTATGGGACCTGCAGGTACAAACATACTCTTGATCGCTTCCCGAACCCTGATAACAAAACACGTTGCTGCGTCCGTCGATATTCGAACGTTCAGTCCCCGTTCATGGAAGGACATTGATGTTCAGGGTCCCACTTTTGAGATCGTTTCCGGAGAACAAGAGACATCAGTGCCCCATGCGCGGATATAATATCGTTCTTTTTTCTTTCTTTCCCATTCGTTCCGGACTCTGGATGAGTAATTCGTTGCTTTGACTCTTTTTTTACCCGCAAGACAGGTGAATTCGTGCCATCGCAATAATATTGAAAAAGACCCTGTCCGCAATAATCCCCATTTATAGCAACGCAATATACAAAGCAGCCGGGTCATCGTCATCCAATGTCCAATATTCAGGGGAGGGGGTCAAAGCCGATTCAACTCCAACAGAACACACCATGCGTGATTTCTGGTGGTTCCCGATCATTGGTTCCGTTCGTTCGTTCGTTCGTTCCTGCAGCAGCCCGTACATAGCGTCCCCGGCGGGCAGAAAAGAAAAAGGGTTCGAGACCCAGGTAAAAGAAAAAAAGGAGGTGGGGGCGTCGTAAAAGGCAAAAGGGGAGGGGGGAATCGCATTTTCCGTACCTGCCAAGGAATACCCTTTTTCTACCCCCTTCCCGCCCCTAAATTTACATTTTTCGCTTTCGAAATTGCTTCCAGAAGATTTCCGGAATTGACAACTGGGGCAGCCGGAGAACCGCGACGGACCACACACGCACACACACACCCGCCGTCGTTACGGTTCCAAGTTGATTGCCCAATTTGGAGAGTAGGTCCCTGAGTTTGGGTTGATTCGCAGAGATTCACACAAGTGGAGAGTGCTGGCGTATCATCGTATTCAATGAAACCGTGTTGTATTATATATTATCCGATGATACCATTTGTGATATGACAGCTTGTAAGCAACTGGTCCTGATATTTGCTTTGATGGTTTTAATCCACCTTGTGCTCGTTTGGATATTTTACCACCCGCATATCCGCTCGTGTCGAAAGACGGGAACACTAACCTCCCTCGTAGGCTATGTATACTATGTAGAAATACATTTTCTGATGTTGATTTTATCTTTCTTTACTCCTCAAATATAACATGATCCCAAGTTTGAATCTGATCCGAACAAAAAAAAGACTTCACGGCTCGACTTGTCTTGGGAATATGCTGTCTTGTCAAGAACTGAAATGTCTCAGTCCAAGGAACAAATGCGACTGGCCGGTCTCGAATCTCGAATCTTGTAGACTTTCCCTTTTTGTAAGTCGTCGACATGTCAAACTGCAACACACAACGCGAGACTCCCAGTAGTTAATTCTACCCGTAGAGTCTCAGGCCCAGATAATTAGTAGTAATGTCGGTCTCGTTTGACCTGACTCGAGACCAGCCCAGATGTGTTCTTACTCGTGATGCTTTGCCTGTATAATGGTTGACGCTCTGTCGTATCTTTTACAGTGACTGACTTCCTTAGCTGAATTGAAATAATGAAGTAAATTTTCAAGGAGCTTCATGCCATAGCACACATTGGAGAAAACCCGTCGTGATGCATCGCATATTTTGTTACTTTCAAATGTATATTCTGTGGATTCAGAATTCGTATTTATAATAGTGTTTTTTTATAGAAATAACTCTTGCGTATGCGCGTTTGTGTAGTAGTAAATTGGTCCAACTTCGTCTACAATGCAATGGAGAATTTATGAAGTTTATATTTTGGAATGGCGGAGAACTAGTCATTTTTTTAATTGCATTCTCCGTACCCCGGGCCCCGTTATTATCGATAAAATGGTATTTGATATGGATGGTATTTGAGACCGCTTGTAGGAAGGAATGTGCGAGTAGAATAACTGAAAAACACCACTACTCTGTTCTAGGTTGTACCGAAAGGGAGAGAATCTAATATATATAGATATTGGTTAGGAAGCGTTTATTTAACGATGAATTGAGTTAATTAGCAATTCTGACCCGGGATGCTATTTAAAGCTATTTATAGATGATATTAAATGAGTTTGAAGCCTTGATAAGAATTTAAACCGCAGGTACGGATTCTAGGAGTAGAAAGTGTTATGTGGCCATATATGCATATGCCGAAATCTATTCATACTAAAAACGGGTGTATAGAGCTAGTAAAGCTAGAGTAATAGAAGACAGACCTGTCTACGTACCCCGATCTTTATCACCGAATAAGAACATCGCCACAGCATTAATGAGCTATTATTAGAGTTCCGTCTAGGTCAGGGACAGAGAACTTCAGAGGAAGATTCAGCGATGCTGTCTGCGAGTGAAGCATATATATTTTGTAAATCCTGTAAAAGCGTCTTGCCACAAGATGTGTGTGCAATGTTGAATAGCGCATATTATTAGGCATTCTGGTTGGCGTCGATGTCAAAATCTCGAGATAGGAATCCTTATGGTTTACCTGTCTGTGTGGTACCAGCTGATGAGGAAAATCGCTCTTGATCTACAATGTCGAACTGCAGAGATTGATTAGATTCTCGGAAGACAATTGCCGAATCGGTCTCTCCACTAAGAATACTGGCGTACATTTGATTAAATATTAATGTAAGTTGGATGTACATGCCTAAACTCGATTGGAACTTCATGCGTGGCCTGAGGTCTGTCTTCTGGCCAGCCTGGTATCGTTGAGACTTTCGAGGTTATCAGGCCTACAAGGCACGACCAGTCGCTATTGGGTTCGCATCGCATATAATTGCCAATCGAGACTTTTGATCGATTCGATCCATGATTTAGAAGTCCTCAGTGCATGTGGTTCGGCAGATCATCCTATTATAAGTCTAGCCGAATGCTAGGCAAGGTTAGGCGCCAGTTCCGATATATGGTACATCGATTCATATTCACAAGTGTGGGTCCTCCGAGAGTAAGCTTAAAGCTGCGAAATTATAGCGCAAGTACCTTTATGTACGATTCCATGGTATCGGACTTAACGGAGCAGCAAACGATAATATTCAACCAGGTTTAGAAGATAACGAGTCAACGGTTCGTCTACTGTTTGCCACAACCCCAGATTTTCAAGTATGGATGTGACGGCGAAAATCTGGAGGTGGGGCCTTGCATGCAGCCAAATGACATCACAACAGCTTTTTAATTCAACCGTCGACGGCCAACCGGCCGGCCGAATTGCAATATTGACTTCCTTATTCTTACTAGCTTGAAGCGAAACATCTGCGGATAGCGATCTTCTTTAGCTTCATCTAAGTCACGATCGCATATCTCGACAGACGATTAGCACCAAAAGGTACTGAATTACGATATTGGGACTCAGCTCAGGCGTTCATGTGGGGCCGTATTTCCCCAGATTTTGCTGAAGCTGATCCTTCAATCGTTGTGGACCCGTTAGCGCTCTCGGTTCGCCTTTGAGATCATAATATATATGCAAGCTAAAGGAATGCGCTTTGAAGCAAAGGTCGTAAGCCAAGCGATATCGAATACATTTTCGGGAGAAACATCGGCGGCGCGCACCATCTTTGCGGCATATCGTTCTGAATAGTGCACCCCCTCGGCCGTATTTCCCCAAATTTCGCGCCAGTGGTGGGTTTAGGCCGTGTGCACCGTGTATTTAAATTTTTAGGGTGCTCAATAGAGCCTCATTCGAGAATAAACCAAAGGACAAGAAAACCTCCGTCTCCACAACTGAGAACTTCAATATTTACGACCAGCATCCTAGACGATGAAATGACGGTCAGGCGGCAAAGTTTGAAGGGTCGAATAACGGGCCAAATCGCCAAGCGCACCGCTATCGGTTATCGATTTCGGCCTCCCCCTCCCACTGCTAAGCACCGCTTGGGGTGTTTCTCGGTCGAGTTCTTATTCGACGTTGGAGCAGCTAAGGCGTCCTTAGCCGTGCTGCACCCCGCAAACCGCAATTCTTGTTTTCGCTCAAGCGGCCGCTTGGCTGATGATATGCAACACCATTTCTGCAATCGAACGCAACTGTGGATCTCCCCAGATACGAGAATCGATGGAGAGAAGATGACTTGTTGCCTTCCTATTCTTCGCGAATACCCTGAATATCGTCATCCAAGCCCTTGAGAAGAAATCCCCTAGTGTCAACTGTGGAGCTCGTGTCGAAGGCAACTGAGTCGCATTGCGTGAATACCTTGCCGGTACCCCAATTGCAACCTTTTTAACACTGTAAAGTCTTTTTTCCCACAAGGATATCTGATTCAAAAACATGGAGCCAAATGCAACTGTTTGACCAGACAGGGAAGTCTCGCCGAAAATTCTTCCCCGCAATCCTGGTCCCCAAGCAAGGGAAGGGAACGAGAGAGAAATATATATACATGTGCAACGCAAAGTTCCCGTCGACGCAGTTGGCTAAGTCGTTGCGAACCGCTGCTGCCTTTTGATTCAAGTTCCCAACTATCTGTGCGCCAGGCTCGATGGTGTTTTTCGGCTACACCGTCAGCCCAGCCATGCGCCTATACGTTCGTCTGTATAAGTCGCAGGGTTGGTGATATACCGATGCAGCAGAACATATCAAGTAAATTGCGAGAAGTAAAACCGGATTTTCTTTCAGGAATAGTTGAGTTTTTCCTCTCGTCCGTGAGCCATGGGATGAAAGTGAAGATAGAAAAGCCTGTGAAGGTACCTATCCGGTAATTCGATAGATTCGCCAAGAGTCAGAGCTAGAGATGTCTGTGAGGCTTTCCGAGCTGCAGGACCAAGCCATGACTTGTGCCAGCTCTCACGCCGCCCAGTGTCGTACGAGAGGCACCTCCGTAAAATATGACCATGGAGAATAAGAAAAACAAAGATGCGAGTATTTACTGGATACTTAGCAAGACGTTCGAGGTCAGGCGTTCCGAGTTGTGTTTGTTCGTGGGTTGCTGATCGACATGAATGCTGGGTGATCGGTATGTTCCTTACCGCACTTGGGCGACACGACCAGAAATCAGAGTTCGCGGGCGGTCCTTCGGCGCTTTTATGCGTGCCTTCTATATTTAAAAGGTCGGACGCATGCCCTCGCAATCGCTCTCGGGTTTCACTCGAGCGCTCTGGGAATGACCGGATACTAGTAACAATCTCATGAATTCTTAAATACCATTTTTTATTAAATCTTTCCAATATCTTTGGGAGGATTCACCAGTCTTGTATTCATATCCCTTGTTATTCTTAATATAACATAGCGTTTTGAGTATGGCGTCGTCTAGGGATATTGATTACGAAAAGCCGAGGTACTTTTAACTTTATCTTTTTGCATCGTCCGAGAGGATTTGCAGAAAATCAGCTAATTGGAGTAACTTACTTTTCTAGAGAGGACGATTCAAAGGACTTTGAAAGAGACGGCCTTGATGCTATCAATCTGAATCAGAATGTTGAAGCCAAGTGAGTAGTTATTCTTGGGATTTACGTCACGCAAGATAGTTGCTAACCTCTTATTGATAACCTAGGATCAAGAACCCTCTCGCAGGCCTTTCTCGAGAAGCTCTTTTCGCCGGTGTCGATAGATTTGTCGAAGAAAATGACCTTGTAGACCTTCGAGATGACATTCGAAAGGGTGCCCTCGTCGCCCAGGATCCAGGAAATTACGAGCAACTCGCAGAGTTGAATGATGATGAGAGAGAAGCTCTAAAAGATGAGGCTGAGCATATCTACAAGCAGCCGTGGGCTCTTTATTTCTCCATCATAGTTTGTAAGTTTGAAAAACTAGACCATTTTTGCAAGTCGCCCAGAATAGAGCTAACTATGTTCTGTACAGGTTCTATCGGAGCAGCCGTACAGTAAGTTTCAACCTTTGGTAGAAATTCTCAAATACATGTTTTCCAGCTCTTTTCTAACCTATTTGCACAACTAACAGAGGATGGGACCAAACGGGCTCTAACGGCGCCAATCTTTCGTTTCCGAAAGAATTCGGCATTTATGTTGATCCTGATAACCCGAGCCCCGACGATGGCAAAAACCAGTGGATTCTGGGCCTCGTAAATTCGGCACCCTACATCGGTAGCGCCTTCATGTAAGATCGCCCCGATCACTGTCAATGAAATGATTATGGGTCCAGATTCTAACTATCAGTTTAGTGGCTGCTGGCTTTCGGATCCTCTGAACAACCTCTTTGGCCGTCGTGGTACCATATTCTTTGCTGCTAATTTCTGTCTCTGGCCCGCCATCGGTTCCGGTTTCACTCAGGACTGGTACCAATTGTTTGCATGCCGTATCCTCTTGGGTATCGGTATGGGCGCAAAGGGATCCACTGTCCCCGTCTTCGCTGCTGAAAACTCGCCTGCTGCTATCCGTGGTTCTTTGGTCATGACGTAAGTTTTGC
Organism: Dactylellina parvicollis; assembly: GCA_036971385.1. Lineage (NCBI taxonomy): Eukaryota > Fungi > Ascomycota > Orbiliomycetes > Orbiliales > Orbiliaceae > Dactylellina > Dactylellina parvicollis. Next base: position 553,648 of record JAJTUD010000006.1, read on the forward strand.
CTTCTTTTCAACCCAGAGCCATAGCTTTAGTACTGTAGGCTAACATATTTGGGTATAGTTGGGTATGAATAACTTTTTATCGCCTAGAAACACATGGAATCAAATATAGCTAACGAATCAATCAGCAATTATGGACTGCTTTTGGTATCTTCTTGTACGTCTCCCGCTTGCTCGAATCCGTTGATAACAGACTGCTAACTTGATGCTCAGAGGAACTTGTGCAAATCTTGCAGTTGTCAATACCGGAGCGATAGCATGGCGTTTGCAGCTCGGTTCTGCTTTCATTCCGGCTGTTCCTTTACTCATCGGTGTCTACTTTTGTCCAGGTAAGATTTGAGCACCATCAGCTAAGTATAATTTCAGATTATGATCTAACGCCTCTTCTATAGAATCACCTCGTTGGTATATTAAGAAGAGACGTTACAAGCATGCCTTCAAATCGCTTTTACGCCTCAGAAACCATAGGATCCAAGCTGCTCGCGACCTGTATTATATCAATGCCCAGATCTTCGTTGAGAACAAGGTTATCGGCCGAAGCACTTACTTGACCAGATTGGTCGATCTTTTCAGAGTTCCACGTATCCGACGTGCTACCCTGGCCGCCGGTATTGTCATGCTTGCTCAGCAAATGTGCGGCAGTGAGTGGTCCTAATTTGACCCTTAATCGTTCGTTCTGTCCCGCTGACTTGGGAAAATAGTCAACATTATGGCTTTCTATTCATCTTCGATTTTCGAAAAGGCTGGTGCATCACCAAAGGAGTCTTTGATCGCCTCCATGGGGTTCGGTTTGATCAACTTTTTATTCGCGTGGCCGGCTGTTTTTACTATTGATACTTACGGACGTCGATCTCTACTGCTCTTCACTTTTCCGCAGATGGCTTGGACTTTGCTCGCGGCTGGGTAAGGAATATATCGCTTTTTTTCATATATGTATAACTTGCAGACTGACGAAAATGGAACAGCTTTTGTTTCTACATTCCAGAATCGAGCACAGCTCACATCGCGCTGATTGCCCTGTTTATCTACATCTTTACGGCATTTTACTCGGCAGGAGAAGGTCCAGTACCGTTTGCATATTCTGCTGAAGTTTTCCCTCTATCGCACAGAGGTAAGTACCGCCAATGTTGCATTTTTCGACGGAGAACGTGTTGCTAACAATACTACGAATACAGAGGTCGGAATGTCATATGCCGTCACGGTTTGTTTGTTCTTCGCCGCTGTGCTCGCCATGACTTGGCCGAGAATGCTGGGTGCTATGACTGCAACTGGGGCATTTGGTTTCTATGCGTAAGTCAATAATGACATCGGAACAGTAGAAGTTGTGTGGAAGTTAACATCTTGATATAACAGCGCCCTCAACGTCGTCGCCTTCTTTCTCATATTCTGCTTCCTTCCAGAAACAAAGCAGCGAACCCTTGAAGAATTGGATTACATCTGTAAGTCCCTCAACCGGTCCGCTCTTAACTTATGGCGAAAATCCTGAAAGCTAACCACCAAATGCAGTCGGTGTCCCAACCCACACATTTACCAAATATCAGTGGACCGAAGCGCTCCCGTATTGGGTCAAGCGCAACATTATGCGAAACAAGAATGTGGAACTTAGGCCGCTTTATCAATTTGATGATACCGTTCTGTCTTCTGTCGAACAGAGGAGGAGGGACTCGACTGCCAGGAGGAGGTCGAGTACCGCGAGCGGTGCTCGGAGACCTTCAAAGGGTGTTATGACTGATGACAAACATACCGGAGGATCAGCTGCTGCTGGTGGTAGCGGAATTTAGGGTGGTGTCTTGGTCAGATATTCTGCGTTGAATAGGCAATGATCCAGAATTTTCTCCGAATTGGATATTTGCGGGATTTCTTTTTACGAATTTAATTTCAAATGATTTACGACAACTTCGATTTAGTTTTTTTCTTTCTAATTTTTATGTCTTTGGTCGGCTGCGAGTTCGGCTGCGAGTTCATATGCAATGCATCAAAAGCACAGTTATTCCAATACACACTATTAGCAGAATTTACTCTCGCATTCTGTGAGTGCATGATGCGGGGAGAAGGTATCAGGCTGCAGGGCGGTATCAGTTCCATTGATTTGGATACGGGGTTAGCAATACATATTTTACTAACATCAAGCATGTATAATATCTCCCGCATGTATCATATACACATTGCTACCTGCACATCAGATACCATCAGAGGAATACAATGGCATTATTCATGAATTAATTATTTATCACATGCAAATAGCTGGCCTCATTGAACTCGTCGGTTCAACTAAATATTTGCGCATTGACGTAATCCGTTGAATATCCCAGCTTACCGACAAAATTAACAGGTCTATATCACTTAAGAGACTCGAGATATTATATATCTGATGTCGTATATAAACTGGTTTACGATCGCGCCTATATGTGCCCTCGGGCATTTCCTCGCCCCTCAGTTTTTAGTGTCTCCCAACCGGCTCGACTAGTTTGTCGTAATATTAATTTCATACTCGTACTCGAGTTTTAAGCCCTTGGTGGTCCGACGGCAAGTAGATGGTGCTAATGCGGTATCATGCAAATAATATGCAAGCTCTACAGTACCAGTAGCCGAAGTCAAGTTACAAAACGATTATGACGATAGAATATTGGGCAGGCATGATGTTGCCATCGCTTCACGATGCTTACAGAGCATATCAACTATGTTTTTACTCGTACCAGGATATAAACAAGTTGTTTCGGACTTCTCCGTACAACAGCCACCAAAGATTCTTAACTCTAAAATCGAGCGAGAATAGAAAAACGTGTTGGAGCTCAAAAAAGACACAAACTGCACTTTGTGCAACCGCGGGGCAGGCTATATCATATTACGGTAGAATATAGCCTAAGTACGTACCGAAATCAAACCACACGACAGTCCCCTAGGCTTAAGGGAATGATAATATATCTCTTCGAGGTTTGGATCACTGAAATGCATTATCTAGTCCGGTAGGATATCTCGATATATATAAGCCACTAATTACCCCCCAGAATGAGCGACCTACCAAAGTCTTTAACCACAATACCACCCGAACTCCTCTTCTCAATCATCTCTCACTGCGATCGAACCACCACCCTTTCCCTTCTCAAAACGAGTAAATATCTTCGCGATGTCTCTTCCCGTCACCTGTGGTCAAATCTATACGTCAACCATCTCGACCTTGTTCCCGAAGATGGCACCGGTGCAGTCGCCAGACCTTGGGATATCGGTTCCCGTGGAGCCCGAAAGCTAGGTGCTGCGGTCAAGACCTACGGGGTAAATGATCTCGGGTTTAGATATATCCAAAGGTTACAGTTAATGTTTCAATATAATATCTTGATGGGCCCGGAGTTTGCGCCTGGTATGGAGGAGATTTTGGGGGCGCTTGTGGCGACGATGGAAGAGGGGAGGATGAATTTAAGCTATTTAAAGATGACATTCTACTTGTGCGGTAAGAGAACAACTGTGCCGTTACTCATGGGCTTTTTTGGTAGTCAACGCTGAGCTTATACGTCCCCCATTTTTACTTCATGCCTCATAGCCTTCAGTGGGGAGAGTACGATGAGTTTTCTGCATGCCTTGAGGAAATATTCCCGGAGAAAATCACCCGAACAGTTCTCGATGGATTTGGAATTCATTGGCGACTTGCGAGATCTCGACCATCTCGATTTGGAAAAATTGGCGGATCTGAGATTGACCTGGATAGCAACTCTGGTCTACAGCTCTAGCGACATCATTATCGAAGCTAGGCAAGTGGATGAGATCAACCTCTTGACGAGTATAATCCGGAAAGCCGTCAATCTGAAACGTCTAGATTTATTTTCTGATCAGCCCAATGTAAGCGACGATAGCGAAGGTCATCAGATTCAGGGGCTGGTACCGCCGCCGCCGGAACTGTTGCGAGGGTTGCAAGACGCCTTCACCGGATTGAAGAAATTACGCTCACTCTGCCTAAGCGATCTATTGTACGATCCATCGTTTTTTCTCGAGCCTCCGGAGAGCGTGCAAAACTTGACTATCAAGAAAGTCTATCGCTTCTCGCCTTTGTGGTGGCAGAAATTCACGGAGTTTGAGTTTGTGAATGTTGTGGAGATGCGTATTTATCCCCGAAGTTCGGCAAGGGGTTACGGGAACAATGGTGAGTCAGTGTAGAAGGGGATGTGGGGTCTGATTTCGCGAACGATCGGGATAGTTGGAAGCTCAAGATTGAGGATGTGGCGATGAGGGGGGTTTGAAGAAGTTCAGGTTGAGAGATTGCAGTGATCGGTACTTTGTGCCTCTGAACTTGGAGGAGTGTATCGCGAGGAAAAATAAAGGTTGTGGTGCGAGAGGACGGATTTTATAGGAGCGATCATGGTCTGCTAGTTGAATAGTGGAGTAGATTCTTCAGACCCCAGTTAGTATAAGTTTCTTGTCTAGAGACTGTGATGCACCGTAAAACTGAATTCTCTGCTCTTAAATTCTCAAGATTCATTGCTACATATTAAGATCTTCTATATTCTTTATAAATCCGAGTCACCGATTGTATCCCTTACCACGTGCCTACACAAGCCATAGTAATATCTTGAACAACTACACTTGATCGATATTGACGAATCCGAGACCGCATCGACCGCCTGATTGGTGAGTATTAAACCATTGGGGAGACTGGGTTTCATAGAGCCTGGTTGCACAAATCAGCAGCCTCCCGGTGAGGCGGGATCCCGTAGGAACACAAATTTCACAAATGACTCTGGCTTTCCGAAGCATCCTTATTGCACGTAGTCTCATGGATCTATTGTACGAACCTCAAAAGACGAAGCTTCACCAAAATTCCATAATTCTAATGATGCATACTTCCAGCTACAAACAATGAAAAGGAGAAGAAAGACCTAAAATACATAGTTAAGACCTGGAGAGAATTAGAAGAAAAAACCCACACGCACGCTCGTCGTTGTTTTCAGTTCCATTGTTTCGTTTGACCTTTGTTTACAAAAATAATAAAATGCCAATATTACCGTTTGGGAAAGCTTCCGTCTCTTTCCTTGTAGAAGATGGATGAGGACATTTTTAGTGGTAAACCCGCGTTTAGGATCAAAGATGCCCAGTCATGCCGACTGCATTCATCCCTGCGTCCAGAATATTCGTTGCGTTACTAGGCTCCGCACTTCAGGGAATCTTGGGCCTTGGAGTTCATCAACAAGGCGACGATAAGTCCGTAAAGACCTATTGACAAAGCATATTAGCACCGAGTCAAGATTTCGGCCGACAAGGGGCACTTTTTCAGGAGAGAACTTACCCAAGACTTCAGCGAAAATGAGAATCAGAATCATTCCAACGAACAGTCTCGGCTGTTGAACGGTACCACGAACACCAGCGTCACCAACAATACCAATGGCGAAACCAGCGGCGAGACCGGCGAGACCGACAGAAAGACCAGCGCCGAGCTGGATGAAACCGGCGTACAGTGTTTGCTTCTGGTCAAGACCACCGGTGATTAAGACGGAGACGACGAGGCCGTAAATGGCAACGATACCAGCCATGACGACTGGGATGGAGTCTGAAGCGCGAGTTTCATCGGTTAGTGCTTTGTTCCAAAGTAACCAGGATGACATGTCGTTCGAGGTTGCGCGTGTGTTCTGATAGGTGGCTGACGTCCTAGCTTACGCATCCACCATACCCGAAAGCCACAACCTCGCATTTTCAACGTCGGGTTCTACGAGAAGCAAGGGAAAACATACTCTTCACCATCATGTCTGGTCGCAGGACACCGGAAGCGACAACACCGACACCGGATTTCGCGGTTCCGTATGAAGCTCCGAAAGCACAGAAGATTATGGAGGCCGCGCACCCCATGGCACCGAAGAATGGCTGCAAGATGACAATGAAGAAATCAGCATTTTGAATCGCGAATTATTTCGTAAAGATCTTGGATCATCGTGAATATTTGGCATCGGGAGTTATAGTTGTATGAAGGGGCGTTGAAAGGCGCGACAAAAGTCAATGTTGGACTTGCCATATCCAGTGAAGGGTATGACGGCACCGGGGATAATTTTCGCCAGGGGCGGAAAAGAGGCCAAAGGTGACAGAGAATTGTTGAGGACATACCGCATAGACAGGACTAGATTGAAGACATGTTAGCATAGGACCGAAAGCATACATCTTGACCACGCTGGAAGTCTTTTTGCAAAGACCACCTGGGAGAAAAATCGCCGTTGAGGAGCGTAGGAACCACGTACCAATAATCCGAAGACATGGCGAAGGATGTGTCGGGAGTTACGGAAACTCGGCCGGAAGCTGGATAAAAAGGAAGATGGAACGTGTATATACGTCTACAAGTGGTCTGGAGGCCGAGACTGGGGGTGGACCAAGGCGGGCAGTGGGTAGTTCCGGGGAGACGAAGACACGGAAGTTGAGAGTTTGCTGGCGGTGATGATGTAGACGATGGCTGGCAGGAGAACGAACGAACGAACGAACGAAAGACGGGCCTTCCAGTCAACACACGGCAAACTTGGGGGCGTGCAGAGGAGTCTTGGCGCCCGATGACTAAGCCCAGCCAACCACGGCGACAACACGCCAACCCTGCAAACATTTTCTCGCATATTTTAATTTTTTTTTCTTCTGTTTGAAGAGTCGCACCGCACCCATCACCACCAACCAACCTTTAAACGACAACCATCGAAGGGCGAGCTACCGCAAGGAACCCTTTATAGTTTATCAATAATCCACCATCACCGATATCGTATCTCCCTGGAATCCGTGGATATACATCACATCGTTCGACATGTCGGCCCCAAACCCCAAAGGTATGCCCTTATACCAGCCTGCGATCCATAATAGCCAGCTAACAGCTCCCGTCTAGCTTTCCCTCTCGCCGACACGGCTCTCACCCAGCAGATCCTGGATATCGTCCAGCAGGCTGCTAACTACCGTCAGCTCAAAAAGGGTGCTAACGAAGGTACCATATATCTCTTGTATATTCCATTCTGTTCAATCGACCTCTCACTAACACATCTCGCAGCCACCAAAACCCTCAACCGTGGTATCTCCGAATTCATCATCATGGCCGCCGACACCTCCCCGATCGAAATTCTCCTCCATCTCCCACTCCTGTGCGAAGACAAGAACGTCCCATACGTCTTTGTTCCTTCCAAAATCGCTCTCGGACGTGCATGTGGTGTCAGCAGGGCCGTCATTTCCGCCAGCGTCACCACCAACGAAGCTAGCGAGTTGGCTAATCAGATCAAGACCGTCAAGGACAAGATTGAGAGGTTGTTGATTTAAAGGGTTAACATCGAATTGGTCTTCCTGGCTCGATTTTTTCCCAGATTTTTGGGTGCACAGGTCGCCAGAACAATATTTTTTGATGTGACTTTGGGAACGGTCATTCAGGACACTCCGAGTTAAATCAGAAATATCCGATTGGGACCTTTCCTTCAACTTCATAGTAAAAGTGCACAAGATCTCGGAGTATTCTGTCCATTCTGGACTTGTATTTTTAGATAGAATAACAAATAGAAACAAAAACTAAATTGGAGTTGATCTATCCTAGTAATTGGTATCGAAGAATATTATCATATATCTCCCTATTCTCTCTGCTTCGAGTCATTATCCCCTTCAAATTGATATTACTCTACTTGGCTATTCGAATACTTGTTGTTCTCTTTCTCTAGAAGTACCTTGTCAGAGTCTGGTCCCGATTCAACCTCTACAGGCGAGTTCCCATCGATTCGTTTTCCGAGAGATTTGGCCACTTGTTCTGCGGATCGCCCCAAAACTACTCCCGTGTCTCCAGGGTTTCCAGGGTCTCCAGGGATTTTTACAACCCCTTTCTTGTTAATGAACGGAATGCGTCTGACGAGGTTACGCTGGGGTAGGTGAGACAGTCGAATCAGTGGACGTATTGTAGGAATCGGTCCCGCGTCTCCCTCCTTTGCAATACCCGCTGAAGACTCTTTGAAAGTCTTTTTATTTAATTTCCAGGTGTATGGCCTGTTCCTCGAGCCCATATCTGGTTCACCACGCTCTTTGTCGGCAAGATGGTTCCACAGGCTCCTCAACCTGGCCAACTTTTGACCTCCCACCCGGGGCGAATTCAGAATTTTCGTTACTTCCTCCACTCTCTTCTGATTTACCGCCTCGAGAACCTCTGGTTGGTTTCGGTTGGCTTTCTTCCAATTACTTTCTTCAGACAAGAAATTCATGCTGAGCCTCCCACCGCGGACGTCCATCTTCTCTTCGTCGATCCATATCCCAGCATCTGTAGCTACCGCACAATCGGAGGGTTGTGGTGCTGTTTTATTTGAAGAAGTGGTTACCTGACGGGCCTTTGGTGGCAATTTTTCGGTTTCAGATTGGGGTTGTTCCTCTGATATTATGTTGTGAGTATCTTTGGAGGGCGGTTTTTCGACTCCAAGCTCAGGTTGTTCTTCTGACGTTATATTTTGAATGTCTTTTTGGGACGGGCTTTCCGATATCTCAGCAGTAGATGGTTCCGCAGTTGTGACTTCTTTGACCGAGGTTTCTGTAACCTCACTAACAGCCGTCTCCTTTGGCCCTTTCCCTCCAAGAAGAACTTGATCTTTGCCTAATACTCTGAAGAAGAACTGGTTCGGAGCATCTGTAGGCTTCGTCGCGGCACTCTCCAGCGTTGGGGCACAGATGTAAAACCGGATCCATGATCCTTCTTGAATAGTAGAGCCTTGCTCTTGCACTTCTTCCAATTGACCATTCCCAGGAACCGTGAACCCCGTCATCCCTTCTGGATCCAACGCCAGTATTCCCGCGTTTTTGCCCCATCCGCCTCCCCCGGAAAGAACTCTCAAAATTTGCTTCCCTGGGGTAGACGCCTTGTCTCCCAAATCTTCCATTGGATCACCCTCGGGTGTCGTTATCCGCGCGAATATCTCCACGGGTCGTTTCCCCAACGCTTCGGGCCCGTAATCTTCGTTTCCTTCCAGCCATTTCGTAACAGCGGCTTCCAATTCCTCGCTCGCTCGCACGGTCTTTGCAGTCTCGCCATCCCCTACGGATATCTCCGTGATGATGTTTCCATTGTGACTCGAAATCCTCCGGGGCTCGGTGATTGGCACCAACGGCAGATAACGCCGCGCCTCGAATATATGGTCACGGTTAAACTCGACCGTAATGTTTTTCAGATCCTCCGAAAAAGCGTATGTGATCCCGATGGTATGACCGGTCCCCACCCGGCGATCGATGCCATAGTGATGCCGTGCCACCGTCGCGATCTTGCCCGTCTGGAAAAGAGTGTTTGCGAGTTTCCATTTGACATGTGTCATTTTCCCACCTCGCCCGTAGCCAGGTTCCCCGTCAGCGCCCGAGTTTGTGCTATCGGTACAGAACCCAAGCTGTATCTCGCCCCGCTCGGCGTCGGCGTCTCGGAATCTACTCGTGACTTTTGGTTTGGTCGGTGAGTACTTCAGCCAGTAAGCAGGGAATTTTCTAAAATCCTTTCCGGTTTCCGAATAGGTCAACATTTTTTTATCCGTGACAAAGGCATTCCACCCTTCCTTTGCGACCTCCTCGTTGTATTCAGGCAGCGCATCTATGACAGCCGCTGCAATATTCACACTGTTGAGGTTGAGTTTTTCGGGAGTTATCGCTTCTTGGACGATCTCCTTGAGAATTGTATGGTCTGTTACCAATCTGGCATGAGCAGTGCTTACTAGCAGCAGGACGAATCGCTTTGTGGTGGAATCCCGTTGACGGAGAGCGGTTATCAAGGTCTTCCGAAGATGAGGAATCTAGAGTTTACAAAACCGAAGTCAGTCGATATTCAACCTCAAAACCCTGCTGATCACAAGATATACGCAAATAACAGCCGTAGAAACAACCATGGTAGAATACTTTCTATCGAGGACCGAAACTTGATCACGTTATAACCCATCTTGGATTCCAGCGCCAGGATGAATGGCAGTGGCGTAAGCCCCTGACCTTTAAAACGGTTATCTCGGCCAATACGCTTGATCGTTATCGCTAGGTACGGCATTCCATACAGGCCATCAATCACATCCGAAATCGCCGTTGAAAAACCCCGAAACAAATCATCAGAAAAGAAAAGAAAGAACATTAAACTTACGACATCCTCATCATCACCACCGCATTCCCTCTTCAAGAACGTAACGAATTGTCTAGCTACCGACCGCGGCCCGCAGCCACCTAGAAGCGGATCAACCCCATTCAAGTTTGCACCTCGAGATGCAAGCCGTCCTGGCGAGCATAGCAGTCGGCCTGGAGTCCCACCGCGCAACAGAATACGCATGCAAGGACCTGTCATCTCAAATGCATGATACTGATATTATGTAGCAGCCTCGGAATTTAGGCGGATAATTGATTTCTTTGTGCCCCGGATCCACGGCACATTCGCATATGTGGTGAAACGGGAGTCGGTTGTTGTATTTTTTATTTTTTAATTTGTTTGTGTTAAAAAAGTCTCGAAATTTTTCACTTTCGGACTTGCTTTGTGTTTGCTTGTTGCCTGCTCGCCGAAACAACCGTGCAGATGGGGCCGCTGCAGGCTCCGTGGTGACGACCAATGCAGGGTTATGCGGGTCCTATATGGGTCAAAGGTTGGAGAAGGAGAGGCGGCTCGCAGGTGTCGATAAATGATAGTGACAAAGGAGGACAAGGTTCTTGATATCCATTAATTTCGCTCGAGTTTTGCTGCTCAAAATATTATGATTTGGACAACACGCTTTTTGTGAGAATTACCACATGGCCACAGTGTTAATTAATATAAGGTGTTACGAAACTGGACAGGTTGTTGAGTAACAAAATCATGTCTGTATAGACATGATTCGGTGGATTAACAGACAACCATCGATTGCAACTTCACAATATTTTTAGAGTAGATTGAGGGTAAATTAGGACTGTCTAAATACAAAAGCAAAGAACATATGTAAATACATTTGCGCGGGCTCTGAGACCTTGAGAAACCTCAAGAATATCGCCGGGCGATCTTAAGGAAGCCAGCCAATATATACAAATATATATAAGGCCTACAAAATCTCGATCCGAATCAATAATTGATTGTCAGCCAACTCGTCCAGTAGCACGAGATTGATAATTTTCAACGGGAATCTCGTCAGCCTAGATTATCGGAAACCATATAGCCTCGAGCTAGGCAATCGGTGTTTATTGATATGCTGGATCAGATCATCTGCTTAACAACAGATCTTGTAGCACTGGAGGGGGCCGCCGGAGCAACTATTCCACATTCTTCTCGTTAGCTGTCCGCCCACTGGGGATTATCTGAGCCTTGTGTCCACATACTATTGGCAGCTGCACTTCTTTCCACCGCTGCAGTTGGCATCCGTGCTGCAGCTTCCGCGCTTGATGAGAGTGTGAAGTTCGGAATCTGGGAGAGCCATTGGGTTTGGGTTTGGAACCGGTTCGGGAGCCGGGGCAGCCATGGCCGCGAGAGGGGCCAAGACGAGAGTGGCAATGGTGATGATAGAGAATTGCATTTTGGGGGTTGAGAACTGAGATTTGCGTAAACGCTTTTGTTTATTAGGCGATTGGGTTCTGGTAGTTATTCTTGTTACTCTGAAGGCTATGATGATGATGAGGAGAAAGTTCTTCTTTGGAAGGGAAGGTCCCCTTTTATAGATATCATTTAGCTCGAGGTTTTCAAATTTTATCTCTGGTACGCGTACGGATCTGGAGACGATGATCCGCTGCGAGGTTTTCATCCTGGAACCCCGATGCCGGTCCTAGCTCTTTGGACCCAAACTTCGTATACATGATTAGAAGATCTGATACTGAGTTCGAAAACTTGCTGTATGTGCTTTTGCACGCCGCCTCGTATTGCCATTTAACCTGTCTGACTATCATGCCCGTGCTGAAGTCTTTCCATTAGCCTAAGGTTAATTATAAGGAGATACTCCTGTGGTATCGATGATTTGTCGGATGTGTTCCAACCGAAATCAAGATGAGGGTATTCTAATGACTACTTTTCAAGCTTGCTTTGTTTCGATAACGTAAATTTTCCCTTACTAGGTACTCGTATGCGTCGCAGAGACCAAGTACAGATTTGTTTAATGCGCTCATGTCCCTTGCGGCCCTAGTGGTTTGATTTTAAGCCGATATTCCAATGAACCGGTGGGTGGCGATTGGACAGGTATTCGTGTGTGTCCGTATGGTAGTTCAATTGGAGCAGAGAAGAGAAATGTAGACCATGTTGTAAATCTCTTCACGAATAACATATGGATCGCAACCGATACTTAAGCCTACCCGCCTAGTCTATCTTAAATAGCATTCAAGGCCTCACGCAATCTGGCACCATCTTCAAGGAGCATGTCGCAATACTGAATATTCATGAATACATTGGCAGTTTGAACAACCTAATTGAGGTGACCCACCGATTCTTACAAAAAACTGGTACCAAGGGGGGTTATTCCAGTCCGCAGAGTGGCCAAACTTCCCCTCATTCCCTCCAAGGTTCGAACGGGCCGATGCATCCATAGCCAAGCAACCAATTGAAGATCGAGCTTATGGGCTTCTGCGAGCCTCACCCGTCGATGAGTAATCGCTTAAGCAAAGAACGGATCGTTTCTACCCGTCCGTTTAATTGACTGTGGTATCAGAATTCCATATATGAGCTGCCCGGATGGCTTCTATCCGAGGGCAAGATTAGGGCTTTGGTGTACTGCTCAGGGGGGGGTACTTTAGTGTTTCGTTCGATGTTACATGATTCTACCTATGGTTTCAGTTCTTATCTGACTTGGTTCTTCTACGCATGGACCTAAATGGCTTGTCAATGATGTCGGTGTAGGATAAATCCGAATCCGTTAGTATGCCCTCTGTTGCATACATGTTGATAATGATGATTGGTTGCTTTTCCGGTGGTAGTTAGTATTTACATCAGGTAAATGCGGCCTTTTAGGGCATTCATACGATATCTGGACGTGGGGAGGGGGGAAGTTGTAAAACTTGATGAAGAAGTTTCTTCCCTAAGGATCTCCGCTTTTGCAGCAAATCGTTCAATCCTGGTATTCATAAATACGAGGCTCCTTTTCAAGTTTCTATGTGAACAAAAGCCAGACTATATCCTATGAAGAAACATAGGTAGTCAAGATATCAGTGACTTGATTATCAGTTCATGATAATCGCACTATGTGGATGTAATATTTGTGAACTAGGGTCAATACAAGTTGCTTCCGGGTCTTTGTGCAATTATCAAAATCATACCCTGGCAAACATCGGTAATACCGATGGTCCATTATTCATTGATGTAAGCTCAATACAAAACTCCTCTCGTTTGCTCCAAGTTTTGGTAATCATATTACTGCGAACCACCAAAATTTTGGTGGTGATGATTAATCGTATTATATTTTTTGGCTTCAAAAACATCACAATGGAATCGCGGCCCGGGTATATACAAGATAGTGTTGCATCTTGGGCAGCTTCGCATAAGCGCTTGAGCTCTGGGTAATGATAAGCCATATCCGCTATGATTAATACGTGTTGGTTCCGCCAATGGGGTAGATTCATTCGGAGGCTTCAGAGGTAGTATCTGGTCATCGGCATGTAACAGATAGTCAAGATTACTTGCTTGCAATGCCATCTGCAAGTTGACTAGAACTTGAGGTAGTATCTCGAGTATAAAAACCTTGTACTCCCCTCAGATGAGGATAACTCTCAGAGATACCGTCATGTCTAGTCTGCAGAAGGCGGTAAAGGCGAAAATTTAAACACTAGACTCTTCGTTCCGTCAAGTATACTGATCCCTCATTTTCGTGGACAACTCACCTATTCTCCTCTATCTACATATTTTCTTTTGTCTTTTCCTGACACACTGTCCTCCAATGTCATACCATGGTCATAGTTACCACAAACAAACTACTAGACCTAGGTATTAATATGATCGTTGGATTTTGTTTTGACAATGGTGCATGGTCAATCTCCAATACGAATCTCTTAAATTCAATTGAAAGTACTATCCCCGTACGGCTTAGGAAATGAAACCAGTAAATTCGGAATCGAAGAGCCGAATTCGGTAATCACTAAGAGCTCTAATTTTTGCTAATAAGTTTACATTGGCAAGTATACGTTAAGACTTAATATTGCTTAAGAGGCTCAGTTTGTTTTGAAGGCTCGAAGCATGTTAGTGCTGCGGCCGGCCTCGAATATTATTCGAATCTAGGTATTAACCTATGACAGATAGCGGCGCCAGTACACAAAGATCTCGCCATCAGTTAGATCCTCTCCAGCTGTTGCGTTTGGGGGGGTACCACAGTTGAGTTTTGTGGTCCATAGTTATATTTCCGTGGATTCATAATATTATTCTATGGTTGAGATTGTGCAAACCAAATTTAAACAAAGGATCAGACTTAGTAGTCATATCCTTCGGTGATTTGTTTATTAGTGTTACAATATCCTTATGCGAGATCCTGCACGACAGAACGGCGCGCCGGCACGCAATATTACCGGCCCGTTCTCTATAGCTGTCGATATAGCGATATACGAATAATTTAAATATAGGAAACCATGATTTAAGGTTGAATTACTCTGCCTCATATACGTACTACCGCAACAGCTCGACATTATTGTGTGTGCGACACAAACCTGCAACAGTATGCGAGTCATATTCCAGTGCGTCGGCGCGGTACACACATCACATCCTCTGCTACCGGTGCCACCGATCAATTGCACCCCAACCGAGCTGAGCAACGCCAATAGAGACCACTACTGTATACATGTAACAAAATCTAAGCCCCGAAAATAATCACTAAGTATACTACTAATTGGGGCAAACGTTCGTAATATGAAGATCTAGCCACTCGTTGTAACCCCTCCGGTAGCCAATCGGACGACGACAACCCGCTAAAATGTCTATACGTACTTCGTAGCACCGAGTGAGATATTAGGGTTTACCACCTCACCCACTAAATTTGATACTCCGCGACTGCGAAACTTGGCTGCTGCCTCGCTCCTTTTCTATTTTCTGGTGAGACAACTAGCTGTGCTAGCTGGATACCGCCTCTCGGTCGGCTGATTGGCGTAGGGCTGATAACAAAGGGGGAGGGGGGGTACACATACGATACCTCTCCGACAGTGTATACATGTATCACCCACAACACATCTATTGTATATTCCCCAAAGTAAATAAACAATAAAGGATACTCGGTACTATTGTATTTACAGAGTATCTTCGGGAGGATATCATCATCTCGGAGGTCGAGATCGCAATCCGTTTAAAAAATAGTTTTCTCCGTCCCCGAGCGGGGTATCACTGGGATGCTGTGTTTTGGTGGGTATCGCCACCATGCAGCCATCTATCACGAAGAAATTTGCACGCCCGGGCTCTCCGATAATCGAAGGCGCTTTATAAAATTTAGATCTCTGGCTATCCACCCCCCGGTGTCGCTTTGTGTGGGCTTGTGCGGCCCTTTTGCAAATTTCTTGGGGTGCCACAAAAAAAATAAAAAAAAGAGGTATACGAGGGGTGTTCACAGCTGGCTGTCGGTACAGCCTCATCTAAATCCATTAAAATGATGAAAGTGTGGCAGAAAGCTGAATTCACACTCTGACGCCTCGAATTAGAAAGCGAGTGAATCGAGCGGCTGATCCAGAAAGTGAATGCAACCGGATTTTCTCTTTAGGAAGCCGACCTTTAGCCCTCGTTATGGCCCACACTCTATCCCCGTCATTCCTAGTTATGTTTCCCGCCGACATGGTTGTTGTTATCATGTTTCTCCATCTTTTCTGGTCCCATGGGCCAAGAACTCGTGGGAAAGATAAAAAAATAAATCAGAGTGGGGTTACAATCAAAAGGTCGTCGTAACCTTTCGTTCCCGGCGCATCCATTTGGAAGCTCCAGAAGAAACAGTAACCGACGGCCAAGCTTGGGATTAATTCCCTCTCTCCAAGATGCTCAAGGGTCATATCGTTAATATATTTTCGATTTAAAAAACAAAACGTTGGATTTCTAGGTGATCATGATGAGAGACGTCAGATTCTGTCCGTACCGATCGTCCATCTTTGCGGGCAGGAAGGGAAAAAAATCCCTTGAACAAGGCTGGGGGGTGTTTGATAAACGGGTGAGGATAAGGGATTTTCAGGGACACGCCTTTAGCTTTGCACCATCGACGGTCTACCGCCACAAAAAGTGAGCACTGATGTTGGATGCGTCTTGGGGAATGCTCGCCCATCAATCCGGGTTATCTAGGCCAATCAGGCACCACCTACGAACATTTGGAGGAATGGGGGTTGGAGGCTCACCATTGGATGATCTTTTCGTAATTCAGCCGGTGCTCACTGCACCGAAACGGGAGGGTAAACTCTGCGGAGAGAGCGGCGAACTTCTGGAAGCAGCTCTTCATCTGAAGGTCTACGTCTCCGTCGACATGCTTGCAAGCAGAGGGGCAAACAGCTGCGTCGATGCAAGGGGCAAGTTTTACGTTTGGAAGGGTAGCCCGACTTGTTATTTTACCGTGGTAGAGGGTAAAAACGCAGAAACAAAATCAGCTGCATTCGGAATTGTGATTGAAATTCCTGTTGCATATACGCCCGGTGAACATCGGATAATGCAATACATACGATGGCCAGAAATAATATTCTGTCGAAGAAGTTTGCCTTTTGCTAATCGAGCGTCCCATCCCATCTCTGGACGCAAGGGGAACGATATCGACAAGGGTATCGAGTACGACAAGGGGTGGGGTTCGTGATGGTGTTGCGGTTAGATGTGGTGCTGGTGTGTGCATCTGTGATAGCCACATGCATACCCCTTTTTCCCGAGCCAGTCGCAAGATGGTGGTACCCGAAGTGACAGGTAAATTGGAGGAACCGTCGATGTTGCTGCAGAATCGACTAATGTAACACGAGAATCTAAACTTTTGCATTGCGTTTCCACTGTAAATCTGTTAATTACGTTAATATCAGAGCGTATATGTGAATTTGACGCTTTTGAAAACCGATAGACTTCGACATTAACTCTCGTACGCCCCTATCAGGTCGCAAAGGCCCGGAAGAGAACCGAGAGGCTTCTCGAGGACAACAGACCTCGGAGCGAGAACCACTGGACGGAAACGTCAACTGAAACATCTGTGGCTCTTGAGATGCGAGCAGGTGGTCCGTATCGATAGGCGTTCAGACGGAAACGGTGTGTGCAGAAAGGCGGAACCCGCCTCGGAGGTGCCAACAAAGATCTTGGGAATGGCCTCTGGACCTGCGATTTTTGCTCTCGAAAAAGTGCCGCAACTGCTCAGTCGAGGTAGCTCCAGGTACCGTCAGTGCAGTGGCATCATACATAGAGCTTCGGCGAAAGGAAGGAAGCCTCGAGGCCCCCTCCCACGGCATGGGTCGATGCTAGCGTCAACCTCTGACGACTTTTACCCGCATTCAATATGAATGCAGGTACAAAGCTGATCCCGTTGGTCCAAAATTTGACGGCCCTTGGCGCCCTCTGTTCACCCTCGATCTGCGGGTGTTACTGGGGCCACCAGCCAATGAAACGGCCGGTAGCCGTCTGGGCCAGAGCTCAATTTCAGTCGAGTCTCCAGTTTAGCAACCTTGGCGAGAGGTCCTTACAGATATCCGCCCAAAGCGAACCTGACCTATGAGGCCGAAGCAGGCAAGCCACGGCTGGCTGCTGCGAGCCTTTTTTTGGTTTTTTTTTATTGTTTCCGGGCTCTGGTGTTTTTAATCTTGGGGGGTGCGTGTGAATTTGCGTGCGCATATCTCTGCAGATTAGATCGTTGCGGCCTGGACGGTTTTGCTGCGATGTTTCCTTCCTGGCCCAGGTGGAGATGCTTCCCTGGCGGTATGATTGAAAAGCTGCCGGACGAGATGAGGTTGTGCAGAATGTTCGTTTCCATTGCATCGAGGAAGGATTTTCCGGGTTAGTTGGTCAGTGAGGCCCCGGGGGGAAAGGTCTCGTTCTGAATCAGGTACACGACCATGAAGACGAACATGAACATGCACCGGCGGGAGTTTATGGAAATTGACGAGAAACCCCATTCTCCGTTGCCATGAAGGGAACAGGAAATACCGTCGTCGACGGCAATATACTCACCATACTCGGTCAGTTGCAGCGCATTCTGGTACCGCCCATTCCGCTCATGTTATTCGTTCTCGACTCGAAATTCGGCTGGTTCGTCGGCACACCCCCAAAACACCCCTGCTCTGCTGTTATTGCAGTTATTACAGCCCGCTTATTCCTTTTTCCCCCTAGTGCGCAGCGCCTCGAATGGGTGGTTTCTTGGTCTCTTCCTCGCCTTTAGCGGTGTTTCTGGTGTTTCCCACCAGTGTTCCTTCTTCCTGTGCATGCATGCAGGTCCCATGGCCCCCCTTCGTTTACCCCCGTCCGATTGGCAATAATTCCAATCCAGAAGGTCGCCCGTTTGGTTTGGGTGTTTTTCCTTTTAGCTGTTCGCCTGTCCAAAATAATCTCGTCCGGTTCATTTTACTCGATCCTTTTTTTTTGTTTCCTTCCTTCCCTTCAGTCTCGCCCCTCTTTCCTTCTCATCCTTCTTCGAGATCCCATCCCACCCAGGCTTCGTGCCGTTTAGCTGTTTTTCTTTCCTTCCCAGTCCCCTCTTTTTGTTTTCTGCTCTACAGCCCATCTCGGACCTACTCGTAGTGTCTGTCCACTCATTTGACCCCCGTGTGTAAAAAATCTGTTTGTGACGGAGATTCATCGTTCAATCAAGGTAGCGTAGGACCTCAACACCATCCGAATAGAAATATACTCGGACGACCGTCTGACCCGGCAATCTTCTGATCTCGTAGGATCGAATATCATAAATCGCGAAAGGAAGAAATCATTCATTCATCGCTTTCCTCTGGTCTTCGACAATCCAATAGTTTTTTCTTCTCGCCCTATCAAAGCAATCACATTCGTCAGCCGATCCTTCGACGCTGTTACGACTTCATTCATTTTTATTCACGAAATCCCCCTCCGATCCTTCCGACAATTGTTTTTCTCTTCTCAGACGACAATAGGAAGTTTCGTATCTCTCGGTTTGGTTGTGCTGGTTTCGATCAAATCTGTTTGGAGGCATTGAATTGTTCATCCAAGCGTTCGATTCATCAAAGAAATATCTCCTGCACCGACGGCTTTTTTGGCGCGATTCAACCGCCATTCATATCAACTACCCCCCGTCCGGTCTGGTCCATCAAGTGTCGCATCTCAAGGAAACTTGAAATCCGACTGTTCACGAGCTTCTGTCTGTCGGTTTTCTCCAGACAATCTCACATCGCAAGGTTTCATCTTGTGCGTATTCATTCTCATTCAACTGATTGTTCGAACCCCCAACGGAACGGCGAAACAGGCACGGCAATCCTCCTGCGCCTTGTCGTAGGTTGTTTGCTGTGAATAATTCAGTGCTAACGTATATGGCTGGCGCCTTCTACCCAGATAGTATTCACGAATTTTTAGTAATGATCTTTTAAGGATTGCCATACAACCTCCCGAATATCTGTGTATTTACATGCTTTTCACGACCTCTCGGACGCCCTATATAACCCGACATCTGGTGATTCTATTCCGACAAGTTTTTTTAATATCACGATAGACGAAACCAAATATCAACTGCCCAACATGGCTACCGCTCAAGTCCAGTCTCAATCCCTACCGCCGCCGCCGCCGATGCAGACATTTGTCTTTCCCACAAAAGCCACCGCAATACCCACAAAACGACCCTCCAGTTCGTCTGCAATTCCCAGCAGGACGGCCATCCAGGCGGGCATGCCTAGTCCAACCTACTCGGATAACGGAGCTAGCCCTGCGAACAGCCCGTCTTCTTTCGTCTTCCCTATGAAGCAGGCGTCGACTTTTCCCAGGACCGCGGGATCAAATCTGCTCACTCCCACCAGTCTGAATGCACAGGCTCGCACACCTCCAGCATCACCTTCTCCGCCGAATGCAACTCTCGGTGAGAGACGGCTACATTCCAGGAGACAGAGCGACCTCCCTTCAGGTAGACCGTTATCTTTGGGAGTTTTGAACCAGCCTTTCAAATTTGGTACCCCGGTTACAACACCCTCTCCTTCGAGAAGCACCGCAGGATCTCCAGGCAAAGAGAACACTTCGCCCGAGTTGACCGCTCAGAACGGTTTCCTTTCCCCGCCCGAGTTGAACGATCCACCGCAGCCAACCATCGAAAAGCTCGCAGCTGCACCCCCGCCTCCGGGTATGCAATCGAGGCGTGGACATGCCCACCGTCGCAGCTCTGCCATGAGCATGAGTTCGACCGATGTCCTCAATATGATGATCACTGCCGCCAAAGCCAATAACAACATCAGTACCAACAAGGGTAGCGGCAGTCCTCCCACAAGTCCAGCAGCCAGTCCCGAAACATCTCCGAAAGAACCCGTGGTTGGTGTTGCGGACAACGTTTCAGGTATGTCTACCCGACATCCTATGCCACATTTGCACAGCCATGCTAATTTCTTTCCTACAGCACCTGTAACCGATGCCAAGATGGTGTTGGATATGCCCTCGTGCGAATCTTCAGCTTCATCGATTGTGAATGTTACAGATGAATCCGCAGAATCTGCTAGGACGTCAGTCGAGGAAACTCCCCGCAAAACCAGAGTGACATTTAGTGATGCGACGGAAATTATTCCACGACCTGCTTCCGCGGGAACATGCAGCACTTTCACCACCATCCGTGGCGGAATGAGCGACAGCGTTAGCAGCTTGCACGGCTACAGAAACTCCATCAGTAGTATGGAAGAACTGCACATGATCGATTCTAGAGGGAGACGTGCTTCCGCTTCCGATGCCTCTGGCACTTCCCGGGGCGCACGAACAAAGGCCGACCGTAGACCAAACTCTGCTGATGCTGCGACGCTTTTGAACAACGTTCAGAAGACCAGCTGGTTGTTCCCTCCTTTGTCGCCTAAAGACCCGTTTTCCAAAAAGAAGGGCCATTCCAAGCATCTCTCCGAGTCTTCAGCCACCGAAAAGCCAAAACGTAAGAGCCGCAAAACGTCCAACCCTGATGGCACTCCCTCGACCCCAAAGAAGGTCAAAGGCGGCATGAAGGGATGGGCTGGCAACATCTTGCTCAAGCGGCACTACAAGAAGCGTCAGCTCAAGCATCTTCCCAGACGAACACCAACTCCTCCTTTGATGCACCGAGATGAGATCCAACGTCTCATGCTGGAAGGCAACTATGTTCTCATGCCAACAGAATATCAACCAAGAGAATCATCCAGCATGGACGAGACTGAGTTTGAGGCTCAGATCGATCTAGGCGCGTATGAAACCGACCTTGAAGTAGACTTTGACTTCCCAGTTATCGATCTTGATGCTGCCCTTGGCCCCTTCAACACGCCCATCAAATCTCCTAGCAGGCCGGTTTCAGGTTTTGAATCAGCTCGAAAGCGTATGCACTCCGCCGCTGGGTGGAACTGCTATCATCGACGCGCTGAGAGCATGCCTGAAATGCAACTCTTCTCGCTTGCTGAGGATGAAATCGAAGGTCGAGGGATGGGGGATGTTTTCGAGGACACCGAAGAAGAGGATGATGATGATGAGGATGAGGATGAAGATGATGAAGGCGATCTCACTCTCCGCATTGAGGACCTCCCCAAACCTGTCATGCCCGCTGGGCTTGCACTGAACTGGGATACTGATGATAGCGAGATCGAAGAGCTTGACATCGTCGATGGCGTGGCGAACGTCCGCAAAGGTATCAAGCGAAAGATGAGCCGCCTGTCAGAGGACACCGATCCTGCAAGCGAGTCCCAACGTTCAGAGGATGACCTCAAGGGAGACGATGCCTTCGTATCAGTCGAAGCCATTTCCATCCCGACACCCACTGACAGCCAATTCTCGCCCGCTCTGAGCACAAACATGCATCTCACTAAACCCATGAGCAACGTCAGCGGGAACCTCTCCTTCAACTCTCTCCATCATGCTTCCTCGTTCGATCAAACACCGGCCGTCACCCCGAGCACAACTAGCACCTCAATCTGCCCGCCAACAATGCCCTCCACACCTCACACATCTGATTTTCTGCTCCCCCCGGTTCCTCAGCTGTTCACTCAGGAAGACGACCGCGTCACTCTGATGTCCGGCGCTTCCATCTACGAGGACCCAACTCTTATCGGGGAACCGGGTCCGGAAATCAGAATGAGTGTCTCCGTGGATGATATTCCCGGAACATCTCATTCCTCGAAACGCTTCTATCCTTTCATGTCCGCCAGTGCCTCCTACAGCACCATGCCTGGTATTGAATCCACTTCATCACTGGGAGGCAGTCCCGAAAAGATAAAAGAAAAGAAGGAGAAGCGATGGAGCAAGATGTTCTCGTTCTGGAAAGGCAAATCGACACCCAGCACGCCCACCACCACCACCCACTGAAGCGTTCAACGAACTCACCATACCACCAATCACCACTACACATGAAAAACATGGCATTTTCTTTTATCGGTTATGTACTATTACGGTCACGCATGATACAGATTCCTTATATCCTTCCAGCTACTTATTCCCTTGATGTCAACCTGCGTCCATTTCCTTACACGGCTCCGACAAGCTCATATTTCCTTACGCATCGAATCGAACTCTTTAGACTCTTCAATGAATTTCCTTTCTCTTCATCTTTCAAAAATTCTTTTCATGTTCATTTCTTTCTGGGGGCAAACCGCCGTTTGATGGACATCGTTATAAACCACAATCCGAACGCATCATACAATATTCTTTCTTGATTGCATCCGTGGAGGTTCAAGTTCTGATTTCGTCATCTAACTCGCCGATAGATTACATTCATGACCCTTTTTTTTCCCGTTCAACTCTTTTTTTTCATTTCCTTTTTCTTATTTCCTTTGCACGTGCTATTGTGTCGATTGTCTGCTTTATACTGTAACGCCCTTACCGACCTCTTATATTCTACACTTTCCTTAATGTTAATTTCCTTTACTTGTTCCTTTTGCGCTTTATTCACGGGAAACAAAACCAAAAAACAGCGACAAACTGTTCTCCCAGTTATTTTGTTCATGATTTCTGCGTCCCACTACCCCTTTGGAAAATCTTCGTTCTCTACATATTTTTTACTTCTATTTTGAAGGACGGGAATATAAACCAAACAGCAAAACCGAACCAAAAACATTTGGAGGAAACACTTTTTTCAAGGGGCGGATACGAACCTATCTTTGCTTTCATTTCACTTTTTGCTCTTCTCTTTTTCGTTAGTCTTTACTCTTTTTTTCTTTTCTAGCATGTATCCTGCCTTGTATTACTTCCTGTGAACATCTTCAAGCGGGATCTTTAGTCTTTCCGTATGGCGAAGACCGAGGAACCCCACATGAAGACATAGTAATAGGAATAGAACGACCCGGTGTATAGCAAGAAAAGAAGAAGGAGAAGCAGACAGATATCGGATCATGCAGAGAAGGAAAGCGTGGGCTTGGGAAGAAGGATATCAGTAGTATCTAGCAGATATTTTTAGGAGGTACAAATATATATAGTATTCACCTCTTCATTCACCTAAACTTTCAAAATCCGTAAAACCTAAGACCCGTAGAAACCTGTGATGATACATCGCCAATCTTTATTCAAATCCTCGGTAGTATTTTTTTTTCTATTCTCGTAAATTTTTTTACAAAGTCGTTCGTTCCGCCGGCGTTTGCCATCTATCCATCTTGCGCTTAGATATCCGCCGCTCTGATTGGCCAATTCTCACATGTGCGGGCGAAAAGGGCCGACGTCAATTCTTCCGACAACAACCCCCAATACCTCACGACTTCTCCCATCCCGATATCAAACCCACGTTACGCACCCCCTCAAACGCCCTCCCCGGTATTCCCTCGACCTCTCCGAATCTTTCCAATCTCGTTCCCCGCCGGACTTTTCGCATATCTTCGATTACCGTCACAATGGGTGGTGGAGGAAAAGCCGGTCCGAACAAGTACGAAAAATCTCCCTCACATCCGAAAGGAGCGGGATATCATCCAGCACCGGCACCAGCATCGGCACCAGCTGCTCCTCCTCTCTTCCAGAACCACCGGCTAACCATTCTCCCTTATCTAGCTACATCGGTGACTGGGGCAACTTTGGTAAGCACACAGACACATCTCCCTTCTCGCCGCCCTGTTTTTTTCCAAATCCTCGAATCTCCGAGCCCAACCCTACACAGACAGAGACAGGCAAACTAACCCAAAAATAAAAATTAAAAAGGCCACTCCAAGCAACGCGGTATCATCCAGTACACCCTCGCCGCCAACCGTCAGCGTCCCACGGCCAACGCCCTCAAATCCGGAATCTTTAACGGATGGCGCAGGTTCCGTTCGCAGGTTCTGTACGTCGCCCCGCCGTTCGTGGGGATCTATCTGTTGGTAGAATGGTCGAATAAGCGGTACGTTAAATTATTTTTTCAAATTATTTTTTTGCGGTTCATTTACTCTCCGATCTGTGGTTTTTTTTTTTAAGGGTTTGAAGGGGTATTGCGGGGAGATGAGAAGAGGGGGTTGGGGGGAGGCTTGGATTCGGGGGCAAGGTCTATGCGGTGGCTATGGTGTTTCGTCAAGTTTTGATTCCGGGTGCTGATACTGTTTGATCGTCTGTGAATAGAAACGAGTTTTTGAACAGCAAAGCTGGTCAGGCGCTTTACGCCGAAGGCGAGGAATAAACATGTGTTCGCATTGACTGGACAGAGCGGGGAATAAGTTCACGGGATGGTTGACGGCCTGATATTGGTTAGAAACCCCGACCTTCTTGTGCTTCTTAAGGTGTGGTAAGAGGTGTGAACAGAAAGGGTTGCTTTGTGCATATTAGTCTATTAGAAGATTTTGGCGCCTTTTTCAGTGTATAAAATAAATTACAACTTTTTTCTCCCTTCACAATTTTGGTGGTTCTGCTTATCGAGATCATTTCCTCTCGATTGGGTTACTATCGCAGTTCCTCTCGTGGATTTCATAACCCTTTGAAATAGATGCTCTTTCGCAATACCTCTTTATATTTGATAATTAGGTTGATGGGTTCGGATCCTAGCTTGGGATTACGAGATGTTCTTCGTGGGCAGTGAATAGTAGAATAGGCTGTTAAGATTGGACGAATCTTCCCATCGAAATATATGTACAAAAGTAGCTGTATAAAAGCCATTACCAAAAAAATAGCGTCCCTTCCAGCACCGATAGCATCAGTCCCGTTAGCCAAACAAGACCACAAGCCATATAAAAATGATATACAAAGGTTATTTTTTCGAAAGAAAAATGTGCGGAGTGACAGAAGGGAAACCCCATACGGATTCCTTCGGCGTATTTTCCTATATTACATCACCACCCTCTTCAACCCTCAGACTGTTCGCTCTTCACCGTAACCCGAGTAGATAACTACCTCCCTTGCCCTCGCCACTACCACCCGGCAGGTAAGTTACATTAGGATTGGTGGCCAGCAGGTGCGCGATATCCTTCGCGGCATCGATCTTTCTGATCTGGATGACGCCGTCACCGTACTTTTCGATCGCTCTAGAGATCGTCTCTGCGGATTCGGCTTCTCCCTCAGCGCGGATAACGGATGCTAATAAGAAAAAGTGTTCAGATTAGTATTGTTCAGTTATATAGCCACTTGAAGTTGTCTGAGAAATATAATTAGATAAAGAGAGAGAGAGAGAAAAGACATGCCTTGCCTCTCCTGCTCCGCCTTCTCGACGATAAACCTCGCCCTCTCGGCATCCTGCTGCGCAATCTGCTTCTGCTCCACAGCCTTAGTGAACTCCTTTCCGAACGTCATGTGCGTGATGCTAACGTCCTCCAAGGCGATATTGAACTCGCCGGCGCGCTTGAGGAGGTCGGCACGGATGAGGTTTGAGATCTGTTCTCTCTGCGTGATGAGTTCCGCGGCATCGAAGCGCGCGACGATGGCTTTGAGGACTTCGTTTCCGATGGATGGGAGGACTCTTTCGTCGTAGTCTTGGCCGAGGGACTGTGTATCTCATGTTAATCCCATGCGATCTAGACTTTGCAAGAAATTTTTTTGATAGGGCCCTCGTACCTGATAAATCTTTGGCAACTTGCTGACTTCTGGCCTGTGCAAAACTCTGAGCGTCAAGCTGACCATCTGCAAATCCTTGCTACCAGTCGTGGTGCTGATGTTTCTAGGTTTCGTCCTGACATCGTACACGATGGCCTTTTGCAACCACGGGATCAAAAAGTGGGTGCCTTCGTTCACGACCTGTTCCTTGACACCGGAGAGACGGTCAAAGATGACGGCGCGGGAACCGCCCTTGACGTCGTAGATTGAAGCCTGGAGGAGACCGACGCCGACGGCAGCAGGGACGGCGAGACGGTAGATGGCGTTTAGTGCTGTCGCCATTGTTAGTAGTGTTTTTGTGGGGTATTTTTGGTGGTGTCGATTTTCGGTGCGGTTCGATGAGGTGAGGTTGGGCTTTTGCGTCGGAGCTAAAAATTTGTATGGGCGAAAATTGTGGGGGTTGTTATCGCGCGGAAATAAGCGGATGCGCGGTTCCACAGATTTTATATTTAACGGTTCACGACTTTCGCTTGCCAGTTGAAAAGATTGGCTCGAAAAACCGGCTAGGAAGTTACAAGCTAGATGATAGTTATAATCGTCAAGGCAGTTATGTTATTAACTAGATTACAACTGATATCGCAGCGTATTATAATATTTTACGTCGAATCTTCTTAGCTTAGCAATATGCGCAATCCATTTATTTGATTATACGCATCCTCCAACTTGAACCCCCATATATCAATCCGATATAAAAGAAAGCCTCACTACACTACAACGGCTCCTCCTCTATCGTCAAGTCCCTCGCTTCCTCCTCACTCATCATCCCAAACTCCACCAAACACCTCCTCGCCGTGATCTCTCCAGCCCAATATGCCCCGCTCACACTCGCCAGCCCCAGCAACGGCGCCGTGTGCTCCCCGCAAAACCAAAGTCTCCGTCCCTCCACCCCTTTCCTGATCGTCCTGATATCCTCAACCCCATCGACCAACCCTACCGGGAAATTGGTGTAAGATCCGTTACCCGCGTATTCGTCGTTCAGCCAATTTGTGGAGATGAAATCAACGGGAGTGCAGGACGGGTCTGTGGGTGAATAGTTGGGTAATTTGGAAAAGTACGGGTGAAAGAAGTCCACTATTCTTGTACGGGCGACTTCTGCTGTTTCCGTCTGTAGAATATCAGTAACACGCTTTGAGATGTCGCCGTGAGTATAAAAGAGCAAAGTCGGCTGATTATGCGGTGCCGGGAGGTGAGCCAAAGAGATTGCCGTCATGGATTTATGCTCCGTATTGGTGGAAACCGCGTAGTCCGGGGCCAGAAAGACAAAGTAGCTGGGACTACCCATCCAGAATGCCTTTGGGAAGCTGATGTATGTCTTCTCCAGAGAACCGTAGCCAAGGCGCTTAACAGCTTGACGAATGTTCTCTGGAATGGGAGGATTAAACTTGACCCTGTCCTGTTTGAGGGCCCCGAGAGGAATTGTAACGAGGACTCCATTGGCGTTGTGGGTAGTTCCGTCTTCGGTGCAGACGGTGTGAAGAAGACCAGACGTGGTGTAAACCGTCTCGACTAGTTCAACCGGTGTGTTCAGCTGTAGACAATTATTCTTATGCACGCTCTCAGCCATCAGCTCCATCACCGGGCCGTAAGTTGACGACAAGAACAAGTTTTCTACCTTTTTTGATTAGCATTATCAGTCGTTTTATTGGGAATGGAGATATTTCTTACCTCCAGGAATCGGCTTCTCCAAGTGCAGGTTCTTCAAATCCTGCTTCTTGATATCCATAGCAACAATCCCTCCAAGGATATCCACAATCTGCATCAGATAACCCTTCTTCCTCTCGTCTTCCTCTTCCTCTTCTTCACCCATCCTCTTTTTAAAGTATTCCAGAAAACTAACATTCGGCTCGATAGCAGCGAAATTCTGGCCAGAATACTCGATACCCTCATCGAAATAGTCCCACATCTTGGTGATCAGGTCCTCGCCGAGTCGTTTCGAAAGTTGAGCGCCATCGGGTGCGTAGACGATCGTTTCGTCAAGAGCATCAGAACTATAGCTCGAACCGGCCTTTGCCGCGATTTCGATAATGGGATTGCCTTGGTTCCCGTGAATCCAGTTCGCACCGCTGCAAAACGTAAAAAGTCCGTTAGCGACTTGAGTTTCTCAAAGCTGGTCGGCAGGAAGCCGCTCACAGATCCAACGGAAGTCCGAGCTTCGAAGACGTCGCTATCTGTGATATCCGATTAGCAAGAGCGGCAGCTCATGTGTTGGATCCATGAGGTAATTACCCGGCCACCGATTCTGTCACGAGCTTCGAGAACCAGAACCTCGCATCCGGCCTTGATCAGGACGTCGGCAGCTCTAAGTCCGCAAGTACCAGCTCCGACGACAACTATTTTTGGCTTTTTGGTTGATTGTTCTCCATCTTGGGTTGCCAATTCATCGGCAATAGTCATGCTGGGTGGCAATTGATTCGGATTTTTTTCTTTTATCTTATTTCCTCTGCTTTCGAGTTTGTTGAATATTATAAGGGCTATCGAAGAAGCAGGACGGATAATTAGAGAAATCCGGATTTCAACAAGATGGATTTTGGTAACTGTCTTCCTGTTGGGACGGTCATTCGGAATTTATGCTGAGGATACGGAGGGTTTGGATTGATATGTCAATGTGCGAGATCACGGGAACTGTGAGCGATGAGGGGAAGCAAGGGATATTTGGTGGGACGTCGCCGGTCTAAATAGTGTAGGTGTCGATATGCGAGCAGCGGTTCTATCAGATGAGCCATTTTGGCGGTTGTGGTCTTTGCAGGTCTGCCAATGCTTATTTCGGCCAAAAAAAGCTGCAGCTGATCCCGACAAACAGGCATGCAGGAACACCGATTGTACAGGCATTTCGACGACTCGCTCCGATAAGCAGGTTAGCTCGGACTGACCCCGCTCAATAGGTTCCACTCATTATGTCGCTCCCCTGATTAATGGACACTTGGATAGCTGCGATAGAGAAAATTGTAGATTTCGAAAAACGGGCAGTATATTACTCGGTATTGTTTCTACGATACACCCGTATCAGACATCGCATGTTTTCCAGCTCGAGCGGATACGCATCGCTATCTTTCAGTTCTTGTGGTACCCTCCACCATTTCGCATCCTGACTCGCGATTGACTCCCATTGATGCCGGTTGGTGAGCGTCCTGTCTAGCAAAAACCCCAGTTTGTAGCCGCCAATACCAGAGTCACCCGACTGAGTTTCCGAGCTAGAACCGGTCTTCTGCAGCACGTCTAAATCCTCGAACCCGCCGGCTGAATCGACAATTACGAGGAGAGCTCCGGGCTTTGTGAGGGCGTGCAGGGACATGAGAAATTTAGTGGTAGAAGTTGGGGATTGGGAGTAGAGTTCTCCGGCGGTGAAAAGAACAGTAACAATGTCAGCTGCTGCCATTGAAGATACTGTATCGTCGGATAGAGGGGAGAGAACATCCTGCTGGCGATATTCGACACCGAAATACGATTTATCGATGCGCAATTGTGACTGCCTGGATGAGTCCGTGACTGTATCGTAGAGTGAATCGGTTATCGGAGTCCAAGTCGCAAAGTCGAGTAATGTAATATCCAGTCCACCGTGTTCACTCGGGGCAGCCGTATCGGACTCCTCTACAGATCCGGTATCCTGATTATCGTTCGCTCCAGAGTTCAAGTACGAATACGCGGCTGCCAGTCCGACCAACTCCGCTCCCGCTCCACCACCGATACATGCGACATTGAGCCTATCGTGCCGCTGAACGAAACTCTGCGTGATTTCCTGTGACCACCATTGCCCCACTACCATTTCGAAATACGCCAAAGCTCTCGCTACGCTCCATCGCACGGCGTATGCTTGTAACTTTTCGGGAGAATCAAAGGCGGCAACATAGTCTCGGAGGTAGAGGTTGTGCTTGACTCCCTGGATGATGGAGGGGAGGGCAGGTGTGAAGAGGTGTGAAAAGGTGTCGTGGAAGGTGCTCAGGATGTTTTTGAATTGTCGCAGCAATAGCGGATTCGGTCTGGTCTGGGCATGGTCGTCCTTTCTTTTACTCGGCCGTGCCGATTCTCTCACGGATTTCTTACTGTTGGACTGTTGTTGCTGCTTGGGAGCCGACGTCGACGGTGGCGGCCTCCTGGACTGTGGCATGGTGTGGGGGATGATAGGATATAAGAATAAATAAAATAAAATAAAAGATACTTAGACTGCCCGAAGCGGTTAAAGTGGTTCCTGATTGTGAAAGGTTGTTTGTATGCGTGCGGTTGTCAAACAACAAGTCGGCACGTCCACAAACTGCCCAAAACACCAGGCCGCCAGGCACCACCCGCCAGAACCACTCACCGCTCTTCTTTTGTGCCGGGAAATTAGCATCACGGGCTGATTGTTCGGTTTCAAAAGAGTGCCCCTCTCCTTCTCGCTTTGGCATATCGCACTATTCTCGGCCTTAGGCTTGTTCAGGATTGCGCGTACTGTGGACATACATAAGTACACAACAACACCGGCTGGCCCTTGTGTACGCGAAGGCGCATCCCGGGCTTCAACAAGGGTCCCGCAATTCCAATATCAATCTCAAATCTCAAATCTCACATCCGAACACTAACAAACACCACCCGATCGAACGAGATATCGTCCCAAACCGGCCGATACCAGTCGCGTACATACCTCACCAACACCACTTTCCTCCCTCCCAGCCTTGTTCGCCCCATCACGCTCTGGAAACACCACCCCACTCCGGATCATATTGACCATTGCGGAACATTAACGGCATCATAACACGGCCACACGTCCTCACCACCAGCATTATCGTCCGTTTAGGTATATCAAATTGTTTCTTTGCCTCAAACCACTTTCTTTACCTCTTTCAACCTTCAATCTCCCTTCCTCTTTCTTCACCATCATCATCATTGTCATTCACCATTAGTATCGTCATCACCCATCTCGATATCATTGCCGGCTGATGGACTCTTGATCATCAGTTCTCGCGGTATCTCTTTTTTTTCTTCTCTTCAAATCCCCGGTCGACATCTGGCCATCACGCTCATTACCTATCGTGTTTTCCAGCAGGTCGATTTCTTTGCATTCTCTCCCACATTGCATACCTTCTCGTGACACATTCTCCCGTCATTATCGAGTATAGCAATCGTGGGAAGCAATTCCTAGAAACCATTTACCTCATCCTACCCTCTCCGAAACCTTTTTTCTCCACCGATATTACCAACAATGGCTTCAATAGTCACTCCCGCCCCTGCAAAGACGCAGACGTTCGCCTTCATCACCCATTCCCCTGCTACACTTCCCAACAACTTGCCACCCGATGTTGATGATTCGAGTTTGGCTCGCCAGAGGCGTAGACGTACGAGGTATGTTCCCATATTTGTCATTATCCAACCCGAATCGGACTTTATCTAATTGACATATCCCCTGGTATCAGCCACAAGGACCAAGCAATCCTCGAAGCCGAATTCGCCAAATCCGATCGTCCCAACAAGGAACGAAGGAAGGAAATCGCAGACAAGGTTGGATTGAAGGAGAAGCAAATCCAAGTATGTGAAAGAGTCATCGTAAAATTCAAACCTTACGCTTTTCGGTATACTGATTGAATTTGCAATGTCAGATCTGGTTCCAAAACCGTCGTCAGACCAATCGACGAAAGTCGAAACCTCTCCAACCTCACGAAATGGTCCCACGTCATTCCGACAAATTCCTCCAACTGTCGTCCGACCCATTCATCTCCTCTCCGCTCAACCCCAAGAAGGCCGCTCAGGACGACGACGACTGCATCGAACTTCCCTCCCATTCGAGCCGTGCTTCTTCTCCGTGCCCTCTTGTCGATTCTATCATCAAGACTGAGTCTGACGTCCATATAAGTGATCTTCCGATGGCCATGTCTGATGGCACCGAGCCCGACCTATCCATCGATATCTCGGTTTCTTCAATCGAATCGATGCATACCAAGATTGCTCGCAAGACCTCCCCGATCAATTTCCTCTTGAACCCGGCTGCCGAGAGCCCAGACACCTCTTTTGACTCTCAAACCACCGTTGCCGATGATCTTGAAATGTCCCAGTTGAATTCCACCATGATTAAAGAGAGCCAGGACTTCTCCCAAACCTTTATTAACCCCCGTCGATCCGGTCTCATGACTCAATCCCAACCGAGTCTTCTCAAACGATCCTCCTCGGCCATCCGTCTCTCCATGTCATTCGATGGGAAGGCTACCGTCGTTCTCGAAGATGAAGAGGAAAGCATCCCTCGTGGCAGTCAAACTTCCACTCTTATAGAATCCCCCCAATCTTCCTTCCACGAAAGCGTTTCCGTCAACACCTCTCAAAAGCGTCGTAGCGGCAACGCAAAGATCTGGGAAGTCTGCTGTGACAGCCAGAGTTCTCTCCCCTCCGAGCCTGTCAAGGAAGACTCTCCACGTAAAGCCCTAAAGGCCATTCGTGCTCGCGGCGTTGTCGCGGCGGCAAAAGCTGCTGCCGATGCCCGCAAGCACAAGGTCGTCTCTCAGTCATCCGAACTTCCCAAGAAGAAGAAGGTCCTCGGACCAAAGTCGGCCAACAGCATCATGCCCTCCAACACTATCCCAAAATCCTCCAAACTTCAACGTTCGTCACCAGTTAAGGAAAAGCCACGCAAGGTTCTTACTACCTCCCAGAAGGGACCGAAGAAGGCTACACCATCGCCACCAATGTCTGCAGTCAAGAAGAAACAACACAATTACTCTCCCCTACGCACCCTTCAACAAACACTCGGCGGAAAGAACGAAAAGCCCGGCTTTACGATCTATCAATCCAGCGATGAAGGAGATTCCGACAAGGAGAACTGGGAGCCGGGAAACAAGGTCAGGAAGGTCAAGAGTTCTTCCCAACCCATCTGGAGAAGCAAGATTGGAAGAAATGTTTTGGGGGAGATGGGAGAGGAGAGGGTTCCCCAACCGAATGAGCTGGAGGTTATCGAGAACCTTATGAGCTTGAGAGACGGGTTGTGGCGTTGAAATGTCGACGTACTTGTGATTATATCTTTTTTTGACTCGACAGCTTTGGCGATATTTGTTATGCAGAGCGAGCCAACCGCCCTTCTCTCAACCCTTTGCAGACTGTTTGATTCGTTTTTTATTATTGTTCCCAGCTTAGCATAATTGTATTATGGTCGACGGTGTTCTTGGGATTTGCTCCTTCAATTATCGTTTTTTTCCCTGGGAGGTGTTGGCTGTTGTATTTTCTTTTCGGGACTTGTACAATTAACGGCTTGCCCTCTTCCCCGCCTTCTATTGGCGGATGAGAGGCATCGAAAACGATATGTGTACCCAATGAAAAGCCCTTTTTATCTCTCAATGATATCATTCTTGTGAGTTTCGATCTGTGTTCAGGACTATCAGCCTCTCGGAAGCCCGCTAGCAAAGTGGTCTGAGCTGATAAGAGCCTCTAGCCCTGCTCGACAGCTTGCATTACAACCTGCATGAATCGGAAATACACTCTTTTGATACATCAGCTGCAAGTAATTGAGAGACCGTTTTTGGCAAATTGAGGAAGCCAGGTCGCGTGCTATCTCCTGTAGCTATGATTCCTTTATCCCATGGCCCCTGCGATGAGGCGCCGGATCCAACATCCAAATACAAATTGGCCCAGCGGTTTACATGCCATGCAGTTGGGCGTCCCACCGGAAGAAACAACGAAATATGTGGCCACATTTCCCAGGTCCATGATCCAGACGCACCTTTGAAAGAGTCTAACTTGTCGGGAAAGGGACCATTGTGATCGCCTAGGTACCTGACTGACGGTGAAACCAAGATTAGGCCAATGGAATGGCCATTTGGGTTCACGTATATCGCTTCGGTCTGGATCAATCATCATCAGCTGACGGCTTCAGGTGAGCCCTTTGCTTTGAGAGTTCTCTCTTTCGGCTTCTTGTCGGCCGCCCCAACAAAACGCACTTCGGAGACCCGTCCGACGGGTTCGAATTCCTGCTCTCCACGTTTGGACGTCCTATTTTGAGACTCGAGGCCCTCCTTTGAACTGTTACTTAAATATCAGTCCACTAGTCTCTCTCTCTCTCCTCTCTGGTGAACCGTTTGATAACGGCCTGGCCAACATTACAACATTCCGAGTCCGATTCCAATTGGGGCACCCAACAGCATCGGAATATCGCGTATCTTCAACTCTCAATTTAAATACCGTCCCTCCTTTTTGGCCTCCTTTATCGCATCGAAAACCCCCAACCCGCAGCGACAAGGCGTACGCGGTGCACCGGTGTCAGCCGTCGCCTCTACGTACACCTCCAGCTGGTCACATTCATTTTTCTCTTTTATCAATCCTCGCCAATGCAAAGTGGATCCCCCTTGGATCCCTAAACCGCGGACAGCAGCAGCAGCCGTGACGCTATCACATACGTTTACATTTTCCCATCCTACCATCTCGTTGCCAAATGTACCACCAAACCGAGCTATAGCTATCGCGCTACCCACGCACACACACACCAAACGGGGGGCGGATCCACCGGTCCCCGATTCTGTGTCTCTTTGATAAAGAAGACTGAATCGGAAAACAATAAAAAATTGAAAAAAGG
Source organism: Dactylellina parvicollis (assembly GCA_036971385.1). NCBI lineage: Eukaryota > Fungi > Ascomycota > Orbiliomycetes > Orbiliales > Orbiliaceae > Dactylellina > Dactylellina parvicollis. Next base: position 588,147 of record JAJTUD010000006.1, read on the forward strand.
AAATAAAAAGAGCGGAAGGATGTATCAAAATGAGACTGATCAGCCCGCCTGTCCCTCACCGCCTTTGCAACTCTTACTCCCACGTCCTCTCCTCTGCGCCGTATTTCCTGCTCGCCTCTTACTTTTACCCCCAGAGTCAACAATCTACCACTCTCCATCCGATCGTTCCGAAACGCTCGTTACACTCGATCGCAGCTGGTAGTTCTCCTGCTGCTACAGCTGCTGCTGCTGCTGCTGTTGCTAAACCGGATAATATACGCGCAACCGGAATCGCAAGTCGCCGTCGGCGCCAGAATATACCGAAACTCGCCGTTAGTGGGTCCCGGCCGAGGATTCCTTTTATCGACCCTGCTATCACCGCTTCTGCCGCTGCCGCTGCTCCGTCCAGCGAACGACGTTACGCTTCCACTCTTTCGAGCGTTACAGGCTTGACCCAGGAATTACTTCGAATAACCTCATATCGACACTCCTCTGTTTCCACAGCAAGAGCTGTATCAACGGGTATGGCGCCACCGACGGCAGATCATCTGGTTGTGCTCGTGCATGGGTATGTTTATTTCTTACTTGAATTTTTATTTTTTAAGAATAATAATCGAATAAATCTTGTTATAGCGATGGCTAACATGGATTACGTCACAGACTCTGGGGAAACCCGAGCCATATGGAATACATTGCAGAAACGCTGAAATCCCGGTACGATGAGTCGCAGGTCATTGTGCACGTCGCTGCTAGGAATAGCGGGAATCATACCTACGACGGAATAGAGCTTGGAGGGGAAAGGTTGGCGAGGGAGATTGAAGATTTGCTGGAAGAGCTGGAGGAGAAGGGGGTGAATATCAGAAAGTTCAGCATCGCAGGTTACTCTTTGGGTATGTTGCACGTTTTTCAGCCCCTCACATAGGAGATAACTTAGGAGAGAGATTCTAACGGTGTTTTTTCACAAGGTGGCCTGGTATCCCGCTACGTCGTCGGCGTCCTCTACGCCAAAGGCATATTCGACAAGATCAAACCCGTAAACTTCACCACCTTTGCCTCCCCGCATCTCGGCGTCCGAACCCCAAAACTCGGTTTCCACCACCACATCTGGAACGTGATCGGTGCCCGAACGCTCTCCGCCTCTGGCAGACAGCTCTTCACCATCGACCACTTTCGTGATACCAAACGCCCTCTCCTAGCCGTTCTGGCTGATAAGGAACTGGCTTTCTGGAAGGCCTTATCCACCTTCAAAAACAAAGTCCTGTACGCAAACATCATAAACGACCGGAGCACCACGTTTTTCACATCGGGGATATCGAAATCCGACCCCTTCGCCGATCTGGATATGGTGGATTACAAGTACCTCCCGGGCTACGGCAACGTGCTGATCGATGGAGACGCCGGGGTGCAGCTCAAACCCGCGTTCGACGCGGAAAACGAAGACCCGAGATCCCTCGGTGCGGAACGCAAGAGGGGGGGTCGCACGATACGGGATTTCATGAGAGATTTGCCCTTCATGGCACTGTACACGATACTGATACCCGTGGGGTTCTGCTTGTTCCTGATGAACGCCGGGGTGCAGACGTATTCTTCGAGCCGGAGGATACGGTTGCACCGTGAGGCGCTAAAGTACGAGGTGCCGCTGATAGCGAATGAGGTTCAGGAGACGGTGGATTCCGTCATGGATAGTTTGAACCGAGCGCAGACGGCGGATCATTTACCTGAGGGTGTGAACGATGAGGAATCCGTGTCGCGGAGGCAGAGGGGCGGCAGCGGCATCGGAGTGTCGGTGAACAATGACGGTGGGAGCGAGGAGAGTATCGGCGAGGGCAAGATGAGGTTGGAGGACACGCTGGGTATGCCCGAGTTCCCGACGTTGGCGTTGGCGCCGTATCAGTTCGACATGGTGGATTCGCTGGATCAGCTGGGGTTTAAGAAGTTTCCGGTGCATATTCACAAGGTGAAGCACAGTCATGCGGCCATCATTGTGAGGAATCCGAAGAACGAGGGGTTCAGCGAGGGCAAGATGGTGATCAAGCATTGGTTGGACGAGCAGTTTGAGGCTTGAAAAACGAACCTTCAGAGGTGAGAAGAAGGGAATATTAGAGACTAGGATAGAGGGGGAAACCTATCGGAAAGACAACATGATACCCGGGCTGCTATAGCCATTCAAAATTACAACTGCATTGCAACTTTTGCGGACTCTATCAACCTTTTTTGACATATTACATACCCGTTTCGTTTGTTACTGGCGTTTAGAGCGAGCGAGAGATGCCGCGACTTATCACCATGGGGAATCACAAAGACTGGAAAGTATAAACCATGTACGCAACCTTTTCCACCTCTCTCTCACTCAACTGTTGAAATGAGTCCGGTAGATTTGGTAGGCTTCAAAGTGTACGTTCGTTTTGATTGTTGGATTGTTGGAGCTTCTGCACAATTAGAAAAAAAACTAGGATCGAATCAAACTCCACTTTTTTTTTACCAATCTCATTCCGGGAATTTGACAATTCAATCTCAAGGAGATAACGTGACATGGATCCAGATGATCTCGTTCAATCCTTTTTTAAACCAAATTTTATATTCGTCTGAAACAGCCGGTATAAAACTCACCTGGCTTGCGCAAGGCGGTTTCCCCACAAACAAGATATTCCGAGGACATACCAAATGACCCGAAACGGATACTGATATCAAAAAATGCGTATCTATATCCATATAACACCGGCAACTAAGTGATGTAATTGATTTTAATCGACAAAGCCTAAAATCTCAAAGAGCCCCCCGTTCTCGAACATCTAGGCCTTTCAGCATAAATTCCGGGAAAAGGCATCCGTCGAATGTAAACGGATAAAAGCAACATTTGAAACCAGCAAGTCGCTTAATATTCCGCATTGCTGAACTACATATGTAAAGCAAGGGGGACACGCGAGAATGTGAAAAGGGAACAAAAAGGTTTTAGGGCTCTTTTTTCTTTTCTTTTCGATGCAACGATTGCATTTCCAGCGGGATGGCTAATCTTCAAGATCTCCGTGCTGTGCATGGCAGTGGTACGATTCGGGCTGAAACAAGAAATGATGCCACGAAAACATAGAATTAGCCGCTCTAGCTTTTTTTTCTAGATCTTTAGAACGAATATTAAAGAAGAAAAAATGTATATATAATACGAAGTACGTGTGTGTTTTGATATCAAGATATCGGCATGTCATATAAGCAGTCCCTTGCATAGTATCTGTGCGCTTGCGGCGGCATATCGCGCTGCAGGATTCACAAAGAAGAAGAAGACGAACCTACAATGATTATGCAAGGCTTTTTTTTGTTGTCTTTGTTTTGTTCGAGATCTGTCTCCGGTACATTCCGAGAGCCTCCCTTCCCGCATTTGATTCAATTGGATCGGGACAAGTTCTGTGTAAGGAGGCGAATCTAGAATCTCGGGTTTCCCAAATGCGATAGATCGACTATGTCTCGCTGGGCTATTGTTGGAAAGGTTTCTTTAGCTCCCGCTCCAAAATACATAGTTGCTTTTGGGCCTTGGAAATTCGGGAGAATGCGTTTAAGCGAGAACATCGAGACTAAAAAGATGTGTTCGCAAAAGAGGCGAGCGGATTGTCTCTCTGAGACGCGCTTTCAAACTCGCCCCGTACATAGCTAGAGATTTAAAGCTAGGAGCAATTGCGGCTTTTAATTTTTTAGAAGAAGAAGCTAAAGGATACTTTTTTTACTGCTGTTTTGGAAAGATCGTCTGTGTGGCACCGCAGTTATCGTACGAGCATCATAACTTCGAATAGCCACATCAAAAACAAGAAAAGGCCAATGGCTTGCTCGGATATCAATTGCGATTGTAATGGAGCAAAGTGGATCTTTGGGTCACGTTTACAGCTCCCAAGAGCCCTTGCTATGGCTATGCATACATATGGCAAGGGTCCAGAACGAAGGACCCCTCAATTGAAGTTTTTCCGTCTCCGCTTGGCCGTTCTAGCGTCTGAAGAGGCGAATTCCTCCCGGGGTGTATGTACATACTTGTATTCTTAGAATCCCACGAAACCTGGTCTCGATGCGCAGAACTACTAAAATATGAAGACGGAAACTGAAAGAAATAAAAAAGTTATTGTTTCCCTTGTCGTCGCTTTGATGTCTTTGACTCCATTGAACAACGGGTGGCACAGGAAATTCCATGATATCATGCGACCCTGGGCTGAACTCTGAGCGACAAGTTGTAAAAAAAGGGCCCCACAGCCAGGTTTCAGGGTCGTCGGCTCCCTCTAATGGAGCTCTAATCTTCCGTCCACCGATGAGCCGGATCTAGGGATGGGGAGGGAACGAAGTGGATCGATTACGCAGGCCCCTCCTCTCTCTCTGTTTCCACCCCTTTTATAATGAAACGGAGAAGTCCCGGCCGGCAAGGCGAGCTAGATGCCCCTCTTGCGGCGGAAGCTAATGGGTAGACGGAAGCGACGAGAAAGAAAGAAAGAAAGAAAGATAAACAGAGGTATATACGTATGTATGTGTATGCTTAAGTGCGTGGTAGTTTTAAGCTTTCAGGCAACCCTTTTCTTTCAACTTTCTCTCGTTTCGATGAGGTCACAGGTTCACGGTCCGCGCATATTTGGTTGCACCGAGCAGTCCCGAAATGCATGCCGTGTTTTACCCCAGATATTGATCGATTCAGTTTTTATTTTTTAGATTTATAAATTATAGAGGGGGAGGGAAGATTTAAGTTTTTTTTTTTCGGCAAGGAAAGCAATCGCAGATATCAGAGCGAGTAAGATAAAGTATGTACTCCAAACAAACCACACTTGGAAAAACAAAACCAACATGCATATGCTTGTATGGCGCACTGATCCAAGCGTCGAGTATTCTTGCCAAAGCGCCCTCTTTTTCTTCCCCTTTTTACACATGTATCTCTCCCGGATTTTAACCTTTCAATCGCATTGTTGCGAACGTGGAAAATAAGGCACAGATGCTATGACACACGCCTTGGCTGATATGCGGTTGAATTGTTAGCACATTGTAGGGAGCACCCGTCAACCGTGGGCCAAAAAATGATACGGGCGAAAAAAGGATTAGCTAATAATGTTGTGGATGTCAAGCCATGTGAAGAGCACGAGGGATCGCCGTCGACGTTTATTCCCCTTGCGAGCATGGCCCCCTTGTTGGTAACATGTTTCTTACGTATTTTACCCATGTCGTAACACGGACTGGAACCCAACTGTCGGTTGAATTTGTTAGGGCGTGGATGTACATATGTAAGGGTCACTATCGATTTTCGCTTCCTCTGTTCGGGGTTTTGTCTATCGAAGTAGCGTCGAGAGTTCCGTAGATTTTGCAAAAAAAGAGTGGCACAACTGAGACATGCGCACACGTCGTCTGCATGTTGTCAGTGTTGTTGGCTTTTTTGTCTCTCACGTTTTTATCGATATATACCGTTAAAAAGTCTCAGTTGGAAATGGAAAAGGGGGTGGCCGGAGGATCTGGAATTCATGTATTCCCATCACGAACGAAACAAGACTAGACCCTGCCTGTCTGCCTGCCTGCTGAAATCAAAGACATTTCTTTTCAAATGGGAATGGCGAAGCTGAGTTCAATCTCGACAATGGGATGTTTTTTGACGCAAAAAGAAGGGAAGGTTTTGCGCTATGGCCGCCTCGCTCGGTTCCCCACACATGCAATGAGGAATCTGAAAAAAAATGCTTGGTATGCTTGGAGGCCCGTGTCGTTTGATTGCGAAGGAATCGACTCAGCAACTGGGCACAAAGAAAAACTTTATCTTGCAGAAAGGTCAACTCACAGGCAAGTGCGCAGGTTTTTGGACTGCTCCGTGCCATTTCTAGCGACCCAATTACGAGACTTCGGAATTCACCCAATGGTCGTACGACCTTTGTGGTCAATCTCCTGCCAAGTCGTGTGAACTTCTGCTTGACAGCTCGATGAGGTGACAAAGATCTTCGTTTAGCGTGCACAGTTTGGGAAATATTACATTTTAGCGTCTGCAGTGCATACTGTACCTAAGATCTTATAAGACTCGAGTGCTGAATGAGACATTAAAGGCAGAAAAGTACCTATACCTGAGAGCGTGGATATCCTGTTCCCAGGTTTTAGGACTCCTCTTGTTCTTCGATTCCACAACAAAGATGTTTCTACTGCGGAGTCGTCACGAAAAGGGCAGGTTACGCGGCTGATATGATGCACGCACTTGCGAACCAGCCAGTCTAGATATGTGTGTAGCTGGGAGGCGTATGTTTCATGCGGACTTGGACTGGGTTGAGCTAGAAGTTACCCATATCGTTTATAGACTTCCCGTTTGAAGTGGGCTTTGTCGTTTATACCCCCTCGCTCAGACATTTTAAAGTAGACATAGATAACAAAGTAGCCAGCTACAATTGTAAAGTGGAGCTGTAGTGTAATAAAATCCTTCCGTATGAAGGAAGGGTCTGGTTTCGGTCTGCTCTGCAGATAGTTTAGCTGGTGCAGGGCATGAGTAGCGTCCCTGGCGCACTGACAATCGGGTGTTTTTTTCTCTTGCAATATGGATTGGCAAATTGCAAATATCTGACACCACGAAAATCCGGAATAAAAAACAGTCGTTGACAGGGAAATTGGTGGGGTTTTCTTTCCTTCTTCTTCAAGATAATTTCACGAATCGTCCGAGGTTAGAGAGCAGGAGCGTACCGGCCGTCATAAATGTCAATAAAATGCGCTGTTAATGCTTGGTGGCTTCTTTCGAATTTTCCTTCCTTCACGGATCTCTGTTCGTTCCTGATTTCGCTTGCCGGAACCCAAACAAGGTACTCGTCAGACTCGACAACACCGTTTTTCTCGAAGATTTCACCTATTCCGAGGTACCGACGATTCAGCATTACGATTGCTAAATCCTATTTTACATAATAGAGGCCGACCTGTAAGTCCAAAAAGAAAACGTATTTCTTGTTTTTCGAGAATTTGTGCCCTGTTAGGGGTATTTTCCCGCAGCAGATTTGGATCTGGGACTGTCAGATCGAGAAGAAAAGCCGAGAACATCGAACGTGATTTCGCAGGGCGTCGTTACCAAATACACAAGGCTTGGGTTTGAATGTCTAGAATATAATACAATATGGCAAGTTCCATATTGTTGTCTCTTTTTTGGCTTGTGAATTCGAGCATTCAGGTGTCAAGTTTCAGTCCCACTACGGATTCACTCGTTCTGGTATGCTCTTATTCTCCTTAATTTCCATTAGCTCAATCGGACTGTGATAAAGTCAGGGTCCTGTCGAGTTTATCACAGGATCGACTCTGCCCCAGTTCACGTCTGCACTTCCCTTCCATTTCGCTGCGTACTGGCAGCGACTCAGCTGTGGTCATTCGGAATCTACCTCGGTCGTCGTGACTTCCTCACAAAGCCTCTACTGCTTCTCACTCGGTAATTTTACGATACGTTACCAAGGTATTTCAGGTACTTTAGGAGAGTTACTTGCGTACTTGGCTGCCTGTCATTTCCCCACGCCACCCTGTCTGTTGTTGGTGCATGTAGCTATTTTCGAGTGGGCCATCGTCCGTTTCACTTGTTAACCTTGATCCCTCACTAGCCCGTTGAACTAACGTTAGTAGTCTTGCATTTGCATTGGTTTGGATTTCGACAGCTATATCCATCCAACAACAGACCAACCCGCAGCAGCGAACACCTGAAGGGATAACCCCAGCACTTCGAATCCTGTCGGTTTCTTCGAGGGCTTTTTCTTTTCTTTTCCTTTTCGTTTTTTTTTTATCAGCTGCAAAAAATAACATAACTTGAAGATCGGCTCCGTGCCAACGGCTTTCCCACCCCCTCGGAACATTGCTTGAGTGTTATCTGTAACCGGTTCCAAGAAGGCAATTCCCGTGTCGGTTCGGAGCATTCGGTTTGCCTACGAAAACATAAATTCGACGATATCAGCCCAACACCGAAGGAGCGGAGAAGAGCCAGGACGACGAGACACGGCTAGATTTCGCCTCCGCACATCGTCGATCGACTTGTCGATTTGCCCCGTTCCGCTTGTAACGCCTCTGACGAAAGGTCTATAGCAGTCGTTGGTTTTCCCACAGGTAGGTTACAAGGTGCCTTTTGATTTCGCGTACATTTCGGTGCTGCATGCGTTTCCAACAAATGTACCGATACCCTGCGTCGCGAGGCCGTATAATGGATGGCCTTCGAAGCTGCTCCGATCTTGCACGGCGTGTTCGAAAGTCTCACATCCGCCCTCAGAAAGCTGCTTATCTGCGGGAAGCATTTGCAAGTTTCAGATGCATCTTGCTCCACCTGTTTTACATGGAATATTCCTGATTTTCCTGTTGGAGTTATTTTTCCAGACAACAGTTGCCGCAACAGCTGATGGTTGTTTTTGCAATTTATTTCCGTTTGTTGCTGCTGCTGCTGCTGTGCGAATTCCAACGGCAAGGCAGTTGCCCACGTTAGCTCATAGCGGAGGAGATTATAGCAGAGCTGCGACATGGAGCTAAAGACCGATACGGACGCCTGCCAATAGGTCTTCCTATTGACACCTGCCTGCTTGCATAACCATAAAGCACCCCGTTTTCCATTTCCCCCATCCCGGACGTTGCTCCACTCGTATCTCCTCCTCCCTTGTCACCTGAAGCAGGCGGATTCTGAATCTATCGTGCCTTTTCGACCTTGCAGCGTCGAGTTCTTTTCAGGCCGCTCGTTTTCTTGCCCGTTCTCTTCGGCTCCTGCTGTTTTCTCTCACCGCCCGAGCCAATTCTCACGTCCGGGTGCCAGAACTGGGTCCGTGCCCCACGCGCGCGCACGAGGGCAGTGCTGAAGAATTTCTGTGAAAAAGGGCCCTTCTCCTGGGTTTAAGCGTTATTGTCCCTGCTTTCCACCCCCCCCTCCACCACGGTCAAGCTCGCTGTATTGCATCAGTTATTGCGCGCTGCAGCCACATTAATACATATAATTCGGTTCCCCCGAATTCCGACAATTACAACCAAAATTTTTTGACTTCAGCCTGATAAGAAGAAGAAGGGTGTGTTTCTTGGACCCCGGGCCTCTCCTTCCACGCTCCCCCCAAAACCTCATCGATATTACTTATTTTCCTGCAAATTTCCCCGTTTCGCGGAACACCATGATGAATCTGGAGTAGTAAGCCTTCGCTGTGGCCGTTTTCACTCATCGTCCGTCGCGGGTGTTCCAAGACCTTATTTTCGGCCCAGCTAGCGGGTTTTTCCTGTACCACGGTTGTTGTCATGAACCTTTTAAATTAAGCATCGCCGCCATCTGACTTGATATATATATATACTTGGTATATATCCTCACATACCTGTCCCTCTGCTTCCTCCGCTGCCTGATCTCTCGTCCGATCTTGTCCTTTTTCCTCCGATACTCTTCCTTCTTGCCGGGGCTGGATCACGAGCCGTATTAACGTACCTGTATCGTCAGCACTAGCCCGATACCCCCCCAGGATACTTTGAACCGATACGATATCGACAATCGATCCCGACCTTCCATTACCCGGATACAATCCTTTCCTTCTTCCTTCCATTCGAAATCGCAACCAAAGCGGCTAGCTGCAGGAACGTATTTCTCGATCGCTTTCCCCATACTTTCGGCTGCTTCCTTCCTTCCTTCCTGAACGAGGTGTGCCCATCGACTACGATTCTTTTATGAAACGCGGAACGCAACCTGCTTACAACGACAGAACAACCAGAGCGTGCCCTTACCACCTTACTAAACCAGTATCCCGAACCCTCACCAACAGCACCTCCAATTTAAACATCCATCCCTCTCCTTTTCCCTCCCGTCCGGAGCATTCCGCTGTTCGCGCCCGGCCGACGTTAAGAGACAGAGCTTGGTCTGGCATGCTGGATATCGATAATCCTCATCCATCTATCCGACAGCTCTTCCAAATCGCCCTTGCGCGAACACATGTGCACCGTTGCCTAATCCCGACGACAACCCTCGAACCATCCCAGGAACGTCGAAAGTAGCAGCATCGAAAAAAGGACAAGAGTCACCCCGACTATATACCTCACCCTTAACTCCGTCATACCGACAAACTTCGATACACGTACACTAACCCGCTCCGATATCCGCGGATAACCTTATTCATACGAACCTCGAAACATCTTTTAAAAAACCGCTCGACGACCTCATTCACAAAGAGCTTTCTGGGAGCCATCATTCCCGCCGATCATCTCATCTCTCCTTTTTGTTGCCTTTTCGCCCCGCGAGAAATCGCATACCTACACGCTTGCCGCGTTTAGGGCATAGTCAAAATTAAGCTATCCAAGATTCCGTTATTCGGGGCCTTTCTCGGGATGTGCATGGGCGGAGATGCACAAGAAGACTCGGCCGAAAGGCTGCGGTCGAAGGATATCGAGAGGACTCTGAAGCAGGATGAGAAGAAGATGGCAAGAGTGGTCAAGCTGCTACTTCTGGGGGCCGGAGAAAGTGGCAAATCTACAATCCTCAAGCAGATGCAGCTGATATACTCCCAAGGATTCTCGAAAGCCGACAAGGAACGATATCGTATCATCATATTTACGAATATCACGGAGTCGATGAGGCTTGTCCTGGAGCAGATGGACTTGTTTCACATTGCGTTTGAAAAGCCGGAGAATGAGGTATTTCTACACACCTAATTTTTGCCTTCTAAAACTAAACTATCCAAAATTTGAGATTCGCTAACTTTCGCCATCTAGCAATATGTCAGTTTGCTTATGAACCATCGGGAGCTGAGCAGAGGAGAAACCATGCCAAAAGAATATCTCGAGCCTCTGAGGTCGTTATGGCTGGACGAGGGAGTCCAACAAGCCGTCAAGCGAGGAAACGAGTTTGCCCTGCATGACAACCTCACATAGTGAGTTTGCAACATTGTTTCGGTTATATGAGCTGCATTACTAACTGATAAACCAGCTACTACGAAGAGTTGGACAGATTTTTCGAATCCACATATATTCCTAACGACCAAGACATTCTCAGATCCCGATTAAAAACGACCGGTATCACAGAAATAGAATTCGACCTCGGCCAGCTGATCTACCGCATGTTCGATGTTGGTGGACAGCGATCTGAGAGAAAGAAGTGGATACATTGCTTCGAGAACGTCACAGCTCTGCTCTTTCTGGTTGCTATCAGCGGGTACGATCAATGTTTAGTGGAAGACAAGGACGCTGTAAGTCATCATCTGTGCTCCAAATTTGAAAATAGTGAGCGGGAATGACCAATATCCGCAGAATCAAATGCAAGAGGCTCTCATGCTCTTCGAGTCCATCTGCAACTCGCAGTGGTTCAGCCGTACCTCGATAATCCTGTTTATGAACAAAATCGATTTGTTCCGCGAGAAGATCAGAATTTCGCCGGTCAAAAAGTACTTCCCGGATTACACTGGAGATTCGGATTCCTACAAGCAAGCTTCCGAGTTTTTCCACGACAATTTTAAGAGATTAAACCGAAACCCGGCGAAGGATATCTACGTGCATTACACTAATGCTACGGACACTGATCTTCTGAAGAAAACGATGAATAGCGTTCAAGATAGTAAGCTTTTGCAAATTACAAGTCTTGTTGCCTGATTTTAGCTAACGTTTCATCTAGTCATACTGCAAAAGAATCTTAATACATTGATCTTATAATCTGGCGACTTCCACCGGACTCTTGGCGTTAATTCCGATTGCGACGAGGAATTCTCTCCGCTTGACATCGGAAATTGAAGATCGCGGATCGGTTGTCACAATCCTTTATCAATATGGAGCGTGACATTCTTCAGCATCCACTTCCGACCCACTCACATTCCACCATTCCAATTTTACTCCTATGATCGGGATTTATTATTTCTTTCTAGCATGGTGTTCTGGTTGTTTAAGCTTTTCTTTCATTCTTGAATTATAGCTGTCATTGGGGGGCTGCCGTCTACTGTTTATTCTTCAAATCATTGTTTATCTTTTTATTATTATTGCAGCAGCGTCTCATTATCGACAATCTCATACGCAAAGCGAGATGCCCGTTATGATCCGGTTTTGTTTCTTTTAATCTCATATTTTCATTCTCTGTGCTGCAACTACCCGGTCCTTTCCTCAGGCGGGTCGACTTTTTTTCTTTCACCAAGGATTCATCTCTTTCTCTGTTCTCATGGCCGCATCAAAACTTTGCATAACTAGCACTGCACTGTCGTTACCGTGTTTTATATTTATCCGTCTGCTCAGCACGCAGACATACGGCAGGAGGCAGCACTGTTGATGTCACCGCCTGCTCCTACATAGTCTCCATCTGAAAATATTATTCTAGTAATCAAGCTTCCGTCCGTTCGCCGTAGATGTCTTTGAAAGTGTGGCTGGAGCGCCGTCGTGTACATGTGGTGCGTGTGTTGCGGCTGAGGTTGACTTGGTGCCAAGATTTTTCTGAGTTTGGATGAAAGAAGGGGAAAGCCAACAGCCGTCAACATCACCGTCACACCCTCTCCGCCACCCGTAGACGCCTCTCCGTCGTCTGCTCCCTCCGTCTCCCCCCGGACCCTCTTATTCAACTCCATCGCGGACTGGAATCCGCATCCGCATCGCACGCCAAATGTTCGCCTGCCCGACCCGGCGAGCTCTCGTTAGCTGTGCCCATCATGCTCCTCCCACGAGCCGTCGACTGATCTCCACGGCCACGGCCACCTCACTCCATCCTCAACCTCAGCGATCTGCCCGACGATACTCATCATCTTCCTCTTCATCAAACTCCAAACCCTTCGGACCTAATAACCGCAGCCTGGCTTCGAAGACCGGAGCATTCAGGAAGCGGGACCCACAGTGCGAAAAAGAACAGACGGCGCAAACCGTTGCGCCGCCCATACCTGGCCAGGTGTCGGAAGTAGAGGTTGCGAACGGAGAGAAGCCAGCAATCACCGAGGAGAGCCAGAAGATCCAACAGCAGAAGAACAGTCCTCTGCCCTTCGTTGCGAGGACGGATCATTTGCGCGCAAGAGGTACGATATCACGAGCTATTCTCTCCCTAGAGCGACGGACTGTGACTGACATTTACAAACTTTGAAAAGACATACACGCCTCTGCATTCTTTGCCCTCCACCGTCCAGTGTCCATCCGATTCCCGGTGCCTGGCGTTTACAGCACCGACACCTTCCAAAAGCTCTTCGAAGAGTCCACATCATCCTCTATCCTGGACCTGCACAAAATCCAGCAAGAGATTCAGGCTCGTCAACCTAGCCTTACGGAGGTGGACTCGCCATCTGCCGACCAGAGCGGTATCCTCAACCCTGATGAAGCCCGGGCATACGGTCGAAACGGATCCGTATCATCCTCGGAACAGAAATCTAGCGTAGCTAGCTCGTACATCAAGTTGCCAAACTCGCTGCTGGTTGGAGATTTCACCCCGTTCAACGCACCTCCCCCACCGGAACCTATTCCCGAGGAAACTCTCAAACTTGAACAGAGCACCTTTGAAAAGCTGCAAGGCATCAAGATCGTTTCTTCACAAGATGCGTCTACAAACGATCAAAACTACATTTTTGCATTCTTCCAAGAGGAACCAAAACGCCAGAGCTCTAGATTACGATACTTTATGAGCAGCAAGCGAATGACAATGTATGCTCTCAGCGTGAAAAGGCAGAGAAAGTTGAAGATGAAGAAGCACAAGTATAAGAAGTTGATGAAGAGGACTAGAACTTTGAGGAGAAAGCTTGACAAGCAGTGATCGGCTCCACTGTTTCATTCTCTGCTTTCTTTTCTCGCATGTCATTTTATTTGGTAAATCTGTATTTCTTACTCATTCATGGCGTATAGTTTTTCTTTGCCGTTTCCTTTTACTCTTCTCCTACGCCTTTTTTTCCCCCTTGGCCTTTAGTACAAGGCATATTGTGATCTGTTTTTTTTTCCATTAACGAACAGATGCGATTGATCGAAGCTGCTAAACTTGGTTTCTTCCCTCAATTTTATCTTATTCTTACTATTTTTCCTTGCGACATTTTATACGATAAACGGGGATTGATTACACGTGTAGACGTCTTATTGGGTTTTGAATTGTTCCTAGATTTACAAATTAATTGTATTTCTAATATTTTAAGTAAACACCGCTAAACACAAATGGATGATTATTTGGATGAGTTGGTTAAGATGAATTCTTATACTAAATCGATTGATATCGCCTTTTTAATCTTACTATAACATTACGACAGATATATTCCTGTCCCAGATATGTACGCCCGAAAACCATGCTAAATATCCTAAATATCGTCAACATGAACCCGCTAAACTCTAGCAAAAAAAAAAAAAGAGAAATCCAAAAAAAAAACTCAAAGAAGAGCCAAATCTCTTGCAGAGCGCTCTTCGCCCGAATATTCATACAACGTCGCTGTTCCCACACGTTACTCGGAGATAGATAGACAGAGAGCTCTACTTTTTCTCACGCATCCGATTTTTTCCCTTTCTTCGCATACCTCCAAACGTAATACCGCACCAAACTCTCGTATCCCACCGTATCCGCTGACCGCAACAACGCCGCGGCGTCCACGTTCAGCGGGGAATCCGGCTCGGGGCTCGTCAGGAGCGTCTGTATGGCCGTCATCGTGGACGAAATGGTGTACGCCGCCGACCACGCCGATTTCAAAAGGTCGAGACAGATTTCGCCCGTCTAAGAAACAGAAAAACTTTGGTGTTAGCAAGACATGTTTTCGCCCCATTTGCGAACCTCTATACGATCGGTTCGCCCTCGGCGATTTGTTTCGAGGGGCTCGTGATTTTTTTTTTTACCTTGATGTGCACGTTGGGATGGCACATTTTGGTTATAAATGTGATTGTGGGCGGAGCCAGGGGGTAATTGTCCGGTATGACAATGTCGAGATCCCACACTCCGCCTTCGTAGGGCGAGTCGGGTGTGCCGCGGAGACCGGCGCGCCAGTGGGAGAGGTTGCTGTCATCGACTGGGCCGAGGTAGGTTACAGCTGGGTTGTCTTCCTGACCGGTCTTGTTGAGTTCGAGGATCAGACGGCGGTTTGCGGAGGCGGAGGAGGACATTGTGGGCGCTGGGAGGGGGATTCTCTCTCTCTGGTGGTTGGGGGGAGTGTGGTCCTCGAGGTGAGGTTTGGAGGGTTTTTGGAGGTTATGGGAAGCTCGTGATGTGATGGCGCTGCGAGCGCGACATCGCCTTGGCAACGCAACGCGGCTGCTGTCCGGAATGCAACAGTTCAAAATTCAGAGAGATCGAGATTGTGAGGAATGAAGATGTTTATTAATCGAAAAGTACAGATTAAGATTCAAATTACGACAGATTATTCGCTAAAAGCTGATACTATGGGATATCATGCCAGTAACATGTCATTATATCACAACCGTTCTTGTGAATTGATCATCCTCGATACAACACTACGCCATAGCGGTTGGTGCCTCCCTACTTTCCTTATTACTCGACGTAGCTTTGGCAGTTTTGACACCCTGGCCACCGTACTCGAAGTCATATAACGGCTTCTTTGGTGGTAGTCTTTGCCTTAGAACCTTAGTTCTGATGTCGTATGGTATGTGTTTGATCTGGTACGTGGCGAACTCGCGGGTCGGTTTGGAAAAGACTACGTCGAGTTCTTCGAGTGTGAACTGTCGAGATTCTGGGAGGAAGAAGAAGACTAGAAAGAATCCGACAATGTTCCAGGCGCCGTAGTATGCCTGTATAACCTTTTTGTCAGCAGCTGTGTATACAAATATGCGTATATTGGCCCTGGCTGGTCTTGTTCCCAGCCCCACCTTATCAAGAGACAAAGCACCTGGGTGAGCTCTGGCAGGGAATGCGAAAATATACTTACGAAGGCACCGCTAGGGGTGAAAGCAGTTCTCAGCCGTGGCCAAGTAAAGGATAAAATCTGCCAAGTTGATATTAGCTCTCGAACACAGCTTTTGGCTAGCAAATGATTGATAACTCACAAAGTTGAACAACCAAGTGGTCGCAGTTGCGAGCGACATTCCGACCTCTCTATGTGTTAAAGGATAGACTTCTGCCGAATAAGTGAAGGGCACTGGGCCCTCACCGGGACTGTACACCACTTCGAAAAGATAGATACCTAGCGCGATCAACCCGATATGCGCTTCCGATGATTGGGGGATGTGATAAACCCCAGCGACAAAGAAAAGGCATAACGCCATCAAAGGAAATGTGACCAATAGTAAATTCCGCCGTCCGAATGTATCAATCGTATAGAAAGCAGGCAATGCGAACACCCAATTGATAATACCGGCTCCGAGGGACGCAAGAATACCGCTCTTCTCGGAAAACCCTGCCTCGACAAAGATCTGGGAACTGTAGTAGGCGATGACGTTAATACCGCAAAATTGTTGCATAAACATGGTAATCGTCGATGCCAAACAGGCACGCATCACACGGGGAACTCTGACGAAATCTAGGAGCAAATTTCGTCCTTTCCGTGATTCCTCCTCGGCTTTGATGGCGTAGTGCATGTAAAAGACGTCCCGGGCGGCTTGGATCTTATGGTTTCGGAGTCGAAGTAATGACTCATAGGCATTCTTCACTTCACCGCGTTTGAGATACCAGCGGGGTGATTCCGGTGATATGTATATTTGGGAACAGACGATGATTGGAGCGACAACGGTGGATCCGAGCATGAGTCTCCAGCCGACGTCTTCGGGGAGGCTATAGAATGCGACGGACATCAGGTTACCCAACATGATTCCGAAGGCCGTCCACGCTTGCCATTGCATGACGAGAGCGCCTCTGATATTTGCCGGGGCGGTTTCCGCGGCGTACACCGGCACAGTAGCAGATTTTGGCCCGATACCGAGACCGAGGACGAATCTTGCGATGAAGAGTTGTTGCCAGTTGTAGGTGAAGGCTTCCCAGATGGATGCAATGGCGGCAATGACGCAGGACCAGAAGATTGTTCCTCGACGACCAAGCCAGTGGTTTAGAGGTGCAGTTAACCAGCAGCCAAGGACAGCACAGCATCTGTTGCAAAAAATGCAAATGTTAGAGAATTTTTGTATGAAAGTTAAGCAGTTAGTTCAAGAGTTCTTACAAATATGGGGCTCCGTTTACAAGCCCAGTAAGTAAATCATTATCCTGAATACCGAAGATTCGAGTGTAGAAAAGCTGGGCTCCGTTGACAACGGTCTCGTCCATACCTGCAACCAGAAATCACATCGTCAGTCAGGAAGAGGTATTCAGTATTCTGTAACTGGAGAACATAGTAGTCAACCTACCTTGAACGACCGCGGCCATGGCATTCGCAATAGCAAGGAAGTATAATTGCCACGGGTGGTGCCATTTGTGTGTGGTTTCCTTCTCTATCCAATCCCTCTCCTCGTTGGTCAAACCAGGAACCGAAGTGTACTCCCTTGGATTCTGCGCCACCATGGCACCTCTGATAAACACCTCTCTATCTTCTTGTAACCCATATTCCTCGACGAAATTCTCCGCCAACTTGACAAGTTTATCTTGAGGAATACCGGCAAGAGGGTTCTCTAATCTCTTAGAGATTTCTTTCATTTTGTCGACATCGTTTAGGTCGTTGCTGTCAATCGGGACATGGTCTCCGTTCGATGCTCCGTCAATATCACTGATCCGTCTCTTCCCCGAGGACGTATCGGAGAATTTCTCATCATCTCGACTTGTAGACATTTTCGCTCTTTAATTTGTAATCTTTTCTTAACCCGGGAGCACTAGCTATGTGTTCTGCCCTTTTTGTTTTAATATCAGTGGTGGTGATTTTCGCGTTGTGTCGGGTGCCGCATCGAAATACTTTGCAGTGGTATTGGCAAAAGCTTATTTCGGACACAGCTCCTATGAAGCTTGGAAAGAGGGTTGTCAATATGATTGACCAAGAAGGTTGACCAAGAATATACAAGACGGGCTTGGACAGGCTAAGCTTTTCACACGCAGGGTCGGCAGTCGGGCCTCTACGTTCGATATATATGTTTTTCGAACGCGCACATCTTGCTCGTCGGAACTGATTGACTTTCTACGTTACAAGGACGGACCAGGGGAGGGTTTGCTTCACGAGCAGCTGGAACGAGAAAAATCACAAGGAATCCTTGACGTTATGACGTGCCGCCAGAAGCTTCTTTCAATACAAGAAGAAGAAGCTTTTCTACAGATCCACTATTCCTTAAGATCTTCTCCTTAACCCCGTTGGAATTTGCGAATCTGGGTTCTGTGGTGGAGAGCTCGGACACGAATCCCAGGAAAACCTTCTCGATATCTCGGTCTGCAATCCTAGGCAGTCAACCATGCGGCATTGCACTTGGGAGCGGAGTTTAGACCCGCCCAATAAAATCCTCGACGGAGGTAGAAAATGTGGAGTTTCAAACGTCAGTCCTGATGATAAGAAAGGTGAAATACCCGTGAGATAGGAGAACAGAAATCGCAACATTTGGTGTCGATCTGGGGCCCCCGCACTTTTTCTGGGAGGGCTCATGCGCCATGTCGCATGTTGTGGATATTCAATATTGTCGTGTTGGAAAATGGGGGAATGCGACATGACGTCATGATGTGAGCTTTATTACATGACGTCGGCAATCGGCAGTCAGATCAGACTTTTCGGGAATGGGATTCGGAACCACCTAAGGCAGAATGCTGTGTAGCTTGGAGATAACATTCCGTTCCTGTTTGTGTTTTGGTGAGGCTGAAATGCCGAGAGTATTTGGTGATAGTCTTGTCGAAGAAGGTGTATACTGCTTGTTTCGACTATTGTATCGGTTCCAAACTGAATTGAAATGTAAAAAGGATAAACCGCTAGCTGAAGTACCAAGGTAGGCTGGGATTCATTAATGACCGGTTTTAACGCTATATTATAGTGATTCGGACTTGGGGAAAACAGTGTCCTAAGAAAGTAGTCTCATCATTTGGGCAACGGAGAGTCGAAAAATGAACTCCACCATATCGTAAAAAAGGAGTGCAGCGACAACTCTCCAGCTCGTGTATACTCTGGCAATTTCGGCGTAACATTTATTGCTTCATGTTGCTCTTTGCGGTATCTACAGCAAGCTCAATCTTCTCGAGGAGCTTTTCAAGTTCTTCAAGCTCGTTAGTGGCCGATTCGAGGTCCGAGACATCAGTCTCCAAGTGACCCATCACGTCTCTGTTTGCCCCATGAACCAGTCTTATAAGTCGCTGAGTATCTCGACTCGGTGGCTGCAGAGAATGAGTTTTGATTTTCGAGATGTTTTCAGAACTTGTAGTGGGAGCCTTTGTATCGATCCTAGATACCAGGGTATCGTCTTCCTCCGTAGTCTCAACTAAGACTGTGACCCCGTATGTTTGGTTTATTTGATCGTCGCGATCGAGTTCTTCGAGAACTTCACTAACATCGCGATGATCTACGCCCAATCCAACCTCGACAAGCTCGGTTTGTAGATAACGTTCAATCGATTTGGAAAGGGAAGACTTCTTCAATCTCTCATTTAGCGAGCGTAATTGTATCATTCTCCAGGCTCGCCACAAATTCCCGGGGTTGCCTGAAGAGTTTGGGCTGATACAAGAAGGGTGGTTGACACTATCCAACCGACTCAGAAACGGATGGAGGTTCCGTTCTATATCATCGAATTTTCTTGAATCTATAAGTGCTGGGATCTATTCGATTTTACTTTAGCGGTAGCTTTCCCATGATTAATCATTGTTCCAACATACCGCGATCGACTTAAGCTCCTCCCAACCCTTTTCGTCTAGCGTTCTTTTAAAGAATATCCAAAATCGTAACAGCTCACTCGCGAAACTTACGAATGGAATGATGGGTTTATCCCTGGTGGTTTTGGCTCCGGTTGTGGAGAGTAAGTTGGCTCCATTGGGGAGTTTGATGGCATCTACTCTCTATTGGCCCAGATATTAGCTTTGAATACGACAACGATAAAAGCAATATTGAAGAAGTCGATAATACTCTCAACTCAGCTTCAATGTATATTCCTTGGAGGTAGCAATCCTGCATGCGTAGGGGTGGCATATAGTAGGTTCTGCTACCGTGGAGTCTGATTCCGTTGATATCCGGTTCGATAGACCAATTGTAGAATATATCCCGACCATTACTGCTGGGTAAAAATTTAGTTGGACGAAGGAAGCATTACTAGAGCAGATTTGGGGTAATACTGGAATATAACAGCTGAGGCGAAGTTCTTCAGCTCGACGTCGGGGCTATCCATCTCATCGAGGGATCCAGTTAGGATGCAAACGTTCTCGAACTTCAGGGGATGCCTCATTCTCGCTCTTCCGAAGTCCATAATGTCTGATTTGGTGTGATAATGTGTGCTTGGCTTGGCTATCTCAAAAGGAAGGATCGAAGTTATCTGGAAGTCAGTGACTGGGGATTGGGGTTGAGGAAAGAGATGATGAAAGTCCAAGAGGTTAAAGTCTACAGACTAAGATATGACTTAGCTGAGCTGAGATTAATATGGAGGGCTTACGCAACTGTCAGCCCTAACCACAACAACTAGAACGACGTTTAACCCCCCAGATAGATGGGCCTTCACAACAATATTGATAGAATTATACGTTTTGTCGATGTCTTTTGAAGACCGTTCTATTCTTGACATCTTGAATTGCGATACATCACGATAGGGAAAAGAGTGTCTAAAAGTGAAAGAGATTTTGTTCTAACGATGGGTATGATACACCTTCTAAGCAAATGTACGAAAAATTGCGATTTTAAAATAATTTTTGGTGATGAAACATGTACACCAACTATATATACCACCTATGCGGGATATATTTCGTGTATTGAGCTGGAGCGCCAATACTGCTGTATCGAAGCCGCGGGAGGCCTCTTTATATCTATCCATGTTCGCACGACAATTATTCAGGTTATGATAGATATTTGGGTTTTAGGTTGGCATCATCGTTGGCTTGGGAAGATATAATGTACCCCAAGTAATCGTAACAGGCTGATTCGTCGCTTTCGTATATGCTGTTTCCAGCTCGTTATGATTCTGACGCTTGAGCAGAAAGAGTCCGATGAAAATGCCAACGGTACTGCCTAAAAGAATGAAGAAGATAAAGACGGAGATTATTATTTGTCGCCATCGTAAAAAAAAGGTGTCCGGTTGCGCTTGTGCGTCGGGGAGTATCGATTTTGCCGGGTACGCGGTGAGATCAATAAAGCTGTCATTCGTGCTCGAGTTGGAGGATCCGAGGCGGGCATGGGATGCGGCTCGAGGTCTTGTGTTGAATGTGGTATTTTGAGGGATAGGCATTTTGGTCGTCCCGAGATTGCGTGGTATTTATGGAGAAGTGTGGAGCGCGGTCAATTGCAATCGTGGTAGCTGGAGTACTGGGGTACTTGAGACTGGGGATGGGTTTGAATGCCAACTGTGAATATAAAATATGTTCTTGGTCTTCTTGGATATTCCAAACCTTCGTTTATAGATATATATATATACACATATATATTCTGGGTTCCTGCTAGCCAAGTACTTGGTATGTAACATCTTGCGCTGAGGTTCATGGTATATTCAACGGTTCTGCAGCTTTCTGCTGTAAAAGATGTCTATAAGCCGTGCAGACATAGGGCTTGTGCTTGAAACCAAACGGCCGCATCGTGGCTGTGGGGGGTTACAATCGTGGTAGATAAAAATACTGTAACCGTGGTTACTTGCTATATCTGAAAGTAAAACCGCTCAAAATGGTTTACCGAGCTCTTATCGATGTCGTCTCAGGGCATTGGAGAAATGTCCCTGCATTCTGCAATTTCGTGTCCTGGAAAAACGTGAAGCGCGATAATCCTTTTAAGGGTTCAGTAATCATATGCCAAGGTGTTTGTTTCGTTTTGCTACCCAAATAACGGTGTAGGGCGGCGGGTAAACTTGCCGTTGCATAAATTTAGATCATGGTGGCGGATGCATGGGACATTTTGATCTAGTCTTGGCACTATAAATGGATGTGTAGCGCATGCAATGATGACAAGCTCCTTTCATCGCAGTCAATCCCATATACTGTATTCGTGTAGCGAGCTTGTCTCGTGAGAACTTTAATTGCTGCGGGCTTCCTGAAAAGGGGTATAGAATGAAACTAGTCTAGCTTTATTGGGTATCATGAATTTATACTTGTACATGTTCTTCCAGTTTCCCGCACACAAATACATGTTTTAAGATTCAGCCGGAACGCCAGAAAAAATGCTAATTGTGGTAGAAAATTGCGAGGTTGGTTTCAGCTTTTAACGCTAGTCTTCGCCATTGTCATGTCTCCACTCTATAGGCACGACATCCTTGATGTCATCAAAGAAACCATTCGTCGCGTTGGGGTGTGAACAGAAACCTATGAGAGCAGAAGGTAGCGTCCAATCCTCAACGATATCTGGTCTGGTGTAGAAAGACATCATAAGGCCCGCTTCAGCGTGCCATACATTGTGACCTGAGGATATCTTAGCGAGACAGCACATTTTTGAACTTCAATTTGAGAAAACTTACAGTGAAAAGCCCACATTCCTGGATTATCGGCGATAAATCTGATGAGGACATATCCGAAACCCTCTGCAAAGTATAAGTTAGTTTGGGGCTGGGGATAGTAATACATCTGGGCATCACCTGCTTACCTAACGTAACAGTGTCTCTTACTAATCGGCCTTCCTGTGGCAGATTTTGATAATCGGACATATTGAAGTACCCATTGCCTGCTGCCATGACCCAAAACTTATGGCCATGCAGATGCATGGGGTGGTTCCCGTCGTCGTAGTTGTCTATTAGTAGATCCACTACCTTTACGCCGTCGACCTTTAGTACCATCCCTTTCTCCACCTCGAAAAGGTCGTGCATCACACCCTCAGCTGTTTTTTCTGATGCTAACTTGTCTCTTTGTAGGGTCACCCGATTCAGAGCTGGGTTTCGTAAATCCTTTTTCCAGCTTGAAGTATTGAAGAACCCCCTACTCAGAGAGTAGTTGCCAATTTCAAAGTTGCTCCTCAAGTAGAATAGGAGTTCGGGCTGCGGAGCTGGCATTGGGATTGCTGGTTCTAACTTCCCATCTATATCTTGACAGATCAATGCGATATTGTTATCCCACGGCGTCGTCGTTGGATGTGAAAGCATGTCAGCAGCGGCATCAGACGCCACTGACTTAGTTGTTGATGTAGTTTGTGAGGAATAGCGAACTATGGCTTTGACTTCTGGTTCAACCACTGCTTCGGGGTCGGAAAAACAATGATTGATCATTCTTGCTCTTAACCAAAACTCGGAGGCTGTTGTCGAATTTGCATGAACAATGGCACTGTACCGTTGTGCCACGTTGATATTCAATTTGTGATACGAACCGGGTACCAATGGCGTGCCATCTGCTTCGATAACTTCCATGGTATGCTCGTCTAATCCGAGTTCAAATTCCGCGAATGCACCAACATTAATGAATCGAAGGCGGTGCGAGTCTCCGCTTTTGAGGTGTATTTCTGCGAGTTCAGCGTTGGTACTGTTGCAGTCATACTTCTCGCTGATGTTTGAGCAATCGCGACTAGTGGTGTTTTGTCAGATTATTTGATCTTAGAAGTGCATTTGCTAGGTGTTGTCAAATCCAATTTGGGAGGCCTTACACATTTCTGCCATTTATTAAAGCACCGTCTGGAATGGGTTCGGCATTTTCGTTATCTGGTGCCAAATATTGATATAGTCTGTTTCTACTGAGCTCGTGGTAATGATCGTGTAGCATGACAATTTGGTCCGTTTTGTATCTCTCCCTCCCAGGCTCCCTCGGCGAGTGAATGACCAAAGGGCCAAACAACCCGTCTATGTATTGTGTCGAGAAATGCGAATGATACCAGTACGTCCCGTATTGCCCTGTTGTATTTAATTCATACGTAAAACTCTCTCCCGGTGGGATAGGGCACTGGGTTACGCCTGTAGTGCCATCCATCCAGTTGCTGCCGTTATGGAAGAGCCCATGCCAATGGAATGCCGTCGCATTGGTCGCCCGATTGTGAATCGTTACCCTTACGATATCGTTTTCATTGCATTCTATCAGCGGGCCCGGAAACTGTCCGTTTATGAGAACCATGGGCCGCAGAACGCCGTCTGGATTCGCGATGGCATCGCCAATTGTCCAATCGTATTCCTTGACGATTGGTCTGACTCGGATCCTGCTCCAGTCGGGCGGTGATAGAATGTATTCCGAAGGATTTCTCATAAAACTCCTCGAACCGTCGAATAAAGTGGCATTATACTCAGGACTCGAAGCATTCTGCGACCCATTGTGGTGCAGTGGCGAAAATCCCTTAAATATTCTCAACCGTGCGGCATATCGGAAGGACCCATCGAATCTGGTGAGAATCGCCCCGACGGTGATCGTTAGGATCCCGGCGACTAGGAGCAGTAGAACAGATCGGAATAAGGCTCTTCTTTTGATTTCCATGTCTTCTGATGCCTTTGAAGTTTCTCCTACTCCGTCCCCGTCCTCCTCATCTTTGTGTTGTGCGACGGATGCCGAAGCCTTCAGCGTGGACGCCATAGCTATCGCGGGCGCGCATGCGCATGGTATAGAAAACTAGCTAGCGTACTCGAGCGCGATTACGCCGATTTGCAATAGTTCTTCTGTGGTTGGCCAAGTTGAAAAGGTGGAAACCGGGTTCGAGAATCGGCTTCCTGGGTCAGCTTTCAGCGCATAGGTGTCAGCAGAGAGCAAGAATGAAAGGTGCGGGAGAGTTACTTGGCTGGCCGTATGCGAGAGCGATATTGAGAACAAGCAGGCACTTTCAACAGTTCGCCCGGGAGTTTAGGACCACGACTTTGCCAGGCACCAAATGTCGTTACCGATAACTCCAGCTGAAGGAGAAGTTGTAAGGCTCATGTTTCGAGAGATTCGCAGATTGGCGGCACATGTCATGCAGGTCAGCGATATTTAGAAACAGCCTGGCGATGCATGCAACCTGCAACACACACACACATTTCCATCCCGGCGCAGTGCGACGATTGGAGGTTGGTGCCTTGGCTAACCTTCCCGTTCAGGTAGTCTTGGGACAAGGGCCAATCACCGCCGTCAGATGGCCCCGTGTCGCGTACCCTGTGATCTTCCTGCTGAAGCAAAAGCTTGTCCACTCGGTTGATATGGTGGCCTCCCGCTTGACCACCATATCATGATCCCATCTCGATGTAGAATGTGCATTCGTCGAGTCCTCAATGTAAGTCTGCACCACCCCTGAACGTCACCGTCGCAAGAGGAAGCTTCCATATCCAGCGAGCGGGAGCTGGCGTTTGCGTGCATACAACTCACAAGGATATCGCTACAGTGAAATCGCCATATCGCTCGACCACAGATCTCCGGAAGAGGAGTGTGAGTTGCAAAATACAGTCCGGATAGGCAGGAGATTCCACTGTCGAATATGAAGGCCCTCACTTGAAATGGTTCAAGCTTCATTTCGGAGGCCTACGTGGGCTGGCGGTCGTCGAGGGGAGCCGAAAGATACTACCTTTTA
This sequence comes from Dactylellina parvicollis, assembly GCA_036971385.1. Classification (NCBI taxonomy): domain Eukaryota; kingdom Fungi; phylum Ascomycota; class Orbiliomycetes; order Orbiliales; family Orbiliaceae; genus Dactylellina; species Dactylellina parvicollis. Next base: position 613,466 of record JAJTUD010000006.1, read on the forward strand.
TATTCAGATTGCCGTCCTAGCCGTAGCAGTCGTGATATTTGCTTCGAGTATAGGGCTAGTGTTCTGGGTTAAGAAGCCGAAAATCTGGCTCTATAACTGGACCGCTGAAACGTCAGTTTAGACTTCCTTATTGTCACTTTTCTCGCCGTATCTTTCTAGTCTTTTATATCGTGTCGGAGATCGGGGCTGGCCATAGACATACAAAATGTTGACAAAAGTTCTACTCCTCCTTAGCCCCTTCTTTCCTCTCGCATTAGCAGAGCACCCCCTTTCTCCCGTTAGTTATGTTCAGGGGAAATCGTTCAACCGCTTTATAACGATATGGCTCGAAAACACCGACTATAACAAAGCTGCTGGAGATCCAAACCTATCCTTCTTTGCAAAGAAGGGCATCACTCTGACAAATTACTTTGCTCTGACACACCCGAGCGAACCTAACTATATCGCGGCTGTACGTCTTCAAGGTTCCGGATTCCCAAACTCGCATGAGACCGATGTGCTCATATTGATTGTATAGGTTTCTGGAGACTATTATGGAGTCGATAATGACGACGATAACATCCTCCCTTCAAATGTCTCTACTGTTGTCGACTTGCTCGAAGAAAAAGGCATCAGCTGGGCAGAGTACCAGGAATTCATGCCATACACCGGTTTTACTGGCGTCTCCTTCAAAGAACCAAAGACATACAAGAACGGATATGTCAAGAAACACAAGTGAGCCCCAAATCCCTTGGACCAGGCGCAAGATATCCCAAAGACGAAATTCTAACATATCTCTGAACCTTCAGTCCTCTAATCATGCACGCTTCTGTTGCGAACAACCCAGAACGCAGAGCATGTGTCAAGAACTTTACGTTGTTCTACGAAGATCTCAAGAATAACCAGCTTCCGCAATGGGTATGGTTCTACAGTTCATCTGATCAAAGTCAGTGTATTCTAACAGAGTTCTTTTACATAATATAGCTATTCATTACCCCGGATCAGCAGCACAATGGTCACGAGTAAGTCGAAAACTCATTTTATCCCGGAAGGAGTATGACACGGCAACTAATGTAATTGCGAAATAGTACGTCTGTAACGTATGCGGGGAAGTGGCTGCGGGGATTCCTTGAGCCACTGCTCAGCGACCCAAACTTCATCAACAACACCCTTGTCCTTGTCACCTTCGACGAGAATGAAACATACAGCAAACAAAACCGGGTTTTTAGCATCTTGCTCGGTGATGTTGTCCCTGAGAATTTGGTTGGGACCAAGGATGAGGGATACTACAGTTAGTGAAACCTCTCGCGATTTTTTCTATTTGAGACATTTCTTACTAATTTCCTTCCTAGATCATTACAGCGAGCTCTCAACAGTACAAGCGAACTGGGGATTGAAAAACTTGGGACGCTACGATGTTGGAGCTAACGTCTTTAGCCTCGTCGGGGAGAAGACTGGCGATTCGCTCCGAAGTGTTGATATCACCAAAGTCTTCAACAATGAAAGTTATCCAGGTATCTTTAACTCTCATTGGAACCGATGGGCACCCCTTCCCGCTCCGGATACCGACGCATCTTTCAGTGGAAGAACTGTTCTAGAGTCTATAAAGAACATCTGGGGCAAGTTCCAGAGCAAGAGTGTTTACATGGGTGCTCCATTGAACGTTCCAACACTTCGGAATCCCCCAGTTTATCCGAGAACCTATCACAAAAAGAGGAACAGTGAATGAGCTCCTATCTAGAGGAATGCCGGATAAATTTTCTGGGCTGTTAATGCTTACTTGCAGAATTCTGAGAGCCCAAGCTTTTACAAATCGGAGCTGTCTTCTTTAACCTCATCATACCCGATATGCCCACGACAACTGAGAACTTACAGGAAGAAGAAGGTGACGAAGAATATTTGATTTTGTGTAACATTAGATGGATACCTTTTTGTTTGATTGATAATAGAACTCTACATAATTCTGGTTTTATCCAAATAACCTGGTGTGCTGTCAACGCTAAATTCATTTAGAAATCACGGTCCGGGAAGTAATACATAACGGACGTACACTCATTTTATACAAGTACGAGTAAACTTATCTGACCTCCGGATCCGCAGTACCGACGGGTTTTCTGGGGACCTTTATGGACTTCTTTACAGTCCCGTCCAGCTCTGCTAACGGAACGTCTCCTTCGAGCTCTGGAGCCAATCTTCTATCATCTATTTCGGAGATAGGCGCGCCAGGACCCAGTTCAGCCTTGTAAACATCGTTCTCTTGGAGTTCCGGTAGTTTCGGGTACGGCGGTCCCCAGGGTGCCCGATGTCCTCTCCTGTGCAAGCAGTAGAAGATAGCGAACAAGCTGAGACCGAAAGCCCCGACAGCTCCAACGGCGATACCAGTTATCGCGCTTTTCGATAGCGTCTTGTTAACGCTGGGTGGAGGTTCGTTCCCCTTGTATAGTTTCGTAGCGTAAAATTTTTGGTTGCAGTCCACCTGTTGGTCCCATAGCTGAAGAGTTTGATTTATGAACCGATTGCAGTCGAAACCGGGGCTGTTGATAGTAAATTCGGAAAAATTGGTTGATGCTTCTAGTGCCGGAAAGTCGACACTAGAGAAACTGCCGTTGATGACAACGCCTGCTCCTACCGCTCTGAGTACTGGAAATCCGTCGAGGTTCGTCCAGGGTCCGTCGCCGACAATGGTGATATGATTATCAATCCATTCCAGCTTGGGAAACGAAACGCTCGTCAGGTTTGCAGCGCCGATGATTTCGATGTAGCCCCTTAGCTGGCTCTGTTGGATTCCAGTGCGGTTGGAAGTGGGCTCTAGAGACCCGATGGAAGTTAGGTTGGGGAATGCAAGACGCTCAAAAAAATTGTACTTCGCGTCAATGTTGCCCGTGATACGGCTCAACTTGGGCACGTGTAGATTGGACACAGCTGTCAAGATGACCGCGTTGACCTGTTCGAGCAGGGGCAATGAAACGTTGGCACCGGCATCTCCGCCGTTCTCTCTAAATGCAACGTAGCCGGTAACGTTCTGAATCGTTGGGAGGCTGATGTTGCGAAGGTTGGGATTTTCGATGATTTGGACATTTTGAACATTTCTGAAAATTATCGGCGCCAGGCTGCTAAGTCCGGTGTTCCAGACGACAAACTGTCGCGAGAAATCGTTCCCGAGCGAGTTGACGTTGGAGCTGAATTCCAGCGATTTGAGATTCGGAAGGTCGTCAAGTCTGAACGAGCCGAGATTTGCAAGAAGGGGCATGCTGAGGACCGTCAAGGGCGAGCCACCAACATTGAGTCCCTCACCGATGTACGTAAGATCCGGTGCCACTAGTCTTTCTAATGATTCACCTCCAGCGACGAGGGAGCCTCTAATCGTAGATATCCCTTTTATCGTAGCATTGACGATGACATTGTTGGTTGTGAGGTTGGTATAAATGTAGAGGTCGCCCTCTAGCGTAGGACATACTTCTAGGGCATCGAGGTCGGCTTGGCTATTAGCTGTTCGAGATTCATCGTAGCAAATTGCTGGTAGCTGTGCATAAGCCGTGATGATATTGAATGATATGATGTATAAGAAAGCTAAACATCTAGGTGTTGTTCTGGGACTGTATCGTTTAGGTATTCGCATGGTGTTGAGTGATGTTGGCCTTGGTATGCAGAAGATTGTCCGCTAGAAACCCAGCTTCAGATGTTTTCCAAATGAACTATCTAATTATTATGGGCAAAAGCCGGCGAGGCCGTTTTTCAGGAGCCGCAAATATATATATAATGTCAACCATATGTCAAGCCAGGCGGCCGGCGCGCAGCGTGAGTGGGAATTCATAGCAAGGCAACAGGATCTATTGGTTCTCAGTATCAACCTCAAACAGAAATGGCCCGCGTTAAACGTAGCGTTACAGGCTAAAAGTTGAAGGGTTCAGGAAGAGGAATCGGCTCAACTGCCGAAGTACGATGATACAGCTTTGTGCTAGGCTCACTCAAAGTCCATCCTTGAATACCTTGTCTCCTGTTTCCACTCCGCATTCCATCAACGCAATGCGTGCGAAGGCCTGCTGGGCCAGGCTGGGAGGTCTGGGCACGAGATAATCGGAACCTGTATTTGAAACTAGCACCAACTGAGGAACAGCACGTTGATAAACAGGGTAATTTGACAGGATGATGAGATAGTGGCGAGGGTCTGACAGGAATAGGCAAATTGGGCCCGAAATATATAAAAAGCAGGGCTGTGCAACTTGCTTGGCAATTGAATGTCTTGGGATTTTATTTTCATCAATTACTGACAAAAGGTAGTTGCTGCCTCAATCACTACGAGGTAATATTCGGTGCCATTAACAGGCTTCTATGTGCCTTGCTAAAATCTGCACTATAGTTTTGCCGCTATTTCTCGCTATCTCCACGGCTGTGGTGTTAACATACTATTACAAGAGAGATGTTAAAGTTAAAGACACCCACCGGTGTAATACCGAAGCTTATGCTCGAAAAATAAACTGGCGATATAGGATTACATTCTTAGATGAGAATGAATTGAAGCACGAAAATTTTCATAGAAATAAAGAGCTCTATATATATAATAAGGGTACAACTATCCAACAATAGTAATAATAACTCGTTATCAAGCGCAGGCGCGCCGTAGAAACAAGCGGTGACTTGACTTTAGATACCTCACACCATTTATCAAATAGTTCTGAGATTCTTCAATCATATTCAGATTAGACTTCCTGCTCCGACAACTCGACCATCTGCCTTTATGGTTTGGCAGCCCAGAACATACGCCTTCTTCATAATTCGACAATTCGTGTTGTCGGCTGCCAGAAAACCATGTAGTAAATTTTGATTTTTCCAGCTCGGAGCTGGTCTTGTTGAACCTGACACTGGTAATCAGAGCTAACTCTCCGTGTAATGAGCTTTCTTAAGCTGTCAATATCGTCAACACGAATATCGCAACAAATGAAGCCATAAAGATGTTTCGTAGAATTGATAGAAAAAAAGTATGCTTTAGATCTTTCCTCGCACAACTGTGGATGAATTTCTCCTTTTTATAGTATGCATATATACTGATAGATGGTATATGAGATATATGAGGCATATGAGGTATATGGTCCGCCAGAACTATGCAGTTTGTGGGTCGAATAGTTTGCTACCACGCGCTCTGTCGCCATTGGAAGGCTTCAGGGAGGGTAAGTCGATAGATATCCCCCCCACACAATGGACAGAGAATAGACTGAGGTATTTTTCCAGTACACCGGATAGGAAGTTTAGATCCAAGGGGGCATTATGGTGCTCGTAGTTTCCATTATTGTCTTAGTTGGTAATCTGTGATTCGAAGGGTAGTAGAGTAGGATGTATATGGCTTAGGTTAGACCTATGCCGCATGGAGGTGGTCGGGGTCTGTGTATTTAGCATTATTTAATGTGAACCATAGGAAGTTTAGCAACGTTGTTTCCATGTTTTGTAAAGCAAGAGAATGGGTTCACGGCCGGAGCAGCAACAATATACTATAACGGCTGCTCCGCCGCAGAAGCACATTAACTCTTCCGCTATTAGCAGCGTTGAATAGATGAGGTTTGTGTAGTTCCGTGGTAGGAGGGATATATGAAACTCCCATTATATTAGTTTAGTCCTTGATAAAAGGAAGATAGGGTTTTATGTAAGTGATGTGTAGAGAAGAAAGAGGAGAAGGAAATATTTTCACTGTTCGAAACAGTCGACGGGGTATTTATAGCCTCGAGAATGACTGGGAGATGTCGCCTTCGGTGGCATGCGAAGGTGAAGACAACTGCAACGAAGACTACGAATAATGGACGGAAGGTACCGGAAAATCAATCTCGTTACTAGGGCTCTATTGCGGCTAACAACAACAGCTCCCTGCTGGAAGACCTGTGTAAAGCCTATAGCTTGAGCAGGCAACATCTAAACATTGGGATCTACCATTTGAGCCATAAGTCATAGCTCGGGGTCTAATGCACCGTTCGGTCCGAAACCAAATGCTGGATATGCGTATTCTTATATATTTATGTATACATGAAGGATGGAGGAGGATGATTATCATCTGGTACCTAAATTTCGAGTTTTGAATTCTCGAGCTCTCTTCTCAATCTTTCTTGAAATGGGCGTATCCGTTGACAGAAAAGAGATAATTAATCTCTCATGTATCGTATACGCGTACCGGGTCGAGAGAATCCATTGCCTATGTATGTCCTCTATAGCTTGCAAATTTTATATCTAAAGTGAGTTGCTATACATTTAGACAATTCCGATATATATCGGGGTCACCATATGTATGCATGCTTTCAGTTCTCCGTGCCGGCTTTACAGTATAGGTGCCTTTAAGAGTCATTATCTCGTCTCTGACTGTCACATTCTAGAATCAAACCTGGTCGCTCTTCAGTTCGAGGGTCTGGATTTTATTACAACTCTAGATGCCTACTTATATGTGTTCAACCAACACCACAATCCTGCTAAGCTCCTCTGCCACTAAATCCGGCCGATCCTTCTGCACGAAATGCCCGGCCCCGGTAGCAATCATCCCCTTGGCCCTCCCCTGATCCGTGATTTTCAGCAACCCCTCATTATATCGGCCCCAAGCCACATTGGTATACTTCATGGCCACTTCTCTCGTCATCCCCTTCATCCTCAAACTTTCCTCCGCAAAAACGTCCCAATCGTGTCCGACGATGGTGACAAAAGGTCCAGCTTCCAATTCACCTCCTGATTGCCCACCATCTAAAAGTTTGGGAGCAATCAGCTTTGGCTGGTAAGATCGTGGTAACAAAGTCGTAATATTCCCCCTCCAGAACCCCTCTTTATTCACCACTTTTGGATGAAACAGCCTGCCCATACCCTCCCTTGCCGCGCGGATATCCTCCACCGTTATTCCTTTTGGTAACGTATCCTTATCAAACCCGGGTAAATCGGGATTGGGGTATAAATCTACAAAATTGGTATCCGTCATGTACGAATCCAGCAGTAAAAGCCCCGAAACAGTGGCCGGATACTGTTGAGAGTAATATCGAGCTACGGGACAACCGATGCTGTTCGCCATGAGAACGAGCGTGGTTTCCTGGAGCGGTGTCTGATGTAGATCGACCGATACATGCTTTAGCAGAACGTGAAGATCGCGGACGACGGAGATGAGGTCGTGGCGGTGGCCTTCAGGTAGTGTGGGGTCCGAGTCCTGGGGATCCGGATCGGTGGTTAAACCTTGACCGTAGCGGTCGTAGGTTAGAAAGGAGGGGTGATGGGTGACATGCAAGCTTAAGAAATGGGTGATGCATGGCCACCAGTGGGACTGCGGGAGACCAAGCCCGTTCAAAAAGACGATGAGAGTTTTGGAGGTGCCTTTTATGAATGCGCACGAGAGTGAGGCGGTGGGTTTGTGAGGGAGAGTTATGGAGAGGGAGCGGGCTTTCGGTGGGAGGGGAGGCTGGTCCGTCATTGTTATGGTATATCACATGAGCTGCCCGTTGATGCAGGTACAGAATGTATACTATGCGGGTGGATATATATTTTATGTAAAGCCGTTTTTCTTTCTTTCTTTCTTTCTTTCTTTCTTTCTTTCTTTCTTTCTTTCTTTCTTTCTTTCTTTCGTGCTCTCACAGCTCTATCGACTCGTCGAGAGCTTCTTGATCGAGCTCCTCGCAGACTTCAAGTACGAGGTAGAGACTCTCCATGCACCCATTGACGGCAACTCGTAACATACGAGCAGTGGTGGCCTTGTAGTCAATCACGAGCACCTCAGCAGCGTCTGGGGAGACGGAGAATGACCGTTGGACGAAGGGCGATAGCTCCTTGTCGACGGAGAGGGAACGAGCGAGGATGGCTGCTAAGCGTGGGGTCGGCAGCGGGACGTTGAGCAGGCTACATGGGCAAGGGGGTTAGGTAAAGAAGAGGTGTGTGTGGGGGAAGCTTGTTGACGTACAGGGAATGTGGGAATTGGCTGTCGGCCATGATGCTGATAATGTTGGTGATGTGGCAGCGGAATGAAGCGCCGGACGGAAAAGTGGTGATGTGTTTTGGTGCCGCTTTTTGGCTGGGTGCAGCGGTTGCCGTGGAGATGATATGCGGGTGGATGCAGCGCCAAGAAATGGGCGTGCAGGGTCCTGCCGGTCAACAAACAGCTGAAACCAGCAACACAACAATAACATCCATCAACATTCAAACAGGCGCTCGTCGAGATATTAAATGCACACCATCTCGGAACCTCACAATCGCCTGTTTTACTCTATTTACCACTATCTTTAATTATCGTGTGTGTGATGGGCAGCTGCTCATCCTGTAACTCAACACCTTCATCATCATCATCAACAACATAAACATAAACATAAACATTTTACTCACCAGCCTCCCTTCGCCTCCATCACCACCACCACATCACCACCTACTCCTTTTCTGAGTCTGGACCGTCGACCGCATCATCATCGCCAATACAACCTCAATTATCATCACTTTTTAACCTCGCCGAAATGGTGTCAACGGTATCCACTCCCCGACGGGAGAGGACCATCACCTCTGTCCCCAGCACACCAAAAACTCCTCCTCCCTCCCTACCGCCTGCCATTCCAGCCTCCTCATTACCGCCTCCACCTCCCATCAAATCAGCCAACGGGCTTGTTGTCGAGCTCATCAAGTGTATGTGAACTACAAGAATATGTCTGATATCGGACTGTCTCTAACTCTCTGTCGCAGATCGGTTATACCTAGCCTCCTACAACTCAGCCCCTACAAGCTCGACCGTCATCCCCTTTCCTCGCAGGGCGGACAGACAGTCCTCCACCAAAGACTCCAAGCTTAGCCCCATCAGAAGGGGTTCGCCATCCAAGCTCCCCCGTGGCAAAACCTCCACCCCCTCCAAGACCAGAGGCCCCATCTTCTTCAGCGTTGATGACCGTCTCTTCTACAACAAGTTTCATTTGGACTTTGGTCCGATGAACATCGGCCACCTTTACAGGTTTGCCGTCTGCATCCACGAGTACATGAGCGCCAAGGAGAATAAGAATCGCCAAATCGTCTTCTGGAGCAAAGCAGATCCAAAGAGCCGTGCCAACGCCGCCTGTCTGGTCGCTGCCTATTTAGTTCTCGTACAGAACTGGCCACCACATCAAGCTCTCGCGCCGATCGCCCAGCTCGACCCCCCTCTGATGCCCTTCCGTGATGCTGGGTACAGCCAGGCCGATTATTCGATCAGCATCCAGGATGTTCTCTACGGAATCTTCAAAGCCAAAGAAAATCGATTGCTCTCTCTTAAGTACTTTGACGTCGATGCTTACGAACGCTTTGAACGAGTTGACCAGGGTGATTTCAACTGGGTATCACCAGACTTCATCGCCTTCGCGTCGCCAATTTTCCCACCTCCACCTCCACCCAAGAGGCTGCCCAATGGCCAGATCGGACCCAAGCTGCAGTACACCAACGAGTTCTTCGCCAAACACAAGCCGGAAGGTGGCAGGTTCCCCACTAATCTCGAGGAGCTTGCCGATACCAAGCTTACCGATAGCTTCAGAAATGTCTTAGAGTACTTTTACACTGAGGACGTCGGTGTTGTGGTCAGACTGAACTCGCATCTCTATCCCTCGGAATACTTCGTTAAGATGGGTATTACCCACATGGATATGATTTTCGACGACGGAACGTGCCCGGACGACGAGACTGTTAGAAAGTTCATCAACATGTGCAATAAGACAATTGCAAACAAGAAGAAGATTGCCGTCCACTGCAAAGCTGGGCTCGGCCGAACGGGCTGTCTCATCGGCTCCTACCTCATCTACCGCTATGGCTTTTCGGCTAACGCCTGCATCGCCTATATGCGTTTCATGAGGCCAGGTATGGTCGTTGGACCCCAGCAACACTGGATGCATCTCAAGCACGATACCATTCGCCAGTGGGCATTCGAAGACGCCTATGCTGAAGAACGCAAGGATCTCCTCTCCCAAATCCAAGTGCTCCAAGACCAGCAGGGCGCGGTGAAGCTCAGCAAGCAGAGATCCAGAATGGCTCCTTCAATCGAGCACACCCCACCACCACGACGATCCATTCTCGGTGAACTCATGGCAGTTGCCAACGATATCTCACCGGAACACCTTCCTCTCCCAACACCTGGACAGCCACGTAAGAATTCAGCAAAGTTCTTCAGTCCTAACCGATACTCTGTCCACGATGATCCCAAACACTATGTCGATGGTATTAGAGTTGACACCGACGATGAGAACACCTCGTGTATCGAAGCGGAGGAACTATCTGAAGAAGAATTGCATCTGAGAATCACCGCCAAGCGCCTGAGTTCTAGAAGCCCTAGGGCTGGTGAAAAGCGACGGAGTGTGAGCTACAATTACACGGCCTCGACATCCGGTGCCTCTCCCTCTTCACGAGGCGTCCCCACCAGCGCCCCTACCAATTCCACAACACCTCTCGGAAGTCCAATCACCATCCGTAAGATCTCGGGTGATAAAACTCCTCCGCATATGGTTGGTAACAAGAGCGGAAACGGCGTCTCGAGCGTCAAAGTCAGGGCTGTCCGCAGGACGGGAGCCATCAACCAGACACGGGATGGCAGAGTTAGAAAGGTTAGCGGGCGAATCGTCAGTCAGGGTCAGGTCTCCCCTTCGAGAGCTACCGAGCAATAGATTTATTCGGTGTTTACCATTGCTTTGGTTTGTTTTATGCTCGGAACGGGATGCGCCTAGACGACAGACCCCCCAAATGACTTGATGACCCCTTATGCTCCCTTTGTTATTGATGCCGCCTCTTTCATACCATGGTTTGTTTATATTTGGCGGGTTTATGGGATTCCTGGCTTGGAGTCTCCTAATGACCTTCATGATGATACGAAAATTTGTTTTCTCTAGTTTATTCAGCTTTGCTCATTCTTCTCTCTTCTTCTCCTGTATTATGACGACAAGTTTATTGGTCTTACATTCAGTTGTTGCTGAATCATATGAATACCAATATTCCATACTTTATTCTATGTGTTCAAGTTGTTTAGTCCGTCATTTCCTTTTTCGATTTCATACGGCACCTCACAGCATTTGAGCAGAACGCACTCCCTTCGTTACTTCTCCTTTGTATCAATTACCATTTGTGGGAGCTTTAGAATTTTCAACCATAACTCCACAACCGACTTGTATATTTGCTTCCGGTTGTGGCTGAGGTTGGTAGACTTGACCATGGTACAGTATATACCATCATCCCTCGCGCGAAATCAGAACGCTTACCGCTGCATGTTTGCTTCCATAAAGCATCACGAAATCATTTCCAGGTGTACCCGTTTGCTCCCTGTCACTGTTTCTTTTTTTCAACCCTACAAATTTTATATAACGCTGGCAGTCGACAAGAGATATAAGGTTCATCGAGCTTATGCGATTGCCGCGAAGATTTAGATTTTACATATTCTTTTGATTTCTTTTAGTCTTGCTTCGTTTTCTGTTCGAATGTATTAGTACGAATCAGCATAATTCTTCCTTATTAAACCTTGAAATATCGACAATCTCCGAAAGGCAACTTCCAAAGATTTTCAGTTTTAAGCGCGCGCCCTCTTTTAAATCCTGCGTACTCATCATACAGGGCTGCGGATATAATGTTCTTCAGGTCCGTTCGCAGTGTTTGGTGCTCTGTCCCCTTGATTAATTGGTACAGCCACACAAGGCTGCGTATAATTCGATAACCAACGAGAATTGCAGCTACTCACGAAACTGTGAGAGATGAGCTCATGAGGGGGGCCTTGCTTTTATCATGGGAAAGGCTACCGATTTTCATCAATTCCTAATCTTGCGATGATGAGCATCATGTTTACTACTTTTACAATCTTATCGAAGTTATTTGTGGTTGATTCCCATATTTCACCAGTATTATAATATAAAGCATTCGCAAACGATATGGATCCGCTCACCGCTCTGGGTGTCTGCATTAATATTTTGCATCACATATTTTTACGACAGTGCAATTTGGTAAGCACGATCCCTTTTCTGCTCACTCGCACGTTGTAATCGATCCTCAACATCACCTTTGAGTTCAATTTAAGTCTTCAGAAAGGCACATTTGGTATCTGAATAATATGTAGATAAGTTTAGCTATTGGGGAGCTGGAACATGTAAATGTGTGTTTGCAGTCATTTTTCTGGCCGCTTCATAGTTTAATATGCCATTCAACTATTAATTAATTATAAGAGACTCTTGGTTAATAAACTTAACTTATGGTGAAAGGGATATTGTAGTCTCGCAAGAATATTGATTGGTTGGCTGTGATGTCGTAACTCCAGCATTAGATATCGATATAGCTGTAAGTTGGTTTTTGCAGTCTGTATTTGTTTCGCGATTGGTGATTGACCAATCAAGCCCATAAGCGGTTTCGGACCTGCTGGTGTGACACCAGAACTCATGGATGTAGTTTTCGGCGCAGTTGTTCCGAAAGACCGTTCTGGAAAGGACATGCAACTTTACTTCAAACTGCCTCCTTTCATCTACAGGCCTCAATCAATCATAGCTATAGTCGTATTATATAAATTTGGTATCACCATTTAAAGTTCAAAACGCCTTGGACCTGTCTGGACAGGAAATAACAGAAACAACTCCAAGCGCTATCGCACCAGATTAGAAAGTCGCTAAGTTCCATCCCAGCTCACAGGGTCTCGGTTTTCATCCATGGGCAACAATCCGACATGATTGGATTGTAAAAAATTATTCCCAATTGGCGTCCATCGAACCTGAATCGAGTCCGGCGTGGGAGCTCGAGAGCCGGGTACACGGCGGACCCACTTCCCCGCATTTTTATTCTTTCGGCCGCAACTCTTTCGAACAGTTGACCGCATCGTCACCCCCATCCACAAAATGGTTCTAGACGATCTGCCGGCTTTTTAAAACGTCTTGGTCATTTTAAGCTTAAGCTAAAATCTGCAGCATGACCAGCTGATATTCTACCCCAGAGTTAATTTTGCCGGGCTTCCCCAGTTTTTCCAACTAGTACGACAAGCTTGCAAGTTTGTTGAGAATGTGGCCAATAGAGCCCAAACAAGTTTTGCCGATGGGTGCTAAGATCCTGGTTGGAATTTGAGATTCTCACCATCGATGCGTTTTTCCGAACCTTTGTTGACTATTCAGCTTAGCGTTTCTTGATTTATTTCTGATATTTATTGCATTATATTTTTTAGCCGCACAAGATATTCCGGGGAAAGCTAGATGGGATTTGGCCAATGGACGCGTGACCTGTGTACGTATTCGTGGACTAGCTACCGTTGACCAGACGATTGAGTGGGTGGAAATAATACGGATTCTATATTCGGGATTCGAACTAAACGCACATGATTTTTGCGTCAGAATTCCTTTGAGAACTGCGAGCCAGCCAGCCGTTCTCCTTCCTTCCATTCCGCGGTGCTCGCCTGGATGTTTCTTATTTCTGTCCTGTCTCCCAAAACACAACTTCTCTTTCCCTCTGAGTTGTCAAAATTCCGAGATTATGGCATTCTCTCGCGCAATTGTATTACCTGATCACACGATCGGATATAATTTTCGGATCGTACAATAAACAATTGTGGGTAGAGGAATGGGGTGAAGCTTATTCGTTAGGGTCAATTCCAACCCACTGGCCCTATGCTCTGTCGGTCAACGGACGTTTCCCGGCCTGCAACCATCCAATCCAGCCAGTCAAGCCAGCGCTGACCAGCTAGCTCGAATTGTGGGGACCGCTCACCAAAAAGAAACGCAGCGTGACACAAAAAATTTTCATAGCCCCCGTTTTGCTTTTACCCAAAAGTGGTGGACGCCGAACCCAGATTGGTTCCCACAGCTCTGGTTCCCCAGTCGAGCTCCCATGGGTTGTAATTTATCAACTCTGAAAAAAAATTAAAATAAAAAAAATTCTCTGCTACGGTGCTGTCCGGCCGAACAAAGTGGATGAGCTGAACGGTGATATATATTGCACCATTTAATCTGTTCTAGCTGCTGTTGGCTGTGGTTCAAAAAAAATCTTTCTGGGGAGAGGTTATATAGCTACGACTAGCGCCCGTATTTTCTGCTTAAAATCTTGTATCGATATCTATCCTCGCACCCTCATATTCCTTCGCTAATAAAACTTCGGACTATTTTACGTAACTAGAGACATCGCGAGCTCTCTTTTTATTTTGGCGTGTTGACGACGTCAACGAAACGCTCCAAACAACCGCCCACACAACACATTTCCGGGTGACGGATCAGAAACACATCATTAACCTGCGCAGTCTCTCCACGTTTTTATACCTTCTACTGCATATACTACATAAGACGCCTTTGAAGCCCCCACATTTCGGTAGTCTTCATCTGAAAGCACTCATTTCGCTCCAAGTTTCTATTACTCGATAAATTCTACAAAAATACTATCTCGTTTAACCAGACTGCCAAACTTACAAAAACACAATGTTGGCCTCGAATAACGAAACAATACTCACAAGCCTCCCTCCAGAACTCTTTCTCACGATATTCTCTCATCTTCCGCAACGAACTGTCAGAACTACCCTATCGCCCGTATCATCCACCACTCGTTACTCACCCTCCAAATCCGCTCTGCAAAATTTATCGCTTTCCAGCGGAACCTTACGTGAGGTATGCCTACCTTATGTATTCGAAGCCGTAGCCATAAAGTCTTTCGCTAAGCTACTTGACTTTGTCGAGTCCGGATTGGATAATAGAATAGGAGGGTACGTGAGGAGATTGGTTCTAAGGTGGGATAGCGTCGGTGCTATCGTCAGGACCAAGAATCGATATACTATTGAAGGGGGGCAGACTATGAATACGCTACTGCAAAGAATGCTGGGTTCCATGCCGGGACTCAAATCTATCACGTTGGATTTCCCCGGTTCGATAGATGCACTTTCTTTTGCTCTGGGAGACGAGACAGTCGTCGCTGGTCTGAAAGAGGGGTTGACTACGGTTACTGTCAGGAACGGACGATATGAGTTTGGTGGGGAGATTGCGGAGTTCTTCGAAGGACTAGGGAGATTGGGAGGATTAAAAAGCGTGTCTGTCGATGGGATTGACACTAAGAGCGGAGGAAACGGTCCACGGATGTTAAAATTGGCGGAAAAGGCATTCACAGGATTGGTTAGCCTGGATATCGCCAACATATCCAGCGTTAACGATCGAATGATACACGATATTTTGGCATCCACGAGGGGTAAATTTGCCGCACTGGGGATCAGAAACTGCGGTGCGGTCACTTTGGCCGGAACACGGGCATCACTGGTAGACTTTGGAAGAAATCTGCAGAGTTTGAGTTTGGAGATTTTGAAGATGAGCAGCAAGAACCGCGACCACGACCGAGAAGAGCCTTACGAGCTTTGTGAATTTTCAGAGGAGGAGCATTTGTGTCCTATTATTAGGGACTATTGCGGGGAGTTGAAAATGCTGGATTTGTACACAAACAAGATTTGCAAAGAGATCTTGTTCCCAGCGATGGCGGCTGAGGGGAGGAGTGGAAGCGGAAGCGGGGCTATGACTGGAGGTTTACCGACACCTCCCGGATCACCAGATTTGGCACCGACTCGGTTGATGGATATTCCAACGCCGCCTATCGACGCTTTGGCCGGAGATGGCTTCGCGGGAGACGATGCCATGCTACCACCCCCATTGTTCAGTTTTAATTTCGGTCACTTTACGGGGTACGCAAAGAAGGAGGTTAAGGAGGTGGAGAAGAGGAAAAAGATGAAGAGAATATCGCTGAGGATTCCGTACGATTCCTCGTGTTTTGGAGCAGGCGCCGGAGGCCCGAGTTTACAGCAGACCCATACGAAACTGTGCGATGGGTTGCCAGCGAAAGAGCTATTGGAATTCGGAAGGAGGGCTTTTGAAGAAGGTTTAGTTGATATTGTGAATGTGAAAGGGCATTGGAAGGGCGGGCCGTATTTGATTATGGAAGATTAGAGGATTTTTTGATTGGTGTTTGGGTCACATTTGTATTGAGTTTTGGCTTTGAGTGTACAACAGGATGCGTGTATTTTATGTCGGCTCTCTATCCAAACAAGCGTTTAAGCGAACTATATATCAATGTACTGTATTATATTAGCACAATAACATTATCTTATCATGCATAGAGATCTTGTTCGCACTTGTTCATGCTATACAAGAGGCTGGGGCGAGTGCTGGCGTTTATGGCACCTATGAATCTCCCAAATTATTAATCCCACCAACAGCGATACAAAGCATCATTTTGTGTAGTTTTCACTTGAAGGCATAATATATTATAAGCAGACTATAGCGATTACAGTATTGACTTTGGTAATACTCTTCGAGCGAGTATTGTCTCCAGTGCTGGATTGTTGCGGCCTGTTGCATTTTTTGCCAGTGTTCCAAAAAAAAAGCCGCGTTGGAAACGGAAGGTGGACCCGCGATGAGCTGCCTGCATCCCACTAAGAGCTCCACCGGTCAACAGCATCGGACGAACCTGCAGAAATAATACCTCATACGTCAGTACCCGCGTGTAGACGCCCCGTAGCATTTGTTTAATCTCTCAAAGACAGTTCCAATCGCCCGAGCTAGCCGGCGCAAGCAATGAAAATTTTATGTTTTGTGCTACCGCGGGGCCAAGCAGCACCCCCAAAAATCTCGCATGTTTGCAAAAACTTTGTCCTTTAAAACCACAACTTTTTCCCTCAACCTTCTTTTCTTCTCTGCCACCATAATCAGGTCAAAATTCTCGTACTTGCCCTTCCATCGTTCGGTCGTTGTCTCTTTCACGCGAGGCAAGTTCTCATCAAGGTACGTTTCTTCTCAATCGCTTTTGATCTGTTCGAAGCCTATCAACAACCGCCTGCCTGGTTTGGTGGGGATTAGCATTACCACAATTACCACGATTACCATCGCGACAGTATATTATAGTTTCACCAAACTAGTCCAAAGGGAGAATGCTGATTCTCAAAGAAGCCTAGATTTGTATACCGCTTTCAGTCCCTTCAACGTAGTATACACACTCAATCCATCACCATGTCTGAGGAAATCACCCACCCCACCATCGTTGGTAAGCTTTCATCCCACCCTACCCTTTGGGAACATTGCTAACACATCCTTCTTACAATAGACGGGTATGCTCATTACGGTCCCAGGTGCAGCGGATGTGCTAGTCTTGTGAGCGCTCAATTGACATGTTTGCTGCAGATGGTTCCGTGAAATCAACGAGATGTGGTCCGGCCAGGCCATGACCCTCAAAGTTGAAAAGATCCTCCACCACGAGAAGAGCAAGTACCAGGATGTACGATCAACTCCACCTCTTCCTCTCCCATTCTTTTACTCACCTATGAATCCTAGGTTCTCGTCTTCAAATCCACCACTTACGGCAACGTCCTCGTTCTCGACAACGTTATCCAGTGCACCGAGCGCGATGAATTCTCCTACCAAGAGATGATCACCCACCTCGCCATGAACTCCCACCCAGAGCCCAAGAGGGTGCTAGTCATCGGTGGTGGTGACGGCGGTGTCCTCCGTGAAGTCGTCAAGCACGAGAGCGTCGAGGAAGCCATCCTCTGCGATATTGATGAGGCTGTTATCCGTGTTTCCAAGGAGTACCTCAAAGAAATGTCGGCTAGCTACGAGAATCCAAAGGTCAAGGTTCACATTGGCGATGGGTTCAAGTTCTTGGCGGATTACAAGAACGAGTTTGATGTCATTATTACCGATTCGAGCGACCCCGATGGACCGGCGGAGAGCTTGTTCCAGTCGCCTTACTTTAGGTTGTTGGAGGGAGCTTTGAGGGTATGGTTCTGTTGGAAATTCGATGATCATTGAAGCGGTTTGCTAACTATGCTATAGGAAGGAGGGGTCATCACGACTCAAGGTTGTTCGTTCATCTTCTACTCCCCTCCCTTGTATCACAACTCCATTCCTGTAACGTTGCTGAAGGCGGTCAAAGTGTTGAAAAAGAACAAAGACCAAGTAAAGAAGAGAAAGAGAAAAGATGTGAAAAATAGAAAAAGGAAAAAATATGATTCAAGAAATGGGGATTATGCTGGGAAAAGAAGTTCCATGTCTTTTTCGAAGAAACCCGTCTTGTACGTTATGGCCTCATCGACGAAGCGAAGGGAAGAAATTCCCGAGAAAAATAACGCTCCGATGTCTGGGCCGGGTTTTCTTTGATTTGACTTTGGGTTCTTCTTTTCTAACTCACAGCTCTTCCCTCGGATTTGGACACTCCTTTATAACACAAACTCTCCGAATCTCGTCTCCAGCATGTTGCTACGTTTTTGAGGAATGGGACATGCTAACCATCTTTGTTTTGACTGATACAGCGGAGAACCAATGGCTCCATCTCCCTCTCATTGAGAGACTCAAGAAGGACTGCCGAGCCATCTTCCCGGTCGCCGAATACGCTTATACCACTATCCCTACCTATCCGTCCGGCCAGATCGGGTTCATGGTCTGCTGCAAGGACGGTAGCAGGGATGTTACCAAGCCCTTGAGGCAGTGGTCCGAGGAAGAAGAGGACAAGCTGTGCAGATACTATAACGCGAAGATCCACGAGGCCAGCTTTGTTCTGCCGACCTTTGCAAGGAGGCAGCTGGCTCATAAGAAGTAGAAGGGCTTGTCAAGTCCAAACTATTTCTTGTTTTGTTTACATATACGCTGGCAACAGCGAGCAGTAGCACGATACTACTAGTAGGGTTTACGGGCACTTTTTCAGGGATTTTGTTACGTGAAGGGGCGCAGTTATGGGATCATGGAACATGAACATCATGTGCTGCAACAACCTCTTAATGGATAGATAAAAGTAAGTGTATAAAACTTAAAGAATAGGAAAAGAAAATAAAAAAGACATCTGTATGATATGCTATTCTCCATCAACTCCATAAAATGACCGTACTTTTTATATATATACCCACCGTTTCTATATCTTACAAATATCCAACAAAGGCTTCATTACTAGATGATTAATCAGAAGATCTTCCTGTCGGCCAGTGCTTTTCTAACAACCTCCACTCCTTCTCCACAGCACACATCTTTGGCAAGCTCCATAATCTTTAACCACTCCTCAATATCCCAACCCTGATTGTCTGCACTCTCCCCACCGTGTCCCTCCGAGCAATCCACCGATTCAATGAGCAGCAGCTCGCCCTCCTTCGAAATGGCTAGGGTATGACTACTCTTCGCTTTCGAAAATAGAGATTTATTCGGATTCCTCAGTATTATATCCTCACTATCGGTCTGCATATCTCCTTCATCTTTTCTCGTTATAACGCTATCTTTACTTGCTTCCGGAATATGCGTCCCGGCAGGTAGAACGGCGAGATGTACGCTCCACGCCGTGGTTCGCATCGGGATACCGGCGAGGAGGAGACTCAGCACCGTGCAGTTTAGCAGAGGGGAGAGCAGTAAAGGTATCGAGGTGTGGTCTTCGGATTGTACGATTTGCGCTGTTATTTGGATCAGGGTGCGCGGGTGGTGGGCCGTCAGGATTAGGGATTTGAGGGTGGAGTGAAGGAGGGATGAGAGGCGGGTTTCACGGATGCCTGATTGAAAAGTAAGCATGTTAGTGATTTTGACGTCGATAGATAGGATTTAGAGGATTTAAGGAGAGTGGCTTGTGGTACCTCCGACCCCGATACCGGGTTTTACGATGACTTCGATGGTGGCATGGTTTGGTAGTTCGTCCTTTGCGCGCACTTCGAGGGGTCCGTTGACTGTGGTGAGAATTGTAGTGCGGGATGTGGAGCAGGTGTATTGGCAGGAGCCGTCGGATTGAGGGAGCGGGCAGAGGGTGATTTCGGGGGTCAAAGAGGTGGCTGTCATCGTGGATGTTGACGCTGGTTGGGTTGAAGCTGGAGATGTCGCGCGGGAAGATGTGAAAAAGTTGAGATGCTGTTGTAAAATGCCGTATCTGGTAAATATTTCCGTATTAGGTAATTTATATTAGCAGCTGCTATTGTTTATAGCTCCATCATCCATCCGTTCCATCTTGCTTAGATATCAACTCCATCTTCACAACCAACTTGAATACATCGTCACAATGGTCGAACCGCAGCTGCCCGCAAGTGCTCTCAAGCTCCCGACTCCACGAAAAACTAGACAGGATCGAACCCCTGCCATCCCTCCTAAACCTACCGCTCCTCTTACCGTCCCCTCGTCGAAGTTCACATTCACCACTCCCATCCGTCGAATAGTCACGCCGACGGACCTGGATCTCTTCCACGCTTCATCCACCTACAAACTCCTACTCAACTTCGTTCTATCACTAAACGAAGCATGTATCGATAAATCATTAAAGAGTAGGACACCCTACGAAGAGGAAACACCGGCTGTTAAAGCTATCTTGGACGTTTTAAAGAGGGTGGAGACGCTGTCGAAGGAGTATCCACGTGTGGATAACGGAGGGAGTAGATTTGGGAACCAGGGATTTCGAGATTTTTACGATGCTTTGGACAAGGTATGATATAAATTCTAGGAATGGCAGAGAACCTTTATATTGATATGTATTTCTCTTGGTAGGAAAGCAAAAGCATCCACAAATCTATGAATCTCAACCTCGAAGATGGCGCTATAACCGAGTTATCAACATATCTACTGGAATCCTTCGGTAATAGGACAAGGATAGACTACGGCTCGGGCCACGAGCTCAATTTTATCTGCTGGCTGTAAGCTCATCCGCCCACTGCTCTAACTTGTATCGCATGGCTAACTACTCTCTGAAAATATAGCCTCTGCCTGCACCAACTCTCCTGCCTCCCCTCTGCATCCTTATCTTCGATTCCCCTCCATATATTCCCAACCTACTTAACCCTAATGCGCCATATCCAACAAGAATACTACCTTGAACCTGCCGGCTCACACGGCGTCTGGGGTCTCGACGACTATCAGTTCCTACCGTTCGTCTTTGGTTCATCTCAGCTATTCCACCATCCGTATTTACGTCCGATATCCATTCACAATGCCGACATTCTAGAAGAGCTAGGAGACGAATACATGTATCTGGACTGCATACGGTTTATAAACTCGATCAAGACGACGGCGAACTTACGATGGCATTCGCCAATGTTGGATGATATCTCAAGCGCGAAGGGATGGGGGAAGGTCAATGTGGGGATGGTGAAGATGTGGGAGGAAGGTGTGGTGGGAAAGTTGCCGGTTATGCAGCATTTTCTGTTTGGTGGAATTCTGGGGGCGGTGGAGGGGATGGGTGTTGAGGATCCGGGGATTGACGAGAACGAGGAAGGGGAGAGCGGACGGACGGCGGAGGAGGTGAAGGGGTTGATGGAAAAGTTGGATAGGGAGGGTATGAGGCATGTGCATAGTAGCTGGGGTGAGTGCTGTGGTATAAAGGTGCCGACG
The DNA here is from genome assembly GCA_036971385.1 of Dactylellina parvicollis. Taxonomy (NCBI): domain Eukaryota; kingdom Fungi; phylum Ascomycota; class Orbiliomycetes; order Orbiliales; family Orbiliaceae; genus Dactylellina; species Dactylellina parvicollis. Next base: position 634,708 of record JAJTUD010000006.1, read on the forward strand.
GCAATTGCTGCCAGGGAACAAGGAGAAAAAGGCGGGTTGAGGAGTGTGGGGAGATTGCCTTTCGACTAGACGGATATCTGCTCCGAACGGTTGGGGTTACCTACTTGAGCAGGTGGTTTTGTTTCTTTGGAGTGGACTGGTATTCTGGCAAGATACGGCGTTTTTTCCCAATGGTTACTTTTGGATGGAATAGACACGATAATGGAAAATGAAAAGCGTACAAGGAAATAGCAGTATTGTACATGTACATACAATCGGGAAAGTAAAACTGGATAGACCCAATACCAAAACGCGAAGCAAGGAAATATGATAGATGAATAGGATATACCCAATCCTCGACGGAGTCTATTTTGGTCGGTGTGACGGGGTTGCATCACCGGGTATTGTCTTTGGAGTGCATATGCTCTCTCAAGCAATCACTCGAAGGGGGGAAGAGCCTATCAAAGACCCGGGTTAACCGTATCGTTCGTTAGGTCTTCGGTCGGTAGCGATGGGGGAAGCGCCCGGTTGAAGGTATCAACCCGCGGCGGCAGCAGATATCGGATTTATACCACCAACGCCCTGGTGACCCCCATGACATCCTTCACTAAATCCTTATAACTACTCCTAAATTCTTCTTCCTCCTCCTTAACCTTATCCAAGCCCTTATCCTTCCCTTCTTCGCCATCCTTATCCTTCTTATCTTTCTTCCCGCCTTTTCTCTTCCCCGCGCTCTCAGGTGTAATCATAACTACACTTGTCGGCCGTTTTGTAGCGCCGGCAGCACCTAGCTCCGCACGACTGGTGACAAAAATGTAGGGAATTCCGTGGTCTTCAGCGAGGACAGGGAGATGCGAGATGACGTCAGGAGGAGAGATATCGGCAGCGAGGATCAATAGTGGGAGTGTTTTGGGATCTGGTTTTGAGGAGGCGGCGGCAGAGTGATTAGGGGATTTGCGGAGGGCTTTGACAACTTCTTTGACGCCACGTTTGAGGGCTTTAGTTTTGGCAGCTACAAGTGTTTTGTTAGTAATGGTAATTGATGTTATTTGAGCCATCCAATGCGAATGATGGATTGATCAGGCGGGTTGTAATACATACCCTTCTTTGTGGTCTTTAGCACCTTCTTGGCTAGCTTGCCCTCTGCCAGCGGCTTCGCGAAGGGTACCAGGGCACCCGATGGTACCACTGATCCCTCGGTATCGACCTCCATCTTCACCTCCTCCACATCATCACCAGCATCGACCATTGATGTATCGGCAACATCCTCGGCATCTTCATCCTTGGCCTTCGACTTATCTTTCTTCTTTTCCTTCTTCTCCTTCTTTTCGGACTTTTCGGACTTGTCCTTCTTTTCCTTCTTCTCTGACTTGTCCTTCTTGTCCTTCTTCTCTTTCTTGTCGGATTTCGAGGACTTTGTGACCTTGGAGGAAGACGGGTCCGCTAGCGGTGACGGAGATTTGGAGCCATCGCGCTTGCGCTTCTTGGAGGGGTCTTTGGCGGAGTCCTTAGCCATTGTGACGAGGTATACAAGATCGGGCCAATTGGTGGCGGTGGTGGTTAGTGGTGGCGAGGGACAGGACAGGTTGTTGTCGGGAGAGATGGTTGATGATGTTGAATTTTTTTAGCTTTCTTTGGAATCGCGAATTTCATTAAAGATTTTTTTTTCGATAATTTTTCATCCGGGGCCGGCAAACTTGCCTATTCGGGCCGGCCATTGTTGTAACGACCTGCAACACAAATCCGGCCTTCGACATTGAGGTCGCCTTTGCAACTCGCATAGAGAAAGCGTTTCGACGGGGGGCCGCTGCGTGATCGGTTCGTGATGCATGCTGTCCAAGTCTCTAACGAGAGCTCTTTCGGTTCGGTAGCCTACAGCCGAAATACCATGCATTTGATATCCCATCGGGACGAAAAACATCACCGTGCATCTGCAGTTCGGATCACATTCTAAGGCCGGCGAGGACAAGCCTCCAGGCACCAATGCGGATACTGTAGGTCTCGGGCCTATAGTCTATAGCTGTGCCACTCAATTGATCCCGAGACCCTTGATTGATCTACAAGTTCACCAAAGTCCACAAGTTCGGGCACCAATCGTATATTGGTCTTAAACACGCATGGAAAGGAGTCAATCCCAGCGGTTTCAGTACCTAGCGCTTACCTGCAAGTTGCCCGTCGGCTAACCGTCCACAACCGGCAGTTGCGCATACAATTCAACGCCCGTATTCCAAGTCGGTCGCCGCTAAACATGGAATACTGCCCAAGAAAATTATATGCAAGGTTCCACGACTAAAATGATCAACACTCTTTCCTTCCAAAACACACGCCAATATGACAGACTTACGCTTCCTTGCTTCCTTCCCGGTCGTAAAACATGACGCGTGCCTGCATTGCATGGAACTGCGTTCGGCCTTGGGCAAATCTTAATCGCATTTTCATTTGGAGAATCGCGGTGACCTGGGTTTTTAAATAGTCCGATGCCTCCCTGCCTCTTGAAGCGAAAGAAAGGTACGATATTCCTATCCTCTTTTCTAGGCCATAGAAAAGAGATATCAGAAAAAGGATGGCCCGCTTCACCCCACTTTATTTCTGTGTCTACGTTCTTTTAAGCATCTTTTTTATATCTTCTTCTAATGCGAAACTAGCTTACCATGGCAAGTCATTCGCGCCGAACTTTGTGCTTCGTGCGACGGCGCAAAATGTGATGATTGCATGTGAGAGCCGGTTTTCTGTATTGTTGAACGGTACAAGTCCGGGTCCGACATTGCGTTTTCCAGAGGGAAGGACGACATGGGTGAGGGTTTACAATGATATGCTACAGTATAATATCACGGTGGTGAGTCTTCTATACGCTTGATATCGGATATAAAAGTCTTGAGTCTAACTTCTATTTTGTGATATAGCACTGGCACGGTCTCACACAACGGACCGCACCGTTCTCCGATGGCGCACCTCAAGTGAGCCAATGGCCCATCCCACCAGGTCACTTCTTCGATTATGAAATCCACCCCGACTTCGGTGATGCGGGAACGTACTTTTACCATTCGCACGTGGACTTTCACGCGATCACTGCAACCGGAGCATTAATCGTCGAAGACTCGAACCCCCCACCTTACCGTTACCACGAAGATAGAATATTCCAGCTTGGTGATTACTACAACAAAACCGATGATACAATCATCGAAGGCTTGCTCGCCAACCCTTTTGTCTGGAGTGGAGAAACGAAGTCCCTTCTTCTCAACGGTCATTCGGGTACCAAGGCTGGTAAAGAAACAAGGCAAGGTTCTACTTGCGCTCCAGCAATCATCAAAGTCCAACCGGGCAAAGACTACCGTTTCAGATTCATCGGTGGTACCGCAATCTCCCTCGTCACACTCGGTATCGAAGGTCATCGCGATATGACTATCATCGAAGCGGATGGTAGATACACCCAACCTTGGACTACTACACATATGCAAGTAGCCTCGGGCCAACGTTTCAGTACGATATTTCGCGCCAAAACTCTTAGCGAGATACTCAAATCCAACAAGGTGTCCTACTGGATCCAATTCGAGAACCGCGAGCGACCAAACAACGTTACCGGCTACGCCCTCCTGGTGTACGATCTCCCGCGTCTCCGCCATCCCTATCACGCCAAATTCAAGTTCCCGAAAAAGCTGCCACGAAAGGGACCGCTATCCCTCCCGTTCGCGGTTAACACCTGGGCTGAATACTCACTACAACCACTCTGGTCCCATTACAAAGAGCTCTTCCCACCGCTATCGTCCGTTACTCGCACAATCTACATCACCGTAAAACAAGTATCGGCTGGAAAGCTGGAATGGTCGCAGAACGGAAACATCTGGAAGGAGACAAAAATCAACACCCCATACTTGGTAGATATCTACCAAAATGGTGAGAAAGCCATACCGAACTTTGACGCAGCGGTGGAACGCAACACTTACGATCCGACGAGTCTCGTGTTCCCTGCGAAACTGGGAGAAGTTTTGGATATCGTCTGGTTAAACAACAATGGCCCCAGCGGTGGCTGGGATTTCCATCCCTTCCACGCCCATGGAGGACATTTCTGGGATCTGGGCGCCGGGAACGGAACTTACGATGCGAGAGCCAACCAGGAGTACATGGCGAAAATCAATTACTTCCCCGTGCTCAGGGATACCACTATCGGGCACAGATACGCCACTAAAGGCGTACCACAGACCACGGCGGGATGGAGGGCGTGGCGGGTGCAAGTAAAATATCCGGGTGTGTGGATGTTGCACTGTCATATTTTGCAACACATGGTGATGGGTATGCAGACGGTGTGGGCTTTTGGAAGTCCGACAGCGATTGCGGCCAGTGTAGCGCAGCCGTATGTGAAGGGCTATTTGGAGTTTGGGGGATCAGCGTATGGGAACGGGACGTATGATCCGTTAGTTTGGGAGAATTTCTAGTTTCGTAGGAATTTCAGGGCTTGGAGGTTTATAAGTTTGATTCATTGTGTATATATATTAGTTTATGGGCGGACAATTTAATTCAGCAGTCAACAAACGTCACAAGGCTCTAAATTGTAGGCATAAAGTGGTTTAGACAGATCGTAGTCGCCGGATCTTTGGGTCCAATCATGTGAATTGTATGGTGTATCTGCTTAAAAATCAACCTTAGGTAATACAGGAGGGACGGATTCCTGTCAAGTTTACAGATACAATCAGACTGATTCGTTCTAAAATTTAAGTCATTTCATAATAATTCGTTATTTCGTAACTTCGTAACTTCATTCTCATCAACCCATCTTACCAAACATGACTAGTCTTGTCAGACATGATCTGTCTCCCGCAGCTAAGTCCTCAATAATAAATAAATGTGTTGATTCCGTAAAATACAACAACCATATTCAAGGCACTGCGCACCCCACGCCTACTACTTGTCTAATCTTGCGTTTGGGCGCACGCTGGAATATACAACAACGTGGATTTATCCTTCGCGGTGACTGTAACGACAGCTTTTCCGGAGGCCAACTAAATAACAAACTGCCTCAGTGAAAATTCATTAGAAAATTAAAGGAAGAAGTTCGAATCACCTTTTCAGCCGTCTTGGTAATCGTCTTTGTTACCACCTTCAACTTGCAACTACCGCATGAAACTGGTGTGTCCAGATATTCGAAAATCCCCGGGACTGTAATGGTGGGTGCGATAGTATATGTAACCTTTGTAGTAACTGTGGTTGTACAAGCACTGCCAGAAGCTGACGTTGGTGAGGGAGCGCACACGGGTGTATAAGAGGTGGTAGCGTCGGTGGCTGTGACCCATTTAATGCTCCCTTTGGGGGGCTGCGGGGGGTAGTTTGAATTGACTCATTAGCTTACGATACCGACTTTTTGAGATCTTATAAAACTCTTAGATTGGTTGATACATGGGCATACCTTACCGATCACTGTTGCAGCTGGAAGAACGGTGAGCCTGCAGCCAGAGCAGTTGACAGCGGTGTCTAAGACCACTGTCTTGGTGTATTTCGTCATGGTGGCGGCTATTGTCGCAGTCTCAGTCCATTGAAGCTCCGTAACACAGACGGCTCGGTCCACGAGAACTTTAGCTGGGGGGTTGGGGACGGCCAGGACGGCGCTGCAAGAATAGTTGGACGTATCGTTAGGGATTATTCAAAAATCCAGTATATAGTTCTTACTCCACTGGTGAAGCCAAAAGAGACTGCTTGGGAGATCAGAGAAGAACTAACCCCGTCAAACTCAGGATAGTGAGGAACTTCATTATTCCAATGGTTAGGGAACCGGATTTACAAAAGCGATTGATGGTTTAGATAGAAGAGCGATAGTTGATACAGAGCGAATTTTGATCAAAAGAAAGGCTATAGCTAAAGGCTATACTGAAGTGTATATGATGCTCGAGTGGAGGCGATGGATATGAATTAGAAGAAAAAAAGGAAGAGATTTGTTCACAGAACCGTCGCCTTTTATAAACAATTTTCGGATCAAGATGCCATACATCGTGAGACTCAATCGGTGTCCGGCTGGAACGGATGTTCAATATTCTCTAGAACCGCAAGGATTGTGAACAGTAGCAGAATTCTGGGGATGACACAAACGCTCAAAAGTATATTGTTCTCCAAAGTATTCTACTGTTGCTGATTATCAGCGTTCAACTAGCTACTAGTGATACTACCAGCTACAGGGGATACTCCTAAAGCTTTTAGCCGAGAAAGTCGTCAGTTCCCTATAAGCGGTAACGGTAGCGGTGGCGGTAACGGAATAGTAGTCGAGTTTAGGTACCGCCGGGGTGGCCTTCTAGTTCCGTCGTTATAGATAGTATTTTTACTTGTTCGATCTCGAATCATGAGCAAGCCGCATGGCTGCGACGTTTCCCATCTTGAAGTGCGTTGGGCGGTGCAAATCGGGCATAGACTCTCGGCTAAGAAAGCTTAATCCTTTCTCGATGTCTAAACCTGCCTGTTGCGTAGCGCGTACTCTTTTTTAGAATATTATTAGCGATGGGAAAGATATCAAGATTAGCAGATAATACCAACGGGACCGGCTCAGTAGTATGCAGATAAGGGCCCGCCGATCTTATGATATATATGTCACTCATGTCAACAGTAACACAGGCGTTTTATACTGAGATCAGCCTTGGACTAGAGCCGGTTTTCTTTGAGCCGGAGGGGGGGTTTCCAGCCTCTTTAGGAATAAATCCGCCTCCATTAGTCGTATATACGTATGTATAGAAGCCTTCATATCAGGATGATTCTCAACTCTTAACAGTTTATCTCGCTTGTTTGCCTTGAATCAAATCTTAGATACTAGTAGATTGACATGTGTCTAACCCCATCGATAATTCGAAATAGGTATGTGAAAGCATTATAGGCTGAATGGAAGCGAATATGAATGGAGGTACAAGCAATCTAACCCGTCTATGTCATTTATTAGGATATTTGACGAGGTTGAGCCGAAGACAACGGGACGGCCCGACTATGGGGTCCGGGTGTGCAATCTAATTTAAAAGTTGCACTTCCAGAGACAAAGAATGGCGTTCCAGGTTAGGCTCAGTTCTAGCATTCACGTACCCGTAATGAGCGAGGCAGATAAATCAATAACCGTGTGAGCTGCATACCCTGTTCCAATATTATCAACAAAAATTTATGCTTTTGAACGCACATTTGTATGGTGAATTCAAGCTGTGAGGGTGGCCCGCCACCGGTCACTAAATACGTATCATTCACTAAAGGGCTGCTGTCGACAGCTGTTGCAGCACCTGCGGCGTGGCTGAATACTCCCTGGATTGGGGCACTCCCAAAGCTATGTTTATATCGCGCGCAAAGACAGAATTCAGAATCGTGAAGCTTGACGCAACATTCGAATGCAATCTCAAGCCACAACACGAAGAGGTAAAAGAGAAAAGGCTGTTATAAGAATAAAAAGAGAAAAAACACATTAAAGAAGTACCACTAAAGACTGAATTATGAAAACCATTGATATTGTTCGTTAGGAAGATTCTGATGTACCAAATTCTGTAGATGTACGATTAACTACCGTAACAAACCATCGTTATAATTACCATAGAAGCGATAAGACTTATTGGTATTGTGAGCAACTGTACCCAGCTGTTACTATCCACTTGAATGCTTGCAATTGTCGAATTCTCAAACTCTGTCATTATTGTGTATTATGTTAGAAGAAATTACTGCCGTCTTTAGTTTGAGAAGAAATAAACATGAATTTGAGATTGACCATTTACACGATATGCTTATATGTGTAAAGACTGCTGAGCTTCTTCATGTTGCACTAACCATTTGGGTTTCGTTCCTAATAAGCCTTATTGATAAGCGACATTTGTTCTCTGATATCATTGATTCAGAGAATGCGAAACCTTAACGCTAGCCAGAGGTACGCTATGGTTATCGCTCGTACGATACTTTCCCCACATTTGACGGACCCCAGCCAACTAAGAGGGTTATATCTTCATCAACTAAAAAGGGAGTTTTGTAGAGTACTTGTTGGATTGCTTTATGATTGCTTTACAAATATATACAAAATTGCAAATCTCCATGATAACCTGGCTAATGCAAAAGTACAAAAAACGACTTCTAGGTCGCTAGGCTGTTGATATAACCCATTAGTAAGTGATTCGAGAAAGAATCGTTAAGATCATTAAAATCATAACTATAAAATACACCCACCAGAAGCGAAGGTAGAGGACATGGGTATCATAAACAAGATTCTCTTGAGCTCTTCATTACAAAGACTCAGGTGAGGAACTGAGAGAAAAACATTAAATCGTTAGCGAATGTGGAACCGAAGACAAAACAATGATCCATCATCATTGCAACATTGTTACAACCATCGGGCTATCCAATTAACCGATTGATTACATCCTAACCCGGTGCATTGTATATCGTCGTTTCATGTAAATGCCTTAAGCAAAGTCATTGTAGGCGATCAAGTTGGGGGAATTCCTAGTCCTGCCCCTGATTTGGCCACTGATAGCTTTACGGATGAGGATTTTAGTGATTTCGGTCGGATTAACGGCAACCTTACTGGTACTGATGTAATAAGCGGCCAATCCAGCGACGTGAGGTGTTGCCATCGAGGTTCCGGAAAGGATCTCCGTGGACGTATCGGAATCACTATAAGCGCTCTGAATGGAGACGCCAGGGGCGAAAAGGTCGACAGTAGTTCCATAGTTAGACCAAGAAGGTATATAATTAGTGATGTCAACAGCCCCAACTGTAATCGCTAATGACGCAGAAGCTGGGGAGCTAAGTTTAGCGTCTGTTCCCTCATTGCCAGCGGCAACAACTGTGAGAACCCCAGCTCTCCAAAGAGAATTGACTGCGTTATTCACTGTCGTGGATTTCCCGCCCCCGAGGGACATGCTAACAACAGAACGGTTGGGAGCAGCGTTTTGAGCAACCCAGTTCATCCCGTCGATAACGCCAGACCAAGTACCCGAACCTTCAGAATCCAGAACCTTCACTGCAACAAGGTTGGCTTTCTTGGATACACCATAAGTTTTCCCTGCGACAGTACCGGCGCAGTGAGTGCCATGACCATTACCATCAAAATTTTCGTCATCGACAGCATTATATCCCCATCTTGCTCTGCTTGATCCGTCCGGGTTCCGAAATTCGGAATGACTGATGCGGATGCCAGTATCGATAACGTAAACGGTAGAGCCAGCGCCGGCGGGGGACGAATAATCGTAAGTGTACGGGGATTGGAAGTACCAGTGAGAGATACGATCGAGTCCCCAAGTCGAGCTTGATTGTCTGGTGTTGATCTTAATGACGGAATCCTGCTCGACGTAGGCAACGTCTGGCGAGCTGAGAATTTGCTGAAGAGTGGTTTTATCAAACTCCCCAGTGTACCCGTTGAAGCCAGAACTCTTGAACCTGAACTTGTTCTTGAGGCCACGAAATTTTCTTCCTTTCCCTCTTTTCTCAAGCTCTCTTTTGGCGTGAAAGCTAGAGATGCGAGAGGTGTGGACCTTAGAAGCAGCTTCAGTGACACTATCCTTGAAAACTACGATATAAGCGTCTGCAATAGTTCCTTTGGTGCCTGCATTGGCGATTTTGACAGGGCCAGCCAAGACATTGGCGGCAAGACCAGCAATGGCGAGAAGAGAGAGAATATTCTTGCCAAGCATTTTAACCGATTATAATATATGGGGGTAGAGTCGGGTCTCTGGGGACTTCAGAGAGAATGATCAGTGTTGATGATTTCTCGTGAGAAGACTGTGATGTCTGTAAGTGGTCCCAATCTTGTCGGCGGTGATGGGAAAAGAGTAGGTTAGAACAAGAGGTGGTCATTGATTTATATATTAAAAAGCCTCAAATGGCTACTAGCGATGGCGCCGATGGATAAGGATAGCTCGTGTCCCTGCAGCTGGTCTGACATCTATGGTATAGCTGGTCTTCACGCCCCTCCGGCTTGAGGCTTGCGGGGTGGTCACAATATCTCGCGACCTTTGAAGAGATGTCTCGGAGCTATCCTGCGATTAATCGGCACCTGCTGTTGCGAAGGCCATCTGAGGATCTTTTTTTTCTCGGGAAGTTTTCCTATCTCTGAGGCTGTGAATCCTGATGTATCCTCCCTCTTGTACTAGCTCTATTTTTCAGAGAACTCATTTCTTGGTCGGCGCACGTGTATACGTGTACCTCTACATAATCTGCAATCTAGATTCTGATAATTAAGGCTTGTCTTGAAGTGGCGAGTCATTGTAGGCCGCTGTTTTCACACCTGTATGCATGTGGGAACCGGAAAGCCCCAAAAGGGAAAATCTCCGTCAAAATCCTGCATAATATACTTTCTTGAATGATTTTAGCTTCCAAGGCAATAACTAGTATTAGATTGGCCTTTTATTAGATCTATAGAGTAAAGGATCTAGTCCGGAACTGAAGTTGCCGAACTAAAGCTAAAGGCTGAAAGGCTGAGTACTCATATTATATATCTTAGGCCCCTTACATACACCTATGTTCGAAATAGTTTCAAAATAGAAAAATAAAAGAAAGGACAATCCGCCCTTCCGATCTTTCGGAGACCTAGCTAGACAGAAGGCTCGCTTCCAAGCGAGCCGGTCTTAGTTCGCTTCGCCTTTTTATGGCACATTCTACTGAAACCCCGAAGAACACTAAAGACCCAGTAGCCAGACTGGTAAAGTCATTGGTTTTGATACTCAGCGATAACGATAGTAACACTAACTGATTGGTAATAATTAACCTTAAATTTATAGACAGAGCTATGATATATCTAGATATACCGCATGTGAATGGCACAATCCTGGATACTGTCAAAAATTCTAGCTAAAATTTCTCAACAGAAACGCTCACGTTCAAATTCTGAAGTGGAAAAGAATGGGGTCAAAGAAAAACGAAAACTATTAAGGAAAGCAAGTTAATACTTCAATCTTGGTTCTCCGTTCTAAAAGGTTGATTAGTTTCCTCCGTGTGGACTAATCTGGGTCATCAGCTCCTCTGTATGCCCATCTTGTAGTGGGGAAATTGCCCGCGCACAAACGTATTTTTTCAAGATCACGTATTATGGCCACGCCCCAAAGCAGAAAAGCGTCCATTTGAGGCTCAGTCACAATTAGAGATGAGCCAATCATTTCACCGTTCCTTAAGCCCCTTTGTCAAGCCGCTACTCACATTCAGGTGCATGCATTCTAGGCTTTACGTTTAGTGTCAGGGACGCCCCGTTTAGGTTGTGCTTGCTTCCTTGCTTGTTAATTTTTCCCAAATCATTCTAGCCAATGCAGACATTCGAGTCTCAATTACTCAAGGCTCCGTCTTAGTTCCAGGACTCTCAACGAACTCGGCCTGGCCGATGTTTTCTTAAGGTTAGTTCTATTCGGAGAAAACGTTTGTAGATTAGCTTTATCATTGTTCTCCGTGATCTATCGAAGACTTTGATTACCCCTCCTCTCCTGACGTTATCTATCTCGGTGGCGGGGTGGCTAAAATATGGAATTAACTCACTTCATTTGAATTATTTTTGACTGATCACTGACAGTACTACAACTTAGTGTATATCACCAATTTAACACGGTGCCGTTGTGGTACCGTTGTGGCGCCGGCAACGCCGATGTTGACATTCCAGTTGGAATCATAGTTAGATACCCAATATTATAGATAAAGCTTAGAAACTAATTCAGACTATGTGACAGGTCTTCGGCGCCACAGAGCCTGCTCAAATCTACTCTAAACCCGAAGAATCATAAATGAAGCACTTTTTACATTAATACCCTTGGAAGATTAAAACATCAAGCATCTGTGTTCGCAAAAAAACAAGGAAATGACAATTATAGCTTGTTTCTCAAATTATGGCAGTTCCTTTTGTTCTGTTCACAGTCTGACCTGTACGCCGTAGAAGCATGTGAAATATCTAAGGGACACGCGGCCTTCCTCGAGAATTTTCGGGAAATATCTAAATAGCGCGGACAAAATTGGCCAGAAGGTCTATTTGCATCATATTGCTACCCTGTCTTTTTCTTTGCAATACTGGAGATTGAGATGCAGAAGTATCTATATTGGTATGGCGGCAGGACATGCGCCGGCTATAACATCCAGAACGGGGATGTTCGCTCTGGCTGACGGACACAGAGAAAGTGGCGGGTACCCGTGTTCCTGAAGGACAAAGGAGCCAGACCTTGAAAATCGAATGATCTATGAATCAAAATCATAGTACCTAGTGGAAAATCGATAGAGGTGGCAATAAAGCCGGATCTAGCGATAATGTCAACGTTTAGGCTCCGTTAATGCCAGCGCCCACGGGAGGCTTAATTGCCGAGGCTTGAAAAGAGCTCTGTAAACTCTTCACACGTTAACCAGGACTAATACATTGTCCCATAATATTGTTTTGCGTACATGTTATACTATAGGCTTCTTGTGATTATTAGGTAAAGATTAACACTGTACATGTTGGTATATTGCAGCATATAGATCAAGGCTAGCAAGCTAGGAACAGTCCCTTGGGTCAGATTTGACTATGGCAAGTGGATAGAATTTGGACCTTTGTCAATGTAATTCGATTGAAACTAATATAGCATGCAGATATACAAATCCAGCTAGCTCTTCTATTATTATTATAATATTAATAGCGGTACCTAGCTAATGCACCCTGATAAATTTAACTAATCCTAAGCTCGAACCCCATGAAATAAACAGTGTTATTTGATTTTGGGATGTCTGTGAACATAATCAAAACAGGAAGCCAGCATGCATTGATAATTTTTATAGCAACTGTTTGTGTTTTGTAAACCGCCCCATCTACCACATCTAATATGCATTCTTGGGGTATCTAGGGTTAGCTATATCTATGGCTCAAGAATACCTTTGTGCAATACTGCTTCCGGCTTCTTGTAGTCCACATATGAAATCTCTCTCAACTGCTCAAAATGAACACTTCCGTATCTCAATAAAGCTGCAAATGTCCCCGGTTCCCTGTCTTTATTCTTATTCTCTTCCATGTCCCATAGCAGCCCGAGGGCAGGTGTCTTTGTCAAGTTCTTCCCATGCGTAATTTTTTGCATACTACTCCCCGTCAGCAACCTCCATACAAGCTTGTACGCCGTTTTGTATTCATCCGAATTGGGATCCGTATCTAATTTTGTGGATAGGGCGTCGAATAATGGTTGTCCTGCGAAACCCACAACCGTTTCTGCGCCAAAATTCTCTTCCAACACATCATACCAGAGAATGTGGTCTTGTGCATATTGTGCCCAATCTACCTCATTCCCACCACCATCAATCATGCAAAGTCGCGTCCAGGATATGACCTGCCCGATATACTGCATAATAGTGAACGGGTCAACCTTGAATTCCCAATGAAACCCTCGTTTTTGGGATTCCGAAAAATCGAGTTTCTGGGAGAAAGCAACTAACGGATCCGAGCCGATTCCTTGGTAGTTTTTGCGCCCCTTCCACAGATGGGTAAACAGGTCGTGCCAGGCTTTGATGAACAGATCTCCCTTACGGGATGCCACGAAATGGTTTGCCATCACGGCGCCATACATCCAGGGGACGGACACTTGATACCGTGATTCTGGATCCTCGAGTTGCTTCCAGCAGATATGGTCCAGTGAGCGAATGAGAATGATCCCAACATCCATATACACGCCACCATATTTGTACAAGCATGCACCTCTCAAAAAATCTGCGCTGTGAGGACCAACGTAGGGACCATCCATTGTGTTTTTGACAAAAGCCTCTGGGAGTAGGGAGGAGTCCAGCCATTTCAAAACGTGATTTGGAGAATCGGGGACACTGTCTAGGATGTGTATGTTCCAAGATGGACCGCAGAGACGGGCCCAGTCGACGACGTTACGTTGGCACCATTCTGGCATTGAGGCGAGTCCCGAGTCCCAATAAGCCCAGATATTCTTTTCGGATGTCGCGGGACCATAGGCCAAGAGAGATTCAATGATTTCGTCGTCTGTGCGTGTGTCGAGAGAGTCAACATACTTAATTTGAGAGGCGAAGTATTCGAATGCGAATTTTGATGCCATCCTCGATTTACGATGGAGCTGGTATTTGTTTGAGGTATTCACGGGAATGCAGAGTATGCAAAGCAGATTAACGGAATCCACGATGTGTATGTGGTTTCCCTTGAGGTCGCTAACTGTTATTGATAGCGATTTGGAGCTTCTTATACCAATCATAACCCCAACCCTCCTAAAGTCTCCCCGAGTCGTCCTCGTTAAACAATAACACGAGTCTCGGTCTCGGTAGTTGAGAGCGTGAGAGCTAATCATGGTTGTGGCAGCTGTTAGAAATGTGCTAGAAACCAAGGGCCGGGCCGGGCCTGGTACGCGCGTTATAACGTTATCACATCGGATATACTTCCTTCCGGCTTGCTAGTATTTAGCTTTGAACTTCGAGGGTAATATTCTGTGTGGTTAACGTTTGTTACAAGGGTGTCCAAGCTTCTCTTTGTTCGACTTAGTAGCTCCATGGATCCAGGATCCTAGAAAACAACACACTTAATATGTGGTATCTTTTGAGTGTGTGAATACGATTGATTTGAAGGCCGCGTATGCGCACATTACGTCTGTTAACTGGTTTAAGCCCGACCGATATGCAGATCTGAAGCCCATCCCTAAACCTCATGACAAACCCACGCTTCCTTAGTAGTCTTCTACTCCTTATTGCTAGGCAAACAAATCCAGAGAAATAGAAAGGAGGAAACAATAATAATTTTAGATATATAGTGTATTTTACAAATCTGTAATATCACCCGTTATTTTTATTTCGTATTTTCTTTGATTAGGTCCTGAATTCGAACGTAAACCAATCGCTGATTATAAAGATCTGTTGACCAAAACAGCGCAGTCTAGCATCATTACCCAGTTACAAGTTATTTCAGATTAAACTGAAGAACTGCGAATCGAGACCAGCCTGTTAGTGAATTTCACATCGCAACGGTCGCGTTATGTGTATAAACCACCGTCTCCTAAGATCATACTGAACTGCGTTTTGGGTCTCCCCGGCGATCATGCATCGCCGCAGTCATAGATTAAGGTTAGAGTTTGACGATCATGGGAGTATGAAACAGAGACCAGATAGCGCTAGCGAGAGCATATTAAATGGCTGACCATCATTACTATTAAAACTCCGGCTACGCACCGGGCCTTAAGCAGCCCATCTCTTCCGAATATTAGCTTATTTTGCCCCAGCTTTTGTCAAAATCTTCTCGGCGTCTACACATGATACCGCTTGCCCGTTATTTTAAATTAGAATTCACACGAACTAAAGAACAGGTTCCAAAGCTCGGTATCTTCTCGATATTTCGACCGGAGAGCAAGAAAAGAGTACGTGCGGAGGTAACTTATACTAACACTCTAACCGGAATATAAATCTCTCCAAGATCTTTACCAAATCTGAACTTTGAAGCAGCTACAATGAACGACCCGCGAAGATCTAAACTGTCCTCTCTTCGGACTCCAAGAATTACCGATAGTACAAGCAGAGAAAATTTTGACAATTCCAGCCCAAATACTGGTGCTTGGAGATCTGACCCGACCTACCAGGAGCCAGTTTCGCAGGCGCAAGTTGTTACCGCTCTAAGACCCGGCCACTTCCTAGGTAACGCTCTTGGGCCGATCTTATTTGAAGTTATGGACTATCTGTTGGAGGCTAGTGTTGAGCTTGCGGCGGTTGATGTGCTTGGACGAAATGGGATTCCAACGCTACAGATAACTGGCACTTCGAAGCCCGATAATTTCGAATCTGACATCAATCCAGTCTTACGAGATATGCTATGCGTTAAGGAAGAATACAGTATATTATTTGTGGTGGGGAAAGTCTTTCGGGGAACCGCCCTTTCACTAGATGAGTACCAGCGAGCTGGTCGACCTGGGCAGAGTATTGGAGTCTGCGGTATTGACTGGTCGAGCGGAACCCTCGGAGGGTACGCGAAAGTTGCAGACGCAAAGCTGGAGGGGTATTGTTTTGGGATGACTTGCCACCACGTACTCCAGCCAACGAATCAGTCTACGGAATCGAAAGAGCAGCCAAATGAGTTGGCTCCGGTGAATCTGAGGATACTTAAAAAGGCTCATCAGGGAGTGGAGTGGAATATAAATGGAGATATTGTTGTAGAATCGCCGTCTGCTTACGATCATCAAGATACCGTTTCTGCTCTTGAGGCGAGTCAACAGCATGCCGAAGCTAGCCTAGAAAAAATGCAAGATCAATCTAACAATCTGAATCTACGAATCTCTTCGTCAAAATTATCACAACGACAGAAGGTACTAGCGGATATACAACAGCAACTCAAAAAACTGGCGGTCTTTAATAGAAAGGCGGGGTCGGTGGTAGCTACGTCAGGCTACAGGGTAGATTCTGAATTGAGAATGACATTGGATTGGGGTCTTGTGAAAATGGTTAATGTTAGGACTGGGAGGAATATTGTAGGTGAAAATTCCGAACCTCGAACCAAATTAGAAAACGTTTACTAAGATGTTAGCTCAGTTAGCACCAACCAAGAAGCCATGGGGTCTTTTCGGATTTCGTAAAGGATGGGAAATTTTTGAGACTAGCGACCCGGTATTAGGAGAAGAGGTCTTCAAAGTTGGGAGGTCAACGGGCGAGAGTTACGGGATCGTTAGTTGTATCACACATGGCGTCAACCTTCCAGAAAACGGGGTAACGTCCACCGAATGGACTATTATCGGCAATAACAATAGCAAGTTTTCCGCCGCGGGAGATTCTGGAAGCTGGGTGATTAATAAGGACGGGGATTTAATAGGGATGATTTTCGGCGGACAAGAACATCTAGCGTACATCACTCCGATTAGCTTGATCGTTGAAGATATCAGGAGACAGACTGGACAGACTGTTTTGTTAATGCCGAAAAGACGCAACCTAGTAAACAGAAGGTGGGGAGACGTGTTTAAAATGGTTGGTAGCATTTTCTATAACTAATATTCACGGGGTGTCATTTGGACTTCCTTTTGGGACATATTTCAAGTTGATCAAATGATCAAATAGCATCACAGCCGAAATCAACCCACCGATGTCGTAGATTCTTTTTTATACTCGCAATCGGGCTTTCGGTCACAACAAGCATTTCATGTATAACTTGAGTGCTTATATGAAATATATAATTTTATACTCCAGCATCTGATATGCGAAACATATGCTATCATATTCATTCTATTCAGATATTTCATCTTTTTTCTCAATAAATATCAGCGTCTATTCAGGAGAAGGTATAATAGCTTTCGATAACACCATGAAACTCTATCAATGGTATCTGTTCAACTCTATGTCTTTCACTCTCAGTTAATGGGTATGTTGTAACCCCGCACTCGCGCAGACGATAATTACTTTTGAAGTAATATACTTATTTCCCCGTTGCCATGTTGGGTGAAGTAGGTATTGATTGGCCACAATGTTCAGGGTGACAGGTTATCCATGAAGCTGAAGAAGCGCTGGCGTGATGTTTTCTGTCACGCTACTTAAACCAGACCTGCGATCGCGAATAACAAGCCTCTAATTTCGATTGACTAGGCAGTCTTCTGCATATAGCCTACGTTGCCCGTAGCGCCTCATTCCACGGAAAAAAACTCCACTTCATAAATTATATTGTATCAGTTTCTGTCATCTTTTAAGATCTTTTTACTTTTAATATGTCTACTTGTAAGCTTTGATCCCTACCTTCACGACGGCTTCCTTCTTTTCCAGGAATACATATAACGCTTGAAAACTAGTGATTTAAACGCCTTTCTATTTTAGAAGAAGAAAACTATTTTTAATACTAAGCAATATACCGGTATGGTTCCTTCTCCGTATCTTTGTGATCTTTGATTGTTATTTTATATATTGTAGTTGCGTAGACAAATTATTTTCTGTACCGCTTGGATTCCATTGTGGATTTTTTCGTTTTACTAAATTGCTTCCTGTCTGAAAAGCATTTCTGGGTCACAACTTGCCTTTTACGTTCGAATTCAGTTAGATAAAGCAATGAGATTCTATGTCCTCCCCTCTCACGACGGTTCTATTATGATTTTCTATTACATATCTCTTCCGTACCGTATACAATTGAGCGTCATGGCGCAAAACGTCCCTCCCGAACGCTGCAAACTTCTCGTGGGGGTTCTACAACATTTCGTTCTTCAAATCATGCAGCTATCACGACAATCATGCGCAGATGACCGAAGCAGCGGTCGCGCGTGGCCATCGAACAAAAGTTACATGCTTATCTCTTCTTTGCCCCACTATCGGCACCCATAGCATGCGACTGGATATAAGCTTTTTGATATTTGAAACTCGTGAATTGGTATCCGTCTTTGCCGTGCCGACATTTCGTCTAGTTCCCCTGGCCTTGGCCTGATAGTCTGGCCATTGCGGGTGGGTCCGCTATCAATAAATGGTGTAACACAACGCAATACTTGCGCTGATAAGCCTGTCGTAAATTGGAAGCCGAACTGCAAATCCGGATGCCCTGTTCTTGGCCTATACGGGCGTACTCGCATTCCTTATTGGTATTGGGGAATTGCGAGTATCCTGCATGCATGGCTGCGCGTGCGGGGGTGTTATATAAACTCGTTCCTGTGATACGAGGATCGATTTGCAGACGTGCGGAGTATTTAAACAGGATTGCCTTCCCCGGGCTTCGTTGACAATTTTACAATTGTCAATATTTCGGATTTCGTCAAGCCTCGCGCGCGCGCAGTAGCAGTTATCCAGTTGATGCTTACTTCGGGTCGTTACAAGATCCGTTTGGCAGGTTGAATTCTCCGAAAACCCTGCGTTACAGCCGGCCTATACCCTGATCGAAATTCCAAGCTTCCGAATTTGTCGATTTCATACAACTCGGCTGCCGAGCTATATAGACAAAAAATGGCGTCGAACTTGTCGGATGAGCAGCTGGCGAAGCGCGAGGACGCTGATACGTTAGGTTCGCAGTTCTACCATTTTATGGAACGGGTAATTTGATAGCAGGCGGTTCAAATTCAACTAACCAATGTTTGTAATTTTTGCATATAGCGAAGCTAGGATATGCGCAGGTATACAGTTACATTCCGAACCGCGAAATAAATATGTCCATAGATGTTCTAAAACGTCTAACAAAGCTTAATGGAAATAGGAACTTAAACGGAACTTTTCAAAGTTTGAGGTTTTGGGAGTAAGTTCTGCCAACTACCAAATCAAGCGTTTTTGAGATACGAGAGGCTAGGATATTGATTATAAATCTTGACTTCAATAGATCGCCTTTGCTATCATGGGGCTGCTGGTTAGTAACCTTTGAATGGATTTTTAGCAGCAAGCAGGAACTAAATGTGCCTATGTTTGTAGCCATCAATTGCATCGACATTAGCATTCTCGATCCCTGCAGGCCCTGTTGGGATGGTCTGGGTAAGTCGAATCCTATAATATAGGTAACCAATTGATACGACAAGGTGCTTATTTTCCATACTATAGGGGTGGTTCATCGCCAGCGGCTGTATTTTCGTCGTCGGCGTTGCAATGGCAGATCTAGGCTCCGCTATGCCTACAGCAGGAGGACTCTACTGGTGGACTCATTACTTCTCCGCCCCTCGCTACAAAAATCCTCTGTCCTTCCTGGTCGGTTACTCCAACACCCTCGGTCTCGTCGGCGGTCTTTGCTCCATCGACTACGGCTTCGCCTTGATGCTCATCTCAGTCGTAGTAATCAGCACAGATGGCTCCTTTGTCCCGACAAACGGAAAAATCTATGCCGTGTTCCTGGGATGCGTGCTTTCTCATGCTCTAGTGGTAACATTCGCATCAAAGATTATGGGAAAGTTGCAGACGGTTTTTACGATTGCCAATTTGGTCCTAATCGCTGCCACGTTTATCGTGCTTCCTATAGGGAGGAGGGGAGAGAGGAATAATGCGACCTATATATTCACAGAGACTGCCAATCTAACTGGGTGGCCGTCCGGCTGGACGTTCTTTCTAGCGTGGCTGAGTCCTATCTGGACAATTGGTTAGTCAATCCTTCACGAATAAATACGAGTTATATCCTTGTTCTAGTTACTGATATACCGAATCAGGTGGGTTTGACTCCTGCGTCCACATGTCCGAAGAAGCGAAGAACGCGACAAAGGCAGTGCCGTTGGGAATCATGGGTGCTATCGGCTTATGCTGGGGCCTGGGCTTCTTGTGTTGCATAGTAATTGCTAGTTGCATGTCGACAGATCTTGAGAGCCTTCTGACGACACCATTCGGTCAACCGATGGCGCAGGTCTGTAATTCAGACAAAGTCCTCAAAAGCTTGAAATATCAACCTTGCTAATGTAGATGGTATACAGATTTACTACGATGCAGTAGGAAAGAAGGGCGCAATAGTTATGATGACATTATTGTTTATGACACAGTGGTTGATGGGCATTAGCATTGTAAGTCCATATCCATACATATATGGCCATACACGAAACTAAAAATTATTACAGCTCGTAGCGGTCAGTCGTCAGTCCTGGGCTTTTTCCCGAGATGGCGGTAAGTGATCCTACCGATCATGTTTTTTTATTCGAAGAGTTACAAGACTCATCCTATTTGTTGATCCAATAGCTCTACCCTTTTCGACATTTTTCAACAATATCTCCAAACGGTTCGGCTACATACCACTCCGCGTAGTTTGGGGCTGCGCAATCCTCGCTTGCGTTCTAGGTCTCCTCTGCCTGATCGCCCCAGCTGCCGCCTCCGCCCTCTTCTCGTTATGTGTCGCTGGGAACAACCTCGCCTGGTTCACGCCAATTTTCGTAAGATACTCACTTTACTCGTATTTCGTCATAAATGTGTTAGAAATGCTAAACGCTTTTGTAAATTTTGCCTTTAGGCTCGTGTTGTCTGGGGCCGCGAAAAATTCGTCCCGGGACCCTTCTACACAGGAAAATACAGTATCCCGATCGCGATCGCAGCCTGTGTTTTCCTCGTTTTCAGCACGCTGTTAGCTATGATGCCTGCCGCGGGACCGCAGGTGACCAAAGAAACAATGAATTACACCGTGGTGATAAACTTTGCGGTGTGGGGTGGTGCGCTGGCGTATTACTTTATTGACGCGAGAAAGTGGTTTACTGGGCCAAAAATTACGATTGATGCCACGCACTTGACGGAAGAGCAGGAGAAGAAGCTGGTCGAAGGAGGGTTAGTCGATATTAAGCGGGACTCAATCGTTGTCGGTAATGGGGGAGAGAAGGGAGATGTTGAACCGTGAAATTTCCCGAACTCGAGCTTTAAATCTCAGGCATGTGAAATCAGATTGTAGTTATATGTTATAATTTATGCGGGTACAGATATAGCGTACATAGCGTTAGTAAATCCATTGAGAGTCCTTGAGGAGGTTGATATTCCATTGCATTGTAATTCAGATATACCCTGGTAATCCTAGGCTCACTGATAGCCCCAACTTACAATGTACAGACCATTATCACCCTGTAAAGCTGGGTGCCTACATATATTCGGTGGATCTTTCGTAAAAAAGGCTTTCTGAGCTGTATCAAGCCTCCGACTTCGCGCTTTGGTTCTGGGTATCGGGATCAGTCCTCGCTCTAATCTGCATCTTCGCCTCTGTGTTCATAATATCCAAGTAGACAAATCTCCAAGCTGGAGGCCTTTCTTCCATCGGTTTCAGTTCATAGTTCAAAAGAAACCATGCAATCATAATACGTAATTCGTTTGCTGCAAAGAATCTTCCTGGGCTATAAAGAGTAAAAAAAGCGTTAGCATATCCCACAACCCGTAAATTTTGGATTTGACAAGCTCGACAAACGTACCAAGCATGCAGTCCCTGCCCAAAAACTGGAAAGTCCTCAGTCACCGTAACCATGTACCGATCCAACTTTCTGTCCTTCTCGTTCTTTTCATTGACCTCTTCTTCTTCGCCATGCGCACCCTCCGCCAAGTCTCCTCTGTAGAATCTTGTGTATAAATGCTCTGTCGGGTTATCATACACCTCAGGGTCCGAGATTCTACAATATGCCGGGAACGTAAATGATGCGCCATGTGGTAGAAATATTCCATTACTCGTCGTGATTCCTGCCTTTGTGGTAACGTTTCGCTCGCTATGGATTGCACCGGTGAGGGAGAGTCGGACCGTTTCTTTCAGGAATGCATCCATATTGTACAGTCGCTGCATATATCGTTTATTGAATTCGTGAGGTGGTGGGAAGACGGTCATCAGTTCTTCACGGAGCATTTCTTCTGGTGTCTGTTCGCCAGCTGGAGTCTTGCTGGCGAGATAAGCGAGATCGTAGAGAGTATTGCAGCCGGATAGAGAAGTTGTGTGAATTGCAGCAAATGCGACAGTGAGTACGCGACCTGATATTGCGTCAATGGTTGCAAATCCGCCGCCCCGAGCGAGGGAGGCCTCGATAAGCCACTGCATAAGATCATTAGGGCGTTCAGATTCTGGGACGTTGGATCGAATCATAGCGATACGTTTAAGGATGACAGGTTCGAGAAACTTGCGAGCTTTGCGACGGAGGAGTTTCAGAGGAATGGAGAAGATGGGACCGATTACTCTAATATATTTGTTAGTTTGGACGATGTTATCTAACCGAGGATTCAATGAGAGTCGGTACTCACGGCCACGTCCATTTAGGAAAGCAGTTCATCAACATGCTAGTAGGAAAGACCCCAATAGCATATTTGATGGACGCATCCAAGTATTCTTCTTCACGGCACAATTCCTCGCCAATGAAGACTCGATGACTAGCCCTCGCTACAACCTTGAGGATAAGGTCATACATGGTAACTGTTTGCCACCCCTCACCGTCCGGCTTCGTGGCAAGTTTGGGCATGTAGTGCTTAAAAGAGAGATCCAGCTCCTCAACAATTGCAGGTGTTACGGATGCTAACTTTGCGGTGAGATCCTTGCGGATAATGGGGATATGGAACATGTCATCTGCGACATAGTTGTCAAATGTGTAACGGACGGCGAGAGTCTATTACACAAATTAGATTATCAATTTAGTTGTGTATTTAGAATTAAGAACTTTGTGTACCTCGAGAGCCCTGATATCCACAACGCTTGGCGGGAGATTTTTGATCTCTGATAAATTGGTATGCGGCAGAACAACCATATCGCCATCAATTGTGTGAACCATAAAAGGTTTCCCATTTTTGCTGTATTTGTGATAACCTTCTTCGACCCATAGCCAGGTGTCTTTGAAAGATGCAAGTCGCGCTCGAAGCTTTGGGAAGAACCATCTGTACGTTTTAGGCAGGCCGAGGACGACGGGTGTCTCGCCAGTTGTGATATTGATAACTTTAGGTTTGGTATAGATCGATATAAGCGAGTATATTGTGTACAATGCTAAACAGGAGATGAGGGCTTCTTTCCCATGTTCCTGGAGGAACTCGATCGCAGTTTGGACGATCATTTTTGATTGTGTGAAATGCCCCGTCAAATTTTCGCCAAAGATGAGACGAGAGAAGGTGGAATGAACGGAGGCAGAGGCGCGGCGGGATATTTATGTAAGACGGCTGCAGGGAAGACAATCGCAAAGGAATGCAAATCTTTAAATGCTGGCCAAACGACTTGCAGGTCACTAGTTAATGACCTACTTAAGATAGGTGTTCGAGCACCTGGGAGCCTGCACTGATCATTTATCCTAATTTTGAAGTTAGGGGGTTTTAACTTGCAGTATTGACGGCAGCTAAAATGCAACTAAAATTGATGCTGGTTGGTAGCGTAACGGGATCACAGACCGGTTGAGTTTAAGAGGACAGAAGACCTACATGCTACAGACGGCAACTGCGAATCCCTCGTCAATGTGTACACCCTGTGAGAATCCTGGCTTTGACTGGGACCTGGCTGGTTCGGTGAAAGATAGCCAATCCGGCACCACCAATTGGTGGTTTCGTGTGCTCGCTAAAGGCCTTGACTCCACCATATCTGACATTCGGAGTGATCAGCTCCACCCGGCAGATCCAAGGTGAGTTTTCAAGACGAGTTGATGACAAGTTCTTCCAACAAACAGGGAATGACATCAAATTCATGAATTCGAAGGCGCCATGGGGCATTCCTGCCAACTCGCCAGCCCGCATTACATTGCCGGGAGGCTGAGATCAAGTTCTGCCAAGCGCTGGTATTGTGGGGAGTTGCATTGCGTGAGCACTGGTAACACCAGGAATGCATACCTCCGCGGTCCTTGTAGATCGGTATCGTAGTCGGCCCTTTTGGATCGCAAAAAGAACTAGATGAATTGTCGATCTGAACCGAGAGCGTATTTGTGACTTGCGAATCCAAGTCCCAAAATTATCCTCCATCAAGTTTTCCGATGAGCGGCGCTCTTTACGTTTAGGCTTCCAATCAATGTTGGTGTGATCCTCATCAATTTCAAGTATGGTGACGCGACCGAGATTCGGACTTGGGCTGGATTGATATTTTGCGCAACATCAACAACAGCTTGGCGTTGAACGATAAGGTGCTCGTGATTGAGACATATGGCCGACGTCTTCGATCCCCGGTATTCTAATTCGATTTAATGCACGAGTTTCTACAAACAAGTATCGTTCGTACTCAAGCCATAGAATTCTAGAAATGTACTGGTAATTGGTGCTACAACACAAAAGACATCCAAAACCTTTAGACATGGTATACCAAGTCTGCGATACTCTCCAGGCAGCAGCTTTATAAACCCGAGCCACGAGGTCTAATTTATTTTCCAGAAACCAACAAGTTGAATTCTAACAAGGGCGCCGGCAGCCTTTCGGGGAATGGAATAGCGGACTTCTGGAAACCGTACTGGCCGGCATAATGTCATTGTTTTTGTTCTCGATTTACCGCATCTGAAGTCTTCTCGCCGACTTCGATAATTTGTATTCTATCGTATAGATAAGCTTATATAAACATAACGACTTTGGCATGGATAGAATTTTATGGGTAGCCGCACGGATTGCCAAATTTTATCTTTACGCGTTTACTCGGGATTCGGAATATATTGCGTGAGAGGAGTAGGCTTTAAACCTTTAAACCTTTCTTATTTCGTTATTCACTAGCATTATCTGTATACTGGTTGTTAATAGGTTCTGTAGATCTGAGGTTTTAACGGTTTGCGATACTAATTCTGCAAAATCGGGACGTGCTAAACTAACGTAGATAGTATTACTACCTATCATCTAGATTACTATGGAGATTGATATCTCAGAATAGTGAAACTCAAAACTTAGACCGAATAAATTCGCAATGCTATCCTCACAATGAATATCCGCACTAGTTTGAGTCGCAATTTTTCTAATGGCTTTTAACTCAGTTCGATGTCGGCCATTTAGGATGATAGTGGTATAGGAATAGAACCTCAAAAAAATCACTGGATCATAGGTGCAACCTTACCAAGAGCAGTTTTAGCCCTCTCCCATATTTATATAATTAGTCCGAAAATGAACCTCCCATTTTGATTACAATTGAAGAAGCACCAACCAGAGTCCTGGCTACCTCACTTGAGACAATCTCATTTTCACTCTCCTTCCATCATGGCCGAATTTAAAAAAAAAAAAAAAAAAAAAAAAAAAAAAAAAAAAAAAAAAAAGGTCCTCCGACCTCTTTGTGAGACAAATACAGGGGTATAGCTAGCAAGGAGCCTCGTAGTGGTTCCTGATACTTTTATCTCTCAGCATCGGTGGGATTTCCTTTGTCCTGTTGGAGTTTTATTGAATCTCAAGATCACAACACAGTGTGACAAACACTAAACAAACACAACACAAGCGGCAACACGATTATTGTTGAGAGATCTTGCATACGATCCCATTATTAATTTCATTCATTATAACACAGCTCGCCTCCTCTAACCAAATGTCAAGACTTCAAAGTACCGGATTGGGTTAACAGATAAGTAAACAAACGGAGGCCTAATTGCAGGCAGCTCGAGCCTGTTCTTGCAGTTTGTTTGTTAAAACGTTTGGGAGGCGCAGCAGAAAAGGTTTCAACGGTGAAGCAGCTCCTGTTTCCAACGGTGCTTCGAAAGGGCCCCTAGCGCGCTTCAATCCGAATATATGGAGTTATTCCAAACAATGCTAACTTATTGAGCAGGCGGACACGGATAGCAGCAGGAAAAAAGTCGGACCGTACGAGAGCCAACTAGAGTGATGACCCCCCACTTGTTTCGCTTCGAGTCCCCTTCTCTTGATGCCTGTTCAAACGTCGTCGGAGACAAAATGCGTGTTAGCCAGCCAAGGGCCGGACCGAGCTATGCCCAGTGATCTGGTAGTTCGCTACCAACTCCTGAATCCGCAGAAGGTGAAGTTTGAAAGGGATCAAACTGCTCTCGTTGTTGCTGGGGAGGCCGTCGCGGGTCGGCGCCTCATGACCAGATAAATACTGGCAATGAAGCCCTCTTCCATTTCTCTTTTTCTTCTGCAGGCGAGCTAGTCTTGTTCGATTCGATCCTTTTGCTTCAATCCGAATTCCGTTTCTTCACTTCACTCGTTGAATTGGCTCTGGCAGCTCAGACATCAATCCTTCTTTTTTCCCCGAATATTCCCAACCGACCGAGAATATTTGTGTGTTGTGTCTGACGACTCTGTTCAATTTTCTCTTTTCGAAAACCATATAACTTTAATCATAATAATATTGCAAAGTCAATCGTTCGGTCTCGATCTGACCTCCGGCTGTTATCAACCGGTAAGTTTAGCATATCTTTCGGCGTCGGCGATCTTTCTGGGTTTTCCCATTGCGATGAGATGCATGCACTCTAGATCTTGGGAGACGGAGAATATCCGAGCATCGAAGCAGCGCGTGGGATCTCTCTCCAGCTGTCTGGGCTAGAGCGGGCCTGCATAATACTCCGTGGACTCGATCCATCCCCTTCTGTTAGCGAGCAGCTGCCGTGAGTCGTCGGTTGCCTAAGCTCTTCCCATCTTCTCCTAGAATTTGTCAGGGTGTCTCTCCCAGTTGCCCTGCCCATCTCCTTCCCAAGATGGTCATCAATATGTGACGAGGAGGGAGTTGGAGTATTTGCGAATTTGTGAATTTGTGAGCTGACCCAGGACAAGCTTTTCTTTCAGCAGCACCCCACGGCCTCTTTCTGCATCCGCATATCCGCATCATCTGTGCATCTGATCCTTTGCATTTAGAACCAGCATCTCAGCCCATTCTTTTTTCAGCCGGTCTGATATTTCCCTCGATTTTTAATTTTTTTTGTGGGTGCCGCGATCGTTTCGAAATAATTGCTTCGACTATTCTTGCCCCTTCATCGAGAGGACCACTTGCATAACGTCGGGCCACCTGTTTGCGTAAGTCCACCCTGGCCTTCTCATCCCACGTACACCTCCTCCATCGATGCAGGATACCACAATGGTCCGAGCTGCTACGTATCTCAAATCTCAGTCAGCCCGGCAGCTGTGCCTGGGCTGCTCTTTGGGTATCCCAGTCGCATGGGTTGCCGTTACGTGCGCTGAACGTCTTTGCTGATCATCCGATGCCCTGCAGGCAGATATCTCCAGATTAGTTGCAGGAAAAGGCTTAACCCTCTTGCTAGCTTACAAACTGCTTCGGCCCAGTTTCGCCGGATCCAATTTGCAGTTAGCATCCTTCCGCTTTCTCCGTCTAAGACCGAAGGGACAAGTCCAGTCGCTTAGCCTTGGTCTCTGGGGGTAGTCGCAAGCAAATCTGTCAGCCAAGCTGCGCCAGCTGCTGCATCCCCACATCCAGGAGAACCTCCTAGCTCCCACGCTACCACACCTCCCACACACCTCAGCCCGTAGACCACTTCTCCCTATAAGAAGGCACTTGCTAGCGCCCAACAGCCAACATGATGCCGCCAGTGCCACTCGATATCTCTTCTGCCAGTGTTACCACCATCTCGGGTCAACCAGAACCCTCCAACGTTGTCTCACTTGATATTCTCTCTCCAACATCCGTTCCGCTCCCAGTCACCCCAAGTATCATATTTGAAAACACGGACTCCAATCTCAAATCAGACACCGATATAAAATCGACTCCCTCTTCTCCCGAGACAGTTGTAGCGGTTCCACTACATCCCACGACGTCACTTGACAAAACCTCCAAATCCGAGACCACAACCTCGCTACCACTCCCTCGCAACAAATCCTTCTTGCAACACAGAAAGGGGATCAAATCCGTTGAGGTCCCTCGTCAGCGAATTCTCGAAGCTTTGATAGCCCGCCAGGCTGGACCTCAAACAGCCAATCCGATGGCGGCGTCTGGCATGTCCTCAGGCATGACTTCCCCAGGTCTATGGGCCCCGGGAAGTCTTAACCTGGACACTCGACGTCCAGGTTTAGCGTCTCTCCAGTCGCCGTGTTTCTACCATCAGCGATTCGATCCCATCATCGATGTCGAGCGGGTCGTCGACGAGATTGCTCATCAGGATGAGATGAATATGTCTCACTCGGATTACCTAAAGACTGCCACCAGTGTCAGGGAAATCAGCCGGCAGTTGAATCGACGAACAATCAAGGCTGCGGTTCAGAACGTCATGATCGTCACCAAGGCCCGAGACAACTCTCTAGTTCTTTTGACCCGAGAAGTTGCCCTATGGCTTATGAAAACACCAAGATACGGCAAGAACGCTGGTGTCAACGTCTACGTTGACAAGAAGCTCAGCGTATCGAAACGTTTTGATGCTGATGGGTTGATCCGAGAAAACCCTGACCTCAACGACAAGCTGAAATACTGGACACCGGACATGTGCTACAGCTCTCCTGACACCTTTGATCTGGTTCTCACTCTTGGTGGTGATGGGACGGTCCTTTTCACATCTTGGCTCTTCCAAGCTGTCGTTCCACCTATCCTGAGCTTCTCACTCGGCTCACTCGGCTTTCTTACAAACTTCAAGTTTGAGGAATACAAGAGGCACCTTGACAAGGTCCTCAATGATGGTACAAGAGTTAGCATGAGAATGCGTTTCACTTGTACCGTCTTCCGAGCAGAACCTGGTGAGAATGAACCAATCGAGGGTGAACGATTCGAAGTTCTCAATGGTAAGTCCTGCTTACGTCAACCATATTACTGATCAACACACTGACAATTATCTTAGAGCTTGTTATCGACAGAGGTCCGTCCCCATACGTCTCTCACATGGAACTTTACGGCGATGATGATCACATCACCACTGTTGCCGCGGATGGCTGTATCTTCTCTACTCCTACTGGCTCAACCGCTTACTCCCTCTCCGCTGGTGGCTCCCTCGTTCACCCGGACATCCCAGCCATTCTCGTCACTCCGATCTGCCCCCACACACTCTCGTTCCGCCCCATGATCCTCAGCGACTCCATGCTCCTCCGTGTCAACATTCCCGAAGGCTCCCGTGCCACCGCTTGGTGCAGTTTTGACGGCCGCGCCCGTCTCGAACTCCGCCAAGGCGATTACATCACCATTGCCGCTTCCAAGTACCCATTCCCTACGGTTCTTTCTCAACCGCAGGAATGGATCGATTCCATTCAGCGAACGCTGCAATGGAACAAGCGTGCTGCGGAACAAAAGGCCTTTGTAAAAGATACCGGTGATGAACACGATCTTAACGGGGACTGGGATATCGATACTACGGACGATTCGGGTATCTATACGGACGATGGGGATAGTGCAACAAGCCCTATGAGGAGACAGATTAGTCTTTTGACGATGGCTTGATTGGTTACCCTTTTTCTTTTTTCTCTCTCTTCGATTCTTTGAGTATCTATTGGAGTTTTATACTATGATTTTGTTGTAATTATATAAATAGCGATTACAGGGGGACCTGGAGTTTTATTTTCTTGTTGATTCTTCTCTTCCTGTCATTCTTTGACACGTTCTTGCATTTTCCATTGGCATATGTGCTTTTTTGTGCGAAGCGTATTACGGGGACGGAGTTTGTCTTTTGATTTTCCCGGTGATGAATTGTGCTAGATATCCGAGAGCTTGGGGTTTCTCATTGTTAGCTTAAGCGTTACTACGGGTATACATCGTGGTGATAACGGAGTTTTTTCTTTGGTATATAAGATTTTACGAGAGTGTGTACTTGGTTGTTTTTTGGCCGTATGTGGACAAGTAAGCACTATTTCGTTTACGATAATATCTTTTAATTTCATTGGCCTCATAATTTATCTGCTCTCTAGGTGGTCGAGGGTGATGCAGAGAGCTGAATTGACATAGCTTTACGCAATAACTCCCGTTATTAACTTATTTTGGTGAGGCATCTGAACGGTATTCAACTGCGTCGGAGATCAGAACATAGGCCCAAATATGGTCTCGAAGCCACGGCGCCAGCCTCACACGAAAATATGGAGAATCTGATTTTCGAGACTATAGTACTACGTACACCTAGATTCTTACAATTACAAGACATAGTTTGTAAACCCGCCTTGAAGTATTTCTTGCCATTATGGTATTCTCTAATCTATATTTAGTCATGGAGTCATCATATTCCTTCTAACACCAGTTTCTCCTGTCCAATCATGCCGCATACCAACTCGATATTTTTTTTCCGCATCTTAGGAGCTGACCTTTTGCTCAGTGAGATAGTTTCCCGCTCAACAAAGAATTACTCGATTGCCGGACCTCCTTTTGACAAACGCTCGGTCTTAGATTCCCTAAAGTTTTACAAAATCTTTATCCAATCAAGTAATACATATTTACATTTCTCCCCACTTCTATAGCATAATATGTGCAGTAATTTATAAAATCAACCCCCCCCAAAAAAAGATTATTTACAGATCACCAGGGGCGTGCTCACTCAAGCCTCTAAGAGTTGGCCACTACTCGTCTCACCTTGCACCACGCTCGACAAATCCACGCTCTCCTCCTTGTTCCTCCTCTTTTCCTCCTCTGCTACTTTCCTCTCCTTCACTTCATGATGCACATATGCCCTTAATCTCTCCCACTCAGCCGAGGACGCATTCTTCCGCCAATCTTTCAACCTCTTCATTTCTAGTTTTTCCGTCGACATGCGCCACTCCTTCGGGAAACTCTTCTGTGATTTGAATTTGTGGTGTCTAAAGTCAAAAGGTACATCTTCGAATGTATCCGTGTCGTCCTGTAAGATTCGCCAATAGTTAAACCTTGGTTTTTCTTGTTGATTCTAAAAGGAATATGCAACTTACCCTAGCTTCCTCGACAAGCTTGTCAACCAACTCACTCAACCACCGCTTGTTTTGATGCTGATGCTCAAACATTTCGCAGCTGAACTTTAAGAGTTTTCGCGTAGGATTATACCGGGCCCCGCAGAGCTTGATCAGCTTGTCGGTTTGAACCCGCTTAAGTCCCAAATCCTCGGGTGAGCACTCCATCACAACTTTGTTCGCCGAAGGATGTTTGGTACCCATATGGGTCGTGTAACGGAACCGTAAAACTTCGCCATTCACGGGGAGCTCAAAGGGCTTGGCGAAACCTAGATGTTTCCACAGGGATAAGTTTTTATCCTAGCATTTGAGGGGGGGAGGTGGAATTATGTACGTACGAGAGAGTCTAGGCATATCATAGACTGCTAACCTCGCATACTTTCTCGCCTCACGGTGCTCTTCCATCTCCGTGTGCGCCAAACTACTCATATCTGTCGAATTCCACTCCCAAACCTTCGGATCCGCGAAATCCTCGCTCTCGCTTTTCGCCGGCGGGAGGTAAAACATATCCGCCTCCATCTCGCGATCCGGTTTCAGCGGTCTCGTATTCCATTCGTGCTGGTGGTGCAGTTTTCGCATCATGGCGGCTTGGCCCTTCTCTCCCATGTCTTGGAGCTCCGAATTCCATAGGGTATCGGTGAGGTCGATAGCTTCGTCTGAGAGATCGCGGGAGAGGGCTTGTCGTTCCGAGGTGCGCTTTTGAGGAAGACGCATGATGGCTCTGGCGTCGTGTTCCGCTTGGTCCGCGTCCACTCCGTCTTGAATACGGAGCTTGATTTCCTCTTGCAGGACCAATTCCTCGTGTTCTTTCAAACGGACGAGATCATCTGCCAGATCCTTCTCAGTCTCCGCGATGATTTCTTTAATTTGAATAAGGTGATTCTTGGGCTCGTCCTCGTCCTTTAGTATGCTCATAATTTCGGACTCGGTGAAACGACCGTCACCGATCATTCTGTTGATATCTGTGAAATCCGCCATCCCTTCCACGTCCTCCGGGCCCATATCCTCCTTTTTGATATTGATGCGCCCACGAGATTTCCACTTTGGATCGTCTCGCATACGACCGTAATGCGCCATGGCGTCCATTTCCTTGTCCGACATTCCCATTTTTTCAAACATGTTCTCGGACGTGATGGGCTGCTTTGGTAATTGTGGTAGTTTGAGAGCATGGCGTTGCTTCCACGGGAGGCGGTAGAATTCTTTTGGGAGGTCGGTTTCATTGTCTTGGTGGTCTTTCGGCCATTTGAAAAAGTCGTCAACGGTGGGGATTACAGGCTCGTGGGGTTCAAGCCCGAAATGCTCTCGAGCTTGTTGGGTTTCTCGATTGGTGGCGGAGATGATCTGTTTCTTGTCGGTAGGCTCGTGGGAGGAAGTGAGTGAGGTAGACGGAGTGCCTTTCTTCCAACTGGATTGACTTCGATATTGAGTAGTGATCGTGGTCGTGGTGTATATCGGTCGAGGCGGGAGGTTCGCAGAGGGCACGAGGAGGCCGCATTGTCGGTTGCTGGCCCGTCGGAGGGACGCGACTGCCCTCCGTGACGAGAGAACCATTCGGGCGGTGGGAAATATCCAGCTACGGCTATGGCTGAGAGTCAATTGATTGTCGGTGGCCGGCCTTGTTCAAGCCATCGTTGAAGCCTGGTATCGATAATTGGTGGGACGTCGTCGAGTTAGAAATTTTGGTGTTGTTTGGCTGCAGAGCCTCAAAAATAGACTGACCAAAAATACCACGGCGATCAACACAAATCCAACGGTGGCCACAGTCCCGCATCTTCTCCACACCCACAGGACGGCCTCCTCTCGCAGCCAGGTCGAGGTTCGACATTCAAAAATGGCCCCGGAGAGCTCGAACAAGTCGGACCGCAAGGTCTTTGTCACGGTCGGCACCACATCGTTCGATCCTCTCATCACGGCCGTCCTACAGCCCGCCGTCATCTCCCTGCTCCAGTCGCAGGGCTACACTACCCTCCGCGTGCAGTACGGGCAGGGAGTAGAAGTATACCAGTCCTGTTACACGGCTGATGTCGAAGCCGTCATCGCCAAGTCATCCATGGAAGTCAGCGGATACACTTATGCTGATGGCGGAGCTATAACCAAGGAGATCCAAACGTCCGAGCTAGTGATTAGCCATGCCGGTATGTATAGCCATTCATCCTCGGCATCCTTGATATTATCAAATATTATCGTTTCTAGGGATTTCTGACATGTTCGGAAAGGCTCTGGTACCATTCTAGAATGCCTCCGCTACCAAAAGCGGATAATAGTCATTCCAAACACATCTCTCATGGACAACCACCAAATTGAACTAGCCGATGTGATGGCAAAGCAAAAGTATGTTATTAAGGGTGATCTAGAGTAAGTAACCTCACAGAGGCCTCTTTTGCTCGACTTCTGCTCATATATTAATCACCTCATCATAGAAATCTGACCCCTGCTATCACCAAATCTCTCAATCATTCATATCGGCAATTCCCACAGAAGGGTAGTAAAATCTTCGCCGAAGTGATCGAAGACGAACTCGATCAAGCGGATAAGGATAAAATGTATGGATGAAGTATTCAAGGGTTGAGGCCTATGATATAACCCCACTTTGATACCACTGTTGATGTCTTTTTTCTTTGGTTGGATTTATATATATACACCTCTTTCGATCTCTTTGTGGCAATTCCTTTCCCTTTTCCGTTTGCATACGCATCGCGATATGGCTTTTTTGTTCCCTAAGGATACAGAAGCGATCTCCTACTACATATCGACTAAGAAACTAGCGGTGCTCTTCAGCCAACCGTGATTATTCCTCACTTCTCGTTATTCGCAGGTCATTTAGCCTCCGTGATACTATCTTATGCGTCTATTTGCATTCTATGTATTGTTGTTTTCTGTTCGTGGCTCCTAATTGGACGTCTGAATCCTAGGATCCTTAGTCACGGTTCCACTACCTTTGCACTTCGATGGAGCTCAAACACTAGACCACGATATACTAAAAATGCACACTGTTCTTATTTCTAGTCAATACAGTGACGACGATGTTGAATCACCATACATCAAACGACAGCACGAGCTTCACAACGAACAGATCGAACAACTAGACCTTGATGAGGCCCCGCTGGGATCGCCAAGATGGTGGAAGTGGGAGTGGAGGTCGTGGTGTTGGTGGTGTACGATACCCTAGCCTATGGGCTGATAATCAGACCTCCCGGATCCAATGGATAAAATTTTGACACTCGGGTATAATGTAGCGCAGACTTTTCTGCAGATTCTGGGGTTTACAGTCGACGTATGATGTTCGAATTACTTCAAATTATTGCATCGGCATCTTTTGGGATTCACATATTGAAGCATAACAATGCATCGCGTTAATATTCATCGATGGTATCGGTAGACACCAATACTTAAACTTAATAAACCAATCACATGCATACCCACGAACAAATCAAACATAGAACTCAGACTTGCTTTGATAGATTGAAAGTTAAAAACTATTTTT
Organism: Dactylellina parvicollis; assembly: GCA_036971385.1. NCBI lineage: Eukaryota > Fungi > Ascomycota > Orbiliomycetes > Orbiliales > Orbiliaceae > Dactylellina > Dactylellina parvicollis. The sequence continues at coordinate 669,182 of JAJTUD010000006.1, forward strand.
TTCGTATTTTCTAAAGCATAGAATTTCGTGTTTCCACCTTGACCTTTTTTCCTGTTGACCGTTAAGATTAAAAATACATACAGATAGAAATGTTTTAAAAGAAGAATGGGGAGCTGCGATAAAAAGGAAAGAATGAGGTTTTCGACCTTCAAAGAAATCGCGAAAACCCGCGAAATAAAGAAAAATATGGAAAGGGTGAATTTTTCTTTTATAGGATGGCCGGTTTTTTGTTTCCATGATCTAAACCTGTCTCCGAGTAAATGCAGATGAAACCAATAAATTGAAAAGAAAAAAAAAACTAGAAACAAATAAACAGAAGCGACGGAAGGATGGGCGGAGTGAAGTGGACATATGGACAGAGAAGCCAAGAAGAAGAAAAGGCGAGATAACTGCGCAACGTGATAAAAAAGGGATTCCGAAAAAATTCGAAAATCAAGCTGAAAGGGAAAATGAACAAAACTATCCTACAGAAAGGAAAATCTGTAAGAAGCGTGGAGGGGATCGCCGAGGAAAAGAAAAAAGTTGCAAAACCCGTTGGTAAATTTCTGAAAGAAAGAGAAGTGATATCATAAGATCTTGAATGAAGTATGACGATCGGAACCCAAAGAGACAAGCCAAACAGAAAGCATTGATTGGGAAATCGTAAACAAGAAACCGAACCAATAGAGGAAAGCAGAAACGTGGACGTAATTTTCAAAGGCGTACGGTGAGAAACCAACTCAATCATGGATTGACACGTTGACACGATGTATGATAAAAAAGGGTCGTGTTCGGAATTGCAAGACAAACATCAGCTGCAGAGCAAAGCAAAAGATAGGGCTCAATATCCTCCGCCATCTCCTCGCTTAATCGTTTTCTTGGAGTGTCAAAGGACTGCCAAATCGGGTGAAAAATAACGGAATTGATTCGACCTGGTTTGAAAGGTGTTTAGATGGATTCGAGAACATAAGAAGACCTGGAATTCGGGTCATAGCATAGAAAACGTTTCGGGAGACTGCTGTAAAAAAGAGAGGTCATAAAAAAAAGTCGCAGTTAGTTGAATCAAACGATAAAGACCAAAGACACAATCATAACGTGAAACTGATGCTGGCAAATGCTATAACAAAGCAATAGAAAAGAGAGAACAACGAAGCAAAACTAGTTAACCATAAGCAAGTTTGTATTTTAGGAAACACCGTTGTATGAAAGCTGAAGAAGAAAGCAGAATCCCAAACTTGAACTGAACACTTTGAAACAAGAAGAGAAACTCGACAGAAGTGTATGTCGTGTTCAATACAATTAAAAGGAGTAGAGAAGGTAAAGAAGAGAGAGAGAGAGAGAGAGAGAGAGAGAGAGAAAGTACAAATTAGCCGTAATAGACTGGCCCTTGGGGAACCATTGGAACCGGCATCATTGGGGGATAGTAATACATTCCGTTCGCATGGATAGCACCGGGAACTTGGTTTTCACCTTGAGGCGCAGATGTAGGTGGAACCATTGCAACTGGTGGCGGCATGTATTGAGGGTAGGCCCCAGGATATACTTGAGAAGAGTCGTAATAGTATACCATTCCGTTTTGTTCTTGAGCTATAGTTCCCATTGGAGGAGCATGTGGAGCCATCGGTGGTCCCCCCATTTGGCCTTGTGGAACATAAGGAATAGCGGCAGGAGAAGGAACATAAGGAGGTGGTGGACCTTGAGGTTGGTGACCCATTGGAGGCTGAGGGTGCATATGAGGAGGATACATGGCATGAGGAGGAATGGGATAATAGTAGCCAGGCTGTGAATACCCTGGGTGAAATGGCCTTGCGTGTATAGCTTGGTCCGGAATTTGCGAATGGGGCGTTGTTGATGACTGGGATGGATATGATGGGACGCGATTGTGCTGTTGGTTATAGTACCCGGGTGTTGGGATACCATCCGAATAAGGTCCGGGAGTCGGGTAATTGTTTGGAAAGTATGTGCCGGCGATGCCGGCGACTGGGGTTTCGATATTTTCGACGCTGACTGTCTTTTGGGGTTTTGGTTGATGCATATGCAAGGGAACGTGTGAGGCATAGTGGGCTTCCTTTTGCTCCATATGATGTGCCTCTGATCCTGAATCTACAGCTCCGAAATCTTGTGACAACTGGTGAGGAACACCATCTGCTGACACCAAAGCGTAACCTCCATCCTGAGATGGAGGCATTTGATGATCCATCTGACTGGTGATGGGTGCAGTAACCGGGAGTCGAACTATTGGTCTCATTGACGGACTAGGTCCGCCAGGGTTACCAGGAGGGATATTACCGAAACTGATAGGTGGTCGGACAAAGTCTTGGTGGATGGAAGACCGACGCGACATTGCAACTGACGGAGCGTGAGTGGATGTCCCACCGTAGACACTTCCAGTCTGCATTCCACCACGGTAGCTACCTGCGATGGAACCTCGTCTTGGTGTGGGGCCAAGGCCTCCCCCGACGATGCCGCCTCTGGTGAACCCAGAGCCTCCTGGTCTCATCGCCCTAGGAATAAAAACGAAGCTCCGGGATATAGCAGGGTAGATGTATCGAGGAAGAGATTCCGGAAGAGATATTCTGACTGGTTTGTCTCGTCGCAAGGGAGGTCGATGGTACGGAAGCTTTGTGTAGACTTTTACTGAGAAATCATCGATGACCTTGGGCTCAGTCATTCCAGGAAGAGAGACGCGAATCTGCACATTTCCTTTATGAACGGTGGTATCGAAGAATCGGTTTGGAGGGTGAGCGTTATTGATGGGTTTGTGCATAGATGGTTGAGTTTGTTGCTGCTGTGGGATATGATTTGGAGCTGTCTGGGACGTCTGAGAAGGTTGATGAGAAGGCCGCTGTTCCGCTTGACGCTGAGCACGCTGCCTTTCACGCTCTCTCTCAGCGGCCACTATCTCGTCGTGCATGTCGTGTTTCCAAGCACCTGAAGTATCCGGAGCGCTGGTGAGAGTAGCTGTTAGTATAAATCCTAATAGCATGCCGGTGGCAAGTCCATATAAACCATACCTTGCAAAGCTGTTGAAACCGTTTCGGCCTCTGCCCCGTCCAAACGGCTTAAAGCCATTGGCCCCCGTGGACTCCGACCTATGGTCATGCATGAAGAAGGCACCTCGGTTGGGAACGAACGCCGGGTCCGCATCTCGCTTCTTCCTATACTCTTCCGCCTCCCGCCTTTTCCTCTCCAAGGGTGTTTCGTGAACCGGGGGAGTCTGCGACGGCGTATGATCGGCCGATTTGGGAGTCTCTGCAGCTGCTCGTCGACTTTTGGACTTCCTATCGGGGTTTTTCTTTCCAGAACCACCCGCAGCCTTGTCCACGGGTCGATTGCCACTACCAGCATCCTGCTCTGCCAACTCATCAAAATCCACCGCCTCGGCGTCACCACCATTCCTAATCCCATTCATCATGACATGCGTATCCCCCCTTCCTTGCTCGACTGCCGGCGCCGATCCGTTGGTCCCAGGCTGCTTTGTCGAATCGCCACCAGCAGCAGCAGTTTCAGTATCGCTGTAGGTTTCCTCGCTCTCATTGTCATCTTCGAATTCGTCGTCCGTGAAGCCAGAGTCTTCCGAGGCAGAGTCGTCCACGCCCTCGCCACCTTCGTCACCAACATCTGCTTCATCTTCGTCTCGGACGCGACGTCTAGAGAGACCGATGTCCTTTCTTCGAGGCATAGCTGCTGTGGAGAATAACGGAGTTGTGTGGCGAACGGGGGTTATGCCGGTTGGTGTATCGGTGTATCGGTGTACGTGAGGTCGTAGCCAAGGGGTTCGTAACGGTGAAAGAGGATAAGGTGATGGATGTATGTCTATCTAGGGGGGTCGTGAAGATGCTGATGGAGGATGGGAAAGCAGGGAGAGAAGTAGATGGAGGTGATGGCGGATGGATGGTATGGGATGGGATGGATGAATGGAGTGTCGTCCGGGCGTTGGTGTTGGAGATCTGAAAGAATTGAGGTGACTGTGACGAAACGTGCAAACAGCTTAAAAGAACGACAAGCACAGGACAACCACAACCACAACCACGGCCAAAGAACGGACGAAGAAGGATCCGGCTAAGCTGAACACAGCCTATTCTTTGAATCAACTGTGCCTTCCTTCTTTTTGTAAGATTGTTGAATGAAAGCGAGACCGTACAGCTTGCCTCGAATGACAAGTTGAAGGCACGAGAAAAGTGGAATGAACAAGCAAAAGATCCCGGCTGCTCGATGAATAATGAGAAGACGATGATGTGGTTATCGCCAGCAAGATGGCCACCCGTTGGCCGTTTCCACTTTGTGATGCCACGGTACCCGTGCGGCAAGCCCAGTATGCTACTGTGGCTAATGTCCGAAGTATTCCCGGGGGTTCGGGAAGAAAACGATATATGGAAACTAAGGATTACAAACACGCCAGAAGAATGAACAAAGAGATGAGGTCACAGCCAGGCGAAGGCTCAAATAAACGAGAAGGAAAAAAAAAATCAACAATGTTGAAAAAAAAAAGTCAAATGGAATTTTGCTTGGAACAAGACAAATGCCTTTCTTCGGAAAGGAACATGATCCTCCTCCCTTCCAATTTCAACGGTCTCAAATGCGAGAACACTCGAGCGAATGTGAAATGTGACGACGTGACAAGGCCGTGACGATCTCCACGAGGCAAAAACCCCGGGCCTGGTCCAGGATGTGACGGGTCTTTATTCCGGAGGCGAGATCTCCTTCAAACGTCTAAATCACCAAATGGCCAGCGTCCAGCTCCTGCGAGAAATCATGCAACCGAAGGCAATTCGAATAAAATCGTGTTTTTGGGGATATTGGAAGCGTGGAAATAGTATGAAACAAAATGCAAACTCCTTCGTCTAAGTATTATTACCAATCTCTGTCATACCCGAAGCTAAAACATCCGAATCTCTAGATGGTTCGAGACGATTCGGGCACGAGCAGGGTTCCTGAGCTGGTCCTTCTTGTTGGCACGAATCAATACAATCCCAACCCAACGTGAGATAAATATGTTGGCTTGCCATGCAATCAATGCAATCATTGATTACGTGACACAAAAACAATATCGTCTACACGCACCATTACAAGTTAGTCTCAAAGCCTTACGTCCAGTTTGCACCGCCCTTGGACTAATCCTGGGCAGTGCTAATCACCAGATACTCGATGCAACTGCATGCAAAGGGTTAAGATAACAGCTCTTCGGATACACCCATTAGGAAGTATCAGTCAGTGGCCAATGAATTCTGATAACTCGATTGCATCTGAGGCCTGAGATATCGTCCTGGCAAGACGATTTCGTTTTGTTCTTGCATCATTTATTCCAGATTATTTTACATTACATCGAATCGCTAGCTATTTTCGACGGGAATGATGAAGCAGGTTTATGCTAGTACAAAAATCATATATATGTACGGTCGCCAAATGCAATGTGAAGCCCAAAACTGAACCATCTACCGATTATACCGCTAACCAAATATCAAAAAGCACATTATAATACCCTAGCGATAGCCCGCCCGGCGCCTATTTAGCCTATACATCCTTCCAGTGATCGTGTATAAATGCCACAAAATCCCAACCAGTAAACTCATGCTTCTCTCTAATGACACTTTCCGAAAGCGCACCTCTTATTATGTCGGTCCATGGTCGGCAACGGCGTTCTCTTCGCCGGCTGTTGACCAGGATCGGTTTCTGTAGTCGCCGCAGCAGCGGCGCCGGTGCCCCATTGCCCCAATCCAATCTGCCCGCTCTTAACAGCGACTAGTGGCGGCGGACTTCTGAACTTCTGCGTGTATAGCGACGGAACTGTTTGGACCCCACCAGCGGCATCGGTAACGGTAACCCAAACTGTTGTTGCAGGTGGAGCGGATGCAGCTGTGTAGAATTAGATTGAGATTAGCATTCAATCCCATGTCAACTATCACATACCGGTGGGCATGTATATACAAGGAAGCCAAATAACATACGCAAAACTCCACCGCCAGCGGCAACCTGTGCCACCACCAACGACGGCAGGACTGATAAAGATGCGAGAGCGATACTGAAAGTCTTCATGGCTTCGAGGTTTGTGTATACAACGTGCTTTTGGATCTTTTCGACTCTGCGTTTAAAAACCTCGTATAACCGTGTTTTCAACCAGGTAATTATACAAGCGAGGGGGTTGACGCTTCGTTTCCGTCGCCTGTTCCCTCTGTTTCGACCCTTTCTGCCTTGTCGGAAATTTGCTTTTGGGTTTTGTTTACGCTGACTGCTTGTGCCGCCAACGGAAATACGATCTTGTCCGAGGCTTCCGAACTGACTTGGTGAATTGTAGGTGACGGAAAGGAGTCGACCCGAATCTTCCGGTACTATGATCGCGTCACAAGGGGCTGGGCTGAGGATATCGGCAACATCAAAGGGAGAGCTTTCGGTACTCTGGAATCCGTGAAGGGCACAAGTCGGTCGTCCGTGCAGGAAAAAAATATTAAATTTTGTTATCGGAGTCGCAAAAAGTGCCACAAAAGCAGGAGGAGAGAATGTTATGTGGTTCAAACATTATGATTTCAAGGTTGCAACCAGAATCCATTTTGCGCTAAGGAAGGAAGGCTTCAGGGGTTGGCCGGGCAAAAGGTTACGTGGGTGACTTTCCTATTTTTGGATTAGGCCGGGCCGGCAAGAAACTTGAATGCTTACCGTAGCGGGGATATCATAAAGTGAATATAATTTCTTTGGAGAGCTTTTCCGGTACTGTTCGGACGATATTTCTTTCGATCGGCTTGTTCTCTCTGGCGATAGAGTCTTTCGGTCCGATATTTTTGTGTCCATTTTTTTTGTGTCTTTTCGACCACTTCGCGCAATCTGGAAATCCAATAATGCTGTTGCAGTATAATCCTTTCTTGTGGCTGTAAGAAATTTCGAGCGCCCGGAGCTTTCGGTTTGACAAAGAAACCTGGATTCCTAGGATCTCCAACTACATATATATATGCAACGAGAATATTCCTGACTATAAGGAGGGTTCAGGTTGACGATGCGTAGTTTCAGTCTCGTAACCGGCCCACCCACAGTTTTAGCGTGGTTTCTCCACTTGTAAAACGGTTAAAATGTGTTGTTTTTCTTTTTCTCGAAGGTTTCTGTGCGCATATATATGCGAGCACCCGTCCAAAGCAAAGGTTTCATGCTAGGACCCGTCTATAGCAGACCACTTAGGAGTAAAGTACTAGTTTAATGCCTTCCCATATACGAAATAGCTCTTACGAATGTGGAAAGATATGTGGCTATGACGGCGGAAGAATAGCCTTATACACCGAACAACATACTAGCCACTAGGTAGGAAGTGTAAATGTGTTGTTAGTCTATATAGTCACTTTGCTGGCCAGCGAGCCAGCATCGGAGCTCAACCCGCAGTCTCATAACCAGCCACCCACAGCCAGGAATCTTCCTTACTTCGTTTACCCTGTCTTGGCTTTTTTATTATTTTTATTATTATTATTATTTTATTGGACTCATAAAATCCGCCTGCTTTCGAGGTTACATCTGTCTATCGAGCTATCCTTCTAGTCTCAACAACCGTTTGATGTAAGATACAATGAGAAGACAACATACCACGATCCTTTGGGTCGCATTTGCCACATCGTTTGGCCGCTTAGCACAATGCCTCACGAAGCGTGCGACACCTCTTAACCCTCCTTCGCTCTCTCACTATCCGAATTTTAGCCAAGACGGTTGAAAATTGGCCGCGAATAATCGACTTTTCGATTCAACCGTGGTAATTTCGATCCAAAATCCCATGGCCAACCCGTCCGGTTTACCCACAACCAAGCAAGTCACAGACTTTGACTAGGGAAAGCGAATATGCATAGAACTATACATTGTGGGGTATCAAAGCTAGGGCGGACGCTTCCGAGTCCCGGAGAGTTCTCCACATTCTTCATGGGTTAGCGACAGTATTGATATCAAGTTTACCTAATATTTACCAAGGTTTCCCTCCCAATTTGTCAATTTAACACATATACGAGATAACGAGTGCTGTAAAGTTACTTTTTATAGAGCTCAGGCTATATGATCGTACGACTGTGATTCTCCAGACGGAGAGGATCAGTCCATGGCCGCAACCTTAAGAGTGCTGTGCGCCAATACATCTGATTGAAGATATCCAGCCTGAAGGCAGATTTGAGCTATCTTGGAAACACAGCCAAGTTTGACAACGTTACGATCGCGGTGTCTCGCACCGACGGGCCGTCATAATCGCTGAAGAGACTCTCGTCACTGCTGTGAAGATAGCTTCAGTATCTGTTTTATTTACCTGGAAGATGTGTATAAATACGGCGTCGTGTGAACCCGTTTTCCATGATCATCAATCACAATACAAACAGTATCAAGAACATCAGAACCCAATCAGCAATACGACCGCGAAATCTGACAATGAAGTCCTTTATCCTCATCCTCGCCGCTTTACCAGCCATTCTTGCTGCTGCTGTTCCCGCTATTCTCGAGGGTATGTCATAAACACACACGTTTCGGGTTACTTTACTAAACCACATGAATAGAACGAGCTTGCCCTTCTCCATCCGTCATTTCATCCTGCTGGGGAGAATGCAAGAGGAATGGCTATGCTACGGATGCGTGCTACAACTGCTGTTATAACACCTGCAGGCCTTGTAATAAAAGATAAACTTGTGCGGAACAGCACCTAGCAGAAGGGAAAAACATTGGTCGTGATCAAGATATGGTCTCATTCCAACTGTGGTACCCACAAGCTCACATATAACAATACATGAAAATTCTATCCAGTCACAGACTAGTTTCATATTCACTCGAGAGATCTTTCAGAGATCTTTCGTTTCAGGATCCTTTTGTTGTCTTGAATAAAAACCGGTTACATGTACATAGACCTAGTGTATCTAAATTATTCCAAAATTTGGCCTTTTCTTCTTTCGGATTTCACACAAGTAGCCGCTACACGGGCTTGATATTGTCACCCTTTCATATCTGTGTATGCTTTTTTAAGTGTAAAAAAACTGGAACGCATACTTTTGGTTTCGAACGTGATTCAAAGCGATCCTCCCAATAAACCGCCCTGTTGACTATTCATAAAATGCGTATATGCACATCAGCAAATATCAAGCAAAGTGAGCTCCATTCATACAACGAATTTATAATGGTAAACCTGTTCGATATCTATACATAACTCAAAGGTAGATCCCAGTCTTGTAACCAGACAATTGTGGCCCAATTTATATTTCACTATGTGTTGTCAGATCTGAGAAACATTCAACCCAGGAATGTGTCTGCCACACTTCAGGTCACTCAACAGAAATCACTTGACGGGACCCAGAAGGAAGATGGGACTGCCTTATAATCTCAGGGATGATTAACTGATTATATACATCAAAGGTTGGCTAATGCTACTACATATTCCTATGCAGCTCCAGAGCTACTTTGGATAACAACCCAGCCGAACGATCGGACCGAATCACAAACGATAAAATATGAGCTCATACGCTCGATTGATATACGATACAGGTAGAGGTAGCTCTGTCCTGTTTTCTGGCATCTGAATCGTGCTTCTCGTAAGGCAGTATACTGTAGCGGAATAACTGATGTAGCGAATCGGAAAGCGGCTGCCATGTGGTTGCGAAAATGCCAAGACGGCAAGGGAAATCATGGACCCAATGCAATGCAACGCGAACGGTCATTCGTTATCATCCACTACATATGGTGCAATATCGTCTATCTATAGATTGGTACCCTCGGAAATTCCAAGCTACGCTACTGATAAGGCATTATTTATCCCGCCTAGACTGGACGTCGCTAGACACCGAAGCATAGATATTACAGTTGACACCAGTATGTCGTGACTAGATTAGTACAGAGCCCGGCATTTACAGTACTTTGAACAGCAAATTAATGGTTCATTACAGCCCGGGAGACCCCTATAGTATTTGAGTATTCCTTCTTGTCGCTTCGCCATGTAGAGCTCAGACATAGAGACTGTTACTTCCAGTTCCGCGACTCGATTGTAAACCTCACGCCAATACAGTATCAAATAGAAGTCCGATTGATGATTTCAATATTATCTATTCAATTGATAAACATCAGTTTATCAATATATCAATATCGCGATTGGGTTGCTGACACATTCAGCTGGTAAATTATTGTTTAGGGCTTTGTTAACTGGTGACTTCAACTTTACAGAACCCATTTAGTTCCAGCTTTATTCCCAACTTTTTATACGATAATTGTCCAAGAATCTAATAGCCAATAGTGTTAATGAAATTAGGTCTTCAACCGTTGCGGAATCAGCTGTGTTAAGTTTTCTAACGATCTACGTATGATATTTGGGAGCTTAAGATGGTCAAATCGCAACCGTTTCGAACGTTTTGACGCCTCTAACACACTCTAAGATCAGATGGCACTTGCACTTAATTAAATTTAGCTTGTTTCGTAAACCAAATGCTGACCGCAAAAATTTTAGCTAAATAAGATACGAAGTCGAAACTGAATAGATTCAAGCATGTAAATATCCCTACAATTGTTCAATTACACCCCGAGACTAGCAAACAACGTGCACATGATGGTTTCAGGATGCTATAGTGGATATCGATACATAAGCACAACCTGTGTCAAATATCTCGGGAGGTTGGTCCTATTATTTTTACCGTATTTTGGGGCTGTTTTGTTAGATATACAGGGATACACTTTGTGCCCTCAATTTAGCCAATCATATCGTGGCTCTGTATGCCACCCAGAGACGGCAGAAGTGTACGTGCCACAAAGCTGCATCCCTCAACCCAGAAAATCTTCAAAAGATGAAACTCTTAGGCACCTAAAATGTGCAAACAGTGTACCCACCTTGGTGTACGTTCTGTATAGATATGCATAACAATCCTGGTATTTCATCATAGGAACTCGCCGAAAGCGTTTGGAATCCTCGATGGAAGGGCGACGCAGTCTTCTCAAAACCATAACGACAACCTTATAATTAATTTAATCATTGTTAGGGTGATATCGAAGCCAGGGCTAAAAAGCCACCATCTTAGATCCATGGAAATTAAATCCTGAGAATATAATACAACGTGCACGAGAAAAGGATGCAAATACTTTATTCACTGGCCCAGTTGCCGTTTCATTCGGGCACCATTCTGTGTGGCATTCTCTCAATGGCTTTACCGTTACGGTAGATCATCTCTGACTGTCCAATCCTCCAGCGCTAAAACTAAATACGCCAATATGTTTTACGGAAACCTCTTTACTCTTTTGTGGCTCTTGTTCACCTCTAGCTTCCGACCAATAACCGCAAAAGATTTGCTATTCCGCTCTGATTTAATTTACTTTGAGCCGGACTATGTAGGTTTCGATACCGAACTAAACCTAAGTTTTGATGTTGTTCATCCTAGTACCTGGGATGAAATGAATGTGGACGATTTTTCGAAATATAAGGCAATAGTCATCGGAGCTCCACGCGAGATATTCGACTCCACTGGATATCTGGATCATTTAGAGGAAACAAAGGAAAGCTGGGCAACTGCGGTAACAGGAAACATCATCATAATTGGTAGGTCTTGTGGTTCCACGCTTCAATGTAGTGAAAGATGCGCACAGGAGTTGGTTTCTACAAATACTGACGACGTAGGGGGCACAGGTACTGATACTTCCGTCCATTTTGATCAAGCGTGGGAACTTATACACGATGCGGTCCACTTCGCTGTTAGTGGTAACGGTACCGGCCTGTACTTTTGTCTTCCCGGATACCTCAACGTTACAATTGCGCAAAACTTGACAGTCTTGGATCACTTTGGAAACTTCGTTCTCGGGAGCGGTGTGGATTCGGCATCTGGCAAAACTGAAAAATGCTTCAGTCACGACAAGGTCCACATCGTTGCAAACCACTCGCTATTTACCCACATAAACGATATAAACCTAAGCGATTGGGGTTGTTCGGTCCACGAGATATTTTACGATTATCCGCAAGAGAGAGGGAGAAATTTCGTGCCGATAGCAACAACTAGAAATTCGAACGTTCCCAGTACTGTCCTCTTCGCGGATGGATCAGTCGGTGCGCCGTATATCATAGGAAGAGGGGAAGGGCTTACACCTGTCGGCTGTGGTAATAATCGAATTGATATCGGAGAAGAATGCGACGATGGAAACACTATAAATGGCGATGGCTGTTCGTCTACTTGTAAGTGTGAATACGGCCCGCCAATCGGTTTCCAATGTCCAACGAAATCAGAGGTCTCCATTTTACCCAATGGTACATCGCGTAACCCGTCCGGCAACCCGACGAGTACAGCACCCGACCCGATTCCCACTGTTTCTAGTTTGAGCACTTTAATACCAACAGAGACATCGATAGATACCCCAAACAATGCATCTCAAACTGGAAAAATGGTTGGCATAGCGGTAGGGTGCGGTGTTGGCGGCATAGCATTGATTAGTTTGACTTTTCTTCTTCTCTTCAGGTGGCGGAGGCGTCGATATGGGCCTTTTGAGTTAGATGGGTATCCGTTCTTCAAATGGAATCATGTTAGAGAAAGAGCTGAGTTGCCAACAGTAGAGCGCGCTGTGGAGATAGCTGGGTCGGACACAAGGTATCCGGTAGAAATGGCCGCCGCGAATGAGAACTTAAGAGATCCAATCGCTGGGCTGGATATAATGGAGGCAAGAGGCCCGGTGGTGCCACCCGACAGATCTTGATATCTTGGTTCCTTTATGTTTTGAAACTTACCAAGTACTTAGTAATTAGATGTTTTGCCAACCGAAAGGACTTCATACTATATTCGTGTATATCTAGAATTGGATATGTATATATGACAACTTTCCTATTCCTTTGCCATAGCAAAATGCTGTCAAAAAATGTTTTTAACAGGTATCAAAGATTCAAATCCGTAAGTTGACGTTAAAGGCAATCCCAAACGCTGATATATGGAGATACCATAGCCTTACGTAGCCCCTTGCCTCATCATAATCCAGATCTTAGTGACAAGCTTTGCATGAATCGTAATAAAATTTGATGTCAATGTCGCATGGGAGGTTCCTTCCCGCCCGCGTAGGAATTCTCAATTTCTTAGAAAGCGACAAAGCGGCGCCTGCTCCGTCCTTCTCACAGATTTCGCTAATCTCAATCCAAAAAAACAACATAATCAATTGAAGTGTTGGGAAATGGTCACGGTTCGTGGTGAAACTCTATATCTGACGTTTACAAATATGGAAGTTCCAAGCGCTGCAATCTCTATTGTGTTTCTGTGGGGTACACGGATTAGGTATAGTAGCATCATTGATTCCTTTTGTTCTCTATTGTTGAGGTCATTTTAGTCGAGACATATGCGAAAGATCTTCTTTGACCTGCCAATGTCAGAGTAACCTCGGATCCGAGTCTTGGAATATGTCTTGTCTGCTCCTGGACAACTAAAGTAACTAACTCTTCAGGAAAGTGGCATTGGTAAACGCCAAGTCAAACCAAACTCATGGGTCTGTTGGCAGGAAATCTTTGATTACTAGACGACTCGATGGAATCTTTTAGATAAGATGGAACTTGCCAGTTGGCCGCCCATTATCTAGGCCGAGAGAGGTGAGCTGCAATGTAACTTTGTTCTCAGGTCTGATCGGATTTATACTTCGATGGCTAATCGCAGCTAAGATCTATGAGGACGTGACTATAATACATCAATGAGAGATATTCTGAGATCCGACACCACAATCAGAAGTGCAAAAAGAAACTTCGAGACCAAAAAAACCTGTGTTAATTACGCTAAATAAATTATTCTTGGGCGAGGACTCTCCTTTTAGATTTGTTTAAGTGAAATTTAACAACGAGGCAGTGCCCCGCTAAGATTTCGATGATGCTACAGCGATACAAAAGTCAAACATCAAACTTCGGATTTAATATTTAGAAATATGTAAAAAGCGGGCACATATATGCATTGACAGGTACACCAACGTTACATCAAACCAGGCTTCTTCAATTTATTCTTTTATAATATGCACCGCATGCACATGCATTTTCGGCCACCATGAGGTTTGATTTAACTTTTAGAAAACCGGGGACAGCTCTATGATCTGCAACTGTTAGATGATCTACGACCGCGTGGAAGTTCCCATGTGTTTGGCCTGTATGCGGTATTTTCAGGCAACGCCACATGCACGTCATGGAACTAGGAAACTTCATTAATTCCAGGTTTTGAATCGACACATGTAGATGCTAGTCCAACTCGTTTACTAGCTCGGTGGGCTTCCCGTTCTAGCGAGATGCCTCGCATATGCATATTGTATAGACGAAGCAGGCCGGTGGGATGCAGTAACTCTCAGGCCAGGCTCGATGACTAAAGCTGCGAGGGAAGGATATCTCGCCCTGTGCATTTTGCTGAATTCATACCTAATTAGCTGAGCACGGTGTCGGTGATTTTTGAGCGCTAAAGACATTTACCTTGTATTTCACTCAGCAGTCTTATCAATCTAATCCTTTTGAGAGTACCTAGAGGGTCCTGGTATGCACCTTTGGTGCTCATTGACAAGTACTCGAGTCCTAAGCTGAAATTGCCTTTCGCGATTCACTACAAATGGAGTGTTCATCAATTCATGAAATAGCATAAGGTCATAAATTAGAAACCTGGCTGTTGTTATTCCGATCACGTCTTACATAATTAATACTTGTTTTAGAATATCTCCGCATTCTGTATCTCTATAACTGTAGCACTCGAACCTCGTGATGGTGTTTCGGCCAAATTTCTTATTGTATTTGGTGATCCCTACTGAATATCGTCGCTTACCCCATACCCGCCAAGCCGCAGGCAGCTAAACAACTTCCCCTTTGTTAAAACACGCGAGCCAGGCAATGCAATGCATGATGAAACGACTCTTAAGAGAAGGCACAAGCGGACAGGCATCTGTATATTTCACATGCAAGGGACGCCTCAAGATGTCAGAGCTGGTTGTCTTGAACCTACCTTTCGGCTGGCTTTCGGTTATGGGGTTTATACAGGGGTTTCCTGGTTGCAACAGCACAACACCAAGGCCAATCCAGCAAATCGGGGTCGGCGTCCGAATCTGTTCGAAACAACCATCTATCTCCCCAATCGCCTGCCTTAATCGTCGGTCCATACATGCTATCATCAGGCACCGACACGAGATTGACTTTCAGATTTCAGAAGATAGGACGTAATCCCGCCCCAGATCCCCCCCTTGGCATTGCATCTTGTTTAGTCAAGCTCATTCAGGCTTACAGATTGAGTAGTCAACGAAAACAAGGGAGGATAGGCCCACCCGAGGTCTCTTGTCCTTCTGCGACTGCAATGAAATGGGTCAATGTAAAGATTTCAACTAAGTGGCTAGTCAGGGCTCTGAGCTAGCCCTTGGTCTTGAAAGGACAATACCAATTGCTCGTCGGCTAAACTTCTCCTAACGGGCAATTAATTGGCAGCGAGACAGATAACGGACGCCCCACAGTGGTGACCGCACGCCCGACCCACAGGGTGGACGCCTACCTTGCTCATAATATCCTCCTTGCCTCATCAATCTAGATCTATTACAGATCGTCGGGTGCTTCGCAAAGATATATAAGTCTTGATGCCCCACCCGTCTTAGAGACCGCTTTCTATTGGCCAGTACACTACTGACTTCGACCAGGCGAGAATCATCCCAGTTCCTGCAGTTCGAAAATAGTGTGGGAACATACACTCATTCCTTCCTTTTGTAACAACCTTCGCTTTTCCAATTCGAGACGTCTGCATCTTTCATCTTGCCTGACCCTACTTACACTACCAGCCGCCGATATTTACTGTTGCATGTGCCTGCGACCTATACCTGGGTTATATTTACTACGGGTGCATACATTCGACGGCTCCTGAAGGTTTCGAAACATCAGCGGGGTACTACTGAAAGTTTTATATAAGAGCTGTTGAGCGGCCCACTTGTATCAGATCTCTCTTCTTCTACTATTCGTTTCCATTTAACCGGAGTCGTCTCTACTTTACCTCCTTGAATCTAAAGTACGAACATCATGTTGTCCTCGACGCTCCTTTCCCTTGCTCTGTCTTATGGGCTTTTGGGACTCCAGGCTTTTGCCAGTCCTATCAGCAATGGCAAGCTCACCACCCTCCAAGCCATCCGGGAAGATGACTTATTGGCTGGTACTCTCAAACTCAACGACTTGCAGAAGCGCGCCGTTGCCGATTCTATGCTAAACGCGGTGGAACTGTTGCCGATCAACGAAGATGAATTCACTCCATCCCATCTTCGGAAAAGGGCGGATGATTTCTCGAGGTTGGATCTTAAAGAAAATGTTCGAATGATCTACGGTGGTGTTTGCTGTGAGTTCTCCACGATCAAATGCCATCTTAAAAAACGCAGTTCACTGACTTAAAATTGCCGGGATATAGCCAAATCGCAGATCTACATGGCCAACATGACACTATATCAGCCTGACGCAGACCATCCTTTGATCATGATGGAAAAGTTCGACGGTCTCCTCGATACAGCCTCTTGCAGCGCTGGAAGCATTAACTTGAACTTCAAGACGAAGGAAGCTATGGACTATGCTATCAAGTCCTGGGACTGGATCAACGAGGGTGACGAGGACTATTTCTTCCTTATTACCAACCACGAAGGCTGCAGCCAGGGTGCTCAAAGAACCCCTTACAGAATCTCCAAGGTCAAGTATGACACGAAAGCATTCTCAACCGTCTTGACAACTGAACCAATTGCTTGGGAGGACCTTGCTAGCGACTTTGACATCAGCCTTGGAAGTGCCAACCTCTCAACAGGTCTTCGAAAACGCATGACCTCCAATACTGATATCACCAAGCGAGGGTTCTGGGACATTTTCTCCACCTTTGACTTTGGAAAATCTGTCTACTGGGATCTTACTGTGGGTGGTCCGGGTCGTAAGACCATCTTCCAGGATCCTTTCCACGAGTTTAAGAGACTTGAGGTTACCTGTGTAGGGTGTTTCCTTTCTGGCGGTATTGCAATCCAAGGATACCTAAAAGTTGAGAAGTTCTCCGTTACGGAAATGCGATTTGCCGCAAAGCCCAAAGACCTCCACGCAAGGATCGAGATTGAAACCGGGCTCCGTGCTGCTATTCCGAAGGGTGCTCTTACCATTGACCAAACACTCTTCGAAATGGGAATTCCCGGCCTTTCCATCCCTGGGATCTTTACTCTCGGACCATCGCTTCAATATCAAGTCGGATTCTCCCTTTCCACCAGCGGTATGGCCAACTTTACTTTGGGTGTAGAGGCCAAAGTCCCTAACGGCGCCGCTTTGATCGGTGATGTCGTTAACCCAACGAACTCTGGTGCTAGTGGATTTGAGAACACATCGATCAGCCCTATTCTTGGTCTCAACGACATCTCCATTAGCGCGGCCGCAGCGATCTACTCTCAGCCAATCATCGCCTTTGGCGTCAAAGTCCTCACTAAGTTCGGTGCCGAGTGCGCTTTGGAGCTCAAGTTGCCATATGTCAACATTGACCTGAAGGCCGGATTCAACAAGAACGGATTCTGCCCGCAAAAATCAATCACCAAGACCAACGGACTGAAATCCACTTCTGGCGCGAACATTGAGCTCTGGTTCAAAGCTGCCAAGTTTAGCGGACTTCCAATCTCGCTCCCCAATTTTGATCGCAAGCTTTGGGGTGTGAGATGGCCATTCTTCGAAATGTGCTTCCCGATCGGAGAGGACCATGCTAGCCCGATCGTGCCAGAGAAGCCGAGCGTTGTGCTTCCGGATCTTGGACTACCAGCCATTGGCCCTGTTCAACTCAAGGAGACCAACGTTATGCCAGCTATCGCGGCTAACCTATAAAATAGACTCCGGAGTCTGAAGCTTGCTCGACGAGAACGGTCGTCGGGAAAGCATGTATCCCATCTTATTTTCTTCAAATATATTGTATTAATAACCCACTTTAGTCTGATAATATCTAATATAGATCCATGTATATATATCCCAACCTGTACCTAACAGATCTGTAAGATAAGTGGCCGTAGCTACCATCCACCACACTTATACCCAACTTGTGTACCATACCCTCAAATGTCGTTTGGAGTTTTGCATATTAAATACTTTGAATCAACGGCCATATATAATCTCAACAGAATGGAGGTTATAATAATAATCTCTCAGCTAAAATTACCAACTGTATCAGCGTATTTGCAAACCATAGTGACGCGACGGTTTCAAGGAACCAAACAATGGCTAGAGGGCGGCCAGATCGAAAGCCAGTGTTGGCTCTGTGGTATTTGAAGCAAATAAGCAAACCAATCAGAGACGTCGAAACTCCAGATCTTGCACGTTACCCAAAACGGACTTCCCCCTGCAGCGGAGCAAGTGGGTATCACTACAATAATAGGTAGATCGATATATATACCACTAGGTTAGATGATTTAAGGCTTGCCCTCTCCGTTCCCACTATATATGGCCATTGTGATATCTATACACGTTGACCCGGAGATAATAAAATCCAAAGAATTCCTTCAACGCCACCAATTCCAACCAAATTTTAATTGGGCAAGTCACGGAGAAACAACCTTTGGCGAGGGAAACAAAAGAATCCGCATGCTTCCTTCCAGTCTGGGTAGGCGACGTAAATTACGGGAATGAATGGGTCGAAACCCGATCTACTGCCATGCTCCCCTGCCCAGCCCTCGGTCAGTGGCCAAAGTAGCGTGCCATAGTCGTTATGCGGCGTGGTAACCAACGATGGAGGTCTTGGATATATCACAGTCAAGGTCTTGGACCTGGCTTGGGCTAGCGATCCAAGCAAATAGGAGATGAGAATTTCCATGCCCAGGTGGCTATTTCTGGGTCGCATAACATATTTGCTTTCTAATCCTCCGTGATCCCTTTGTTTATCGCTCATTCTCCATATTCGTCTTCTCCTCCTTCTTCTCCTTGTCCGCCCTCTTCTCCTCCGAATCTTCTTTTCCCTTCGAGATTTCTCGTAACTTGTAATTCGGCCATCGATATCGAACTTCTTCGTCTCTCGCTTGCATTTTGTTGATCGCACGCGTTTTGACGTCTATCAACAACACTTTCATTAACAACGACAACACTTTCTGGGGACCCGTCGCGCAGTGGAGCAATCTTAACGTCGAGAACCTCACGGCCATCACGTAGCACATACGACCATTGGCGCTGCAAGGATTCTTTCTCAGTCAATCTTCCGACTTAATAGTCAATAATCCTATATACATCACTTCAAGCTCTTCAAACCATCCTACAAACTTTCAAAATGCGATTCACTACGCTAGCGGGACTAGCTTCTCTGGCGGTCTCTGCGACTGCAACTCTTACTCCCATTACGGTTCGTGGAAATGCGTTCTTCTCTGGCAATAGCCGCTTCTACATTCGCGGTGTCGACTATCAGCCCGGTGGGGCTTCCGATCCTAAGGACCCACTTGCGGATACCGCTATCTGTGGACGCGATATTCCGGCTATGAAAGAGCTCGGGCTGAATGCCATCCGTGTCTGTGAGTATATCAGGAACCAGCTGCTTGTGTAACCTACTGGAACCAGCAATATGAGGGGTGTGGGTGTGCTGACCTTGAGCAGATATTGTCGACAGCGCAGCGAACCATGACGAGTGTATGAAGATGCTTGATGATGCCGGTATCTATCTCATTTTGGATGTAAGTCCTACGCTTGATATATCATCCGGCAAATACCAGCAGTTACCCACCAACTGCGTGCTTCTATAGTCCGAAGGTGTTCTATGCTCACATATATCTTGATCTTTAGGTCAATACGCCACACCAATCGATCTCTCGCGATAGCCCCGCGGCGTCGTACAACGAGGTTTACTTGCAGGTAAACAATCTCTCGAATCTTACCAGATTGTAACGCCCGTTCACTCACAGATATCAATAGCACGTCTTCGGCACCATGGATGTTTTCAGCGGATATCCTAACCTCATGGCCTACTTTGCTGGCAACGAGGTTGTCAACAATGAGACCAACACCGCCGCTGCTACCTACGTCAAAGCTACAGTCCGTGATATGAAAGCCTATCAAAAATCCAGGAAGCTGAGAGCTATCCCAGTCGGATACTCCGCCGCAGATGTCGCGCAGAACCGACAGTTGATCGCGGAATACATGAACTCGGGACCAGACGCTGAACGTGTTGATTTCCACGGGTACAATGACTATTCGTGGTGCGGTTCTGCCAGCTCTTTCCAAATCTCTGGTTACGATCAGAAGGTGAAAAACTATACTGGATACGGTATTCCTACATTGTAAGTCTGAATCTCAGTTCTTTTGCGGTCGTCATTTGAATTTAAATTTGCTAACGCTGGCGCGCAGCTTGTCCGAATTTGGTTGCAATATCAACCCTCCGAGAACCTTCACCGAAATCGAATCGATCTACAGCACAAACATGACTGGGGTCTTCAGCGGCGGTCTTGTCTTCGAATGGACTCAAGAACCCAACAACTTTGTGAGTTTGGTGTCTTTAAAACCTCTGTACCACTGGATGCTAACAATACGTCTGGATAGGGTTTGGTCCAAGTTTCTGATGACCTTAAGACCATCAAGAAACTCGTCGACTTTGAGAACTTAAAGTCGGAATATGAGAAGACGCCAAACCCATCCGGAGACGGTGGGGCGACTCTGTCATCTGGTAGAGCATCGGTCTGTCCTTCGCAAGTTCCTGGCGTTTGGGAAGCGGATTGCACCCTTCCAAACACTCGTAAGTTTGCCTATTCCCAATTTCGTGCTCCAGGAAAAATATCTAAGGTCCCGCCGCGTCTCTACAGCCCAAAAGGCCGAAACATACTTCACCAACGGTGCCGGTGAACCCCTCGGTATTGATGGCCCGACCAACCAGTGGAGCGGTCCAGCTCAACCCAGTGGTACCGGAACCAATACATCCCCGAGTTCCTCTTCCACCAATTCGCCAAACGCCGCACCAATGGTGATTCCATCTGTCAATTTTATGGCTGTTGCCTCGATCGCTTCGATAGTCTTCGCCGGCTTTCTAGGCGGGGCTGCTGCACTCTTGTAAACCCTTTTCAGTTTTTTGCAGATCAATTTGAAGTTGCATCCTCACTACTGCAATGCAATGCCCATGCAGTGTGATAATGCAATAACAATTAAGACTTATAATCAAATCCCACTTTTCTTTATCTCTCCTACTCCTCCGCCTACCCTATCTTGCGTCTTTCTTCTGGGTATTCGACACTGGTGGTTTATTTGCTTCTTTCATGAAAAAATTTGTATCTGACCGTTTCCCCTCTTGATAATCATTCAGCCTTGACTATGGATTAAGAACACTTTCTTGTATACACTTTGGAAAATAAAACAAGTGATTAAAAGTTTGACCCCTTTCCGCCGTATTTCGGTACATATCATTGATAGTATGAAGATATTATCAACATGACATCCTCTTCGGAGTACATGCTACCGAGCTCGTCTGACATGATTCTGCATTCGGCGTATTCTCTGTGTTTGTCTTTTACGGCAAAGGGCTAGCTTTCAGGTACGGTCTTTCCGAAGTATCCCAAAGGTAACACCGATCGATGCTCCACACAGGGTGGTATATTTGGATCGACTTGCTCCATTCGGCCCCGGATGTTCGTATTAATATATTGTTGCATAAAAGCCAAAGAATGTAAAAACTCTGCATTGCATGAAGGCATTGTCTGCTAGTTGCGATAGGTATAGCACCATGCAGAGTGAATCGCGGTCGGGACATCAGCTCCAAGTGATTGAATAATTGTCTTGTTAGCTCCTAGATATCCTGGTATGTTCAGGAATATCCGAATGCTTTGCCTCAATACGCCGAATGGTCTATTCATTTGGTCCGAGAGAATCCGGATCGGTTAATTTTTCCGAGACTATATGGATTTGGGCGGAGCAAATATTGTTTGTTGATAATTTAGTGTCGAGTGGACATCCAGAACAAGAGGTTTACCGGTTTTGAGACACAGTTTAGATTGCTTCCGCAATTCTGGTCTTTTTCGAGGTGCTCGTAATCGAACCTGTTTTGATTCTACTCAAAGGTTGAGGTTGGAACATTTAGCTCGCCTATCGGAACAAGGATAGCGGAGGCTGGATAACCTTGTCAGCTAGTGTGGGTCTACGTCTCACAAGCATGAGCTCAACACTTAAAATGCAACATCACGGCTCGCCAACAACAGAGCTCAAGGGATGATATGCAACCCGAGTGAAAAGTGCCGATGGTGGGGCCCGAGGTGTGGATAATACCGTCGGTGGAATTCCGTTCCTGTGGTACCGGGAACTGCACCCCAAGCACAAAGTCCTCAAGCGTTCTTAAGCCCGAGCTAAGAGGTTAAAACTTCCGATTTGAGGATGGTCCGATTAGAACTCACTTTTTTTTGATAATGTTAGCGCTGGAGTAAGGAGGAAGTAACTTCTTAAACATTTGGTTCAGGTAGACTTTGCATTTGATAGATTGATTGGGAATCGCAGAGTTGGCTTGCATAGATGGAAGAAAGCCGATTGATCAAATATTCAAGACATTCAAGTTGATCCATGGGGAAAATATCTGACTGCTGTTGGAACCAGAAATTCTGGGATGTCACCCAAGTGCTTTGCCTCTTGGTAAAGTGGGGCTAGGGATGAGAGCAGGTGACAGCGTGTATTCTATTCATCGTTTGCGTTCAATTACTTCCCATAGTGAGGTCCTTGTGGCGCTTGGTTTGCGAGACAGGCCGTGTGCAACTTTTTGTCTTACCAAAAATCTCGTGAAAACCACCTTATATTATCTTTAGCGCATGTCGCGATGTTGTGGCTTACCTAGGCAACTAACCGCGGCAGTTCGCAATTGAGGCATGAGCCTCGGGTAACAAAGAGTTTTCATAACGCTGGGTGAAATGAGAGCCGAGAACAATGTCAAGACCACAAATAACGTCACCATCTGAGCGAGCGGTTATTAGTTAATATAGATTCATATCCAGGAGCTACCCTAAATAGAGTTCCATGCGCTTGAGAGTTGACAGACCAGCTATGCTCGAGACTTCAAGGGCAGTATGAACATTCTCTGAGTTTTCAAAACCCTAAATAATATTATGACGTAACACAACCTCAATACAATTCCCATTCAAGATGTGCTTTATCTGATGTCGATAGTCATAAACTCGAATTCTCGAAAATCTCCAATTTTCGGCAGTTCACAAATTGGATCCATGGAGCCAAGAAGCTAACGAATGATCTAGACCCAATCCAGATGGCAAAACAGTGGCCAACTAGTATAATGTCTTTCAGCCAGGAACGAACTCCTAACTATATTTGTCTGCTTGCAGATCTTCTCCAAACGCAACCAGAAAGAAAAGTGGACTTGAAAGGCGGGAGATCTACAGGGTCTAAGTTTTCATTTTTAGCACCCCTTAGTTCTCGTGATATTTGCGACAGCTTTAGCCTTGGCTTAAATTCAGTTGAATAGAGTTTTACTGCGCCATTGGTATATGGGCTTTCAGTTGAAGTAATGAAGGGAAGGTAGGAATAAGGTTTGAAGGGAAGCATTGATTTATCATTGTATCCTATTTTTGTCTTAGGAAGATAGAAGATATCTCATGCTGTAGGGTTTTTATCTGGGTGAAACAAGTCGTGGCCTGAGTTTGAGGAGTTATTTACCATGGTTCGATTATGATGACGTCGGTCGTATGGTCGAACCGCGACTTCGATATTTTCGGCTCATCGATTCATGTCCAATTACAAAGCTAATCTAATAACATGATATAGAGGCACAGAGGCCAGAGGCTCTTGGCCTTCTATTGGTTCTGTACAAGTACCACGCTACCACGCTACCGGATGTCGGGTATCTCGCTTTCCTTCCTTGCATTCGCTATAGCTCCTCGCTACCACCGCTACCGAAGATACGGTCTACGGCCTTAAATACTACCCTAGGTCCGATTCTGTCAGTTAGCTGTTGTAATTTTGCCCAAATTTACCAAAATGAGTTGTTTTGTCGACGCAAACGGAAATGCTCAGGTACTGGTGTCGAGGCTAGTCCAATTCAACCTGCAATCTCTGGGGCTATACCCACCACTTTGGGAAATATAAAATCGGGGTTCTGCGCAATGAAGCAGTATGGCTAGTAAACTGACTAGCAAGCCGGTATTAGCGAGAATCCAGTGTGAGCAAGCGAGAGCCACATTGTTGGTATTCTCAAACCTTACCGCACCTGCGTGACGAGAGTGGACCGTTTGCAGATATTATGACATTGAAAACGGTAGTTTTATGGCAAATAAACTTCAACAAGTCTCCACTTCGATGAACTTACTGAAACCTTGGCTGCCAAACATGAAAATTTGCTGAATTTGCGACGATAAACTTTGGCACACACACTATCTGATTTCCGCGGGGAACCGGCTACCATGGCATCGTCCCAAATCGCATCAAGGTGCGGAGGCCTACCATGGCAATGCATCTGTAAGCCCCTCGATTGGAAATTTAGCGCCCCCTCAAAGTGGATGGCAAAGCATATGGGTCTAGAGTGTGCAAGTTCAAACCATCCTGCAGCTCCTTCTGGATTTTAGCTCAAGCTTATTTGGGCCTACTGCAGGAACAACGAGTTCGCCCCCGGCTTTGGCGAAAGTGTATATAACGGTCGAGATTCTCATTCGTTTCAGCTTTCATATCTCCATCCCTCCGATCGACATCCTCCTTCCTCCTACGAAGCATTCCATTTCAAGCAGAGTGGCTTTAACAATTGCATAATTCTGCCATCTAACATCGCCTCTTTCTTCCTCTCCTCTCTACACGCATTCTCTAAAATCGTACCTTTTTGAGCGTAATAAAGTTCAAGATGCATTTCATCGGCAGAAGAAATTCGCTACTCAGCATCCTCGCCGCCTCAGAGCTTATGGTTCTAGGCGCGCAGGCAGCACCAATCATGGAGCCCGTTATCGAAGAGCGCACTAAAGAGATCGCAGATACCGCAAAGGTCGTCGAAAGAGCCAACAGCTGGTGGGTTCCCACACAATCGACAACCTGGCAGATTCAACTGTCCGGAGACACTATCAACCAAAACATCAACGCCCAAGCCATCGAAATCGATGCCGACACACCCAAGGCTACCGTACAAGCCTTGAAAAATAAGGGCCTGAAAGTCATTGCGTATGCTTCCGCTGGTTCCTGGGAAAAATGGAGATCCGATGCCAAGAAGTTTCCTGCGAGCGTTATCGGAAAAGCCTTGGATGACTGGCCAGGCGAAAAATGGCTCGATGTCACCCAGCTCGATACCCTCCGAACAATCATGACAAATCGTGCCAAAGCAGCAAAGGCTAAAGGTTTTGACGGTGTCGATTGGGATAATGTCGATGGCTACACACAAGATTCAGGTTTCGCAATCGATTATGACGACCAGATTGCCTATAACAGGATGCTGGCGGATATCACCCACGGTCTTGGCATGACAGTAGCGCTTAAGAATGATCTGGATCAAGTCGCAGACTTGGTCCCCTATTTCGATTATGCAGTAAACGAATCATGTGGTTTTTACAAGGAATGTTCTTCTTTAACACCTTTCATCTCCGCCGGAAAAGCTGTTCTCGGAATCGAATATCCCAAGCAAGGAGATGATAATCGTACGCAAGCACAAGCCATCGCGTATGCTAAGAAACAGAAGGGATTTTATACTCTTATCAAGAAGCTGGACCTTGGTGCTCCGGGTATAGTTGCCAATACCGGACAGAGCGTGTTGACCTCCGCAGGTAGCTCTAAGGCGTCAACATCAAAGTCCACGAAGACCACAAAGATCAAGATCCCGGTTTCATAAAACCGTATCGAACCATATTTCATTTGTTTATTTCAGGGATATTTGGACAGACTCTAGGAGCTGGGCCCGGGCTTTTGGAGTTGGATTTTGTTTGCTTTATTTACTGTACGGAACTGCCAGTCACGATTTATGGATATTGTTTTGGTTGGTTCGTGTTTGGACATGTTGGAAATGGCATTGGCATTTCACCATATTGAAGCAGATTACTCGGTAGCATAAGAAGTAATTACAGCAGAAAATAAAATGATCATGTTTGAGCATCTTAAATTACCTAACACGTACCTAAATTATGAACAACATTCATTCGCCACCATTGAAATGGAACTTTTAGTTGTTGCAAAAAAATACGTGTTGGGGAGGAAATATCCGGATATCCCACTCCAGCTCGAGCTCGAGGTCGTGGTCACGAGACTACTAGTAGCTTAGGCGGTGGAGTGACAATAGTTTGCAGACTACGCGTCAATCTTTGAATACTCGAGGCAAAACCCGATGCTTGGTGTCAATTTGTTGTCTGCAAGTTGCTGATATGGCTTATGCCCTTGCCAGTCTCTAACGTTCTTGGCCGACGGAAGCGGTTAACAATAAAGCTCCGTTTAAGCCCCGTTACCTCCGAGCAAACCGCGCACTTCGCACCCGTGCGTTCCCTGCATTTTACATAAAACCCCAAACCCCAATCGCTATTCCCTTGCCACTAGTCTTCCTCACTCCTCGTTTTCGTAGACAGACTTCAAATTGCTGCGGTCAACATCACACGCGCGCACAACTCACAATATATCAAGCAGATTGCAGTTTATGGTTGGGAGACGGTTTTTTCACACTTTCCGATCTTGTTTCAAAGGCTCGCCTACCGCTATAAGAATGGCAACAAGCGCCGGTATCCTGGTAACTAGCAAGTCAGGGCTAGCTGTACCCGAGGACGTGAAGGAGAAGAAACACCATCTGCCGAATGGAAGGTATAACGGGGATCTATAAGCCTCCCCACAGCTACACAAAAGCATGCACATGCTGACCACACCGAAAATAACTTGCAGATTTGGAAATCCCTGGCCTTCATGGCGACAACCTGACAGACTTGCGTTGTCGCGATGGGCTTTAAAGTACACAACCACTGTCCCCCCCAGGGAATTTTATTTTGGAGGGGTTACCTGGATCTAGAAGCTAAATATATATGCAATTAGGGGCTACATGAGCGGTGGGTGGCCGAAAGCAGACGCAGACGCGGTTTCTGTTGTAAAGCCACAGTTCGAAGAGAGTCGGACAGAGGTAAAGGAGCTAAGAGCTACCTGGTTGGGCCATGCATGCTACCTGGTAAGTAACCTGAAAAACCTGGCTTCTGACCATCGGACCGGTTGGACAGACTTGACATCACTTGCTCCCCAATGCAGAAGTACCAGGAATGCAGAAAAATAGCAATGCACAGCTGCTAAATTGTCAAAACTCGTACAGGTAGAATTTCCAGGAGGCTTCCGAGCTCTCTTCGACCCCGTGTTCTGTTACAGGTTCGTGCGACCTATCCCTTCTCAAACTATACATTTTGAGTTTCTTTGTTTAGAAAAAAGAACACGGGATGCTGATATATCACGATAACCACTTCGTGTTGCACTTCAGATGTTCACCATTTCAATTCATGGGTCCTGCTCGATATACCAAGGTCCCCTGCGAGATCGAGGAGATGCCAATTGTAGATGCGGTCATTATCAGCCACGCCCATTACGACCATCTTGACGTGTAAGCTAGTTCGGGAATACCTTCTAGAATATACCCGAAGTTCCAAGCTAACCTGATGTGTCAACCAACAGTGGGTCAGTCAAGAGGATTCACACCAAATGGCCCGAAGCACACTTCTTTGTGCCCCTGAACAACAAGAAATGGTTCAAGAGTCTCGGGATCGAGAATTGCACCGAACAGGACTGGTGGGAAGACTCGGAAATAACCATCGATCTGAAAGGCAAAGGGGTGTCAACAGAGGGTGAAACCACGTCGACGCTGAGTGCAACAGTATCAAACTTTCCTTGCCAACATACTGCTGGCAGAACGCTCACGGTATTACTTCCCGGGTTCGGATTGTTGATATATCGGGCATGTGCCCCGTGCTGACAGAAATAAAACCCTTAGGATCTTGATTCGACGCTGTGGAGTAGTTGGGGTGTAACAAGCGGAGGAAAGAGCGTATACTTTGCCGGGTAGGATTGGCCTTTTATAACACCTGTGCATGGAATCGCAAGTTCCAGGGATCGATGTCCATTGCTAATGCTCCATTTTTTCGTTTTTCGTTAGCGACACCGCTTATCGTGCCGTCCCAAAAGTTGACAAGGGTGAAGATGACTACGGCGAGAAACACAGCCATCTACCTCACTGTACGTGCATTCGAAAGCAGCATCAAGCCGTATGTTTGCTAGCTAAAACAAGGAACGATCGCCCTAACGATGAAAAACTATAACAGGTCCTGCCTTCAAGCAGATTGGAGATTTGAGAGGCCCCTTTGTAAGTTCTGGAACCTGGAGCTCAGTACTGCAGTACTACTGGCAATCCTTTATATGACTAACGAGAAGACCACATCTAGGACTTGGGAATGATACCTATCGGCGGTATGCCTGTCCTATCACACATTCTATGTGATTCTTATTGTTGAAATTGACTAATTTTGATCTGCAATGCACAGCTTACAGTCCAAGGGAGTTCATGAGCTCGATGCATGGTATGTTATTCGTAGCCCAAAGTTATTGTATATTTTACGATTACTAACAACGGTGTTTTGGATCTGACTAGCAAACCCTTTCGACTCTGTCAATATCTTCGTTGACACCAAGTGCAAGAAGGCACTTGGAATGCACTGGGGAACATTCATTCTCACAGATGAACCAATCTTAGAGCCACCACAGAAGCTGCGCGAGGTACGTTGTTACATCACAGCCGCCGTGAATCATCCGTTACTGATTGATTATTACTCTCGTTCGCAGGCAATGAAGGCGAAGGGTCTCCCAGAAACCGGCGTATTCGATGTCGTGGCGATCGGAGAAAGCAGGAGCTACCCTGATGAAGCTTGAGGTTGTACTATGTGATTCGTCTGAACGGCTGCGCAAGACTGAAAAACTACGGCGTCTAGGTATCATCAGAAACCTCTTGTTTCATAATATTTTTGTAATTACGACTCGTTGCTTCTCAGATTTTGGTTCTTTCCTTTTGGCTTGATGACATTTGTCCTAATCAAATATTCAAAGTCTCGGTTCCAGTTTACAATCTGACAACCGCCCGCATTCTTGCTTTTTAATTGACAGCACATCAATTCGGGCCTCATGACTCACGATGCAGCACCCAAATCTTAGATGCTGCGCTTTTGAGCCTCCCCCCTCTCCTGCACGACATCCGTTTCTCGTAGCAACCGAAGCCTTTACCCCTCCGTTAAACGCAGCAAACTTTCTAGTAAACATTCTTCTAAACAAAGAATAGCGCCCGTGAATACCGTTTGATAGGCTAAAGCGGTGGCAAGGTCAAGCACCAAAAAACGTGGTGTTGGCGGAGGGAATGCATGCAGGGTGGAGCTATAAATATAAAGATCCAATCAGTTCTTCATAGTAACGGCTTGCGATCCAGTTGGGATTGCAGAACTGAGCCAGCTCCGATGGAAACCGCTTCAAAAAAAAAAAAAAAAGGCGGTGCTGCCGCCCATGGGACAATAAATTCTGCGCGGGCCAATAGTTCGAGTAAAGGTCGCATGCAGGTCATGGCTGGGTCTTGTAATTTCAATTCTTTTGTGTTCTCCCTTCGGACTGACGTAGAGGGGTCCCGTGAAACTGGGCAACGTGCATTTCGACGGGAAAGCTACGATCCAATGGTGTTGTGTCGTGTGAATCTGAAAATCTGAAACGCAAGACCTTCAATTTTCTTGCACGTGTGTTTGCGTGTTCGTGAATTGCCTTTCTCTTGCTACCCCATGCTCATTCCTCAGAGCTTTTCGGCTCAGGATCTCAGAATTTATCCTGGACCTGGACGATCCTCTGGCAGGGTACGCCCGTCTCATGCGCATGGGGAGGGAAAGAATTTTTTCCTTTCCGTGATTCTCGAGATTTCTTCCCTTCAAGCTGCCCGTTCCGAAGAAATCCTTCCTCACGGAGAATGTTTCAAGCTTACGGACGGGCGGCGTTTGGGTTGAGAAGCTTCCTCGTTGTTCCGCAGAGTACACATGTTCCCCCCTCCCCATGAACCTGGATCGAATGAACATGAACAGATCTTGGTGGTGACTTTTTCTTTTTCCGTCAACGATAGGAGGGGGATTGGCTGTGATTTTTTAGGTAAGTCTTGCTTTGTTATGCATAAACGGGAAGGAAAGTTGAACGAGAAAAAGGAAAGTTAGGATGAAAAAATATTTTCAATTGTATCTTCTCTCACAATCTTTTGATCCAGATACCTTCAATGCTTCGGATACTTGAGTCGAGCTTTTAAAAAGGAATACGTCACAATGCTTTTGGCTCGGGTTTCGTTGATAGGTAATACTTTTTTTTTCGTGAGCCGTATCCACACCGGCGGTTTTTGTCCGACAGGAAAGAAAGAATTCTGAGACGGCACAGTTGGTAGTGCCGTCGATAGGGCCAGCCCATGTGAATATTGAGCCTGGAATTATCAGAAAGGGCTATTAAGTCTCCTCGAATTGAAGCAGACGACCATTAGCTTTAGCTAAAAGACGATTGTACGAGCCCAAATCGTCCATCTGCACACCTCTGCAATGCACTAGAAAGAGGAAACCGATGAGATGCGAGGTCCAGCAATCTAAGAGGTTCCCAAGATATCGTCCCTCTACTATTATGTTTTTCGACAAATGCTATTTACGGCCTAATGCAGGACAAAAAGTACGTCTACGGGCGGTGTATTCTTTTTTTTTTTTTTGCACCAACCGAACAGGGTGGGGACCTCAGGGAAGGAACCAGCCATAACAGCAAAAACCCACACAAATTGTACCGTCGACGAAAGTGAAATACGAAAAAATCACTCGTCCGGCTGGGATCAGGGAGTCATACGTGCATGCAGTTCTCAAATCTAGGTCGACGGTGATTGGGTAGATTTGCCCACACCGAAGCAAAAAGCAACCAGGGAGGGGTGGGAAAGGAACATGATGAGCTTCTCTTCCCTTCTTATGCCTTCCCTTTTGCACTATGCCAATTTTTCCTAATTTATTTTTCTAGAGCCTTACCTGACGTTATTGCCTGAAGAATTTTCTCCCCTTCTACCATAGCCGAACACTGAAGGGGGCCAGGAAAGAAAAAAAAAAAAAAAAAAGGGTTGGGCAGGTTGTATCTCCCGCGTCGTCATGTTGGGGATGTGTACAAATAACATTCTCGAGATTGATACATTTGCTCGAACAACCTGGACGCAGTTTCTCCAAGCGTTTCACAATTCAGGCTCCACGACCACTCCTTTTGCTCCTGAGAACCGCATGAGTTGTTCTCGCTCGGGTCTGATGTCGCGTGAAGAGGCATTCGTAATGTCGATGATATGTTTTGTGTGTTCGCAAATTGTATCTGAGAAGGAAAGAAATAGAACGAAGGAGAAAAAAGAAAGAAAGGAAACTCTGGGCCGAACGAACGGTGAACTAGCGCTGGTCGAGGGAGCTTTTACTTTTTCTTCCCTTGGGCCGTCCTGAAACCGATAGACAATTTTCCCACCTCCCTTGCCTCTTAAACCCACATGTACTGTACTTCCCGGGAGGCTGTTGACCTGGACCCGGCCCATAATAACACACTAAGATAGAGGAATGTCATGCTCTCGAAATTTTTTTATTTTAGTATTGTATTTTTTTTGTTACTGTGACCCCAAAAATCCAATCCAGATTCTCCTACGTTCTTCTACTCCATACATCCTTACGACAATACCCGTCGATAACAATTATTCATTCAAGAAACGCCCGAATTATCACCATTCCTCACGCTTAACGAGTGCTTATTCCCCAGATCTTGCCACGAGGCTATCGCGAAATCAATACCGAACGACCCTCAGCCCTTTCGAACACTGCGAGGCTCCAGGATTTTCAACATCGCCGACCGCCGACCAGTCATCCTCGCAAGACCACCTTACGACATTTCGCATTCCGATCCAAACTTTTGCGAAACGTTCGACCGCCGGGATAGAGTTACAGGGCACGACGCAATCTGTTTATCAACCTGCTTTCGAACACAATAATCTACTGTTTACGCCGAGCTGCAATCATCCGAGTATGTTCTAAGATTCACATCGTCGTTCCACTGCCTCGTATATTTGGGCTTGACCGCATCACCGCGGCTTCGAGGGAGGGGTGTGCTCTCACAAAAAGAGCACGGCAGGAAACCAAGATTGCACCATCCGGACGGTGTTTCGGACAGACGGCCTGGTGGTACTCTGTGTGTTTCTCAATAGGAAGGCATAGTAGTTATTATCTCTGTCAGCACGGTCCTTTGCTCCGACTCTGGTCGTTCTTTTCGTCGGTTGTTGGTCGCCTCTCCGTCCGCCTGGGCCATCTTTTCCTTCCGAATCCCCTTTCCCACCCATCCCCATCCTCCTTCTTTCACCTTCCCGACCTTGAATCTTCCGCGAGGATTATGCTTTTTCGTGCAAAATTCTTCATTCTCCTGTCCACGTTGGAGCACGCCCTTCTTTGAACCAGGTTTTCTTACCAAATCCTGTTACATCCCCCCGGTAGCTTGCCACTAACTTGTATCGCTCGCTTTTTTTCTTTTTGTTTTCGTTCTTTGTTTAGAAGATACTTTTCCCTCAGTTCGCTTGTTTAGCTCCCGCTCGCACTGATAACCACCCCCCGCCACCACAAACCCCCTTCAAACAATCGCTGCTTTCCGCGCCCCGAAAATAGAAGCTCGTACTGAGACATTGCGAAATACGGTAGTGACTGTAGACAGTATCGGAGTGAATACAAGGAACGTACGCGTAGCGTTGGTTGTTGTATAAGCCAGAATCCGATCATTCCTTCGGGGGTCGCGTTCAACCTCAACAGGGACCGGACCCGACAAAAAAAAACTGAGAAAATCGATACACACCAAATCCGCACCCGAATCCTGATAACCCTTAACCGATAACCGGCCTCGCGATGGCCGGAGCCGTCGAGTGGTCTCGGAATGGCGCAGACACCGCGGATTCCGAGCAATTCGCGGCCGATGCACAGCTTAGGTTCAGCCAACAATGCGATCCCGATGGCTTGCTCAAAACGCCACGGCATTATATCCCGGTCTTTGTCCTTCACCTGTTCTGCAAGTCGGAGCGGTCCAGGCCATTCGTACTACCGGACGTGGAACGGTCAGCAAAGATAAAGGCGCACCTCATCGCTCAGCGAAAGATGACCTCTACGTGCCCGAGCTGGAAACAAATATCTCTAGGAAACGAAATTCTAGACGACGAAACATTTATCATTTTTGACACTCGCACAAAGCGATTCGACAAGTATCATTGGACAGAATGCTTCAAATACGACGAGCCGTACCAAAAGTTCTTCGAAAAGTTTACCATGAAGGAGTTCACACGGGAAGGCTGGAAATTCCAAAAGTTCGAAAAACTGCAAAGAGTCGATCTGGGAATCCAACATGGACTGTGGTCAAATACCTACAAGATCTACGAAGCCATGGAACTAAGGAAGAAGGAGCACACCGACATCATCAGACTCAAGCGAAGCGATACGTGGGAATTCAGGAAATTTCTGTTTCTCATGACCTTTTTGAGGAACAGGGACCGTAATACACATTTCCTGGGTACCTCGGATGCCATGGTTGAAGCGAAGGAGAAGAGAACCACATTCATGGGAGTCCACAACCTCAATCATCCCAGAGACCTGTGGCTTCACAATGCCTCGATCATCCTCGACACACCGCACCACCAGGTCAGCTACCACAAACTTCTCTTCGACCTGGACCAGGAAGACTACCGCACCAACGCCCGCGAGCGCTTTCTGGTTTTCTGGGAAGCCGGGCCCAATGACGAATTCATCCTCACCGACAACAGCTTTGGTGGAATGGAAATCGGACGCCTAGAAGCCAAGCATACCATGCCAAAAAGACTCAAGCCATCCGATCTTCAGAAACGGTTGTACAGCAGGGACTTTATGTGGCATCAAATATTTGTGTTGTCTCCCAAACTCGCTGTTGCATTGTGCCACGGTACCATGATCAACTCGACCCTCATCCGCGAGCACAGAGATCGATACGGACTACGGCTCTCCCTCCTGGACAAGCTGCCTCATCCGGTTCCGCAGGGATACTACAAGGACATGCACACCAAGGAGTGCAGGTTCTTGAAGCCCGAATGGAAGATCCCTGGTGAGGTCGAAGAGCTCTTTGGACGACCCGCCGACAAGGGCAAGTACGCCGCCAACCTGGACGCCAGAGCCAACAATGAACTCGAATTCATGGTGTCTACCTTGTCTTCCGCCCAGGTTGCCCTTGTCAACATGGTCCTTCTCCAGAACCAGAGCATCACCACAGCCGTGGACAGCGTCGTCTACAGGAATCCCGCTGCTCTCTACAGAGCGATTGAAGAGTATGGAAAGCACGACTGGGCTATTTTTACAGATGAGAAGCAGCACAGCTACGGGTCGTTCAAGAGAAAGATCTTTAACCAATTCAACAAGCCCGCCAACGGCCATGATTCTGGCAAGTCCAGTTCCGGATCCTCTGATCCAGGTACCAGGTCTTCAGGATCATCTAGGAGGTCCGAAAAGAGGGTCACTATTGAGGAAAAGCAAAAGCCGGCCCCCGAACCCAAGAAGCCTGCCAAGAAGCCCATGACTTCCAACCCATTTTATTCAGAATCGGAAGGTAGTGACGATGATGACAACGATGTCATATTGCCGCCTCCAAATCCTGTCGTCCGTGAACGTTCTCTGTCCCCTGTTCGTCGGACAGAGTCGCCAATCAAGAAGGAAGTGCCCGTAGCCCCACCTCCAAAACCGGTTCAGACTCCAGCTCCACCAGCTCCCGTTCCAGCTCCCGTTAAGGTTGAACCTGAGCCTGTCAAGCCAGCCCAGGCTCCAAAGCCACCGGTTCAAGCTCCTCCTCCTCCAGTCCTTAACGTTACTCCTGAAGTCCCCAAGGAAAAGGCTCCCGTTCCGGAACCACCCAAACAAACCGCAGCGCCTGCTGCATCTGCAGTTGAAGCCGCGGCTGAAAAGGCCATTGCTGACAAACTCGATAAAGCCAAGTCTGACGAGATGGAGAAAATGGAGAAGGAGATGTTGGAGAAGGAGAAGGTTCTACGAGAAGAAAGGGAAGCCATTGAGAGGCTTCGCCGGGAGAAACAAGAACTGGAGGCCCAACTCGAGCAGAGACGTAAAGACGATCTGGAAGCTGCCCGCATGGAAAAGCAAAAGTCCGAACGCAGCGGCCGACGCGAAGACCGAGAACCTGAACGACGTGAACGTGCTCGATCGGAGAACCGTGAACGAGACCATCCCGTCCGGGCAGTCAGCACCAAATCCGCTGATAACAGACGTCGCCCTCGGTCTAAGGATCGTGCTGAAGCTGAACTCGTCGATGTTGGCAAGCAGCTCGCTCTTCTCGAAATGGAGCGAGAGAAAGTCCGCAAGGAAAAGCAGGAGCTCGAGGACTTGCAACTGCGTCGACGACGTGAGGCCGAGAAGGAAAACCAAAAGAAATTCGACAGGATGCAGAAGGATTTGGCTTTCCTCCAAAGACAGCTCGAGGAAGAGAGGCACGAGAAAGAGATGGTCAAGCGGATGGCCGCCAAAGAGAAGGAGATGCTCAAGAACCAAGCTGACGCACTTGCCAGGCAAACCAGGGAGCTCCGTGAGGCGCAGGAGCGCGATCAGGCCAGGGCTGAGGTTGAGCGTGCGGCGCGAGCGGAGAAGGAACGACTGGAGAAGGTAGAGAGAGAGAAGAACAGAGAACTCGAAAAGGCCAAAGACCGAGAGCTCAAGAAACGACAAGACAGGGAGAGACAGATGAATGAAAAAGCGGAGCAAGAACGAGTGCAACGCGAACGTGAGATGCAAGCCGAGAAGGAGAGGGAAGCTGAGCGAACGAAACGTCAGCGAGACCGAGACCAGGAGCGAGCCGCCAGAACCAAAAATCGACAAAGCCGTTATGACATGCACGAGAGAACATCGGATGCCAGTGATGAGCTCGATCCTCAAGCTCTCTTCCGCAAGAACCGCATGATGCTCGGTGCCTTGTCACCGTCGTCCGATCCTGGCATGCACCTGCGTTACGACGAAATGACTCCGCCTTCTTCTAGCCACTCTCATCCCGATCAGTTCGACGACCGTCGGTTCGAGCCGATGAGATCCCAGTCGCCACCTTCACCACGCCTTGGGTATCAGTACCCTCCATCTCCAAGGCGAGTGGAAACGTCCCCTGTCCCAATGGGGGCTTCGGCGCGACGGGGAACCCAGCCCAAGATGCTCGCCCTCGAATACGACTCTCCGCCATCATCCGGCTTCCAGAACAGCCCCGAGTCTCCAAACCCTCCTCTCGATCTTGCATTGTACGCCCCTCCTTCCAAAGAAAAGACAAGCCGCCGAAAAGGTGAAGGTCGGGAAAGAGATGCACCCCGTGATTCGAGAGCTCCTCAACAGAACATTCGACGCTTTGAACCACCAACCCCGCTCCCCAACTTCAACGATCTTGATCGCAGGTTGAGCAAGATTCCAAACCATATTCCTCGAGAGCTGGAGTATCCTGGGATGGGACGCAACGGAGATCGCTATCAAGAAGATGACTACGATGACGACGATTACGATAATGGTTACCCCGATGCCATGGCGAGGTACGACGCCCGCGACAGAGCTCCAAAGAAACGGCTCCAAATCGAGCCACCGCCACCTACCAAACCAGTATACCAGTCCAGGCAAAAGGGTCCTCTAAGAGCTCTTCCACCACCCGACTATCGCAACGGCCGATAGGCTCATTAATGCACATATGCAATGCAATGCTCTGCATATCATTGCTTTCCTGCAGGTTATCTTTTCTTGCCGTTTTCTTCCACCCTTTTCCGCTATAGATCTTTGATTATTGGTTGTCTTCTGTTCATGCATACATAGACTTTTTTCTTATTTTCCTTTCGGTTACACAAGCGTTTTTCCTTTGCCCCCTTAAAACATACCCATTTGGTTTATCGTCTTGGATGTTTGGATTCTTGTTCGGATGTATCATCATGACCTTAATGACCCTCATCACCGCTTTTTCCTTTTTTTCTTTCATTTCTTTAGCCCATAGTTATTAGTTTATTCATAGTTATAAGTTTATATCCATATGTCAGTGCGCATTATACCTATTTGCCCTTTTTCTCTCTCATGAAATCATGTCATCGTCTTGCATTTACTGGATCGATAAACGGGTCATATCTTCTTTTTCGTTATTGTTTCGGCATGAAAAACAAAAACACATATGTTCAAAAGCATCTCAATCTGCACGGGTCATTTGTTTCTCCTTTTTTGCTCTGTCCAGGAAAAGCAAGGCGAAATAAAATGTTGATTTGTTCGGATCATGTATTCCCATCTCCTTTTGTCCGTTTTGATACCGATATCCTAGCAAAGTCCCCAAAAGATTTATACCTCATGTCACCTTTTTCATGTGTGCGTTTCAACTGATATTCTCCAGTGTTTCTTCCTGGCTCGGCCGATATACCACTTTCTATTCTTACTATTCGGAGGGTTGTTCTTCTTTTCCTCAGGAGAGGGCTATTTTTTCATGTTCTTATACATCTATACCAATCATCGTCAATTCCGTCTTATCTTTGGAGCTCCCTCATGATTGCCTTTCCGCGTTGTTCTGCAAGCCTCACATGTCTCCTGACTTCGTCTCAACCTACGCAGGCGCTCCGTCCAAAAAGAATTTTTATAAAAAAAAACCCCCCCCAATATGCATCCCTTTCTTCCGAAACCTCGCAGTTGACAATTCACCATTGTCGAATCCACAATTGCCGTTCTGATCCCTTGCGCCATTACAAAATCATCATTAAGCAATCTTGCTGCAGGATCTGTTTTCCTTCCGCGGATTCTATCCCGAGGAGGGGCGTTTCAAAGCAAGGGTTCTATCAAGCTTCCCTTGTTCGCCAATCGGTTTGGTGCGAGGAACCCGCCGGCGATACGCCCGCAGTTGCAGTCTCTGCCTGGTTCGCCAAAACAGTCCGGCCCGTCAACCAGTTTTTTTTTTTTGCGCTCTCAGGCATCCTATTCCCTTGCCGATTTCGATTTCTTGCTGGCAGGATCTAGCGATACTTGACGCCTCTTATGATTTGTTTTCTTTTTTCCTTTTTAGACAAAAAAAGCTCGATGCGACAACTCATACGTCCTCTCCTGCCTTTGTATCTATGCACAAAATTCCTCCTTACAATGTAACTCTCTCCATCAATCTGTACTGTAGCTCTCTCCATGGAAATGAATGAAAATAAATGCAGACAAGATATATCTCCCTCTAAAAAATGCATTTTCTTCTTTCGCTCCACCCTATTCGTGGAGCTTTTGTCCACGAGGCAAAAAGCTAAGTTGGTTTCTGATCTAATTTAGTGGAAGATTTTTTCCACTTATTTTTGTTCAGACGGTAATTATTTAAGATACTGAAAATCATTTCCGATTTTTGGACTTGTATACCCGTTTTCATCTCGAGAAGCTAGAACGGCACTAGGCTGTTCGCCTAGTGTGTATAGTCGAGAGTTTTGGGGTCACGTTTTACTCCGTTCTAAGATCTTATCAATTAATGCGAACAGGCCGACAAGCTTGTTGCTGCGAGGTTCTGCGTTCGGATTCCGATGCACGTTTACTGAGACACGGCGCTGACCAAGAGAGAATTGGGTGAGAATTTGGACGATGAGTCTGGATGATTTGGGAATTCAGCCGCAAAACCCGATATAAAACTCAGATCTAGGCTGAGTCCGCACGTGTACGTAGCACATCTTCATCTTAAAAGTATTTAGAATCAATGTTTCTTACTTGGCCATCAATTCCGACTGGTAAGCAGCTAGTATTGCACAGTAATGAAACCTAATTTAGGACGAAGTCTAGTCAGATTTTCATCTGATATGGGTGAAAAGGGAAAGACTATTTCATCCAGCAGGCTTCAATGTCGTACAAACAGATCCGATAGTACCCAACTAATCAAACCGATTCCACAATCGATTCAAGATTTGCAAACAGGATCCGTGGGCGGATAGACCCCACCCATCCATTGGGAACCTTGACGACTATGAGTCGTCATCTTTTCCTCTCTAAAGCCCAATCCGTTCCCAAAAATATGACGAAGGGTTCACCAGGGAAACCGTTTACCAACTAGACCTTTGTTTCATTCAAGCGAAAAATGTGTTCAAGCATAACTCTTTTCGATTCCAACAGATCGTCCACCTTTGTATCGCCATAACATATTCAAAGAGCGCACAACAAAGAAGGAAAGAAAAAACATTTCACAATGTAAGCACGCACATGATGAACAATAAGAGAATGAACAGGGAGCGAACAAAAAAAAAAAAAAAAAAAAAAAAAAAACAAAGAAAGGACAGAAAAAAAAAAAAAACAAAAAGCGCAAAAAAAAGAAAGAAAAAAAAAACATTTAACAATGTAAGCACGAACATGATAAACAATAAGAGAATGAACAGGGAGCGAACAAAAAAAAAAAAAAAAGCCGTTTCGTCTCCGCCCGTTGGGTAGTAATAAAACAACGCTGTAACTAATCTCGGGAATGCGCGCCAGGACCACCTGAACACACCAACCTGTCCTGCTCGGAAGCACAGCAAAAAAGAATCAAGAAAGACAAAAACGAAGTGCCGTGCTTCGTCCCGAGCGGCAGGGAGTAGAACGGCGTTTTCTTCGTAGGAAAGAGCAGGCGACGCTAGTTGCCCCTTGCTTTGAGTCTTGCCCCATGCGTGTCGATACTTCGCAAATAATCGAACGGACAACGCGAGATCAAGACATGCAGCCACCAAAATAGTGGGTCGAGCTGCGAGAGGGAGAAAAATGTGAGTTAATGCAAGCTCCTGGCCTCCTGAACATAAAAACATTCTTGTCCCTTGCTTTCGGTATAGCTTTGTTGTTAGAGGTAAGTGGAGGCGAAACCAAATAAGAATCGACTATATCACATAGCTTACCATTGCTTACCTAGATGGGCTCCCACAGATAATTCTGTTACTACAAAATCAATGAGAATATGTTCCGATGTTACAATTGTTACTCAAAGAATAAGCAGACAATTGGTAGACGAAATAGAAGAGGGTAGTATGAGAAAATAAAATCCTTTTTCTTGG
The DNA here is from genome assembly GCA_036971385.1 of Dactylellina parvicollis. Classification (NCBI taxonomy): domain Eukaryota; kingdom Fungi; phylum Ascomycota; class Orbiliomycetes; order Orbiliales; family Orbiliaceae; genus Dactylellina; species Dactylellina parvicollis. Next base: position 709,078 of record JAJTUD010000006.1, read on the forward strand.
TTACGGTTCCACTTTCATCAACTTTTTCGTCTTTCCATCGCAAGAAATAGTTCAGATCATTGTCAATTCTGGGTTCGGGGTATCAGCTGCCATCTCATGTGCCTCACACACACGAAGAAAAAAGAAATAAAAAGGTTTACCGGACTTAAATCGCCCTTTTGGTCGTTCCGACAGCAAAAGCTTAAAGTGACACCCTGGAGTCGGCGCATCTTCTCCAGAAGGCTGCACAGCTTGACTCGTCATTTTTTCTTTGCCCAATAGGATTTTGATAGTTAACCAAACCTTCGGGAATCTATTATTGTTATGATTTATTATTGTTTGCCGACGTTTGCATGAATAGACTAGGGGGGGAGGCGGGTTTCTGTCACATTCCTTTTTCCTAGATATTCTGAATAAGACTCGAACCTTTTGCTTTTCTTTTCTTTTCTTTGTTTCTCCTGCATGCTCATAGGTACAACAAAATCTTGGATGATTTGATAAACATTTGTCGTACACGCATGCCTATAGCTCTGTCGTAAAAGTGTAAGAAAACAAGACGATCGCGCAACGGTTCCCGAAAAAAGTGATAGTTGGGGAGGGTGCCCAAGACTCCTTGCTTCGCTAGCCGAATTCATCTTTTGCCTGACAAGTCTAAGGAGATTCCAGACCGTACTTTCACTCCCTATGAGAGTATCTATACCACCCTTCGCTAAGCACTAGACTCCTTTGTGATAGTGCAGGGTGCTGCTGCTGCTGATGCTGCTGATGCACCCACACGTAGACCTTTACCCCTCGGTGTCGAATTCATGTGAGAAGAACTCCCTTGTGGGTCAGACCGAGAAACTCTACTCGCAAGGAGGACTATTATATGTACTTGCAGGGCATATCGGTATACCAGGATCTTAGATATCTCCAACGTGGTTCGATTATGGACGAGAGAAAAAAAGTCTGCTAGCCCTGGCCGTTCAACCGGCGAACCTTGCCTCGATGTCTCGCTACACAATGCCTACTTGGACGAGTATCTGCCCGGATTCTATCCAAGACACCCCTTCCTTTCAGGACAAGTGCGAGGGCGGTAAGTAGTCAGCGGTCGCATAAATATCGATCTTGAGGACCACAAGATCCAGCTCGGGGTCTGTGTTCCGATTGACAAAAAAATAAAAAACCGAAGCCGTAAGAAAAATTGCAAGCGCCTTCCTTCCAGGACCGCTTTGTGATTCCTGGTATATTGGTCGCTTTCAGCCCCCCCTTCTATCCGAATCGGCTCGACATCATTTATTAATTCTTTGGATCCGCTTCTCGATCGTGAGAGGCGTTCCGTTAGCGGTTTCCAAAGAGCTATTCTTCTTTCTTTCTTTTTTCCTTCTATCACTGACCTTATTCGAATCCAAAATCATTGCGACTGTACGCCTCAGTGATCTACTGTTGCTCATTTCTCGATACAGACGTAATCTCAAAGAGCGTTACGATATATCAACAGGTAGGTTGAGATTGCTTTCTTTGTTCTTGCGTTGTTGTAGTGCAATATTTCTGGTTTTGAATGAGACTTGGCCACACTCGACGGCTTTGACCACTCGGTTAGCGAGGCACAATTTCGCTAATCTTAGGCATTATCCAGGGCTCGATACGTTAAATCCGTGCTGGAGGGGCATCTGATACGTCCTTGCCGATATCAAATTTGATAAGCCGGTCAGCCCTGCCAATATCGGGATCGCTGCCGGTTGGAGGCTGTTTTGAAAGGGATAGTCTTGTGAAAGGGATTTGATAAGATTACCAGCAATATGCCTTCCATTACCAACATTCGTCCGTCTTCTGCGGCCCCAGAGTTATCATCTAGATCGCAGAGTCAGGTCGCCAGAGAGAAGAGGTTCTCTTTAACTGGTGGCTTGGAGTTCCTGACAATCGGACGGCCGTCGTCGAGTTACCAACACCGCAAAAAGCTTAGCACCGACACGGCAAGCACTGTAATGGTAGTGGTGTGCGGCCCCGCATGCAATAAGTTACGCAAGCAATCCAGTATCAGAAGCTCCCGCTCCAGAATAAAAACCCCGGCGTTGAGAGAGAAATCCTCTTTCCACGTTTCACCCTCTCTGCTTTGCGATACTAGCACAATCGGATCTTCATCACCGCAATCGACTAGACCATCCTTATACCCATCTTTCTTTTTTCGCAGACGCTCCGTCATGGATAAGTCCGTCGCTTCTACCCGATCTAGGAAGTCGCGAGGCTGTGCTACCATCTTTCGCAAGATATTCTCTCGCACAAAGATCGAGACACCATTGACGAAGGAGACCGTTGCAAAAACAGAAATAAAGAGTAAAGAGGTCATTACCGGTACAGGTTCGGACCTTCGCGACCTTCGCTTCTATCTAGGTAACGAGTCTCTCAGGATCTGTCGACGACTGTGCCGTCTAGGGGATGATGATGAGAAATATTTGCACGTTCTGTCCACTCGCATCGGCTCCCACCCTTTCAACGTTCGACAATTTGATTCTGATGATGCTCCTCATACTCTTCTTCTGCCAGCCACGATCTTCGCCAATCAGGCCAACGATGAGGAACAGGAAATGATGAGAGTATTCATGGAGAACTTTGTTGCCATGCTGCCGTTCGGTACCGAAAAAATCAGCACAAAAGCCAACCCTTCCGGCCTTGTCTTTCGCCTGCTCCCATCTCCCATCATTCAGCCAGCCGCTAGATTTCTCGGTGCCGCTTTCTGGTTGTGGCTTTGCGCTATTGATGGTAAGAATCTATTCGGAGCCCAAATTGTGTTGACATTGTTGCATTATGCTAAATAGGCGTGTTGCCGAAAATGTAGATCAAATCGAAGACCAAGAAAAAGAAGCTTTTGATAAGTCGAGTAAGTAATTGTACATCTCTGACAGGCGATTGGATAGACGCTTACCATCTTTGCCTAGTTGACGAGATCAAAACAGTTTTCACCTATGAAGATTCGCCAATTCCAGATTCTCGGGTTGCTAAGACTTCAGTGGCTCTTCGCGATTTGGTCGAGCAAACTGAGCTGAAGCCGGTTTCAAGCTCTGGAATCGATGAAACCGAATGGCGTCGCAATTTTTTTGATGAAATTATGGAGATTCTGTATGCCTTTGAAGGAGAGCGTCCGCTGCTCGATCGATTCAAGAAGGGAGAGGAGCTTGTCAGCCTGTCTGATTGGATGGTTTTGCGAATTGTGACTATCTCTGGTGAGTGAAGACGAGTTGAGATTGAGCGAGGATGAAGAATAAGAACAAAGCTAATATAGCTTGGATAGCTCGCCCATTTATGGTTTTGGCCCGTGCCAGTCTTGGTTTGCAATCGAATCTCTCTCCACACGGAAACACTGTCAAGAGCTCCATCCTTGGCATTCCGACCCGCCGAAACCGATCTGATAGTGCCCAGACTTTTACCCCTGATTTGGAGTGGGAGGAAGACGTCTCAAGGCTTGAAGTTCTCGCCCAGTGCGCTATGGGATTGGAGAACGATATTCTAGGATGGGAGAAAGATCACGAGGAACAGAACATCTTGAATTCTGTGGAAATTCTCTTCCAGAAGCATCAACACCCTCAGTCTGCTATGCGAGAGATGGTCCTTATGCACAACTATACAGTTAATCAGCTTTGCCTCCTTGGCGATACCATTCTCTCAAAATATACCAATGACCTAAACTTGGCTCCTGTCTCACCGGCCCGTACCCTGTTCAGTCGCGATTCTGCCAAAAGCCCACGTTTCCCCCCGTCATTGATTCATAGCGCAACCTTTCCCGCCCCAATGGTCTTGTCGCCCAAGGATACTGAGAATAAGGATTCTAATGTTCTGGGTCGCCTAAAAAGCAAGGTTGTGGGTAGCGATTACGGGAAGGAGGTGGGCTTGACGAAGCAAGCGCAGTACGTCATGATATTGTTCGGCTTTGTTCAGGGTATGGCGCTTTGGACTGCAAAGGCAAAGCGCTATGCTACGGCTATCTGAGAAAAATACGACGACATACATGATGATTATGAGATTGTTTCGGATTTGAGTTTCGATCTCAATTCCTATTTTCAACCAGATGGGCGGCTTCTGTTGCTTTTGTTATACTTATTCTTTTTATCGAGTCCCATCCTTCTCAATTGGTTGAGTGTTTGAGACTTCGCCGGTACTGTTGGGAGTATTTCTTTTTTTGGGGAGAGTCAGATATATCGATATTTTGAAGCTTTATTTTCCTGTCATTTTCTACTTGAACTTCTTCTCCTTCTTGGACATAATTCTTCTTCTGCTTTGAGATTAATCTGAAGGGCTACATTGTGGGATTGGTGGTTATTTTATTTTTTCGGATTTTTAGTTTCGGGTTCTTTTCTTATCTGCCCACTTCTAAGGTTTCCTACATTTTGAACGAATCTTCTGTTTCTTTGTGGTTTTCGTGCTTGGTGTTCTAGAGATATCGTGGTTGCATGATAGTGTCATTGAGCGAGTGATATTTCATATTTGGGGTATGTCTATTTGATGACGTGGTTCGAATGTTTCCTTGGTAATTTCCATACCCAATTGGTTGTTCTTGTTACTGTCCGTTAGCGACTGCTTAGCTGATTAGAGTGCGTAATTGAAAGTAACTGAGATTAATAATGAAGTACACTTTCGCTTCCACTTGCTTTGCTGATTTGTGATAAGGCGATGGTAAGTTGGTGAGTCCTAAGCTTCGATCGCATCGATTGGGGGTGTAGAATGAGCGACTTATGAGCAATATTACGTAGAATACCGTAAAAGAAGGATAGCCACGAGGAGACCGAGATGAGCGACATTGCATTACCTCTTCATTCCGTCACAGGGAGGTGGGGCTTGCTTACATGCATTGCATTCCCGCAGACGGGGTTTCCGACGCGATTCTCGCCAAAAAATACAACAGGGCTGCAGAAAGGTCTTCAGAGCCCATTCTCCACCTGAAAGACTCATGGTTCATGAATTAGTATGGACGTGAGTTGTTCTGAGTAATGCATCTTTGGCGAAAGGAGCAGCCGAAAACCTTGGAAATTAAGGGCATATTTGGACGGTGCAGGCTAGAACAACTCCTGTGTGTAGACACCAAGATTGCGAGAGAGCGATGCGACGCAATGCAAAGTGAGGGGCAATTGTGTTGGGTAAAAAAAACATTGGCTGGGAGGGCCAATCAGGCGGAAGGATATCTATTCCCGGTTGGGAAATATAATTGGAGGGGCAGGAGAGGGGCGAAATGCAGGGTGGGCGAATAACGAGACTAAAGCGGGTCGTGGAGCTCGCGCCGGAGAAGGACAATTTCACAATATAAAATGGGATGGCGCGCGTTGTGTCATATTTTGGTAAACACGAAAGAACGTGATCTGGTGTTATGTGTGTGGATGAATTGTCTCCCAGCCTTAGGAATCTAATCGTAATTTCCCGGATTGCATGTACCTCTCGCTGCTGAATCGGGTGCGTTCGGTACCGGTTTCTGGGACGGAAAATGGGGAGGTTAGTTGGCAATTGGACGGGAACAGGCAGTCGGGAATATTTGCGTTGCGACGGACGTTGGATGAGTCAACACCTCAACACAACGGCAGGGGCCCCCGCTCGACGGGCCAATGGGATGCACGGGACGCCGGACCACACCTTCTCCTTTTTCGGATCCCAAAATACATACACACGACACCGCCATCGCTCTGAGGGAGAAGCCCCGCTTAGTTCAGGCCCGGCCCTTTGGATATCCCTCCCCACGCTACTGACCGGATCGATGCTTTTTTCCCTGGACCTTTCTTATTGTTGTTATTGTTTTGATCTCTGGACACACGGAATCTATTCTCGATCTGAAATTAAGGAGGAGGCTTGTTCTGCGTTCGAAACCAAGCCAGACCTTGTTATCTGTCGCTTGAGCTCTTGGTTCTTGGGAATTTGCGAACCTCCGCGAGATCTTATGACTCACGTCTTGTCTTTTCCAAAGGCCCAGCAGCTAGGGCCCCTCTGCTGGCGAAACAGGCACCCGTTTCGTCACCAGAGGGACACTTTTCGTCTGCGATACTCCAGACCTACGCAAACATCCGCGCAAACATGAGGGTTTTGCTATCTGGTCCGCAAAAACACAATTGCCCTTCCTCATTCAACATACCATACTCTCCCTCGGTCAAATGATCTCTCTGGATCCTGTCGGCTAGCAGGTAGGCTGTACATACGGAAGGCCTTGGTTCGCAAAATAGACACACTATGCCTGGCTATTGGTACCTCCTGCAACCGCCTAACCCTTGGGGCCCCGTCTTTGTCGCCTACCCTGCGGCTTTCTACTATGAGAGTATTCTTAGCCAGTCAGATAAAAGTGTGTGGACATAGCATGGCTCAGTCATACCCTCAAACCCCCTAGGATCTTTTCTAGATCTTCTAAACGATTATTGGAATTGACATTGGTACTATCAATGACTAACACTTCTTGTTTTCGTTTCGTTCTTAGTAGGAAGTCCTCTTGGAGCTTCAGGCCGCTTCGTTGCTATTAATCACGGGCCTCATGAGAAGTAGTATATATGACTACCCCCCATAGGTAGACTAAATATATTGCCCTCTCTTGTCAGCCTTTATTCAACAACCCATCGCTCTCATATTCCGTATCGCGAACTTGCCATTTGTCTCACCATCGCAACCTATCTTTGTCTCGCCTGTACCCGTCCCGTCCCACTTGGTGTGTGCGGAAACACCTATTTCGTCGTTGGTCTTTGCCTCCCCATTGGAACTTCGCCTTCGGGCCTTATCATCTCCAAAATCGACCCCTCGGACACAAATCAATCCCTTTATATTGCAAAGGGGTGGAGGCTTTGCTCGATCGTTTTAACTTCGTATTTTATCTGAAGCGTTGAGGCATAGACCCGTCCTCCTTGCGGCAGTGCTCTCTGATTACTCAAAGACCTTTTGTTTTGATTAAAGGACTGAGAGATCGATTGCGAGTTATATCGCCGTCGCCGTCGTCTATTCGTTCGCAGCTTAAGCGACCGTCTTGAACGGAACGGTAAGCCTTTTGCGTTTATCTCCAATCGATCCTTCACTCGGGCACACACAGCCTTCCTATCCCCACACTTTCCCCAACAGGTGATGTGTTGCGTGTGCTGCGTGAGAAAGTTCAGAATCCTAATTTATATCTATTAGATCCTACGCTTATCGCCGGTCTTTCGAGCTATCACGAGCTACCTCTTTTTTCTCTCTCCTATCGGCTTATACTCTTTTGTCTCTTGTTGGGCGTGGTCCTAGGCTGTTTTTTGTATGTGCTTGCGTCTTCGAACGCGAACCAGTTGTCGTACGTAACCAGGGAAGAAGCGAGTCCGTTGCGTTTAAATATCCGCTATCAAATATCTGGAACTTGTATTTGAAACCCGAACCTTTTTTGCAAGTCTGCCTGGATCTCATTTTTCGTTTCCTTTAAGAAAAAAAAAATATCCCGTCAGTTTCAGAAAGAACAAAGAACAAAACCCAAGAAGAAAAGTAGGCATTTCAAAAATCTAGAAAGACTGAAAGTGCAATTTTTAACGCACCAGCAGCGGAACGCGGTATCGCTGACTTGATAATTTCCCTTCTCCTTTCTCTTTTCGTAGAAACAAAACGTTATATCCTTTTTTGATCCCCCCCCTTCCGCGCTTGGTTTAACGCTGTCTTTATAAGACAAAAGCGAGAAGCGAGGAATTTATCAGACCTGTACAAATCTTCTCCTCAAAGCTTCCTTTATAAGCGAGAGGCGAAAGAACGCTCCATAGCTGCCTATATGGACCAAGACCGCCGCCAAACGGTGGCCGTATGCGGTACTGGCGGGTTGGGCAGGTACCTTGCCCAGGCCATTCTGGCCGCAGGCGAATGGGATCTGGTGATCTTGTCGAGATATGTGAGTAACCGCACTCCCTCTCGCTTAGCGATGTTTTTGATCAGGCCCGTCTACACGGCCCTATTGAAAACAATACGGCCCGGGATGACGTGGCTTCTGAGGCAAAGTGGCTCCCTGGCTAACGGGTTCTTTCCGATAACATCCAGTCGCAACCGCAACTTACCCAACAAGGCATCAAAGTCAAGCAGGTGGATTATAATGACGGAGGGTACTTGAAGAAAGTGCTGAGGAAGTACCGGGTGCATACTGTTATATCAGTCATCCCGGACCCCTACGTCCAGCTCACACTCATTGACGCTTGCGTCTCAGCCGGTGTGGCCCGATTCGTCCCGTCGGAGTTTGAAGCGTCGCCTAACCAGCAACCCTTGTACACGAGTGGTGGGAGGGATAGGATGACTGTTAGACGTCATCTCGAAGAACTTAGCGATAGACTCGAGGTAAGTTGCTGAATACTACTTGGGTCCCCAAACCGTTTTTGTTCAATCTAACTCCCAAAACCAGTCCACAATATTCACCTGCGGTCTCTTCATGGAGTACTTTACTCCAGGCGGTTGGCGCGAATGTGGCGGCGGTAATTGGAACGACGGGACGTTTCTGATAGATATGAGGCGTAAAAAGGCCGTTCTCCCCGTCGATGCCCATGGTCCAAGTGCTGTCGTTTGCGTGACCTCCGCCGAAGATGTTGCACAATTCGTCTCCGCCGCTCTAAATCTCGATTATTGGACTCCTGAGATGAAGATGTTCGGGGAACGTCTGCGGCTCAGTGACCTTTTAGCGATTGCTCAAGACGTTCGTGGTAAGTTGCACCTTTGGCCCTTTTATGCATGACTCAGGCAAACTTTTTATTTTATAACAAAACTAATCAACCAACCCCCGTATTAAAATTAGAACGCGAATTTAAAGTCAAACTTCTCACAGACGATGACCTTGAATACATGATCGGTGGAGCTGCGGCTGAAGGTGATTGGAAGACTCAATGCGAGTTGCAGGTCATGCAGTCCATCAACAACCAGGAATACGATGTTGGCCACAAAGATCTTAACGCGATTTTCCCGGGGATTCAGACCGTGTCCTTTGAGAGGTTCCTTCGTAGGTACTGGCGACCGAGTGCGCATTAAACGTTTCGATAACTATGCCCGTTTCTAGATATTTCTTTCCTTTTTCGTCTTTTTCGCGCTTTTTTCTTTCGCGCTTTTGTTGCGTTTTTTCTTTCTTTTGGAAGATATCCTAGATTTTTCATGTGCTTTTATTTGCTCACTTTTTGTGGATGACCAGGCACCACCGTACATATACCTGATATATGATTTATAGTCTGGCGTTCTTTGGATAGATGGATATATCTCTTGTTTCTTGTTTTNTTTCTTTTTTCTATCTTTGGTCATGATTTTCTCCGGTTTTCTTTCCGATTATGGTTCATGCATGATTTTCCGACTTATTCTTTACCACGTATGCATGCATTTGGTGTTTATTGGATAACTGGTTTATGTCATCGCAGTCGATTGGTTTTCATATGCATTTCAAGTTTCGTTTTTCCCCTTTTTATCCTTCACTTTTTTTTACTCAAGCTAGTCACAATGTTTTTATTCCGATACATCTCAACATAGCATGGGTCTATATATTACTTGCGTACCTCTTTGCTTTCAATATCCTTATACACTTGCAGGTTTTAGTGCGGCAAAGGGGGTTGGTTGACACTTGCATTTTTGATATTATGCATGCATTTTTGGGTTTCTAGTCGGGTTCTGTCTGGATAACTTGCCATTTCGAAGTCAGAGGTAGTGCCTCGACTTTGAGGCTAGATAACTTGTATGATTATTGATATCGGTACCGCGTGGTTTCAATATAAGGAATTACAAAAATCTCTTTCCGAACCTCCCTAGCCTTAGCCCTTTGAAGGGACGTGCGACAACAAAAAACTAAAATTATTCTTCGCAAGTGTCTGAAGAGAATCACGTACATCTGGCAACTATCTGCTACGGTTTGTCTAAGAAAAATAGGGTGGCTTGATAACGTTGATACGAGTAGTAATTTGCCCCCATTGGTGTATCTTATGCTGACTCTTCAAATCGAAAGTGCTCATTTTAATGCCTCTCTGTTAGTCGGAAGCGCAAGGTGGATCTTCCCCGCACTTTGTAATCTATCCCAGATGTCTCGATGTCATGTCGCAGAATCCGCCAACCTTTTTATCCTTCAAAACAGTCTCCTAACCTCGGTATCGCAATATATATACGAGTGAAAGGGCGCGGCATTTTAGCAGCAAGGAATAGCCCTGATAGGTTGAGTTTTGGCGCCTACGACTTGGCAGCGGGATAATTCAGTTTTTAATAATATCAACAGCGGTGAGGATTTTTATTTACGCTTTGCTCCATGGATGCGGCTTGGGCTGTTCGGAAAGATTACTTAAGCTTAGTGAGCAGGCAGGTAGGCTCGTAGGGTAAAAGGTTGAGAAGCTGGCCAGAGTGGGTACAAAACGGATCGAAAGACAGGGGTTGATAAACCGAAAGTCCCGATACCCCTAGCACGTTTCTTTAGGCAACGTAGGGCATGGAAATTGATTTAGGGGGGAGGGGTCGAGTTCTAAGGAAGCGAGGCTATAATAGATTCTGGAAGTGCGGCTTTGCGTCTATTTATCAAAATAAGGTGCTATCAATGTATTTGTCCCTTGGCTATCTAGGCATCCGGATGACTACGTGCGTTGGTATTATGTTGCAATATTCAAACTCGTCTGTCACTTTGGCTGGAGATCTCCACCATTCGGAGCCTAAGACCCAAGCTGCAGCAAGTGTAGAGCAATTTTATTGTAAAATATAAGCCTTGGTATTGCTTCAAACCTCAAACCAAACCAGACATTTAGTTGATAGTCTTAATGCCGGCCTTGTCAACCGTACCTCTCAGTTCGCAAACTCGGAAACGTCCATAAATACCCACTTCAAACGTACCCATGCAAACTATTGAGCTTCGTTCAAGGATCAGCATAACATACTATATAAACCCGTTAGGAATATTCGGACCATCTAAACCTCAATCCAACCTTAAACTCGATGATATCTTCCCAAGAAGGCCATTTCTGGTTCCAATCTGCGGACTTGTCACTGATCTCCCCGTTGGAATATCCTTGGTTTTGTTGTGTTTGTTTGAGAATTAGTTTTTCCGAACCCTCGCTTTAGCCACTGCTAAGCTGATCTAGCGCCCTTCGCTGATCTTGGTTGAAACGCATGTGCGGCTTGGGATACGAGAATCGAATGCGAAATAGTGGATCTCGGACCAGCGACATTTTTGCGATATCGAAAACTCGTGTCATGTCTACGAGCTGACAAAGGGGATATTCATCATTGGTGGCTATCAGGAATCACATCAAAACGTCAGAGCGGCCTGTATACGAGCCCTGCCGTCGCCGTACAAGGATAATTCCCGTGCCTTTTGTTTCCAATTGAACCATTAAATACAGCTTCGATCGATTAGAAGACTAACGGGTAACGAAAACGAGGTGGCTTTTAGGATACATGGATGGTATGGCCCCGAGAGAGCCTCGAAGCTTGACCCACAGTGTAAGGCCGAACGTTTATCGGTTTGATTCCAACGCAGTTCCGATGTTTCTGAGACAGGGCTGGGGTTACGTATGCAAGATACGGCCCACTTACCGAAAGCAAGCTAAACCTGTCAAACGGCACCAAACAACAAAATTCATCTCGACGGCAGGGTAGGCAGGCTTTTGACGCTGTTCTTTCACCCCACAGACTCGCCATCCAGATCGTATCTGTACCAAAGGATATTCATGTGGGCTAAAAAGTGGAGTCGTGGTCAGATGACAGCCCTGCTTCGTCCCTGTTTGGGTTTCTCTGGTTGACATTTTCGTGACACTCTGCGAGAGTCCGGATGAGGCGTGGCTAAAATCCCGTCGATTATCAAAGGTTCCTGGCGGTTTTCAATTTGTGGATACGCTTGCAACCCTTCGAAGGACAAGCATTTACGGCTTGATCGTACCTGAGTTTAATATAAGCTTGACTCTAGGTGTGCCCGTTGCGTGCTTTTGATCGATAATGTGGCCGGGCGGGGGACTAGCCAGGGAGAACTCCGTGGGGCTATTGTTTTTTTTTTTTTTTTTTGATACGGTAAAGATTGGAAAGCAAGCCACCAAGTTGTCCAAGTTCGAGTGTTTAAAAGATCGAGATTGTATCTCCGTTCCTCATTTTTTGAATTTCGAACCTGGTGACTTTCTACACTACTCCAGTTTTTGAGTTGAAAAATAGGAAAGAGGTTAACTTTTCCGGATCGAGCAGGGATAAGTGACGACAAACTCATCTATATCCGGTGGTTTTAAGGAAATTTTTACTTTCGATTGCGCCACTTTTTCGATTCTTTAACTACAACAACACTTTGCAGGAGACCTGGAACGATGTATCGAGAGTTTCTCTCATCCGATGCGTTACCCGCATGGGCGACCTTCAATAACATCACTTTCAATGGCATCCGAGTTGAATACGTGGGAGGAGAACCGGTTGATGCTGGCCTTGCAGTTAAGCTGCAGCCGTCAAAACTAGATTCATCCAGACCACTGCTAAGAGTGCCAAGGCATCTCATCTTGTGCCAGGACATGGTGGACGCCCATGCAAAAGCCGATCTGCATCTGCGGGAAGCACTAGCAGCGGCTGGTCCGCTGGCAATGACGCCGAGAGGTTTGTAAAATTTTCTCTCCCCTATATGCATGTTAAATTCTTAAAAGTTTTTTTTTGAGATTGCTATTACTGGGTTTCTGATACTATGTAGCATTATAGGTGCTATAATCATTTTTCTGATTATGAAGATTACAAACGCGGCATCTTTGACTGATCCCAAGTCAGTCGGTGTAAAGTGCGCCTGGACGGAATATGTCAAATTTTTACCCTCTGTTTCGGTACCGACTTGTTGGTCAGAACAGGAGCGAGAGCTTCTGGTCGGAACATCGTTACATGTTGCCGTTACAGCAAAACTTGCGGCTCTCGATGCTGAATTTCACGCTTTCAAATTGGCTACTCAGAATATCGCATGGTGTAGGAAGGTCTGGTGGGACGAAAAGCGGTTAACGTTTCTGGACTGGTTGGACTGTGATGCCTGGCTGAGAAGCCGCGTTCTCCAACTCCCGGATCTCGGGCTGTCGATGATACCATTCCTCGATTTTTGCAACCATCGGTCTTTTCCAAACTCATTTTATGATTTGGATGATGACGGGAATATAATACTGATCCATAGCCTGTGCGCACTCGGACAGAGTAGCCAGGTTGTGGAGGAGGTGACTATAAAGTGAGTTCTTGGCTACTTAATTCTACGTATCATGGGGGATAAGACACTGACAATAGCCACCGCATAGCTATGGAGAGGAGAAGAGTGCATCCGAGATGGTATTCTCGTATGGTTTTGTAGATCCGGAGAGACCAACGGCTTCATGGCTGGCACTAGATCTCAAAGCAAGTGATAATATGGGAGATGATGGCTCAACAATCTTCACGAGAGCGAAGCAAAGGCTGCTGGATAGCGCACCGACCTTACTACTGATTGACATGGGCCCGTCTGTCGAATGGACAAGTGATTATATATGGTGAGTGAGAACGAGCCTTAAATTGCTACCCTGGTCACTTATATTGATGTTGAAACTCGATATGTGTAGGTTGATGTGTGTGAACCACGAAGATGGATTTAACATTCAAGTTATGCAGCAGAATGACGGCTCGCAACACTTGCAGGCTTTCTTCGACGACCAACCGATGTTGAGTCTCTCCTCATTGGTTGAATTGCTACGTATGAAACCCTTGTGGGCAATATATCAACTACGAGCTTTGACATTGGTCGAGGATCGGGTCCACAGACAGCTGGGCGACCTAAACGAATCCGAAGGTCTGTGCAACGAATTGCGGAGCGAAAAGATCGTTGGAGACCAGGTCTGGCATGTATCGCAGAGTTTGCGAACGTTGGAGAAGGCCTTGTTGGAAAAGACCCTGCTCGTTTTGGGAAGTCAGGTGAGTTCGACGTGATATTTGGTCCTTTTTAGGGTCTAGCTCTTCCCCGTATTTCGTTGGCTCCATTCCCCAGATTTTGCGGGATGCCATTTATGCGGGGTCCTGGGGCAAAACAGGACCTATTCAGAGTACAATCTCGGATCGGCCACTTAGCGACTAGGCTGACCACATCTCTACTATCCAGAAAGAACATTTACTTGGCTCCGATGTCGTCCGAAAGTACCTTAATGATATGCAATCAGATCTACACGAAGCCGAGGAAGATTTAACCTAAGAAATGCGATTTCGGAGGCCGCAACTTTTGGTGGACTTGCGAGATATCTCTCATTTTGCCTGTTTAACTGGCGGGCTGGGCGTGAAAGACGGAAGGCTGGGCGAACTCTCCTGTATATATTTTTCCTTTTGGGTTGATATTATTTCTTGTATATATTATTATATTGCGATATGATTCTTGGGATTTTACAAAATGGGAGGATGGTAAATCCACGCCCAGATATTTATATGAGATGAAATAGGCTATAGAAAAATGTCCGCTGACGATTATGCAATCAAGTGGCTCTTTCGTACATAGCGTCCCCGGTTAAATGCCATATGGAGATGATAAGCTTAACCGATTGTAAAGAGGCGATTTTTCTACTTTGCCCCGCAGGCTAGAAAATCGCCTATGTATGATGGCAGCGAAAAGCCATCTTGGCTCATGCTGACGACAACTTTTTGTTCGATAGTGTTGGATTAAGTTGGTGGTGATGGTCGAATGTAGGTGAGTACTCAGGGCTATCTTTTTCCTCCTTAAATTTCTGTTCCATGGTACGCCGAGGAACTTTTCGGAGCCTGTCACCCTGATTTGGTCCTGCGCGACTTAATAATACGCATTTGGTGCAAAGATCCCGTTTCCCTAATAAAAAGCCAAAAGTGCCATCTGTTCCGGTGGTTTCGAGCCGTTGCACACCTCTTCCAAGGTGAAATGGTGGAAACTATCTAGGGAGCCCTTGCTAATCACGGTTCGAGTAATGCGAAGCCGCAAAGATGAGCAGGGACAGTTGAGCACAACGATCCGAATGATTAAGGCAGAAAAGGATCGATTCCAGAGTCGGCAAACAGGCTGTTCGGGGTCAGTATCTCCCGAATATTATAATGCAGACTCTTTAAGGAGAATTGAAAACCAGGATACGAATGTATAGAATCCGCAATATCCGTTGTTGCACTCAGTATATGTAAGCGAATCCGATACGTACACCAGTGGAGATATCGCGAAGGGAGTGAATAAGCAACACATCGTGATGTCGACCTCGGAGGACGAGTTTTAAATTTTCGTCCACTGGTCCGACATTTGCATATTCTTACTGTACTTGCATCCGAGTTTTCTTTAATTTTTCTCTGCATATCAATGCACCTCTGAGCCGTCCCGAATGTTGAGATACGGTTTCGCAGTTACAATACTTCAGGCCACACCCTGTCGAGCAGGGAATACTTCTCTAGCGCCCTTAAATGTAGCTTGAAGTGGAGGGGTGGATCTTCTATATCGACCACGTTCTTGTATTTGCAATCGGTACGTATTCAAACAGTTGAGGGAAATGAATGTACTTGTACCTCCGATCCCGAAAAGTATGGATGCAAAGGCGAAGTACAAGTACGAAGGCCACCGAGGATAAGAAACTCCACGCTAAAATACAAGGATGAACTAAAAGCTGGGGATTAGATTTTGGGGAAAAAGAGAGAAAACGCTCTCGACGAGTGGCAGGTTCGAGACGTCTCCAGAGTGGGTCGAAAGAACCGAGCCCCAGAAATGAAAAGGCGAGACTTGGGGTAAACTTATTTTGGGGAGGGAAGTAAAGTGGTAATCTGTGGTCATCCGGTGCTCAGAACCAGGCTAACCTGATGTTATTTTTTAACTCAGGTGCATCGGTGCCATGCCAGGTTCGCTCGCCAGTTTCTTAAATACTTGCCCCTTCCTCCAGGGTTCTATTCACACTCTCCATTTCAATATCTCTTTATCCTATCTCACCTTGAGATCCGTTTTTCTGCGACCAGACGATTGACGACGTTCCCAGCCTTCCCTGCCAGCTTTTTATATCAGTTCATGTGATTTATCTTTTGTTTCGTACGACTTGGCCGAGGTTATCGAACGCTGGAGGAAAAACTTACCCTTTCTTGTCTTTCCCGCCCGATCCAAAGGCCGTATCGTTATCACGCAGCAACGGGTATATAGATCGCGTGCGAGCCAAAATAAAAAATAAAAAACTCACTGGAGGAAGGGAACCAGGAGGGAATGCTCGGGGCATCCGAAGGAACTTGCCGATCCAGCAGCAGCCAACCAGCAAAGGAATAGTTAGTAACCGACGCTGCATAACTCGTACGGAAAAGCCCCAAGGCTAGACAAAAAGTGGCCTGAGGTTTGTTAGCTCGAGCCTTCAACATTCTTGGAACCTCGGAACACCGGATCCACCACCTTGGAGCGATTCCCCACAGTATCGATACTGTCGACACGACGAAAATAAGAAAACGAGCCTCTGGATTTATGGTACCGTTGTCGTCGCTTGTATCACCCGTTGGCAATTCCGATCAATCAACATGCCTGGAATCATCCCCATGAAGTTAATCAAGACGGGTAACTCGAACCAAGTTCGTGTTGCCCAGGCTTGTGATCGTTGTCGCAGCAAAAAAGTGTGAAACTTCCTCCATTCGTCCGATGTATACTAAAGCCCATTGTGGAGACAACCTCATGCTGACCCCGAGTAATTTAAACCTCTAGATCCGATGCGATGGCATAAGACCGAGTGTATGTCGACGCTCTCCCTTCCCTCCGAAACTATTCTTACTCTTTTCGTTTTCGTATCTGTCCTTTCGTTTTAGTTTCTTTCGTAATCAACATGGCTAACGCTCGGGTCGCCTTAGTGCTCGCAATGTTCCAGTGTTGGCTTCCAGTGCAAGACTTCGGACAAGCTTTCGCGGAGAGCTTTCCCTCGTGGCTACACAGAATCACTTGAGGAACGTGTAAGGAGTCTTGAAACCGAAGTCAATGAACTCAAGGCCTTACTCGATGCCAAAGAGGAACAGATTGATGTCCTATCAAGATTGCATTCCTTCTCACCTTACTCTCCGACATCGCTGTCGTCGGCAAGCCCTAAACGGGCCCTGTCTCGTAAGACGGTCTCCGAGTCTTCCGGTCCTTCCGCGGCTGAAGACTCTTGTGCTGAAGAAGATACCTTCTCGGTGCCTGAGAGTTCATCGCTCGTCCATGATGGCAAGTCTGGCGAGTTCTATACTGGTGCATCTAGTGGTCGTGCCTTTATTGGTATGATGCCTCTTGACCCTTTCGATCTCTTCTTCTCTTGCTTACCCTTCGCTTCACAGATATCTTCAAGTCTCGGATGAAGGAAACCAGTCCCTGCGACATTGAATTCTCCGGCAATACCTTCTTCACTCGTAAAGAACGTATCGTAAAGATCTTCCCCAACCGGTCGGCCGCCCACGCCGTGAAGCCTCCACCTCGCATGATCTCCGACCTTCTCGTGACTGCTTTCTTCCAAGAGTACCACCCTCTATTCCCGATACTTCACCGACCAAAGTTTCTTTCTATCTATGAGAATCTTATCAACTGCGAGCAAGAGTCACCAGAGTATCCGCGAGAGTACCATGAGATTGCTCAGTTGTTCCTCGTGTTCTCTATTGCCTCCTCCCAAAGCGAGACAAGGAATACCGCCGAACATGAATCTTTTACCAGACAATGGCAGTATGCCCTCGAGGCCATCATGCTAGAGCCATCCCTCGAAAGTCTGCAATGCCTTGTGCTGGCGCAACTATATTGCATGTCCATCGGCGATGACAGCAGACTTAATCAATACAAGAGCTTGGCTGTTGGTACTGCAATGCGTCTTGGACTGAACCAGGACCAGAGAAAGTTCGGCGTCTCTGCTTTACAGCTTGAAATGAGAAAGCGTGCCTTTTGGTGCGTGTACTTGTTAGATGCGTAAGTCATTCCTGTCACTTACCCACGACGACGAAGAGCACGTGCTGACTCTGATGATAGATTCTCCGCTTCTATGCTTGGGCTGCCTACTTTAATTAATGACAACGAAGTTAATGTCGAGTACCCTGCCGATATCGATGATGAATACGTTTCCGAGTCCGGCATATTACCCACCATGCCTGGTGATCATACAAAGATCTCAAGTGCCCTGGCTCTATTCCGTGGATCCAGGATCCTTACCAAAGTCCTCGCCACAGTATATTCGATGCAGACCAATAAGAAACAGTCTTACAAACAGCTTCAACAACTAGAGGAGGAGCTGGACTCTTGGAAGCTGAATTTGCCTGAACATCTTCGACTCGAGTTTGTCAATGGCATGCCCGGGACTAACATTGTTAGCAGCAGGTCGCCGCTTCTGGTAAGCTCTACATATCCATCAAACTAATATGATCGAGTTCGCTAACCTATTCGGTAAGGTGTTTGCGTATTACTATATCCGTATTTTAATACATCGATCTACTATCGGTTCTGACTCGAATAGCTCAGGTGGTTCTGTGCACGCAGTGGTTGAGTCTAGCAACCGTATGTTCCAAATCGTCAAACTTTTGGAGGAGCGGAAGCTTGGCTTCTCCTTCTGCTTGAACAAAAACCAGACTCTTCTTCTATGCACATTCGCCATCCTACACGGTGCGACGGACTATGTACATGATGGAGTTCTCGCCAAGGATACACAGAAGCTTGTCCTAGAAGTTTTGAACACTCTGCAGAAGAATAGATATCCTTTGGCCAAAGCGCTTAACGTTATCGCAGCTTCCTTGTTCAAACTTGACAGAAGATCAGGCAATTTGAAGCACATACATTCCCCATCACTACCTGGTCCTATCCGGGATGATGTTCAGCAGCTCCGGAGAGCCTACTCGATGTCTTCCAAGCCTCAGGATAAACCAAAGCCCCGCCAAATCCAGACTGATGTTTCCAACGTTGGAAACATGTCGCCGCCGCCTTCCAGTATCACCTATCATGCCAACTGGAGCCGAGCAAGCTTACCCCCACAAGGAGTTTCCCCCAAATCCCTACAAACGACTAAGGGCACGAATCTACCTTGTTCGGTCACGCCAGCTACTCCAAACCTGGACAAGTCGAACAATACAGGGAACGGCGACCTTTATAACTGGGATATGGAAACCACACCAACCTCCAGCCACAACAACAATCGCCAAGCCGCTGTTAGTGGGTCCGAGTGGGAAAGAATGCTTGCCCTGATGGATCAAAACCAGGGTATCAATATCTACGGCGGAGGCAGCAACTTTGAATCCCCAGTAGATATGAGCGGATCCTTGGAATCCCCAACGGAGAGTGCGGACCGGAGAGATAGCAACTCTGCTAGATCGATATACGAGGTTCTCCATCCTACCGCTGCGAGCGTATCTTCGTTCTCGAACTTCAGCGATGAAGATCTGGCCTTGCCGATTTTCGATGATAATACCTCCGGGTATTACCCGGATCTCATGAGTGGCGCCATACCCATCCCTGGCGCCCCTCTTAATCTCGACAGTACCTGGGCGCTTTGAGTATGCATGGGTAGTAGTATCTCTTGCGCACGACTAATGGATGTTGCCTTTTATGTTCCACTGTTCTTTGACCTTTCGCCATGATACCTAGGAGCTCTATTGTTTCAAACACATTGTATTTCTTTTGGCGGCTCTACGTTCGGATGTCTTCCAAAAAAAAGCGGTCCTTTCCGAGGCGGATGCAGGTGTCCCGGTGCTTCGTACCTTGTATCTTTTGCTATCTTATCTTGTTTTTGATCTTCCTCTTATGCATTATTTATCTAAAGGATTGTCTTCTTGAAGTTTATCTGTGGATCTATCCATCTTTGAGTTCAGACAAATCTGTTTAACACATTACTTTTTCTCACCCTCTCGTATCTTTTGAGGACTTGTACAATGAACGTGTCCTGATGTATGAACTCTTTCAAATTTTTTGCTCACCAAAACGAGCTGGGCCTAATCAAGTCTCTAATCCTCAGACCCATGGATCCTTGGAATTGAAACTTCCAGTGATATCAGCCGAGAAATCCGAGCAAAATATGTGAACCTAGAGTTTGCAGGGGAGCGAACCTTGACGCCAACAGGACAGGGCCCTACTTTGAGAAAAAGTTTCCCCATTGCGTTATCTTCAGATAGCGTCTCTGGGTCAGTGCGCAGGTTTTTTTTTTTTTTTTTTTAGCAGCCTCAGCGTACACAGAGATGTTTTTCTTGCAGAAAAGCTGTTGGGCACAGGCGGGACCTGCTTGTTTCCTTTTTCTCCCTTTTTTTGGGGGGAGTGATGGTTACCCTGGCACGCAGCGGTCTATCCATGCCTGTCATTCCCCACGTGGCCGAAAAACCGGCTTCAAGATGTTCTCGAACTAGTCTCATCCATTGCCGCATTCTTTCGAGTGGGGTCTCAGGTTTGGAACCTGCATCCATCCAATCAGCAGTTTATTGTACGAGGGATGACGGTAGCCAATAATTGGCAAAGGTCAATCGTCGGTTGGATGAAAGCGACAAGAACGAACCCAAGAGGTCTAAGGAGTGCCAACTGAGGCAAAGTCCGCAAGGCGCAACGCCTCGCACATAATTCTGTGAGCAGAACAGTCTTTTTGGTGCATGAATGCAACATTGCTGCATCTGCGAAAAGTTAACTCGGCCTCGGGCGAGAAGGATTCGAGGTATAGGTACTTTGGTTTTACTAACCAGCCTCATTAGGTTGCGGAGGGTACGCCCGATTTCTCGATGTTTGGTATTCCATCGTATTCTTTTTGAATACCTCTCTCTCGTGGCCTTTGCATACGCATTGCATGCTGCAATGCGGTCAGAATAAACGCAAGGCAAACACGTTTCCACACAGCCAAGTATGTACTCTCGTGAATTCAACATATTCAAGTTTTTGTTTGCCAATTTATATTTTTTGCCGGCTTCGAGATACGGAAGGTAAAAGACCACAAGCTGGGTTGCAGAAACCTTCAAGCACACTCTACTCTACGTATGTTTTGGACTCCTCACGTAAGAGAGAAACCATTCTGTTGGTCATAGATCGCATCGGGATGAGACCGCTCAAATACATAATAATAAATGACTTTTTTTACAAATTTTCATGAGACCAGATGAGGCATGCGTCAGCACCAATCCTGTGGCCGTCAAAACCAATTTGCTCAACTATCACATTTACAACAGACAGCATTTGAACCTATCACGACCTGAATGTGTGCTTTAAGTTTAACAATTTGTGATTGACTCCACATTGTCCGAAACAATTACCGTAGATGCTTCCAACAAACGAAGTATTATAAACGAACACGCCAAAAATCGAAATTTCTAAAATGACAAGAACAAAAAGGTACGGGTTCTAGCAAAGCTACCAAGTCACAGAAAATACTAGACTCTAACCCTCCATTGCTTCTCACCTGCATAGTACCTAGCAACGACCAGGAAACAACTACCCGTCAACATCATCGATCCCGAAAACCATATAAGAGGGCTGAAATCGTCGACATCAACTAATGAGCCGGAGAGCGGCAGGGCGATCAACGATCTGGATTATATATTCTGTTATCTTCTAAACTTTATTGTCAAGTATTATGTAATATATATGCTTACGATATCGCCGTTAAAACATTCAACGTTCCCAAACGCTGGCCGATTATAGCCACGTTTTTGGTCAATTGTCTGTAAAACGCCAGCATCAGGGTTAATTCTTTGGT
Source organism: Dactylellina parvicollis (assembly GCA_036971385.1). Taxonomy (NCBI): domain Eukaryota; kingdom Fungi; phylum Ascomycota; class Orbiliomycetes; order Orbiliales; family Orbiliaceae; genus Dactylellina; species Dactylellina parvicollis. The sequence goes on from JAJTUD010000006.1 coordinate 730,605, forward strand.
ATTCAAGTTTAAAATCAATGGTATCTTGAGAAATAAGATTACTCACGCGGCACAAGCTGTGTATATAGATAAGAATGCACCGCTGCTGAATCCGTATAATATCGCAAAGGCGATGATACCGGCTTGCGAGTGAAGTTGGCTCCACATGGCCAATATCAGAATTCCTGATATTGTAGAAAATATAATGAACATTGTTATGCGGCCGAATCCGTGGGGTAGTTAGTAGTCAAGCAAAACAAATACTTTGGACGTAATTTTAAATTGACGCAGATATCCATTTAACTTACTTATCGCCAAGTATCCCTATGGCACCGCACTTCAGTCAGTTCACAACCTACGATCTGATATAAAACAGCATATGAACTACCTGGTAAGGCCCTTCCAAACACGCTGCCTCCATTCAGGAACGCGATCATATAAAAAGCCATCGCGGGCGAGAACCCCTTTGCCAGTGCAAAACTCGCCAGATAGTTGATCGGCCCCCAGAGCCCCAACAGCTGCACGAAACACCCCGCGCCGAAAAAACTCCACGCGGGTTCCTTGAACGCCGCAAAGTCGAAAAGGACTATCCGCCTCGCCTTTAGGGATTTGGCGTGTGTCAGACGGGATTTGACCAACACGCAGGCGAGGCTCAGCGTTATCGCGTACACGAGACCAAACAACCTGGTCGTCCAGGCGAAACCCAGGGTGTGCAGAAGATGGCTCATGACCAGCGGGAAGAAGATGCCACCTACGCCGCCGCCGGTGGATGCGATCCCTATCGCCATGGCGCGGCGGTGATAGAACCAGGTTGACACGCTGCCGATGGAAGCGTAGAATGTCATGGCTGTCCCGGCACCGACGAGAAAGGACTGGGCGAGGAGGAGATGCCAGTATTTCGTGGATATCGAGATTAGAACCATGCCGAAGGGGAGACAAATCGTACCACCGATTATCAGATACGTAGGGCCGTATATGTCGAAGATTGTACCCGCGAGGACACCCTAAGCATTTTGTGAATTAACAAGGTTTTACTATTTTAGAAACACAATCATGAACTGAAAGCAAGTCTGCTTTCTGATGAAGGCCCTAAGAGAACACTCACACCGGCAAATATAAAGAACAAGTAAAAACCCATTATCCAGGATAGCTGGCTATCTGTATACTGTGGCAGCAGGTATGCCTTGTAATACCTATAAACACTCTATTTCAGCTTCTTCATATCGTATCATATACTGGATGCATATTCCTAATCTTACGCCTGAAAAACTCCAATAGCATTCTTAACTCCCCCAAACCCATTCGGCAGTTAGCAAAAATATTCTCAAATTCCTTCTAGACCGCTTAGCGGTATATATAGATAGAGGTATCTCACCATCAGCCCAAAAGCGCTAAACAAGCACAACCACGTCCCTAATACACAGAACCACGCCCTCCTGCCCCCATCCGGAAACCCCTCCCCGGGATCCGCAATCACAACCTCCTCTACACCCTCCTTACCCTCTTTCCTCAAAATAATACTATCATCGGTGATAATTATACTCGCGTCCGTAGAGTGCGGCACATTAATCGTTGTCGCCGGACTTCTCTCTCCGGTCGAGATTGATAACGACGGTCTTTCATGGAATGCATCATCATCTTCCTGGGTGGTGATATGAGAGATACCGCGGACTTTTTCCTTTGCTAGTCTGAGTTTCTCTAGCTTATACTGGGTTAAATCCGCGATTACTAACACGGTAGAGGCGAGTCCCTGGGCGTCTGCTCCGGCTTGAGGTGGCGGTGAGGGTACCGGAGTATCATCGATACCTATGGTGATGTCCATCGAGCCGACTGTATCTGGGGTTGAATTTGTCATTCTTTCTGAAGAAAAAGCGTGGATGGTATAACTCTACTCTCAAGAAGAAGGATGAGAGAACTATAGGCGATATACGGCGGAAACCAAGATGTAGAGGGAAAGATTCCTTTACTCAATTGTACCCTTGACAGCCTTATAAGATTCAGATCTAGAGATCTAATGACGAAAGGACTCGGGGGAATACAATCTCAGAAGCAGCAAGCCTAAACTTCTACGAACTAGCGGGTAGATACCATCTGATCGAGGTACAAACGAGTCCGGAATCGGTGGAACCGAAGGGTGAAATATATGGTAAGATAAGGGAGAGTCGGTATCTTTTGATCCAAATTTATCTTCAATATGTTGTACGTCTGTTTCATGTATTCTAAATCAATCAGCCTAGGAAATAAGGACGGAGGGACAAAAAAAAACAGATTGATAGACCAAATCTGACTCGATTAACATATCTCCAGTTTAAGTATGCGTAAACTCCGATGTCACAGTCTCTTTCCCTTTCAAGTTACAAGGGAATTTGATGAGACCTCAAATAAAAAACACATGTACTGGCATAAATACCTTTGTCGGGTCAGATCGAGTGATTCCGCCGATCTGAAAAGGCTCGGTGCAGCTGTCCGTATGGTGGGTCAACTGATCTCAAAGGAATAAGATCTGAAGTTTTTTTCTCTACGGTCGCATAAATATTATACCGACGGATATTACAAAGTTAAAATGTTGCTGCTAGAAGATACGAGATATGGAAGGATATAAGAATCAGGTACAAAAGTTACCTGGTACCGTAGGAAGGGGAACTAGAACACCCAGACTACTTGCCCTCTTTATCCTCACAGCTGATTAGGGGAATACACTGCCATTTCCCCCACCCATGTCCCTCAACATCAGTACTCCCACTTTTTTAACGGTCGTTCGGGGTTTATTACGGTATCATTTCTCCAGCTAGTAATAGGGACTCCAACCAGAACCTACGGTTAAACAGTAAACCGGATATCCATATTTCCGGGTATTAGCTAATGATCCGATACAAAATATGGCATAAATATGGCATAAGAAAGAGATAGTAATGTTACAAACCCAGCGAGTGAGCTCGGGAAACCAGAAATATATCCGAAAAACCACATACAGGCCTAAGGAACCACCTACCCTAGCTATATGCTTAGCTAATTGATTCCACCGTTAGTGCAGTGTAGTGTGCTGTAACTCTTCACGAATACATATGCCGGGGATACGAGGTACCAAAGAACACAGGAGCATGCGGTTAACCGCAGGATCCCAGCATCGCGATAACACGACCATACAAAATTCCTATTCTAGAATCATCTGATCTCTTTTTGTGTTCTGTTGGAGTTTATTCTCGGTGGTAAGGAGACTCATGTGTGTAAATTATAACCGCCGCCTTTCCAATCGGATATATCGATTTTTATGTTTCCAAAATTGGACTCTGGGCGATGAATTACGTTCTAGATACATATCGTTCCATCTCACAAAAATTATCTACCTGCAGTGAGTTTATGAGAGGAGAAAACAGCATATTATTAGTATATCAGGAACTTTCAAATATCAGTTTTATTCGAATGTATATATAGGTATTTGTTGCATCTATCTTCTCAGTTTCGTTTTCGAGACTGCTATCCTCTGTCTCTATTCGTACATTTTGTCAACCAACATGAGCACAGCAGATGACAATGCTTCTTCGCCATGGTACATTCATCGTTCACAGGAGTAACGTGGACAAAAGATAACGTCTTTCCCTGCAACCACATCAGCAACCACATCACGCATCTCCTTCTGACGCCAGCTGTCAATCAGCTGTCATCCAAGTTTTTTATCTCCGCCCCATAATCCCCCACATTTGTGGCGCCATACGCATCAATTTAGCTACACATGCATACATGTACGTGCTTACGGCTTGATTGCCGTTTGTGAGCTTCTCCATGTTTTTGTCACTTCTTTTTCCTTCTCGTTTGTATAACCCGAAAACCTCGGATATCACAACTTTTCGTGCGAGTATCCCACAAGAAATATATAGGAGAGCTGGGAGGAACCGTTCTGTTAAATGCAGACATGGCACTTGTTGGGTACCCCCCCAAAAAGAAAGAGGATTTGAGGATGAGGCTTGCGATTTTGAATTTGGTTGACTGACATTCAATGCTTTTCATTTGATACTCCTGTATCTCGTTCTCCATCTCTCCTATACTTACATTGTCAAGAAAGAAAAATACCACCCTACTCTATAACTCCTATTAAAAAAACCTCCACCAATGATCAACCAAAAAGAAACACCGCCAGGGCATAATCACTATAATACATACACATACACATACACACATACTCACTCTCTCGCCCCGTTTCTCTTCACATACTCACCCCAGCAACCCCTCTCCCTCCGGTAGCATTAGCCCACAACTCCCTCGCCTCCCTGACCCCAGCGAACCCCACGTAAATATTTTGCATCTCGAAATACAACTCCCCACTCCCGACGACCTCCCTTGTGAGTAGATTCGTGATAAACATGCACAGCAACTTGACCTTGCGCGCCACATCCGGACCCCTACCCCTCCTCCCAGAATTCAACGGCACGCCGTCGATATCCCCGTACGGCGCTTCCAACTGCAATATGCAATTCGAGATGAACACGTGAAGAAGATGCGTCCGTTCCGCCGTCGTCAGGATCGGAGGCTTGAAATCGTTATTATTACTGTTATTATTGATATTGGCGTGCAAAGGGGATTTGCGAGGTTCGTCCAGAGCGGGTCTCACGACCAGATGATTGATGAGGTCCAACGATCGCAACTCGAGGTTCAGCTTTGGCAGCACGGTATCCAGCATGACCCCCTTCCTGCCCACCCCTCTGTTCTGATCCTTCAGAACCTCCACGGTAACCGCCTGCAGGACCTCAAAGTTCAGATCCAGCATTCGAATGTAATCCTCGGGTCCGTTCAACGTGTAAATCTTGCCCGCGTATTCGATATTGTTCAGGAGTGCGTTTTTTTCTTTACCGCTCAGGTTTCTGGTGTGAGCGGCGGATAGGAGGGTTTCTAGGATATCATCCGGTACGAGGGTAACTGCTGCGGCTTCCTCTGCTGATGATGCTGTTGTTGTTGATGATGATGGTGGTGGTGGTGGTGGTGCGGATACTGCTGAATATGCGGTGTTGGCTAGGTCCTTCTTCTTCTTCGCCGCGCTAACATTGCTGCTAACCAGACTGCTACTGCTACTGCTACTAATAACGACGGGGAGATTCTGAGGAGGGTAGTTCTGGGCAAATACCGGTTGTTTGGTTTGTACGGATGCGGGTGAGGAGGTGGTCACCGCCGCCACTTTTTGGCGGCCGTTCGTGTGGTAGCCGTTCGTGCCCTTTGACGGCGGGTCGGGACGGGCGTGCCAGCCTTGTATCAGCGGGGTTTCTTCTTCGGAAAAGGTGCGCAGGTCGGCGGATTCGCCGAGACGGAGCTGTTCGAATGTAGAGTAGAAGTCTTTGGCGGTGAGGTCGGCGAGCTGTATTTTAGTTTTTCAGAGTTTAGTATATTGAAGTTTGATATTTATAAGATCAGGTCGATTGACTCGTCCGATGGATATTTAATACCGTTTCTCATCCTCTGCTGGAGAAAAAGTGACAATATAATATCCACTGAAAAATCATGAACCTCCTTATCCCGTCCATCAATTGACAAAAATGAAATAATCACGGGAAGATTTTAAATACCTTGCTCCCTTCCCCTCCCAGAATCGCCAGTAGCATCTTCAATCGAGCCCTCCTCAGCCTCTCACCAGCCGTATCCCTCTCCCCAGGCCCCAAAGCCCCCATCCTCGCCTTCTCCGCCTCACAGGTTTCCACGAAATAACTCCTGAACGGATTCAGCAGAACGTCATACTCCCGGTACAACCAGTACAGCGTGAAGGTAGCGTTCAGACGGAACCCGATATTCTTTTCCATAGGACGCCATTCGTTCGACGCCACGGAGGCGTTGGTGGTGGCGATGAGGGTTATGAGGATCTCGCAGGCGCGGGTAAAATGCTGTTCCGGCGAAGGGATGGCATCGAGGAATTTGGTGGCCGCGGCGGAGAAGGGGAGGGTCCCGGTTTCGAGGAGACGGCGGAGTTCGTCTGGGAGTTGGGCGTATGATGCCATTGGAGGCTCGAGGGCGTGCCGGCCTGCTTTTTCTCTTTGGTGAGGAAGATTTTTGGATGTGGGTGGGTATTCAATGTTTCTTTCCGAGAGATAGTAAAGGGATATGGAGATGTATTTCCAATCGGGCTCTTTGGTGTTTTGGTATGCTGGGCGAGCAGAATTCAATTTTCAGATTTTATTTTCTATTTTTTTGCAGGTGCTCAGAATCGACCGGGATTAAATTTTTGTGGTGGTTCAACTTTTTGACACGCAGAAAAAAAAATTCGAATTTTCTGCCGAAGGAGACGAGGCACTTTGCAGTTTTAGCTAGAGCTATTCCGTAGGACCGGACTCGGATTCAAAAGCGCACGACTCACAGTTCGCATTTTGTACCAAATAGGATCGCACAAGCGGGCTGAAATCGATCTTATTTATTCTCACGACATGTCGAAAGCCTCGATAACGTTATAGATCTAGATTTCACGTCTGCACTGTGGCGCACTTAAGCCTCGGCACCTCCACACCTCCCAGTTCCTTAATCCAAGGAATAAATATTAAAAAATCTTCGTTTCGGACGTTTTTTTCTGTGGGTTTGTTTGTTCGGACTTCGGCATGCAGGCGATATTGTTACCGGGGTCGGGTCGCATGCACATGCGCTACGTCATTTTCTCACCTCCGCATCCGCCAAAGAGAAAGAAAGAAAAAACTCTGCCCAACCTCTCCGCTGGATTCCTTAACCTTTGCTGGAAACGGTCACATTTTAGGCATGACATGCATATGTGGAATGATTGTGAAATAAGGTGGAAATGAAGGAGAGCAGAGAAGGTAAACCTTCTCCGGTCTCCTTTTAATTCATTAAGTAAATATCGTGGATGCCATTAAAGGTAACAACAGGATAGTCACAAGACAACAAAAGGAAATAAACATGGGGTAGTCATCAAGAGGAAAGAAACAAAGGCTCGAAAATATGAAAAACGCCACGAACGAGAAGAGCGCAGACAAGAGATCAAAAAGAGATATGTGTGTTCTAAGGAGCGAGATGAACGAATGGAGCTCGCAAGGTCGCTGCCAGGTTTGTCATGCTTTTTTTTCCGGCTCCCCCGGTTGTTCGTTCTTTCCGGGGAAAGTGGACGCACGTATCGATCGTTCGAGCGCACACATGTCGTCGTTGGCAGCACCCATTTTTTTAGTGTCGCTTGGCACCAGCCATGCTTGAAGCTTTCTTTTCCGCTCGGAACCGATGGGAAAACCAGTCTATGTGATCATATGAGGGGTCCGGCGGTATTCGGAATTAAAAAAGAAAAAGGAAAAAACGATGCGGTGACATGGGAGGGAAAAGATTTATCTAGACAGAGCTGGTCATGAGGTCGGACGTGCGACCAGATGTCTAATATTTCAGAATGATGTACAAGGCGTGGAGGATACTATTTTCTCACGTTAGTAATAGATCGTCAAAGGGCATCGTATCTGCATGTCAATGATAAGATGGAAAAAACTCACCCAGGTAGGTAACCGAGGATTGTCAACAGGACGTTGATCCAAAAGTCGGCTGTGCACCCTCTCTCGAGGAAGACACCGAGAGGTGGGAGGATGATGGCAATGCTGTGGTTCCAAAAATGTCAGTAAACCGTCACAGCTCGTACGTCCAGCTGCCGTGCAAAGATAACTTACATGATCTTGCAGATGTCGGAAGCGGTGAAAGGCATGTTGGCTGATTTTTGATCGCTTGGAGAAGCTGTTATAGGATAGTAGAGTAGTTTTTGGTTTTGTTTGGATATATTCGGCTTGCAGATGCGAGTTGATTGAGATTGATGGGTTTGATGGAGGGAAGAAAAGAAGTAACTTTCCAGAGGGGTCTCGAGGTGGTTTATATATACCGTCATGTTTCTAGGACCAAGAAACTCTTTCATCATATCGCACCGACACCCAAGACGCCAACCGGATCCAGAATAAACTTGCAGAATCTTTTCCTTCCATTCAGAAAAGAAAAGCAAAATAAAACATGCCGGGATACCATGGAGCAGGAGTAGTGCCCGCCATCTCCACCCGCCGTCAGTCTGCCTACCAAGTACGCTACGTACTCGTCCATGCCGGCAAGACCTGTCGCAGGAAAGCAGCCATGGCTAGGCAGGCCAACCAAGGCCCATCACCCGAAAATAACGTTTGCATCTCATCATAATCTCGGGATCTTTTCCAGGCGCGAAACCCGAAAAGGTTTGGAAAAGGTCAGTCCACATTCAGTGGGCCATTTGGGGAGTGTCGTCATGGGACCCTTCGACGTAAGCCACCCAAAAATGACTTTGCTGTTTGTAAAAAGGTTTTTGTAATCGCAACCGTGCCAATCTTGAAAACTCCAAAGCGGCAGATTGCCCTGGACCGAAACCAAAAAAAAACCAGCCATCTGGCGAGTGACTGGAGTGATTACGATTGGTTACGAAATGATTAGGGTGAAAGAGTCCTGTGGGGATAATTAATGGCACCCTTGTCCTGTTCTGTGGTTTTTGCTGGCGCGCCGTTTGTTTGCGACTGACGTCATGGCAGCCACACCAAACATGATGATATTATCATCATGTTACCGGGGTCTCCAGAGAAGCTGCCAGATACATGCTAGATGCATTAGAATTCCTGCTCTCATTCGTACCCGCCAGGTTTCTATTTTTGACGCCACCAAGGCTCAATTTTTATCGATAGCGTCAGAAGCGACACGCATCGATTGGGGGAAGGGAGCTCGACTTGGTATCCGGCAATCTCGGAACTTGCCCAAAAGGAAAAAAGCCTGGCCAAGACCTTGGAAGTGGCTACGACATGATTGGCACTCGGTCGTTCCAAGGGTTTTTTGCGAAGTGCGCATGTACCTGTCTCTCTCTCTTTCTTTCGTATCGCGAGATCGGGTGGAAGTCGTTTGGAAGCTGTCACATTGCCAATGTCTTCATTTCATCGGCAGATCGACCAACTCTTGACGAACAGATCGTCCTCATTTTGTGGCGGATGCTGTGGCTCAGCAACACGCACGCCTGAAGACGACAATTGTGGCTGATGACAACACCCCAACGCAATCTCACGCCCCCGATGACGACAGTTTTTTTTTATCTGATTAATTATAGCACCCGGAGGCGCATTGTTCCTGCATCGATGATAACCTGCGACTGACAGCCACCGGCCGCTCGCTCTTATTGATTGTTACGTTGAAACAATAGAATAACAGGACTCGCAGGCCAAATGTGCGTATGTGGCACACACGAACAAGATGATATCCAAAAATACGCTCGCTCAAGTCGCAATGAGTGTAAACCAACAAATGCAAGAAGAAACATGCAAACAAAGAGACAAACAAAAAACAAATCTAACCTCCCTCCTTGCATGCCGCCGATAGCAATCTCATCTTTCAATCTTGTCTCGTGAACCAGACGGTACCAATCCTTACCGCGATTAAGGCTTCCCGTAATCCCCTTCTAACTCACATCAGTCCAAACACTCCCCCCATCATCCCTCCCATCCACATCGATAATCTCCTCATCATCATCACTATCTTCATCATCCTCCCTCAACCCCTTCTCTCCAAACCTCCTCTCGTACTCCCTCCCCACCAACTCCCACGCCCAATCCGAAAACACCAACCTCTCATACCTCCCCTCCACTATCCCCCTCCTCAAACTCCTCCCTTTCCCCTCAACCGCCACAAGTCTCCTCACCAACTCCACCATATCATCAATATCAACCCCTTCCCCTTCTTCATTCTCATCCAGCCTCCCCTCCAAAGATTTCGAGAGCAAGTGCAACATCCTCCTGAGCTCGTACACGAAATCCACAGCCAAAAGTGTCATCCCGTCCCCGCTAAACACCACCACTTTCTGTCCCAAACTCCATGCCACGACCTCGTCCGCTTCATCGTTCCCCATCCCCACGCTTCGTAGTCCGACTTCACCAGAGTTGTTGACCCAATCCTCCCTTCCTATCCCGTCGAATTTGTGAAATGCTCGCATGACGAGGGATACCAGGGTGGATTTGTGCTTGGGGGATAGGTGGGAGGTTTGTAGGAGGGATACGGACGGTGTGAAGGGTTTGGTGCGGAAGAAGAGGGAGAAGAGGATGGAGGAGTGTACTATGAAGGTGTGGTGCGATTTGGTCTTTTGGAGCAGACGTGAGGAGAGGTAGGTTAATGCTGTGGTCAGGGTAGGGGTGTCGATGCCCCCCGTGTAGTTTAGGTGCGAAGTAGGTGCGGCGGTGTAGTTGTTGTCGTGGTCGTGGTCGTGGTCGCGGTCGTCGTGATGCCGGACGTGGTAGGTTTCCGGAGTGCGGGAGGGCCCTCGGCGAAGGCTGCTGCTGGTTCGGTGCGGATGTGGCGGGGTTGGGGAGTACAGGTACGGATTGGAAGAAGAAGAGGAGCGGTAAGTAGTCATCGTGGTGGCTGGTAGGGGTTGGACTGTTTCTGTTTCTGTTTCTGTTTCCTGGAGGGTGGGTACTGTTTCTTGCTGTGGCTGCTGCTCTTCTTCTTGCTGCTGCTGTCTATCTTGCCGTCGCTGTCGTCGCTGTTCTCGTGAGAACGATGGGCCCATATGCGGATTTTGAAATTCCGGTTATACAGTTTGTAGATGTTATACCGTTGAGTATATATTTTACCGTAAAGTTGCTTTTGAAAGCGTAAGTGTAAATGTAGATGGTGATACTTTTTGTCTCGTAAACCAGACGCCCGTAAGATGGAGCGAATATCGAATTGTTAAACCCAGTAGGGCCTTTGTTAGAACAAGTCTGCTATGGTATATATAACAATCCTCATTTCAGCGTGGGCGAATTGCAATGTTGAAGATGGGATGATGTTGGTGGCTTGCAGACTAGCGTGAGACATCCGAGTAATCTTGAACGATCGAGCCTTTTTGTTAGTGTCTCTGTTGGGCCCTTTATACTTCAGACGATCCCTTCTTTGAAAAAAATACAACAACAAGACAACTAAAACATCCGTAGCAGTTGAGAACAGTAGGGTTGAACAGGAGAAGAAGGATCATGTGGGACAAAATGTGATATTTCTCCTCAAATCTGGGCAAAGTCAAAAGGGGAAAAGAGGTTGAAATGCGCACAAACTAGACCGATTTGGAACCGATCGTGCACCGGTGCGAAAACGCCCAGGACCAGGCTGTTTTTCGATTTATGAGCCCCATCCCCTACAATGGCCATCCTAGTCCGTAGACGGTCCGAGAGCCTATGGGAAAGACGGATGCACAGGACGAAAAAGGCTGCGAGAGGAAAAACAAGAACAGATTATTTGATTTTTCCAGGGCTGCGGCATACAACAGTATCAAGCGCAGGTGACAAAAAGAAGGAAGGGCCGGAACGTTGACAGTAGAAGAGGATAGCGCAAGATCTAGAGCTAGCTCGAGTTGCCAGATCCTCTGTCAGATCCCCGCCGCACGTATACATGTCTCGATAGACGGCTATACAGCAAGGCAGATGAGGGAAATATTCAGAAAACAAAAAATCAAGGCGGAACCCCGCGGGGGAGGTTGATCAAAGATGTGCCTAACGCACCCTGAAGGGAAGGTATTTGAAAACCCTCAAAGAGAAAGAAAGTACCTTGTACCTGGTAAAGTGCAACCGAGCAAAAATTCCAGATGAGAAATAAAAAGACCGCCATGGCTATGCATATTCCTTTCGATCAACTTTGGAGCTCTTAGTCACAGCTTAGAACCGGTGTGTTATAGCCCCCGCTATGGAGACATGAGAAAGAGAGAAAAAGGCGAAGCCTTACTCCACAAAGATCCGGGAAACGTTCGAAGGTGAACAGTACAAATCGGGGTATCAAATATAGCGCCTCGAAAAGAAAAAGGCTCACGGGAAGCAAAGGGAGTGCACACCCTTTCTCTTTTGCTAGCGGCCTAGCTAAAGGATTTCCCGGACGATAGGTACCTGGGAAGCGGTGGCACAAAAAAGACACATGGGGAAAGGTTCCGCTCAGGGGTTATAGCGGGTAGTAGCGTCCCGTTGGTGGTCGCCTCGTTCATACGTATATCGAGAAGACTCGTATATCAGGTGCCTGTAGACATTCCAGTAAAATTGTACAATGAGTAGGAGAATCTGAAGCCTTGTGATCACGGAGACGATTTCGGAGGCTCCCTGGTTATAACTGGAAAGAAATAATAAAAAGGCACAGGTTTCTCTGCGCAAGCTCGGTAGGTAAGATGTGATCAGGATCCGAATATTCTCGACTAGCGAAGAAGAAAAAGTCAAGGCAGAATTTCGCTCCATCGTCTCCTGCACATGCAGCATGTAGTTCGACTCGGCTAGCTTGTCCCTTGTATGCTGCAGATCTGGAGCTGCCAGAGCCTCTAAAATTCCTGTGCAAAGAGCTCCAGTGTGCAGGTATGCATGGTCCAAGTTTTTCTCAAACAATGCCTGAATGACAGTTTGAAATGAGAATTGAAAAGTAGAGAAAACAAGGAGCAAGGGTATTATTCAACCTAGTGGGTACTAGCTTTGAAGGGCAGATATGAAACTAGCACTTACATATCGTAGAGATGCCGCACTTCATATTTCTCCCGTCTTTCCTCTTGAATCCGGATATACTTTCTCCCAAGACTCCCTTCTGTGGGTCAGATCGGGCGCTAAAAAGATACAAGCCTCCGTGGCAGATTTATACACTTCTGCGCTAAAGTCTGTGCTGCCGTTGTTACTGTTGCTGCATCGACTCGCATGAAAAGGTATTAGAAATATCCAGCTGCGGCCGGAGGGGAGGCTAATATGTTGAGATCGTGTGAAGAGAAAGAAAAAAGAAATGAGAAATAGGAAAACCAGGGGACAATATCAAGAAAGATGGAGGCGGTAACTGCAAGTGGATCCGGTGGCTTTTAGAAAGAAAAGAAGTAAAAAAAGAAAAGTAGAAAATTGCGGATCCGATTATCCTGAACCAACTGAACAGCTAGTTCTCACGAGACCCGTTCTACAATATATAGTAGGTCTCGATCGAGGTCGATGTCCAGCCTTTGTAGCTTTCGTGGGGTCTCGAGTGGTTTCGGTTGCAAAATACAATTGCTCGGGGTGTGTGTTGACCACCCGTTTAAGGCCGAATCCAACAACCGCACTCTTGGGTCTCCGAAATGTCTCGAATGTCGTTAGTTTCGTCCAATTGCCAAAAAAGATCTGGAGAAAGAAGAGGCTAGGAGGGTAGGAAAATCGATGGGTGTGGTTGATCACGTTGGCAGTGGTGTGTGTGTGTGTGCCGCTATCGTGGTCCAAAAATATCCAACATGACATACATGGAGGCTATATTATATGTCAAAGCGAGAGAGAGGGAAAAGAGATGTCAAGAGACGGCACGGCAAGTAAGATTCATTCCAGAGAAGAGAAAGGATTTAAAATTAATCATCGCCTGTAGTTATAATTGTATATCGGTATCTTTCGAGTTTGTTTCGTTTTTCCCTGGGCTTGGCCGTACCTCAGCTCTCGAGGAACCTCCAACGAAAAAAAGTTTCTCCGAATAAAACCAGCTGGATCAGACAAACCTTAGTGAAAATGTGATATCTCCGTATATGGTTGTATGCATGTGGTTCTCGGATTTTGTAACAAAGCTGTTCTGATACATTCGAGTTTTAGTTCATCCGGTCAGATTTCCGTGCAAAGATCCGTACGAGATTCCGATACGTTCGTTAGCGAAATCACCCCTCAGGTACCAACTTTTTTTTTTTTTGGTTTTGCGCCGGCGTGCATATCGGGAAAAAAGAACACACAAAAACCAGAGTCAGCGATTCAGCGACAATTGGTAGAAACACAGCCCACGTATGCTCATGCCTCGAGGGCGTCTGTCTAGCACGGAAGGCTTATGCACGATGGGCGCCAAAACCAGAAAAGTTACTCAATGTCCTCTTTCCTTTTTTTCCTTCTCCCTCCCTCTTTCCCTTGAGTCGCTCGGAAACTGCGAAACAAAAAAGATGTTGCATTTTGAAAGTGGGGAACGAGGGTTCCTTAAGCGCCGGTCGACAATTGGGAACCCGGTTCGTGCATGGCGTCGTGCATGGCTCGATGCAGCTCAAGCTTGGGCGGTTGCGACTTGCAACACCGAAAAGAAAAAGTGGGACCCTGAGATTCCAACATGTAATGTACATGCCCCGAGACTATGTACATGCACGCGGACAGGCATCGTGAAAATGAGTAGCCCGAAACATTCAAGGTTGAGACGGTCTAGCCTTAGTGTTGGTTGCAACGTTGGAGCTGCAGCTTCAAGCGGACGATGCTGTCTCTGAGTCCAAGTGCCCCAGCTCGTCCAAGCCCAGTACTTGTGGGTAATGCAGTCCTTGGTTAATACGGCTTGTTGACCAATTGACAGGCATTCTATATGGGTCTTTATGAAACTGGGCTTTTCTTCGGGGACCCGCGGTTCATCTTGCTTCGAATTCTCTTGTCGGCGCTCATGTTGTCGAGTCGTCCAAGGTCGCACAGGATTGCAGGGCAGAGGATGTTTGGCGATGGATAATTACTCGAAATGGAAGTTTTAAAATAGAACTGCGCTTCCTGATATTTCCCTTTGGAGTAATTTATGACAAACACCAACATCAAACGTGTCCAACACAACACACTCGAGCTTGACCCGCAGTTCGCAGTTCCCTGCACTTCACTTCGACTAGTCCAAACCGTATTCGCCATTGCTGTTTACAGAATCCCAAGCATTCTTGGAGAGTGTGACTGCCCAAACTTCTGCATCCCTTTACAGACCAGTAGCAGCGTCTCTATTGAGAATATGAACTCCCAGTCTCGAAAATTAAACCACAAGATGGAAGAACAACACATTTTAGACACTTCTCAGCCCAAATCCCACTCGGATCTCGCAGTTTGCCAGAGAGTGGCGATGATTGACTATACTATTCCCCTCTTTTTTTACCAAGACCATCTCGATATATCCTTTCAATCGTGCATATTTTTTCGCACCTATAATATCCCTGCAATTTAGCTTCCTGTACATAATTTCCCCCCCGCAGTCCAACATCTTATTATATAAAAACAAAAATGCCCCTCCGCCAGCTCACCGGCAAAGACCCCAGCTACGCCTTTGTCAGTGCCATCGGCAAGGGCGGCTTCGGCACCGTCGCCAAAGTCCGCCGCATCAGCGACGGCAAAACCATGGCCTGCAAAACCATCGATTGCTCCTCCCACCCCGAACTCGAGCGCCTGGCCGCGCGCGAAATCGACACCTGGGCGTCCTTTGGCGGAGAGAAATACATCGCCTCCTTCTCCGACGACTGGGCCTGGAACCAAACCACGAAAACCATGAGGATATACATGGATTTCTATGAGGGGGGCGATTTGCAACGGGTGATCGATGTGTGCATGTACGAGGATACCACGGTGCACCCGGTCGTGGCGTGTTATTGGGGGCTCGAGATCGCCCGCGCGGTGAAAACCTGTCACGATCACGGCATCATACACCGGGATATAAAACCCCAAAACGTGCTCCTGGTGCGCGGGTACGAGTATAACGACATGCTGTGGAAGGCCAGCAACGGCGTGGAAGAGTTGGATAAAGGGGAATGGGAGCTCGCTGGTGATTTCACACGGTGGATGGAGGAAAGAGCGCCTTGGTGCCACCTGACGGATTTCGGATTGGGCAAGTTTTCCGCAGCGGCGATGGTTTCGAGAAACACGAATGCGAGTTACGGGATCGTGGGGACGCCCGGGTTTATCGCTCCCGAGGGGATGACGGAGAACCCGTCGTTTTCGTCCCGGTCGGACGTGTACAGTCTCGGGTGCCTGCTGTATATTTTGTGCAAATGCAGGCCGTTGCCATCGCTGGGGTTTGGGAGTTTGGCTTCGACCACGATTCCAGACTGTTACCCGGCGAGGTTGCAAACGATCATTAGGAGGTGTCTGGAGCCCGACCAGGCGCTGCGGCCGACCAGCCGGGAAGTCGTGAACGAGCTGACGGAGACCTATCTCGATTTCGTGGGCGGTAGTTTCTGGGCGAAGACCAAGGCCGCCCTCCAACCGAAACCGTTACCGCAATACCCGGGGATAAAACCGAAAGAAATCCAGAGATCTTTACCCCCCGTACCCAAAATCTCAGCTGAGGAACAGGAGAAACTGAACCAAACCCTCCGGAAGGCCGTCAACGCCTTTGACGCCGACGGTGTCGAAAACGCCATCGCGGCGGGCGCCGATCCGAACGGCTATGTCAACGACTACGGCACAATGGACACCTACATGTCATTCGCCGCCCGGATGGGCCAGTATTCAATGTGGGTGGAACTGGTGGTCAGTGGCGCCACCATGGATTTTAGCTCCGCCCCGACGTACGGCTGGGAAGGCGCCGTCAGCGCCGGGTTCAACGCCATCGCGGAGCTCTACATCGACCGCGGACTCATCAGATTCGACACCCCGACCATATCCGACGAGTTCCCCATCCACGCAGCTGCTGAGAGCGGGAATTTGGAAATGGTCGAATACCTCCTGAAGAGGGGCGCGTCGACCAGGCAGATGGGTAACAAGAGGTACCTACCGATTCACAGGGCGGCTCCGGCGGAGGATATAGAGGACATCATGGAGGTTGTGGAGTTTCTCCTGAAGAAGGATCCGGGTTGTGTAAACATGCAAACGGCAAAAGGGGATACTCCGCTGCACAGGGCGGCTTACAAGAATAACGTGAAGACTATTCAGATGTTCGCCAGGGCGGGCGCGGATCCGTTTATCAGGAATAATGCCGGGAAGACCCCTCGGGAGCTGGGGAAGGAGAAGGGGCTCAAGGCTGATGTGTATAACGCTCTGAAGAAGGTGGAGAGCGACTACTCTCGGAACCGGAGGAGATGATTGAGTATCTCAGCTCTCAGCTCTCGCTCTGCTTTGAGAATCGAATGTGTGGTTATACTCGTCATGCATTATAAGAAATCAAGAATATTGACGGGTTGTGTCTGATTTCAGTCTCGAAAACCAAGCTACAGATACCCGATAATATTGTGTTGAGAAAGTTGCAAGATGCCGATGAGATTAGATTAGATTGGTATCAAGACGGTGACATAGCGTCCCACCATGGATGCCGGGGTCTGCTGCTCGAGACTACATACCTACGATGTCATCTCTACCTCACAAATCTACGGCATTATCAATCTACGTATACGTGATCAGTACCTAGGTGGAAACCCCAGCCCGCCTTGAGCGGACCGTTCTTTATTTCATCCCCTTGTCACGGAAAACGAAACAATAGTCATCCGTGTATAAAATATGTACAAAAGAATTTCCACCGTTTCTCCCTTCCCCCTCATCCCCTTTCCCATTAAAGAGGCTTTATCAAGAAAGCAAAAACTCTTCAATTGAGAAGAAAATAGAATCAGAAGAGCAAAAATATATATAATTTACTCATCATCATCCTCATCGGCATCGTTAACCACGTTATAGAACCGCAGTTCGTAAACACCCTTGCTGGTAGATACAACGCGGAGCCAATCGCGGAGCTGGTTCTTCTTCAAGAATTTCTTAGTGCTAAAAAAACCAACCATGTTTATTAGCCTTTTCTGTCGATTCTGTGTTTTTCGTTTCGGGATGTGTTATAAGAGTGAAGAAATATTTATACTCACAGATACTTCAAATACCTCCCCGAGAAATCCTGATGCGCGACGACAACAATCTTTCCCTCACCCTCGGTGGAGATCTGAACCGTCTCGCCGAGGTTTCCCACGCGTCCCTCGACCTTGATCTTGTCGTGCAGGAACTTTTCAAAGGCGGAGACGTCAAAGATTTTGTCGGAGGCGGGTTGCGAGGCGTTGATGATGAACTGATCCCAACCAATTAGTACCAACATCCCGGAGACGAGAAGAGCCCACTACTACGTAGAGAGGTGTGGGATGGAGGGAGGGGAGGGGTAAGTAGAGTTGTAAATACCTTCTTGGACACCTTGGCCTGCTTGCCCTTTGCGCTCTTCTATATCACCCAGGATAAAACATCTTAGCCTACTGAATTATGCTTTGAAAAAGAAGTAACCGTCATATCGATGATATGAGGGCCTTTCTTTGTTTCAAGGCGCCAGCAAAGCGGTCATGATGTTTGAATTTCCTTCCCGCTGCTGCTTGCCCGCAACATTGCTGATGTCGGTGTTGGTGGAGTGGATACGTACGGTAACGGGAGCCA
Source organism: Dactylellina parvicollis (assembly GCA_036971385.1). Classification (NCBI taxonomy): domain Eukaryota; kingdom Fungi; phylum Ascomycota; class Orbiliomycetes; order Orbiliales; family Orbiliaceae; genus Dactylellina; species Dactylellina parvicollis. The sequence goes on from JAJTUD010000006.1 coordinate 748,643, forward strand.
TTGCTGATGATTTGGGAATTTAAATCGAACTTTCGAAGAGGTGGATGATAGGACGCAAAGAGGTGGATATCCTGCGTTATTCGTCGGGTGAGAATTTTTTAAAGGTTGTATATCAGATGAATGTTGAAAAATATTTCGAGGTTTTCGGTTCGAAATTTCGGGTTCAAGATGGATTTCTGGTGGTGGGGCACTAGGCTGCATGCGGAAAGCACAGTCAACGGCAAACATGTTGGAAAACAACACGACAACGCAGTTCTTAAAATAGTAGCATTTCGTCTCCCCAATTCCTTGGGGACTACGTTGAATTGGACCTGGGAAATCATATCACGACGGAGGATTGATTAATTAGGTCAAGTAAACCAGTTGAGGAACTACGATGCTTGTGTTAAAGCGACTGCATGACAGAAACTTATTTCCAGGAAGCTCAACTCGTTCACACTACTCAATTCAATTGTAAAGAGATCACAATCGTGGTATCGCAAAATACTTTTGCATTCATCCTATCCACTAGCCAAGTCCCTGAGCAAGTCGCTTTCGGCACATCGTAACCCGAAAGCAAACATAGCTCAAACGGCAACGGTTAAAGTACAGACATTCCGTTCACACCCAGCTCTCAAGAAACCCCATTTAAATCAACTGCGTGAAAGCCCTGTTCAACGGCGACCTGATGGGCTTGACGTCCTTCCAAAAGTCAATCGTCGCCTTGGCTCTCTTTGCGATTCCTTCGGGTGTAAACTCAAACTTCTCATAGATCTCCTTGTACGGTCCCGAAGCTCCAAACCTGTTGAGACCGAACTGTTCGTGAGAGTATTTTTCCCATCTAAAAGCAATATTATTAGTTTCGTGTATTTCCCAAATGAGGTTTGTAAGTACTGAAAACATACCCGAGAGTGGTGTAAACCTCCACCGACAGGATTGGAATACCGTCGGGTAGAACTGACAACCTGTACTCCTTGCTCTGGCTGTCAAAGACCTCCCACGACGGCAGGGAGACCACGCGGGTCTTGATTCCATCAGCGGCCAGGGTCTTGATCGCGTCGACGGCGATTCCGACTTCGGACCCGGTGCTGACAATGGTGATGGCGGCCTCCTTGTCCTCGTGGACGACGTAACCACCCTTGGATGCGTGTTCTACCGTGCTGTTTTCGAGCTGTGGGAGGTTCTGTCGGCTCAGGCAGAGAACGGAGGGAGTGTGGCGGCTGGTGAGGGCGACGTAGTAAGCGGCAGCGGTCTGTTTTAGCAGCGTTAGTCAATCTCCGCTTCGTCGGTTGAGGGTTGTATACATACCTCGTTACCGTCAGCTGGACGCCAGACCTGGAGGTTGGGGATGGCGCGCAAGTGGGCGACGGTTTCGATCGGCTGATGGGTAGGGCCGTCCTCTCCGAGACCGATAGAATCGTGAGTGGCAACTGGAAATTGTTAGCATTCGTAGACTTTTACAAGGAATAAAAGAATACTCACCCCAGATGACCTGATGCTGCGAGAGAGCGGACAGACGGACGGCACCGGCGGCGTAGGAGACAAAGTTCAAAAAGGTACCACCATAGGGGATGTGAAGACCGTAACCGGCGATACCGTTCATGATGGCACCCATGGCGTGTTCTCGGACACCGTAGCGGATGTATCGGCCAGAGTAGTCACCAATCTTGGAGCTGGGGGGCTGGAAGTCAACAGCACCTTTCCAGATTGTCAAATTGGACCCCGTGAGATCGGCAGAGCCACCGATGAGTTCCGGGAGGGTGTTGATGACCTTTGCGAGGACGGTCTGGGAGAGCGTGCGGGAGGCGATGGCCGGGTCGGTGGACTGGTAGACCGGGAGGTCTTTCTGCCATCCCTCGGGGAGTCTCTTCTCGTACCTGCGGAGAAGTTCGGAAGCTTCGAGCTCGTACTTCTTCTTGTACTCGGCGAACAAGGCGTTCCATTCTTCTTCGGCTTTGGCTCCCTTGGCCGCAGTTTCAGCGTAGGCAGCGTAGACTTCCGGGGAGACGTCAAAGGTCTTTGAGGGGTCAAAGCCGAATTTTTCCTTGACCTGCTTGATGTCATCCGGTTTCAGGGGGCTGCCGTGGACACCGTGGGTTCCTTGCTGCTTGGAGCCAAAACCGATAATGGTGGTCAGCTTGATGATGGAAGGCTTGTCGATGACGGCCTTGGCGACGTCGATGGCCTTCTCGAGACCCTCGAGATCGTGGTCGCCGTCCTTGACCCATTGGGTGTGCCAGCCGTAGGCCTCGAAGCGGGCGAGGACGTCTTCGGTGAAGGAGACGTTGGTGTCACCGTCAATGGTGATGTGGTTGTCGTCGTAGATGACGATGAGGTTTCCGAGCTGCAGATGGCCGGCCAGGGAGGCGGCTTCGGAGGCGACACCTTCCTGCAAGCAACCGTCACCGACAATGACGAAAGTGTGGTTGTTGAGGAGCTCGAAGCCGGGACGGTTAAAGGTGGCGCCAGCTTGGGCCTGGGCGATGGCGAGACCGACGGCGTTGCTGACACCCTGACCGAGGGGGCCGGTGGTGACTTCGATTCCCGGGGTATCGTGGGCCTCGGGATGACCTGGGGTCTTGCTGCCGATTTGCTGCACCGAATTGTCAGTATGAAGGTTATAAATCTGAAAAAGAAAAGGAAAGCTTACTCTGAAATTCTTGACTTCTTCGATGGGGAGATCGTAGCCGTAGAGGTGGAGCAGGGCGTAGTGGAGCATGCAACCATGGCCGTTCCTGCACGTCATCAGCTTATCTTATCGCAGAGATATCGCACTCAATAGTAATCCGGAGAGCGTCGGAACCGCTGCGAGCTCCGGCAGACGGTTCCGGCAGCAATTGGAGCTCCAATTGGAGTTCCAATTGAGGTTTCTGAAGTTCATCGAGGGACTGACTTACGAGAGGACGAATCGGTCCCTGTTCAAGAACTTTGGGTTCTTTGGGTTGAAGGTCAGGAACTTTTGGAAGATGACATGAGCGGCGGGGGCCAGGCCCATTGGGGCGCCGGGATGGCCGCTGTTCGCCTTGGCCGTGGCATCGACCTGTTCATCAAGGTCAGTTTCAGTCCGAGCAATTCCTCTTCAATGAAGGGAGAGGTGGAGGTGGATCTGTTCATGATGGCGGGGTAACAGGAAGAGGAGGGGTGATAGTAATTGGGAGACGTACGGCCAACAGGCGGATGGTGTTGATGGCCTTCCAGTCCAAATCAGTGTACGCCATTGTGAATGCTTGCCGGATGGATTGATGATGATGGAGATGATACTGATGAGGGGTACTGTCTGTCTGTCTGGAGGAGGGGAGTCGAAGAGAAGGAGGGTCCCGCGGGGTCTTTATATAAATTGGAAGCGGACGGGCTGCTTGCGGAAGAATTGGAATCGAAGATGTGATCCCCTGCAGCCAACCTTTTTTTTCTTTTCCGCTGGGACTCGACTTCCCAACGGCGTTCTTTTATTTGATTCTTCTTCTTTTCTAAGGATTCATCTCGCACTCTGACCGAACGCTTCCCAGCAACTAGGCTCGAACTGGGCGGGCAAAGACTCGCAGAGGGGTGCGGGTGGGTAAATTCAGGGTATCTCGGAGCTCAATTTACCCACTCCCACTCGACTAGCTGGCAGATATTGCCCCACCGAGAGGAGAGCTAGCTATGCCTCTGGGAATGGATTGATGCGAATGGTAGATAGAGCTAGTATAATCTGGTATACTGTAGCGGAATGAGAATCTTGGAAGGCATCGGATTGCCTTTGTCAGCCGTCGATGGGCGTGCTTGTAATGGATAACTAATCCGGCCACATGCGTCTACGCGGTCGGTCCTGCTGAGATAATATCTTGTAATACGTCCGGACCCGGTGGGCAGGCCCTGATTAGTTATCCCCTAGCCCGTCTTTATAATGATATAATGCTATCGGTATCGCCATTTGATATCGATAGACTTTATAAAAAAGTCTCAGAGCTCTCCGGATGTCTCCTGGTGCTCCTGTTCGGGTGCTCGTCTCGGGGCGGTCTCGGGGCCCACCTGCTGCCGCCAGCCGCCAGCCAGGCCCTACAATTAATCCACAGACACGCCCGTTGATAAATATATATATTATTATCAAGTATGTATTATAGCTACAGACTGCATGACATGTCGGAGTGACATCACGTATAAATGAGGAATGTGAATATTGTCTCTCCCTCACACGGACAATTCCCAATTGCCGTTTCGGGCAAGTTGAGCAGGCTGCAGCTGTGCAGGAGACCCTTCCTGACACTTTGACAAGACCCTTCTTTCAACCTCTCCTCTCACTATCTCCATCTCCATCTCCATCTTCATCTTCATCTTCATCCTCTTCAATTGCCATTTCTACTAATATCCGTCGCTCCTTTTATTATCGGCGGTCGTTGCCGACCCGACCAACAGACCACGTTTGCATCAACAGCGCGCATACAACCTCACGCGTGTCCCCGACGTCAAACTTGACCTCCCAAAACATCACCAGAATCCCCTTTCAAACTTCAACCTCATCGGCGCCCTGGTGAAAATATTTAAAAAATGGGCGCCTCTCGCACCCTCCAGCGCTCCAGCCCCCTGCGGCTCCTCTTCGCCCTCTGCGGCCTCCTCCTCTTCCTCTACTGGATGATCCAACCTTCCTCAGCACCCCCCCGGACCCTCAACATCAACCTCCCGGACTCCTCCCAACCCACCCCGACCGCCGCCCTCGTCCCTCCCAAAAAGGCCCCCCAGGTCGTAAACATAAACATGAACAACCTCACCGCCACCGGCGACCCCCTCAAAAACTCCGAAAAGCTGCTCATCCTCACCCCTCTCGCCCGCTTCTACGACGAATACTGGCAGAACCTCCTAAACCTAAACTACCCGCGCAACCTCATCCACCTCGGCTTCATCACTCCCAAAACACACGGCGGCAACCTGGCCACCGTCAAACTCCAAGAAGCCCTCCGAAAGGTCCAAAACGGCTCCAAGAAGAACCGCTTCGCCAGAGTGACCATCCTCCGACAAGACTTCCAGACCCCAGTCGGCCAATCCGAGAAGGAACGGCACGCCATGAAGGCCCAGAAGGACAGGCGCGCGGCCATGGCCAAAGCCCGAAACAGCCTGGTGTTCACCACCCTCGACCCCAGCATCTCCTGGGTCCTCTGGCTCGACTCGGATATCGTCGAAACCCCTCCGTCTCTGTTTCAGGATCTGGCCAAACACGACAAACCCGTAATCGTCCCAAACTGTTTCCAGCGCTTCAAGGAAGCCGGGACGTGGAAGGAGCGGCCGTACGATTTCAATTCCTGGCAGGATTCCGAAACCGCGATCAATATGGGCAAGAAGATGAAGGATGATGAGATCTTGTTGGAAGGGTACGCCGAGATGCCCACTTATAGGGCGCTCATGGCCTATCAGAGGGATGAGAAGGGGGACAAGCACGTCGAGATGAAGCTCGACGGGGTGGGTGGGACCGCGCTGTTGGTCAAGGCGGAGATTCACAGGGACGGCGCCATGTTTCCTACTTTTCCCTTTTATCATCTGATCGAGACCGAGGGGTTCGCAAAGATGGTCAAGAGGTTGGGGTACCAGCCGTTCGGACTGCCCAATTATTTGGTACGTTTTGTCACCCATTTATATGCCGATATAATGACGGGGGTATATGAATGCTAATCATCATGCGAAATGACAGGTCTACCACTACAACGAGTAAAATAACTGGAAAGAGACACCAAAAAGGAAAATCCCAGCAATTCGCCAGTTTACTAATCGAGAACGAAAGCGTAATGAACATGATTTTTTTTTCATTTTGAGTTTTACACATATATATCCACCGCTGGAGGAGGGCATTCCGGAAACCGGTGTTTAAAACAGAGATGAATAGTACTTGGGGCCTGTGTACATCACCATTGCATTGCGGGAGTTATTCTTTCTTTCTTTTCTTTTCTTTGGATCAAGGGTTCTTTATTGAATTAGTAATTAGTCTTCATTGTACCTAGGCTCTCTTTCTATTACCCTTCTATTATTTATAGACCGCTCTTCTATGCCAAATCAAATACGCCACCCTTTTAATGTAGAATGACCTGGTCTATATAATCATAGTGCATGCGATGACCAAAGGATGACAAAAGGCACGCCGATGAATATACCATCCGACTCCATAAACGCCCTCTAAAAAGATATCAAGTCCCCTTCCTCTGCGCCTCCTTCTCCGCCAACGCCTCAGCAGCCATCCTCTCCGCCTTTGCCTTCTTCACCTTTCTCGCCTGATTGATCGCTCCCTTCCTACCCCTCAAGTAATGTTTCGCGACAGCTTGCAGATTCGCCGCTTCGTTGCTCTCCTTGATACTATCAAGCATCGCCGTCACCTGCGTTATGCTGCTCAGATGCGGACACGTCGGTCCTTCCCCAAAATGCGCCAATCCGCACAACTGACAGCGTTCGATGACAATGCTGCGTAGAGGGCACTCGCCCGGCATGTGGCTGTTGGTGCACAGGCGGCAGTCAACAGGGATACCGCGTGGCGGAGGGGGAGGGGGGAGGGGCAGTAGCTGCTGCTGTATATTAGTAGCGTTGAGATTTGCATCCATGAGAACCATCCTGGGAAGCGCATGCACGACAGGATGATTGTCCGCCGCTCCGTCCATCTGCATGTGCGTTCCGTGAATCTGCATTTGCGTTCCGGGAACAGACTGCTGCTGCTGCTGCACTGGGATCTGTCCCGGTCCGGTGACCTGACCTTCGGAGACACGCACACCGTTCGCTGACCCAGGAGTTAGGGAAACGCGACGGTTGATCACCAGCACACCGGCGGGAGCAGGTTCACTAAGCATCACATCTCCGGCCATGATCACACTCCTGCTCTTCTCCTCCTCCTCCGTACTCAACTCCTTGCTCGGATCGAACCGAATCTCAGCTTCAGCATCCGAGTTAGTTTCGCTGTCGCTTGCCCCGGATTCCCTGAAATCCGTATCATCTTCCTCCGGCATCATCTTTTTCACCTTTGTCTTGATCGGTGTGGCCGTTGCTTCATCCTCCTCGTCCCCGAGATTGTAATTCGCCTGTGTCACCTTTCTCCTCCCTCTACCATACTCGGCCTGCCGTTCCGCCGCCTCCCTCGCGTGCTTCTCCGCTCTCTCTTGTATAATCCGATCCCAGAACTCCAGATTGGGTCCCGTCTCCGCGGCTTCCCCTCCTTCTTCTCCGGTAGGCGTAGCTCCCTCCCCTTTCTCTTTGAGCTCCCCTTTCTCCGTAGCCCAAACCCGAGCGAAAGAAAACTCCGCATCTCTCCCGTTCTCCTGCTCCTGTTCTCCCAAAGTATCCTTCATGTGCGACCGATCCAGCAACTTGTCAATACTCTCCGTATCGTACTTGATCTCATCCATCTCTCCCTTTATGATATCCTCCGCACCGTATTTGAGAATGCTCTCCACGTCCACATCCTCCTCCTCTTCCTGCCCTTCCGCACCCATCTTCTGAATGATCAAGTGATCCAGCCCCAGCTTTCGCTTCGATAATTGGATGATCCGCTCCTCGACCGACCTGACCGTGATTAGGTGAAACACCAATACCTTGTTCTTCTGCCCGATCCTGTGAGCTCTGGCCACCGCCTGCAAATCCTGATGGGGGTTGTAATCCGGGTCTAGAATTATAACCGTATCCGCCGTCGCAAGGTTGATGCCTACACCGCCCGCTCTGGTGGACAACAGGAAACTGAAATATGGCGATTCCGGAGCATTGTACGCATCGATGAGCTTTTGTTTTTCGGCCGTATCATTTGATCCATCGAGTCGAAGCGTTTGCAGGCCGAGTCCGTTCATGAAATCTTCCATGACGTCCAACATGTGGAGAAACTGCGAAAACATGAGCACGCGGTGACCGTTTGCTTGAAGACGCGGTAGCAGTAGCTCCAAAAATCGAAGCTTGCAACTGGCGTCCACCAGATTCCGGAATACCAGCTGTTGGTCTTCTAGTTTTTCTTCGATTTGGGTGTCGTATACGAAAGGGTGACAGAGAACCTTTCTGAGTTGTACCAAAATGTTGTTTAGCTTTGAACGGCTGGAGCCCTTGGTTTCGGTCTTCGCCATGATAGAGCGGATGAGCTCCGCGTCCTTGGAAAGAACGGAGCTGTAGAGTCGTTGTTGAAGTTTTGTGACGGTGAGTGGGACGATAACGTCGGAGATTGGAGGGAGGTCTTTGAGCGCCTGGGCTTTGGTCCGACGGAGAAAGTAAGGGCGAATCAGATCGTGCAATTCGTGGAGGTTTTCCTTGTTCACTTCGCCGTACCTCTCTTCCATCTGCTGAGCGTTAATGGAGTGTGGGTCCAGAAATTGCAGAAGATTGAACAATTCTCTTATATTATTCTGTAGAGGCGTGCCTGTGAGCAGCACCTTGTGATTGAATTTGAACGTCCACAGCTCACGATATAGTATAGTATCGTCGGATTTGAGACGTTGGCCTTCATCCACAATCAATGCCTGCCATGGAACAGACTTTAAGGCCGTGCTGTGGTCCGCAACAGTCTGGTACGAGGTCACCACCACGTGGCATTTGAGGTCGCGAGCAGAGGCGCTCGGTGCGTTACTGAAGAGTTCATATTTTTTACTCAATTTGAGGGCCTCGCCCGAGCCGAAGAATGCGACCACGCGAAGACTTGGCGCCCACGTTCTGAGTTCTCGTGTCCAGTTGGGAACGGTGGAGTGCGGCGCTACGATGAGAAACGGCCAGACCTTGTGCTCTTGGTGGAGGACTTCGAGGAAGGAGATGATCTGGATGGTTTTGCCGAGACCCATCTCGTCGGCGAGAACGGCGCTTTTCTTCTCGAACCAACGGTTGTAGAGCCAATTCATGCCATCCATTTGGTAGTCCTTCAGAATACCACCGGAGATGTATTTGGGCTGCGTGTGAATCTCCAATTCCGTAAAGTCCTTCTTGCGTAGCGTTTCCATGGTCTTGGTAACGGTCCTAGGAAGTCGGACATGATTTCCTTTGCAATATTCAAAGTATGCTTTCTTGAAGTCGGTGTATCGCTCTTCCTCTTCCTCACTGGGTGGTGCGACCCACATGGCCTCTTCGTAGCCCAGTCCCTTGAATTTGACATAAACATATTGTACCTCTCGGATACGTTGCTTCTCGACACTTTCAGACATGTTGGGGACTATACTCGTGTATTTAACCTCAAAAATAATGTCGATGCGAAAGTAGCTCTCAGGGATGGCATCCGTGGTTGTCCATTTGGGTGCCGGGTCGTGCTTCTCGAACGCGACTCTCATTTGTGCAAAGGAAACACCGTATATCCAAGCGCCGGGGTACCATCTCGCTTTCAAGTAGTCATCGCCAGTCATACGCACGAGGTACTCAAGTTCATCGTGATCAAAATCGTTGATTCCGGCGTCAAACGTGTCCTTGGTCTCCTTCAAAGCTTCGTCCGAAGGGCGCCAAGCGATCAAATCATTAATCTTGCCCTCACCGAGCTCAACGCACTCGATGCACTGCCAATCATTATTGTACTGAGCCAGACGAGCCTGCGCGAGCCCACCGGTTTCTTGACCGGCAGACTGAGATCCTCGAATTGGTAGGTGGTGGAAGTGATATGCTCTTTGGCATTTGGTGCAGCGGAAAAGAACATTCATGGCATTATCGATCTGGTGACCAGGAACATCGATATCTGGCGTCTGTTCCCTATCCGCTTTGGTTATAGGGAACTTTCTGAACGGCTCGCACGAGCGCCCAACCTGTCGGCAACCAGTGCAAACATCCAGTCGTGGCGGTCTTTTATCCGCCTTGTAAGCACGCCTAATACACCTCTTACACTGAAGAACGAACTCCTGATCCGAAAGCTTGGTGATGAGGTGCTCGCGAGAAGCTCTGTTACCAATGCAGCTCTTGTGGAATGAACTAGAGCAACCTTGACAATGAACCAGGGGACCTTTCAGACGTCCCGCAGGATTGGAGCATGTATCGCACCACGCTGTATGGACTTGTGCGAACTCTTCTTGATATGCGAACTCCTTGAAGATTTCTTGCTGATATATGACTCGTGGAGCGGATGTTTTAGCTTCCTGTACTCCAATATCGTCTTCGTCACGCTCTCGCATGCTACCCCTAGCACGAGCGGTCCTACCAGATCTTCTTTTTCCGTAATCCTCTTCTTCGCTTTCGTCGCTGGAGGATCTGGCCCTTTTTCTAGGCGGCCTTCCTCGCCGACCACGCTTGGGTGTATCACCATCATCATCATCGTCGTCGTCGTCGTCGTCGTCATCGTCATCATCAGAAAGATACATAATCTTAGCGGCACCTCTAGTCCGTCTCGTCCATCGTTTAGATGAATCGATTAAATCTGAGATTATGAGATCATCCGGGGACTCGTCGGATTCTTCATAGGTAGTCTGTTGGTTGTAGGCGGCGGCGGCTGTCTGTGATATCAACCTTCCAGCTGTTATAGCAGACGTGCGCGTGCTTCTTGTGGATCTGACGATAGGTTTTTCTCTCTCTTTCCTTTTGGTCGACCTTGAAGACCTAGATCTTCTATGAACCATCTCAAGTAGTGTCGTTTGGCGGGGTTGGTTTCGTGAACGGCGCGACTGTGCTCTACTATCTCGAGCCGATGAAGCCGAAACGGCGGTGCTGCTTCTGGTGCTTCGTCGTTTCCTCCTAGGAGCTCCGTTATCACTTTCGTCCTCCTCATCATTCCTAGAAGCATCGCCATCAACCATTTCCTCATCACTTGAATCGATGTGTATGATCCCATCCTCTTTGGCATATTCATCATCATTGGAGGCGCCATCACCAGGATTTGGACGAGCTGATTTTATACGAATCGGTCGTTGTTCGAATTCGGTGAGTGCCTCGTTTCCAAAGTCCATGCCGATTACTAGGTCCCAGGGGAACTTCAACAAACATATTAGCCAAAGCTTCAACAAAACACATAAAACAAAAACAAAAAGCATATAGCATACCCATTTTGTTTCACCATCCCAGGTGGTGACGCGGTATAGTTGCTCGCCTTGTTTGTCCTTTTCAGCTATAATCTCTTTCACAGATGAATTTCTCGGCTTGACAAAAGTGTATGCATTTCTATCGCCTTTGAAGGGAGGTATTTCAACAGCGAAGGAGAGTCCCACGGAAGCTATATCATCCGCCATATCTTCGTCCATACTAATGTCGCTCATCGCGATTTATGAAATGTTCCCCACATACGCCTTGTGAGCACAGAGAGAGAAGCCTTGGAAGTTCGTTTTCGTCGAATATTCCGGATGATTCGGCTCCTGGAGTTCCAATTGCCTTGTAGATTCAAGAAACAAAGAGCAATGATGATATTCGAAAGGGCGCTAGTATATCTGAAGAGAGCGAATGGAGTGGGATGCAGTATGGTAGGTTCGATGTTGATGTTAAGATGTTGTTTGGAGAGGAAGCTTCGCGCTTCTAGCAACATTCAAAAATGGTCATCTACGCGAACCTGCGTGCCTGCATCGCTACCAAATTCTCGGGTCAAACATCAACAATAATGACACAGCAACACAAGCTATAAGAGTCTGGTTCAACAAGACCAGACTAGGCTAAAGTATTGGAATAAGAGATGATCTAACTAGCACTTAAACCCCGCATCGAGTTCATATTCGCACAAAAACTGGAAGCAAAAAATTGACGAAAAATCAAAAGAATCTTCTCCACCAATGGCCAAAGACCTCGGGTTTAACTTTAGATATGGATCCCGGGTTCACCTTTAAATTAAGATCATTATAGGAAAGCATCTGAAGTCTGTTCTACGGTATATTTTTGCAATCAGTAGCAAGTGCTGCAAATTCCGAGTCCTTGTAAGTATCGGGACGGAAAACAGACCTCTGAACCCACTTTTCCCCATAGCTGTAACCGTAGCTGTAGGGTCCAAATTGAAGGTACACGTCCACAAGCTTGCAACCGGTAATTTAGTTGTATTGGGGTATACGAAATGATTAGAATCAGTGGTATCGTATGTGAAGTATATAAATTTGTAAACCGATTCTAGTCGCGGCTATTGGTGTGAGCTGCTTGGCCGTTTTTAAATTCACCATATGTTACATCCGTAGTGATACGAAAGCTCCATATATTTGTGATATTAGGGAATAGCGATAACGACCAAACGAATGACCCCGTCGTAAAGGTACCCTGCACGATGTACCATGACTAAACTTTGGTATCGAATTGCATATACCAGTTGGTAACCGGATAGTTGGCATCCGTAGTAGGGCACTCCATCATTACGCTACCAGAATACGGAGACTTACAGCTCGGAGCTTGACAGTAAGGAACATTACGGAATAGAAGCCCGGGATAATGGATTAGCTAGCCTAAGAGCACCGATACGGGGATATTTTGCTACCGCTGTGACTGCAGACGTAGTGGCACCGAATGGTATCGCATTGATCGCCTGGCTAACAATCGTTGAAATGGATGTGGTGAATGGGATGGTTTTTGTATTGGTCCTGTATACTGTTGTAGTCCATGCCACGACGGCTCCGGAACATATATGATCTCGTGCTCTACAGCTGAAAGAGGGTTGGTGCACTAACACAGTATGCAACATATAGAAGACAAACCAAGACTGTTGTTACTAGTATCTCTTTCGGGCCTGGATTTATAAATTTATCTACAAAGCTAGAAAGGAGACTTGCATATTAGTACAGGTTGATATCGCTTGAACTATGCGCATATTCGGTTCCAAGCATGTATTTAAAACTTAAGTTGATTCAAGTAATTTAGAGCCATATCGCGACCTGGCGAACGTGGAGACGGGAATGGCCTAGTTAATCAAAATCGACTATACAGTATGCAGAAGTGAATATTGATAATGGAATGGGAAGGCCAAATTATAAGAAATATGTAGCCACATCATGTTAATATCTGAATTTGATTGGTTGAAACAACAAGGTTTGCGCTGAATAATAATATTAACAAAAGGGTATCTAATTATATAAGGAAAGAAATTAATTTCTAAAGGAGGACGGCTGTATACCCTTGATGGATTGTCCAAACAGAAGACCAAGGCATATAAGAACACAACATCAATCGGATGCCATTTCCACATTATTAAGCGACTGGGCATATCTATCGGGTACCTTAGCTATATACTCGTCGTTACGCCTGAAATTAAACATTCCCAATTCCTCGTTTTCGTTGTGTGTTGTGGGCATACTGATACTATCAATAGCTCTTTGACGATTTCCTACTCTGGTAACCAATGCCTGCAAGGGAGGAGAGGGAGGGCTTTGGCAACTTGGGCTGATATCAATCATGATAGGAAGATATAGCCTGACACTTGACTCCGATTGGAAACTTTGGGATGAAAGTCGACTGGCAGCCCGTACGGAAACTGGAGGACTTTGCTGGCTTGAGGTAGAAATATAGGATTGTACTAGGTTGGAATCACACCGACTTTTCGACCGGAGTGGAACCAAGTAATAAACTGGAGTGTTTCCCATGGCCCAGGTCCGTGGAGACATGTGGGCTTGGGGTGCTGGAGGTAGGACGGGGAGAGATGTGGTTTGAGTCAGATCTTGGAACCCATGTGTAGATTGATCTTGAAATGGTATTCCCAGCGGTGTTTCAAAACTTGTAGTTAGAGGTTGAAGGCTTTTTCGAATCTCGGTCCCCGGAAAATGCACAGTCTTCGGTATGGATGGAAACGTTAAATGTTCTTCGATATGTAAAGTCTGGGAGTATGGCTGAAATTCAAGCTGGCCCATGGAATTATCTGTCGATCCATGAACGAAAGCAGCTTGTGAGTAACCTGTTAAAGACGAGGAACGACTGACGCCACGGCAGCGGAAGAATAGGCTTTCCCTTGAACGACGGTTAAAAAGAGGCTGTCCAGACCTAACCAGGGGATATAATGAGAAAATTCGACCGTCCCGGCGACTAGCATTGGTAGCTCTGAGTGGTTCCAAGTCATCTTCGACGGCATTCAAGGTGCAAGCTTGCACTAAGTTTGAGTCAGATGCTATCGGCTTCTTCCATTTTGATGGAATAAACCATAGCCGACCAAATTTTCTTGTCCTCTGGACCCAAAATATAACTATGACGGCGAGACCGGCTACTGAGCCAATGAATGTGACGAACCAACCAGCCCATGTTGCTGCGTCTGTGAATCCCGATACCAGTCCATTTTCAACGGTGTATCCTTGGAAAAGATAGTATGGGAAATCTTCAAGCTGAGTATGAAGGGCGAGGTCCGTGGAAGAAGCAGCCGGAGGAGAAGATATTGGCGACATGATGCTCAAGATACCGCGAGATTCAGATGGACCACTAATTTTTCTGTCGCCTCGGATTTTATATAAGGCTCCAAATTTGGGCTGAACCGACAGCACAAATATCACAGGTACCACCCCGGTCTCGTATCTGGAAGAAATTTTACCGGTAATATTCTAGCAATGAAGTCGTAGAACCTTTGTTCTAGAGAATGAGAAGCTAAGCCGAAGTTGTAGGATTGAGCTTAATTAAATGAAAGAAATATCGATCAGAGGGGCATATTTTTTTAATGAATTTGAAGTGAACACTCAGCCATTGACTACAAAATTGAAGAGGGCCTTCCAGTCTCGTAACCAGACCACATTAAAAAAAGGTGTACAATTATGTGCAACTCTTTTTTGGATTGTCTGGTTACGTTACGAGACTAAGGATCTTCTCAATATCAAGCCGGTCTCTCTCTGCAACGAGACCAGGCTGATCGGTGCATGGCCCCAAGAGAGAGGGCTCAAAAGACAACCCGATTAACACCAGATGGGTGTGGACTCGGTATTCGGAGTGATCAAACTCAGGTCCGAACTCCGTGGGGCGGAGGCAATCGCTGAAATCGCGGCAAATGCAAACCAGCGCAAGTAATAACAGGCCTGAAGATCTGGCTCTCAAACCAGGGGTCTGCAAAATCGACATGAAGCTAGCTAAGGGGAATGATATCTGTTAACAGCGCTCTGTCTGTCAGTGGAGCGTGATTGAGAACCATCGAAGGGGATTGCCTTGATTTTCAAGGAAAAAACATGGCTTTCAGCTATTCACCCAAAAAAACAATCCAGGCTAGTCTCGTAAACCAAACTCCTTCTTTGACCCGATCCAAGCTAATATTATAATATAGTCCATTTTGACTGTGTGTTTGTACCAAAAAAAAGCTTTCTCTAAGCCTCGATGCTGTCCCTCATCCGTGCCTCGAAGCAAGCAGGGTTTGTTTTCTTAAGCGCTGGTGTCCGCTCTACTGAGACTGGCATAAATGCAGGAAGTAGATGCGCATCGATGCACAAACGCCAGAATAGCTTAACCCAAATATAGACTTGCATGTAGGATTTAAAGGACTTGCTTTGAGGCTACGGTCAGAAGGAATCAACTTTGAATGCAATCATTGTATTATATTACCATTCGAAAGAATGCTTCTCTGTTCAATATATAGATACCTGTTGCATTTTGCGTCAAGCAACACAGTGCTTTTTCGAGTCATCGTAGCTCATATGAATCATTTTTATCCTGAATATCCTAATTCTCTTGAGGCTTTCTCGATATTTCAGTACATGTATCGAATCAAGAATGCCATGCTTGCTGCTTAGCTTAAGGCAACTAGAAAACTGAATAAAAAAAGTGTTTGGAATCAATAGAACCATATGGTGTCACTAGCCAGTTACAACACAAAACGAGGAAATACTCTAAATATGGAAGATAATTCTTTTCGAAATATATTATTGCTTATGAAACTTTAGAGGAATATGAATAATAAATAAACTAGTTTTGGGAAAACATCGGAAAAAGATAAGTCTATGTATAAGCATCCCAAGTATCTTATCTTATTGATATATACGTCGCATCTTGTCGTTTCTATGCATAATAAAAGTAATATCCTTTGGATTTAGCGCGATCTTCGCGTTCCCGAGCTGAAACCGGTAAGCTGCCGTAAGACAGACTTCGAGCTCGTCGCTGAGGGGTTTCGGTCTGTGCAATGAGTATTCTAGTAATACTGACAGACTCAGTTTTGCGCTCTATACCAATCTGAACTTCCTGGCTGCTGCTTAATACGGATGAAGGTGACCCGGAAGATTCGAGAGATTGTGAATGGGCGATACCATGTACCGCCGGGCTCTTACCCGGGATCCTGGCAGGAACCGGGCGTCTGCGTGTGGATTTTGAGTAAAAACCAGCTGCCCTTCCGCCTTTATAGACGATTCTTTTGCTGAAGCTTGCGGTACCAATATTTGGAGTATTAGGAACCTCGAGCTCGGCCGGATCGCCAGTTGAATGCGCGAGTGACGGAGTTTGCCCAGTAATAGTTGGAAACTCTTCCAGTTCAATCTCCTGAACTTGATGTTGGGGTTCATTTAAAACGTCACTTTGCTCTTTCGTGCTTGACTCCACTGGTAAAATCTGCTCGTTTTCGTTGCGTGGAACCTCGAGGTTGATGGTACTGTCAATGAGCATAGGAGGCATTAGAGAAGGGGGTGGTAATTGCGGTATTGTTGGCGTTCCTGGTGGCGCCTTCGTTCCCGGCCGTGGAGGCAGCGCTGGTCCTTCTGCTTCGCAGGATATATTTTGACCATTTACATGGTTCGATGGGGCTGCTATGGCTCCCAGGTTGTTTCTTGCTTCAGAGGTAGCTCTTGCAACAGGAAGTTGCACCGCAATCGGGTCTTCCAATCCTCTAGCTCTCAGCGGCTTTGCAGTTCTGGCATTCGTCCTTGCGAAGCACCCGATGTGAACGAGAAACAAAATAAAATGAATGAATAGTAAGACCAAGACCGGGATTACTAGCATCATGATGAGCGATTGCGTCTCAGATTCGCACATATGCCTATCGTAGATTGTCGAATCATATTCAGATAACGAAGTAACGGGTGCCATTATATAGAGATGGGGAAGAAGTTTAATAATTGGAGTCGCTGATCTCCAGTGTGCAATTGATATCGAAGATGGAAAATTCCAAAGTTAAGAAGTTGAAGGAAACTACTATTTATAATCCGGTATGTAGGTTAAGATTATATTTGGTGCATATCTCGATTTTGTGAATGCGATGTTGAGCTTTAAAATTTAGGACGAAAACTTGGTGACTTTATATGATCTGTGCTGGTACAGTGATATTTTGGAAATATTAATAGGAGTATTTCGTCTGATTTTGGGAAAATTTGGAGCATTGGAACTCGAGCGCACAGGAGGCTCCGATATTCGCCATCATATCGTAGTACAGGCTTTCGTAATCGTAACATGACGGGATCGGTATGAGGGATACGTGCCACAAGCTCCACGAAAAGAACATTCTTCTCAATTTTTAGCCCAAAATATCCGACTTACGGGAACTCATGTATCAAGACGTTTTAAACTCTTCGTACTTGGCAGGTTTGCCATCGCTTGTTTACTGCTCTGGCAACAGCTTGCAACCGGACGGCTACGGTTAGGGAAGAGCTATTAATAGCGCCGGATGCCCTCATGAAGCCCATTGACCCCCCGCCCGACACTATGTTCTGAAAAACAGACAGAGAGTCTTTTTGCCATTTATGAGTCTGTGGTTGGAAGCGTGTGGTGGGCAGACAGTTGTTTGCTCTAGAACATCTCAGCCATTATAGAGCCGCTTGGACAAATACCAAAACAACGAGGTGCGCCAGGCGGACTCTAAGCCACTTGTGCACTTGATTCAAACGGCAAGTTATGCTGCGTATTGAGAATACAGGCAATCATTCAGATTTCTGGAATAAAAACGGATCCTAGATCTGCGAACGACCCGGATTTCCTGCTTCCGCGAACCGCAACTTGAGAAGCTGGTATTCAAACAATCGAAAGTATCCAAAATAGACTTGTCTGGGCGCGACAACAAATCGGCACTATATATATAAGCATATGGTAAGATAAACTTCTTTATGGGAATTTGAAGTGCTGAGTTGATTCTCTTCGAGTTTTGCTAAATATATATCAATATCCCACAAAATATCCATACCATATTCAAACTTCGTCCCTCAAACACCAACTCCGCAACTAATATCTCAACTCGATCCATCTGCGGATACCAATACTGTATTTAAAAAGGAAAGAGGCAAACGAAAATTTCAACAATGCTAATAGAAACAAGGTCGCAAAAGAGATGGGTTGGATAATATATACATGGAAGGGTAAATGAGATTGGATATCTGAAAAGCGTAAATGAAAAAAACCCGCGTGAAAAGCTGCTACCGATAGTCATGCATGATGGCGTCGTAAAATAAAAATAAATGCTAAACAATGACTTGCGAACCCCATGTCTAATGAAGTGAATGCTTATGATATCATATTCTTCGGTGTCGCGTTGATATCTGGGTCGCTATACGCGTGGACAATGGAGTCATTGTACCCATCATCGCTCGATACGTCAGAATCTAACCTCGAAACGTCCGAATCGAACCTTCCACCGCCGGTGGATACCCGTTCTATAGGGCTATCTGGGATTGGCATCTCATTGATGTCAATATCCCTCTTATACCCGGACATGCTGTCTATCTCGTGCAAAGGTATATCGCCCTGCAACTCCTGTCTCAATTTCGCGGCCGGCATCTCATAAGGCCCAATGAGCGCATGAGGTGGCAATTCCGCTCGTGAACTCGGTAAGCTTCTGCTCCCGTAGTCTATCGGGTTGAAGTGTCGATTGTAGATATCCTTTTCCCGAAGTTTGGCCTTCTTCCTGCGGCCAACGATGAAACGGATGACTATTAGCGGGACAACCACGCACGCAAGACACCCAATTGCGATCCCGGTGATTTTGGGACCTGTGAGCGAGCTGTTATCATCTGGATGTTTGTTGGTTTCTTCAGGGGGTAAATCTGACGGCCTGAATATGTTTGAACCGTAAGGATCGCAAGTAAATGGTTTCGACGTATCGGTGTTCATCTTCATGAGGTCTTTACAGCGATAAGTTAAACCTGCCGAAGATACTACATCGAAATCACCGGTAAGGTTGTAAAGCATTGGAAATTCGACGATAGTATATGCCCCTTTCATATCAATATCATCCGTGACCAACGTCAATTTTGGGAATCCGGTAAGCCTTCTCCAGATCTTGTTATTGTCGGCCGTAATTCCGCCAGTTATCTGTTCAAGCTCTGGAAATAGGACATCCTCGAGCCCGGAGTTGTTGGCAATAGCCAGGACACTAAGTGTTTTAGTACCGATTTGCTTTAGCACCGGCATCTCCAGTGTCTTCAGGGTTGTAGAATCGTATACCCCGAGGGCGCCTCCCATATTTGCAAGCTTTGGAAAATCGAGCGCGCTGACATCGTGAATGTTGGCAGTATTCAAATACTCCAGCTTGGGAAATGAAACGTTCGGCTTTGCGCCCACGCCATCAATGTCCAAATTGACGGTGATCATCTTCAAGTTCATTTTGATCTCTCCCAGGTTTGGGTTACCCCCAAAATAGACCTGCTGGATTTGATTGTAATCAATGTTCAACCCCTCGAGAGTCTCAAGTCCTGTATTCATGATGGTGACTCGTATCGCCGGGAAGGGGTTGTTAATTCTCGATGGAAAGTCCAGATTTCTTAGCCTAGGCATTCGGGTGAAATCTAGGCCGGCAGTACTATTGAGCTTCGGTAATTCAAGCCTTTGCAGGTTGGATCCACCCTCGATGCTGCCAGCGACCATGAAAAGTCCTCCAACAGTGGTGAGATTCTGAGCAGAGAATCTTTGGGTGTTGTTGGCGAGGTGTATCTGGAACATTCCTCGAATAGCTGTAACATTGTAAAGGTTGAGTTCGACACTGTTGATATTGTTAAGGTACACATCGCCGATTAACTCTGTACAGTTTGCTAGCTCTGCAAGCTCGTCGGGCGTGGTTGCGATAATCGAAGAACTCGCGCAAATCTCAGGTTCCTTCTTGTTCGCCGCTAATGTGTTGGTGATGTTGAGAACGAGGAGGGTGAAAAGCGAGAGCAGGATGCTCCTCCACGAGATTGATATCCTTGACATTTTGCCCTGCAAATGAATTTCAAGAAACCCAGCTACCACCCGAACAAAAATAAATAAAAGTCGATGCTCAAGATATCATAACTCGCAAAGAAGAAAAAGGCCTAGGAGCGACGAGCCTTCGGTTCTTGAGATGGTTCAGAGGAACTAAGAACTGACTGGGTGAGAAGAAATTCGGATTAATTGAACGACACCAGCCAAATGCCGGATACAGGGCATCGTTGACATTATAAATCCCTCCTCCTGTTTCCCCATGGCTCTTTTTTNTTTTAACGACGGTATTTATCCATGTGGATAGTTCGAACACCATATTATGGATAAATATCTCGGACTAAAAGCCCTCCAGCGAGAATGCAGGAGACCATGCAGGTCCTTGCATGGGAGAGGCGTTGGCCGCCTACGGACCCATGCTCCAGCCTGCGGGAACAGAGCGAACTTTGCGAATTGGTGTTCTGTGGGAGGAGGGCCGTGCTCACAAGCTCCTTTGTGCCAACGGGATCTTTTCGCGCGTGAGGAGTTCGCATATCGGCCTCTCGCTTTGAGCTAGGTGATATTATCGAAGAAAGAGAAAAACTTGTCAAGGCTTAAGCTGACGTCTAGCGAAGGAAGCTAGCTCCACTCCAGATTCGTAGACTTTAGATTCGAACATGATCTAGCAATGCATCTAGATCGGCTCAAGACTTTCCAAAGAAAAGAGTATTCAGCCTTCATTTTAGCCGCAACGGGCTTGATGAATTCGATGTATGTATGTACGTACATAATTGCGGATTAACTTGAAACCGAAGCAAACTGGCGATATCGATGTTGGGAGATGTATCCAAGTGCATCTTCAACGGTTCCCGACCAATGCAGCTTGCATAGTTAGCTCAGCCTCCCTCCATAGCTATCCTGCGAAAGAGCTCGAGGAGCTTCCCAGTCGTCCGTCTACAATACCTTTCAACCCTTGCAAAACTGCAAGATTTCTCGCTTGCTTGCGCTTGGTATTTCCACTAGGCTTTGCCAACTTCCTTTTCCATCTTCGCAGTTGCGAACGCAGAAAACCTTGAAAATCCATGGCAGTGGTTTATACAAGGGGGATGTACCGATATCGAGCTATTGAGATACCGGCCGCCGGAAATCCCCAAGAAGCCCTCAAGAGAAATTCAGGTTTGTAAATTTCCATCTGGGCTGTGCTGACAGAAAAGTGCTTCTGACAGGAAGGTAAGTGTGTCTTCGCTTGCCGACCATCGCTGTTTGCCAGCTGCGATACCAGTATACCCTTGCAAACCCGCCTCCAATGTTCACCACCCAAAATATGTCATGAGATCAAAATTTTGAACGCGAGTTGCTCCGGACGCAAAATATTTATCAATTAGATTCTCAAAATTAATTTAATCTACTTGATCACTACCCTCGCTATCCAAGGTAATCCTTTCGACGATCCAAATAGAAATATCCATTATCATCCTCAATTAACCCGGGATTTGTTTCTTTGGCGGGTCGCAGGCTGGGAGGTCTTCTCTTGCCGCAACCTACTTTTCGGCTAAATGGAACAACGTACCGGCAGCTCCCCTCGTACTCAACATGTCGCGAGCTAGGGAAATTCTCGCAGGACATGTCCGTCTAGAGCCCTTGTCCGCAAATGCAAGGTCTGGGGAAATAACGCAGTGCGCCATTCTGACCCAATGGGTGGATCTGCTTTTCTCCTGGTCTCGAATAATACGGAAGATTTTGAAGTTTCCGCCAAGAGAGATATTTTTCTGATCCCCTGACGAACCGAACCCTAGCTACTTGATAGATATGGATGTGCTGAGAAGACATTAATGTGCATACAAACATCTAGGTGTTCATAGATAGCTATAAGTACGTACACATACTTTAGGAACCAATGAAGCGGGGGATCCGCATCAAGGGATAAGGCCCCACACCTGTTGCGAACATACTGCTAAGCCTTTCTTGTGGGGACAGCTTGGAGCAAAGAAAGTGGAATGTTCGTATTTTGACACCCTTTAATATGCATATTTGCGGTTTTTCGTTCCTAGAAAAAGCACTGACCACATTTAGTGGATCCGAGTGGATCGAGTTAGATTCTGGAGTAAGAATTTGTATGTGAAATAGACATAAATCTTTGGCGTCGCGTTGCATTCGAAATTAGAGACTAAGAAATCTCGTATTTAGGGCCACAAGATCTGCAATCGAAGCCTATCCGCTTTGTTCTCTTTATTTGCTTTATCGTGATACATGAAAATTGCCTGACTGAGGGAACTTCCCGTTCATCGGACCTACTTGTTAAAGTTTTTTTTTAAATCTCGTGCGATATTATTATGTACAATGTAATATTATAATGGATATACTATAATGGATTTACAGCGAATAGTCTTACACCTCCCAACGTTATGGACAGCGTCCCCACTTTCTACTCCGCGATTTCCCTCTGTTCCGTCTCTGCCTTCTGCTTCTTTTCCTCCCCACTTTCAGTCTCCGTCAGCTCGCCCCGTCTCCTTGCCTCCATATCCTCCAAAACTGCTGGATCTTTCCCCCTATGCAAAGCTGCGGTCAAACGAGTCTTGTCCTCTCGGACCTTTTTCCTCAGCGCAATCTGTGCCTTTTTGTTTTCTTTTTTGACTTGCTTTTTCTGCTTCTTGGTCAACGGCTTCATCAATTCCGCCTTTTCCCTTCTTCTTGCTGTTGCTCTAGCTTTTTTGCCCTGTCCTGGGGGGGTTTGTGCCGCTTTCTTTTCGATTAGTGCTGTCACTTCGTCATCAGTTCGCGAAGACTGATACTTGCCATCAAAGCCTGATTGTTTTGTTGTTTCCTCCGTATCTTCAGTGAAATTCAGATCATCTTCCAGTTCACTATCAAGCTCGTCGTCTAGTTCATCATCCATTTCATCATCATCCAGCTCATCATCATCTAGTTCATCATCGTCCAGTTCATCATTCCCGTCTCCATCTGCCTCATCATCTCCCAGTAATCTCCTATTAGCACCAAGGTTATCCTTAGATACTGAATTGCCTCCGAAAGTAGCATCATTTGGAAGGGCTACCTCATTTTCGAAATAAATCTCGTTTTCGTCTTCATCCTCACCACCACCCTCCAGCCAGTCTTCGTTTTCCTCATCTTCTCCATCCGTACCCTCCTCCCCTAGCCAGTTATCATTGCCAACATCTTCCTCCTCATCCTCGTCTTCTTCCTCCTGGACGGTCCCAGTAGCAGTATTGCCGATGATCTGTGTCGTCCCCTCGTATCTCGGTACCTTATATTTCCCGTCATCCATTCTAAACATGACATTTTCTTTTAAGCCCTCAGTTTTCCTCTTCTCTTCCCTCCTAAGAGATCTTTTATCCTTCGCTGGCTCTGGTAGTTTCCCTTTCACCGAAGGATTCACAAAAGCATGTGTCAAGATCGATGCCGCCACACCAACATTTAATGAATCAATTACCTCGTCAACATCGTCTCCCTTCCGTATAGTGACGTAACAGTTCATCAACTTTTGTATACTTGCCCGTAATCCATCCGCTTCGTTCCCCATCACCAGCGCAACAGGATGAAAGGACAGCGGATCGCCTAAACTTTCCATATCAAACCACTTTGTAGACTTCTTAGACTTCGAATCTTTCAACTCGGCCTGCGAGGGAGCAGGCATGGCACCGAAAAATCTCCACTGGTACTGCTGTGACTTTTCGATGAATGACTTGAGATCGGTTGTATGATAGAGGTTCATGCATTCTAATGCTCCAGCTGAAGCTCGCGAGGTCAAAGCGGTCGCTGGAGTGGAGTTCTTCGAGCAGATGACTACGGCATCGACGCCCAAGAAGTAAGCGGATCGTAGAATAGCACCGAAATTACCACCGTCGAGCTTTACATAGGTTGGAAGTTTCATATTAGTTTCGGCCCCGAATGCATCGAATTTCTTTGGAATTGGTAGGTTAGACGTACCAATTCATCTAGGACTAATACAAACGGATGGCGATCTTTCCGTGTCTGCTCCACTTGCACGTACTGCGTGGAATTTTTGATAGGAGCGTTGAAATTGCCACTTCCCGTCCTACCCAGATATTGGATCTCAGGCACATCAAGTGGCTCTGCTTCCAGTGCGAACCCCTATTCACCAGAGAAGAGATCATATCAGTATCAATATGGCCAACGTGCTCTTGAACGATAGCAGGAGAACGCAAGCGTGGTGTAAGCTTACATTATGAGGTCTTCCCTTGCTCATAGCATCTAGTAGCGAAACATCCATAGACATTTCGACTGGAATCCCTAATGATTCCGCCATCTTTGTCAATCTTCCCTCCCTTTCGAGACTGCCCGCGGATCTCATTAACCCTGTATATACATGCAGCTTGTATATCTTCCTCCGCTTCTGTTTCAGCGCTAATCGGCAGATATTATACCCGTAGAGATATTCCGATGTACTTGACATGAGCGGTAGCTCCTTCGGCATTTTTCTCATATATGTAACAGGCTGCCCGAATGGAAACTGTTCTCGATCTAAGAAACCGCCATCTTGGCTGCTTGTAGCGCGGAGTTGATCGTCTGAGAAACTTTTGAATCCTGTGAGATGGTCATCTTCGCCGCGCCACGGCTCCAACTCGCCATCTAGAGGAGAATAGTTATTATGCGAGAGTTTAAACTTCCAGTCTTCTCCAGGATCTTTGGCAACATATGCTCTGACCCTCGGAGCGGATCTGAATGTAGTTTGGCCTCTCTGATCCTCGCGGACTGTCGATTGTCGGTCCGCTATTGTTGAAGCTGGTGAGCGACTCATAAACGACCTCTCCGCTGGTGCCGATTCCCTATCTTGATCAGGATTTTCTCTGAACAGAGCTGAGGGGTCTAACCCCCTCGATTCCGGCCCAGAGTTGGCCGGTCTCTCATTTCTCATTTGCGACCGCCCCAGTTCAAACCAATCCTTCACTCCCGTTTTCTTCGCCAAACTCCTTTCATTTTCATACCGTCGCCGTTTTTCCAGATCTCTTTGCCTATTTCGTTCTAAGATTCGTCATCAGAGAAATGATATATAGCGATAGATTAATACATTTATAGCAAAAATCACAGGTATGATATTTCTCCAATCCAGCGTCCGTCGGGGAAGGGGTGGTTCTGGGACATACTACTGCCTCGCATGTTCCAGTCCATCTGATCCAATCGTACTGTCTCGCAGAATTGCCGTTGACAGGTATAACCAAGGGTTATCTGTGGTGATACATGGCGACTCGTTCGTATTCGAGACAGCCCGGCGCGGGCGATGCCTCTATACATCGATGGGTTGATTGGAAATCCGTCCGAATTCGGCCTTTGTGACAGCGTCTTCTTCGGGGCTAACGATAAGGTGTATTGACCTGGCTATGCGATTGAAGTACGTTGACGACTTATTTTCGAGGGCACAAGGGCGCCGAAAGTTTTGTAATGTAGCTGCGATGTGGGATGTCCGGATGTGCTCAATTCTCAAAGTGGGATTCGCGCCAGGCCAGCGCAAATTTTTGGGATGCCGCACAAGAGCTTTTTTTGGGTAACCGAACCGCTTGATTTGGTAAATTAGTGCGGCCTGAATAATCAAAACCACGAATGAAGCGGCAAGTAAGGCCAAAATCAGGCGGACAATTCATATTGGTTAAAGCTTTCTCAAAAGGAATTCGGGATTCAAATCAAATGTATTGGTATCGTCATTACGTTCCAGGATCTTAACACCAAGAAAATTTATTAATTCCGTTAGGAATATTGGCCATTCACCTAAGGAAAGCCGTTGAAAAGATATCATACAGAACCATTTTAAAGAAAGAAAAAAGGAAAAAAACGCCGGAACATTACTCTTTCTACAGTATCGACTCGTAGAGCAAGTGCAAGAAGGGAAAGATAAATAAAATCCAAAGCAAGGTAAACTCGACATGAGAACTAAAAGTAGGTGTTGGAGAGAGAAGCATCAATAAGCAGCGTTAACCCATAGAAGCAGGGATTCTAGTCATTAGTGGCGTCTAGCTGGATTTATCGTAAACATAGCTGATAGCACTTAAAGAAATAGGTCCTTTCTCTTGGACTTGGAGGACAAATCAGAGAAAAGGGTCAAAAGAAAGATATTACATGGTCAGTTGCTCTTTCGACAGTTCAGAAGGGGTTGTTGTCTATAGAAGCAAAGCACCGATAGCGAAGATAAAGCCCAAGGCGAAACCGCTGGCACCAAGCTGAGCAGCTCCTCCGGTTTTTGTGCCTGAGGTTCCGGTGCTACTTGGTGCTGCTGAGGTGCTAGATGCCGAAGTTTCGCTGGGGTTAGCGCCCATTCCAGTGACCGAGCCGCTCACAAGTGTGATATCACCACAGGCGAGACGAGTTTTGTTGCTGCTGTGAACAACGATGCTGCGAGAATTGCCTATGAATGCCTTCTCGGTAGCGACCAAAGAAAGGTACTTGTCCTGATATTATTGATTGTGTGAGCATGGTTTTTGCTTTCTGGTGTCATTCGACAGGAGAAAAACTTACGACATAGGAGGTACACCAGCTTCCAGTTCCAGTGGCGGTGTCCGGAATAGGTTCATGCTTGCCAGCGAGATCACCAACCTGACAAGTTTCTGGAGCACCAGCTTCGCAAGCAACGGTGTCATTACGAAGGTAGGGGTCTAGGTGGAGACCCGTAGCAGTGCAATTTTCGCCAGGGCCAACAACGAAGTCTGTATTGTTGTTAGAATGATGTAGAGATGTTGTAAGACTAGTTGATACAACTTACCATGGATGTGGTAGGGATAAGGACCTGGCTGAGAAGCATTGAGGCCCTCGAAACAGGCGGTGACAAGGACACCAGATCCTAAAAGAGTAGTCAGCTTTCAAATGTACTCACTGTGCTTCGTAAAAGCATACATTATTCAGGGAATAGAGGAAGCACATACCATCAGTGGCCCCGGTGAAGTTCAGGTAGGCGGACCCGACGTTAGGGCTGCTGAACTTGGCCTCATAGACAACATCAGTGGGGTTCCCTTCCGTGACAGGAGCGTTGCCGAGGGATCCAGTGATAGCAGAGACGGTGGAAGCACCGGCAATGACGGCGAGAACAGCTGTTGATTTTGTGAAATGCATTTTTTTTATCGGAGCTGAAATGGTCTATCGAAGCTAAAGAGCTGTAGTAACAGAGCGGATGTAAGTTTATGATGCGAAAATAGAAACACCAAAGTCGATCAAGTCGATAGCTTAATGTTCGGAGAATATTGAAGAGTGATATGAAGAAAGAAGAAATCGGGAAGGAGGCACCGAGGGGGTGGAGCGGATTAAATGGGAACCGTAGCGATGTATTAGCCGTGCTAGTGTGGGTAGCAAGCTTCTACGTAACGGAGAGGAGAAAGAGAGTTTATTCGGATCTCAAAAGACATTTAAAAAACGGTGACGCCTATGCTAAATATGAAACAAAGCTCAAAGGAGTGCTTTGATAGTACCTGTTGGTAGGCGAGCAGGGTAACGTCGGTCGTTGTTACAATCCTAGTCCTTAAGACACCGGTACGATCGAGACTGGGTACGATAGATAACACCGTCACAGTAGTTTTCTAGAAGCACGGGAGTCTGTGTGAGTCGGGTTTTTGGTTAGTTTGAGCCCTCTTTCCGGTTTAATGATATAACGTTTCAGCGATAGACACGGCGCTTGGCGGTGTGGGAGTGTTCGCGATGTGTGTTGCGTGGTGTTTTCGACCTGACCCCAAAAGCCTAACTTGAAACCAGAACCAACATCCGTCCGTTTGCAGATAAATTCTGAAGACCAAACTTTGAAAGGAAAAAAAAAAAAAAAAAAAAAACCTTGCTGGCCTGTCAAATGTCACCCACTTACTCTATTTATATAAGATTGAGTTCCTTTCGTTGGTTGGCTGGTGTACGTAGGTGGCGACCGTTTCAATTAGCTGCGCAGGAATGGCTATAACTGGTCGTTGCGAACAAATCTTGATATCAGGCAAGATCCAAAAGACGTCGGGATAATAATAAATGATAGTGCGGTTAGGTGTTAATGCAAACCAATCCTTCAACCCATGGTGCGGCCGATCGCCCTTCTTTATAATCCGCGACTGGACCTGGCTCTTCTGTGGCCCAGCCATGCATATACCTGTGAATTCTCATGCAAATAGCCTTCAAGTATGGAAAGGCGCATGGTTCCCATTCACATCCTTCGGTGAAAACAAGCCATTCTGCAATATCCGAATATCCGTTCAAATTTGCAAACCAGCAGGAGCCCGCCTGCAAATTACCAACTCGATTGACAACTGCAACCGACATTCCACACATCATTCCGTCGGATCTAGGAGGGCCAAAGATCTTAACAGGGCAAAAGAGCCAAGACTCGCCCCGGATGGCTACACGCCTTCCAAGATTTCGTCTGCTAGTCATACCTTTTTTTCCTGGGGATTTTGGCTGCAAAAAGTAAAAAAGTAACAAATAAAAAAAGTAGCAGGCATATTATTGTGTCCCACACTGCGTGGAGTTATTATTATTTTTCTTGTGTCCAAACACGGGATGCCAGCCTGCTCTAATTTTTGTTTCAATTGACTGCAACATTCTACAAGCCCTCCCGGTCGTCTCGCAACTGGATAGTACCCTCGTACTACCTACCGGCAGTAGCGGCAAGCCGTTGCGGCCAATTGACCACGTCGTCGATGCTATTCAGTGACGACACGACGTTTGCTCAAAAAACGGTCGTTTCTTATAAATCAACACTATAATTTAAAAAGTCTCGCATGGGCATGCCTGCATCTCTCATCGACCTGCTCAACACCTCGTCCCTCAACGTCACCCATCACATTTTGCCTTTCGCATTATCCTATCTCGTGGTGAACCGACGGTCAAGGTCACCGGATTCCCCTACCCCTACTTACTATCGTTCCGGCGAGTCTAACCCGGACAGCAGACACCGTTTCGAAACATTTTCCCTTGTTGGGATTTCCCGAGACGCCGTGGATCATACTGAACGCCATTTTATATTGAGCAACGAAATGTGGAAGAAGTTTTAATTGAGCGTGGCCATATGGCTACGGTGCCGTTTTTAATCGATAGAGTGTCCAGGCGAATGCTGGGGTGTGACACAAAAACAGGCAGTTCTACGCAACGGATTTCGTTGCCGGAGATGCCAAGCTTATTCGCTGGACTTTACCAGGCTGCTGGATATGCATGCATCTCAGACCTTCTAGCGAGGCGGTTTATGAGATCCTTAGGAGCGTCAAATATGTGCAAATCTTGAGATTAGGAAAGACGGCTCGGCTCATAGCCAAGCCTTCGATAGGGTCGATCTTATAAAAACAGGCAACTAAGATAGGATCGATATCGATATCGATTGAGCAGCTAATTGAACCTACTCACCAGATCCTTGACTTGGGGCCATGACAGTTGATAGGAACCATGCCTGCAGCATTTATTTTATTTTACTTTTATTTTCTATGAAGCAGCTCCTGAACACAGAATGTCCGTCGAAGCACTTGGCTAAAAAAGCAAGCGTCTACTTCCCATCTGTCGCAAGGTGCATCCGTCGTCCCCCCACATAGCTGCAAGGGTCTCTTCCACCGCATATCCAACCGTCTGTGTTGTTGCTCTTGAGCTCCCTGGCCTGCGCGATAAAGCGGATACTGAAACTATTTGGGACCTCCAAAAATGCATTCCAAATATCCGAAACGCATAGCGTTCATGCGAAAAAAGTGTTCAGAATTATATTTCAATAGTTCCTTTGAATAGACCTAACTACTGTCTCACGTAGCTGCGTAAGTTCTAACTTAGGGTGACGGGTTGCCCGCTACCAACGTCCCGACCGCATGCCCAACAGCGGCCACTTGCTTTGGCAACTTTTTTAGGTGTAATTTGGAGCATATTCTCCTTCCTCTATCGGAGCCACAAATCCTAGGTTGAGCAACGATTCGAGAAAGTTGGCCGGGACGATGATTCTGATAAGCACTGCCTCCCAGGCCTTCCAGCTACCTAATGGACTTGCTGCTTTCGGCTTACACGGTGAACACACCGGAAAGACCCTGTTCTGCGACATTTGCCAGCTTACGAAGAACAGTTTCCTTAATCAAGGGATTCGTCCAGAGAACCAAGATCCCAATGTCCAGCGGAATCTTGCAACAAGGTTTTCTGTTCGCGTTAGCGTAGCGATAGTGATGCGTTCGATACAACAAAGGGCAATAATTCCCCAACGGCAACACATGAGACCGCCACCGTTGCCTGCCGGACGGGTAGGTTCTTTTAGGAATGTATTTGGTGTATCGCCGTATTGTCTCTAATTCCATTGGCTTCATGGACAGTGGCTACTCCCTTAACACTTAATATTTTCTTTTGGACGACACCTACCACACCTTATTTGGCTTTAACAAGTTTATTTCTGAGCTAAATCTCATAATTATGCATGATTAATATTATAGCATTGATCCACTGTGAATACCTATCAACATCATCGATGCATCGCGCGATGTATGTTTTCGACGATAAAAACAAAAAAGTCTCACTCAGTTTAGCTTACTCTATATGTCAAGTCCTGTAGAGTCTTTTTAAGCGAATGCCTCAGCTGTATGTATAATACCAAGACTAAACTAAGTGGCGATTCTGCCGTCCCATGGCCATGCCCAATATACCTCTAGCAGAGACAACAAAAGAACTTGGCCTTGAAGACGGTTGGTTTTCGAAAACAAGCAATTCCAATACTAATTTCTGTTAATATCATATATTCTTTCTAGGTTATATTTGGAAACGAATAATCTAATTGATCCACTTGATGATATCGTAAGCTTAAGCGACGGTGCATGTATATATCTACTAACGGTATCTAGATCAAAGTACGCCAGGGGAGATCTTCAGCGCACGGATCGTGTTCATCAGATCTCCTACCTTCCGTAGTACCATATGAGACTTTGCATCCCTGTAATCTTACCAAAAAATAAAAGAATTGTAGATCTGCAAGGGCGTTAGATCTATAAAATTCTAGAATGGAAATGAAGATCAAATCAAAGATTCTCATGCCCAAGCCAAAGGACTCTTACACCCCCAGCAGTCCAGAACGAGAATAATAGCGGCACTGGTGATATACACTGCCCAGGATATGCAATAGTGACGCACCGAGGATTACAATTTCGCGCTTTCCCACGGAGAAAAATACCACATTCCAATACGGAACCGGCGGAACTTTTGTGCAACTCGTGTTATTGATCATAGAACGGCCTCGCTTCACAGAATAACAAATAACCATTTGAGCAAGCCACAAGATTAGAGGACCCAATCGACGAGTAGTATAAGCTCCAAATCCTAAATGCACGCGGCAACCTTTCGCTTACACCGCAGCCTCTTTTTCTCTTGGATTTCTCTAGTCTTTATTGGGAAATGGAGATAACACCGCCCAGCCGGTGACTTTTTGCCTGCTATCACTCTTACGAAAGAAACGAGCACGCGATGCCCTTGTTGGATTTATATGTATCATTTCCCCCATCTTTCAAGATGCTTTGATCTTGTGTTCGTTTTCAATTACTCTATTCGCCTACTTGGCAATAATGTTTTACTGATACGCGGCTTATAGAAACGTGGCAAACGTTTCTTTTGGTCGAAATAGCCAAAAATATGTAACTTGGCATGGATAGATAAGATCAATTACCTGTATTTCAACGAGTAGACAGAAATTTATTTTTCTCCCCTTTGCTTTTCGGTAGAGCGCTGCACCGCCCATACTTTCGGTATAGCCAAAATACTGCATATTCTGTAATGTACACCGGAGCAGAAAAATAACGGAGGCGGCATCGGTATATTTACCTTTTCGGACTAGCGTTTTCGCCCTGATTAGGGACGGTTTTGAGTCTGAGCTGCGGTTTCAAGGTCGATGTGTTACGGTATCACATAGTATTGTTTCCAGACAACACTAAACCTTGAACCGCACTTCCTGTGCGGCATCATCATACATCAGATGCGGCACTGTTTTGGCACCAATGTAGGTGATTCGATTTCCATGATTCAATTTATCATTGATCTATGATACTGTTTTCTACCCTTCTATGATCGATCAAGTGGAAATCTAAACAAATATACGATACAAAAGACAATCAGAACCATAATACACCGAAACCTCCCAAATAACCGCTTTACTGAGCACTACCAAAGTCGGACATATGCCTCCTACCTCCTACCTCCTACCTCCTACCTCCTACCTCCCCCTCCCACCCCTTCTAAAATACCCCACCCTCCTTCTTACCCCCCTTCTCCCCTTTACTATCTTTCTCAAAATATCCCAATCCCCAACACTCTCAAACGTACTCCCTAATCCTCCGATGAAATACAAAAAGACTAATGTCAAGGCCAAGGCCACACCCGCTGACGCCCAGAAATTGCGATAGTTGTATTCGCCGGATATACCCTCTACACTTTCCATTCCAAAATATGCCATAACGATAGATATCGGCAGGAATATAATTGTGATTTTTGCGAGAGCGACGGAAAGGAGAGAGAGTTTTTCTACAGCTTTGGTTTCTCGGAAATTGAGACGATTATATGTCTAAAAGAAATTTATACAGTAGTTAGCTTGATATCTCGGGAGAATTTACCTTGAGGGATACTAGTCTATTCAGATATACGTACCAAGGATATCAAACCATTAGCTTCCTTCTCACAATCTTCGATCTCACTGATTGCGAGCTGTGATATCCGGTGCTTCAATCTCTCGAAACGATTCATGGAAAGTATGCTAAAGCATTTATTGGAAACTTCTTTAAAGTACGCCTTGTTCTCCAGAATTCTGTCAAGGATGAGTTCGTAACTGTTATAAACTCGTTTCAGACTTGCCAAACGTCGAGAAATGTCGTGCAACTTGTCGATATGGTCTAGCATCGGATCTTCTCCCCTCTTCAAAACCAAACAGATATTAGTCCGTACTCATACATGGTCTCGGAAACGAGATAAAACTTACAATCTCACTCAACTCCTTACTATAAGGATGAGCCCTATCCACCGCTAAGCTCCAACTAGCGTACCAATCGTCGAATAGATAGTAAAACAGCAAATCTCTCGCCTGACCGAACGTCCTCCTAACCACCAATGCCCCCTGCTCCATCGCCACCTCCACATCATTTGATCCACTCTTCTTTTTCGCCAGTCCAGCTTTCGAAAGGCATCTGAAAACCACGCGGATATTCCTTCTAATGTGTGATATGGTATCTCTTACATCTCTGGGATTGGTAACCTCCTTCTTCATCTGTGGTATCGGCTCGTGAATCGAGATTACGGTTCCATCGTGTGTCATGATAAGCCAGATCCAAAGACGCAGCATGTGAGGGTTATAATGCACATCGTTATAAGTCTCCTCCGCTTCATTGCATTCAAACACGTCGTCGTATTCATCATCAGAATAGTCTTGGTTCAAACTCATCTCATCGTCCAGAGAATCGGTATCGCGACGCAAGTTACTATTCCGCCTCTCGTTCCGGACGGGACGTTTCGCTTTCTTGCCTTTTGGTTTGGAGGAAAACTGACGTCGGAGGGCTTCTCTGACGGTTTCGAAATCATCGTCGTCGTCTGGTGAGGGTGGTTTGCCTATGGTGCTGACACGTTTGTACAGAACGTTAAAGATGTTTTGCGGGGTGGCGGATTTGGTTGAAGTTTTTTCGGCTTGACTACCACCGCTACCGCCTGATGCATGCGAGTGCGCGTAGGGGAGGATGGTGGAGTTTGAGGGGCTTCCTTTCTTGTTGAACATTTTTTTGAGCCACCCGAGATTGTCGTCGCCAGCGGCTTGGGTCGTTATGCGGGCGGCTTCTTCGAGAACGGCGGCGTCGTGGAAGTCTTCTCGGGCCCGTTTGAGGATTTTGCGAGAGACAGTGCTGTGGAGCATATTGAAGCCGACGGCGAGGACTATTTCAGGTTAGTGAATGAAGGTATAGGAGAATCAAAGTGATTACTTGCATTGTGGGCCATATTCGACTGTAGACCAATGCCATACTTTTTGGGCAATTTCAAGATTTCCTCGACCAGGTGGTGACAACATGGTGGCTCGCAGTCTTGTTGATAACCCGTACTTTAATAGAATTTTCTAAAAAAACCCAAGAGTTAGAAAGTCAACATGTAAGATATAGAAATTGACCTGCTATTTAACCTTACATTGAGAAAGTCACCCTGTGCGTGAGCATCAAATATAGCTCTAAACCCTCGCCGTTAGCACGCATTACATACGAGGACGTTCTGATTGGGGGAAAAGATTACTCACATCCACCTCGTTCCAATCTCCTTCGGTCTCTTTGACTCCTCCCAACTCGCCAAAAGCTCCTCCGTCTTCTCGGTTGGCACATCATGCGAGACCCACGCGCTCTCTCTCCCGAAATCCACCACCATATTCTTCATCTCCCTTCCCGTCAACTTTTCTTCTGCAACCTCATACACGTCAGGCTTATCCAATGGCGCGAACTCCAAACCACATTCATTGTAGTAATCTTGTATCGTGGCTTCAAGATCCGCCTCAGCATCCGGTAACGCTGGTTCCCCGAAGGAAGGCGGCAGCACAGGTTTTAACCTAGCTGCCGCAGATATGGTTGCTAGTGCATTACCCCAGTTGGTAGGTCCGGCTACCAAGTTGGGATTACTGCTACTGCTGCTTCCTTTGAAATTATGCGAAAGCGCGTTGTCGCTGTTACTTCGTCGAATGTAATACGGTCCCGAGTGCGAGAATATCGAGGGTGGTGGTTGAGGCCCCACAGGTCTGCCTCTAGGAGAGCTTGGGGTCGGAGTCCCTCTAGAGTTACTTCTATTCCTACCGGCCGTGTTACGGGAAGTACTGCGGTTTCCGGAAGACTGGCGAGCTTCAAATGAGGTTCTTTGGGTCTGGGCATGAGCGTGAGTGACGGGAGAGACGCTACGATCTCGACTGAAGCCTTGACCCGGCGATCCTGCCGGACCAGAGGGCGATACGCTGCGACTTCGGGTCATCTCGTAGGTATGTTCCAATTGTGTTAATGATATCTCCTCTCAATCTGGTAATTTTATCGTGAACGCCGCAATTCCTGTGTTGCACCTTGTTGTAAATTTGCACGAAGCCGGATATCGATATCTGAAAATGGAAAAATCGGAATAAATTCCCCAGTTTCGTTTTGCCATTTTCTCTCTCCCCTTCTCGAGTTATATATGACTACTGCCTACTCATTTGGGAAACACAGAGAGCATATGCGTAGTTCATGTTATCCTTTGGTGTGCAGGTGAGGCTTGGGTTGGTCATGTTGTGCGCAGCTGCGAGGTTCCCGTGACGCAACACAAGAAACTGTGCAACACGTCGACGTCCAGTCGTCTACGCACCCACCCAAGTCATGCCCCTTCCCCAGAATCATACGCATGGCATAGCTAAGCTTTTCTCAACGGAGGATCGGGGTGTACCTTAGCGCATGGTCCGCGACTGGACTAGAACTCCTGTATTTAGCCCCGTTCCATGTCAAGAAAAGAAACCATATCTCTGTCGTGGCGATACTGTTACATCATCTCAAACCGATCCCTACGAAGCACCGTTCACACGCATCTTGCATACGCCCAGTCGCCGAAGAGCTCTCATCTAGCATCTCTAAGGGATGAGTTTCATATTCAGCTTCTAGTCGTCAACGAGAAAGTTCTCTTATCGCCTATACTTCGCAAAGATCCACTCCTTTCCCAGTTGAATGACCTCTCGTTGCTCCTCTTTCGCCTCGCACTCCTCACACGCCCCATCCACCCTCGTCCATGCCGGCACCCACCTAAAAATCCTCTTAATCTCCTTCACTTTACTTTCCGATGACACAGCATCCCTAACCATCTCCTTTACCGTCCCAACCACGTCCCTATAAATCTCACCAGCACTATCCCTCTTCCTCCCCACCCAACTACTCCTCTTCTCCCCCTTGACCTCCTTCTTCACAAACTCCCAAAATGTCTTCACCACGTCCTCCTCAGCTATTTTTTCTTTAGGATCTACCTCTTCAAAGTGATATTCGCCGGGAGCGTCACACATGCACAACCTGTGATTATTCGTGACTTTGCGAATTCCCCTACCATCAAACTCACTTTCCTTACCGAAGGGTATGCGGACGGAGGGCAGCCGGTGATGGCAACTTTTGTACCATATCCGATGAAAATGAGGTTGCGGACGCTTTTCCGGGATTGTTTGGTCTTTTTGGAGTCTACCTAGGGAACGGGCGGGCGGGAGATCGATGCTATTTTTGGGGGATGATGTGGCCATATTCTTCACCTCTAGTAGATTAATAGAATGTGTTTCTTAAGCTCTAGGATCCTGTCGATATATTATCTTTATAGGCCCGGTTTCATAGATCCGTAAGGATGTATCGCTCGAATACCTAGTCGGGCGTTGTGGATACTCGTAAAATATTATTCCCAGGTCTTTGGCCCCGTGACGCAGATTCACGGCAAGCTTGTATGTGCGTCATTTTGCACATCCTCTAGTAAATCTTTAGTACATATTCCTTAGGCACAGTGACAATGACAAGATCATTGCATAAAGCCAATAGTTTATCTTCCATGTAAAATATATTCTGTGGCTTGTAGCCGGTAGTTCGATGTGCCATCAGACATATCAGACAAAGAAGAAGTCTTATGTAACAGCTGCAGTCGAGCTTGTTTCAAGACGATAATCATGCTAAGCTAAAACATATCAGCATGATCTCGATATCGATTCCTTTTGATTCTGAAGCACCAAAATCCTTTATGTTAGATCTTCAGGAAATTCTCAACCAATTAAACCCAAAAACTTCAAATTATTCAATCAAGCTATTGTCATTTAATAGACTCAATGAAAGAAGAATCTGACTAAAAGTGATATCCAATTCCGTTGGATATATCACCTTCAACGGGATAGATCTTGCTACGTTTGTCCAATCTGCTTACTTGAATTCCTTCTGGGTGTTCGGATTCGAAGTATTCTTCAAAATATTATCCCAACCTTGGATGATTTTCGAGATGGGATAGACCTCAAACTCTCTTCTTAGGTGTTATTCCATGGAAATAGTACTAAGTAAATGCACCTCTGCTCACTAATTAGGTATGATGTCAACAGTAATATTTTCTTCAATAAAGAAGAGTACTGTTAAATTGGAGATATGACTAGCAATGCGTCGTCCTTCACTAGCTGATAAATGAAGAATTCGATTTGTCACTTATTGAACAAGAATTGGTCTGGTGGAAGTGAAGTGTAAAGAAGATTTTTTAATTTATTCCTCAAGTAGCATTCAAATCAACCACTCCCCGAGAACCATCCGTAAGAAACTCATCAACAATCGTGTCCACACACTCTCTCATAATTTCTAGTAATAAAGTCCATTCCCCATTTAATGAAAGTTTACCTTGATGTGGGAACCATCGAGGTCCTGCCCATCCAAATTCTCTATGGCGCTCTCGGCCTCCTGAGCGCTGGAATATGTGATCAACGCATACGGTGGAGCGTTCTTAGTGTCGAGGCTGAACGCTGTGATAGTTCCAAAAGATTCGAACGCTTGCCGAAGTCTGGCTTCTGTGATTGTGAAGGGGAGGTTTCCGACGTAGATTCTTGCCATCGCGTGTATTGACGCTACCGTTGGGCGGAAGCTATGGCCCTGGAGAAAAGAGACAGAAAAGAAAAGTATTGTTAGCGAGGCCGTACGCCTTCTACAGAGGTAAAAAGTTGTCAAGGATAGTCTATTATATTCTCACCTTTTTAATTTGTATTCAAAAGGTTTGTATGATGTTGGATATTATCTTGAAGCGTGTGTGATCACTTGAACTATCTCTTACTGGTGTGAGCTTAGGCAAGAACGAGTAGGAAAGAAGCAGGCTTAAATACTCGAAAGATCACCTTCAGCTTCTTATAGAGAAAGAAACGGGGTACCGAGAGTGGGTAATGACACCCCGGGTACATCTGGCAGAAGTAGCCCCGCACACCATACCTTGTCAAACAGGCGGGGCCGCTTTGATCCAAAAATGCCCAATCAGTGTTGCTCATAGTCGAGTGTAGTTTTGGCTATACCGATTTCGTCGGTGAGGACGTGCTTTATTCCGAAGGTTCGCGGAGTGTATACTCTTACCAACCCATGTCGTTTGCAAACCACGTTTGATTTGGTTGGCCAACATCTTGTTCCGCCCTATATAATAATGCATAGTCGACTCTAACGCATTAAAATAGGTATCCACCAGCTTTGCTTACATTTTGTCCGGATTTCAAAGGTCTAAGATACAAAGATTTCAAAAGGTTCGAAGGCCGACCTCTCTATAGTAAACGGCATTTCTGAGGTAACAGGTGGCTTTCAGTTCTTTCTTCTCTCCGTGTCTTCAGAAGCAATCACTAGTTCTCTTTTCACAAGACTTTAACTACTAGAAAAGGACTAAATTGCAACGCCAAAAGTTACAACACCGTAACTATATAGCGCTATAATCATTATTCGGGTTATGTATATTGTACTTACCCTTGCACCATCCCACTCAAGATGACGATCTCTCTAGCCGAGTGGTCCATCTCGCGCCCCATCCGCGCAGTATCCAATAAAACCCCAATATACTGCAGGATGCGGTCTGGCGAATTCATCCTTCCCCTTCGACTCCTATGTCAGCAACCCCGCCGAATTCCTCTCGATTTCAGCACTCTATTACTACTGCGTTTTGATGAAAGACAAAAGTGCAGCCTTGTCAATACCCTTGCAAGCGAGAAGGTCAAAAGATCAAAAAGAAGATTAGCGTATCGGTCGGCAAGGAGGATATAGATTCAAGGAACTGTGAGTTTGTTTCCTAAAGGTACGACGAATATAGCAATACTCTTTGAGACACCTCTTAGAGTTCTGTCCTAATCGTATATCCATTACCCAATAACCGTCATTTAAATTCCCTCCACTTCCTCTACTCATAAATTGTAACAATGCCGGCTGGTATCTTATTTTTAGGGATCTCCATCCACTCAGCCTCTTATTGAAGTGGATAGCACAAATCTAAGGATGTAGTCTCGTCTTGTCTCGTGGAAGGCTGGGAGCTAGACACGAGGAGGTCTCGTTGTTAATCTGTCGCTAGGTTGCGTTGCTTTTGTGTTATTTGACTACTCCGTAACGCAATTGGCCAACACAACAAGAATCTTCGAGACTTGGTAAGCAACCATGATTCGATTCTCATGTCTAATGTGGATGAGCGTACATAATATCAAGAGCTGAACTGAAAACTTGAAGGATGTATTTATTTGTGCTTAAACATACTGTATGAGATCTCTACTTCTAAGGGCTGATAGGGAGGTCACGAAATTTCTCAAATCCCACCGACCCAAGTTTCTTCCCACAAAATAGGTTGTTACCTGCGTTTCGTCATGAGACCTTATGCTTCAAAGCCTCCAAGAGCGCAGGATCGGAACTTCAAAAATTCTCCAAATGTCTCGCCGCATGCTAAAATATTAGAGGTTCTAGAAGAATTCTACTTCAGGTGTATCCTGTCAACAAATGTGGTATGCCGCTATGTCGCAACTATAACTCTTCACCGGGACACCCGCGCAAGATCTGACAACTGGAGAGAGATGTTTTGGGTCAGACCCTCTATAATATAAAGGCGAAGTGAGCCCCGAAGTGAAGAGAAGTCTTTATATCTTTTAAATGATTATTTAGAGTAGTTACACACAGCTTTTATTTTCAATTTCAGAGTCGACACGTAGAAACTTGACGTCTACTCGATCACTCAACTATAACTCCAATGAAGCTTACAACCGCTCTCCTTCTTGCCGGGCCGATACCCATTGGTTTCGCGGCTCCTCACCCTTCCTCATTTGGGAAAAGGGACTCTTTGAAAGTTCTCACGCAGACTGACGCTCACTGGGCTCTCCAACGAATATCAAGCACGAACAAGATCGCAGAAGCCTCGAAATCGAATAAGTTGGGGCAACTCAACTTCAAATACACATACGACGAATTATCCGGAAAGGACGTTGACGTCTACATCGTCGAAAGGGCCGTAAATCTCAACTTTGGAGAATTCGGTTCGCGAGGCAAAACGCTGTTCGACAATATTAGCCCGGGCGAAGCCAAGGATGCGTGGCACGGAACCATAGTTGCCGGAATTGTCGGCGGCACCAAGTACGGAGTTGCGAAAAATGTCAACATATGGGGTTTAGGTTGCGAAACTGGGAGTGGGATGAGGACAAGTCTGTGCCTTGAGCAGATTCTCAAGAATCATCAGAAACGCCAGAAGGAGATGGGGGAAAACTTCAGGGGATCAGTAATCAACATGTCTTTTGGGTCGTTTAGACCGCATCGCGATGATCGGGAGACGGGCAACCTTACGGCGCTGGTGGAAGCAGGGGTACACATTGTTGTTTCAGCGGGGAATGATCGCAAGGAAGGCTGTGGAAATGCACCGGGTCAACCAAAGGGTCATTGGCCTTCCGTTGCCAATCAAGACGCCAAAACTAGGAGTATCATCAACGTGGGTGCTCTCCGAGCTTCCGACGCTAGAGCGCCCTATTCGAACTGGGGATCCTGTGTTGATATCTGGGCACCTGGTTATGCTACAAGTATCAGTAAAGATGGGAGTATCGCCTTACAAGTACCAGGGACTTCTGTTGCGGCACCGCTGGTCGCGGGAGTGGTTGCCGTTGAGCTTGCTCGTAATCCGAGGTTCGCAAAGGATCCTACAGGAATGAAAAATTATTTGAAGGAAAGAGGCGTTGAGATCACGGACCCTGAAATCGGGAAGGGAGTTTTGGTAAATACGAGAATGAACGAGAATTCGAACACAACACTATTTCGCTGGTAGATATCATGTTGTTTATTTTCCAGAGGTTCGACCATCTCGCTCCGCCAGCTGGTTTGGTTTTCGAGACTGAGGCTCGACTTGGTCTTTACTGAATTTCTATTTTGCTTAATTATATATTTTGTTGGGATGACTTGAGCCAAGAATCCCACACCTCCACTACATGATCGATTTGCATCTCCATTTAGCAGGATTGACCTCTATTTTAAAGTTATATCGCACTTGAAATCTATACTCACAATTAGATGTAGATTCTCCTGTGGCACCCCTCCAGTGAAACCAGTGACCATTCACGACAAAGAAAATACATAAGCCTGGGAGCTCTAGGCCTCCGATGTTGCATGTTGCATTTTTGCGAACCGGCCAAGCAGCTGTGTTGC
Organism: Dactylellina parvicollis; assembly: GCA_036971385.1. NCBI lineage: Eukaryota > Fungi > Ascomycota > Orbiliomycetes > Orbiliales > Orbiliaceae > Dactylellina > Dactylellina parvicollis. The sequence continues at coordinate 789,598 of JAJTUD010000006.1, forward strand.
CAGTGATCCTTGCCTTCCAGAAATGTCCTATACATAGCATCCACGGACTTGTACTAGCCCAGTATTGTTTTTTTTGGATAACCAGGTTGTGAAACAAACCGGATCTGCATGACAGTGTTTATGTAACGTAGCAATGGAAGAGTTATTGGCAGTTGTTTAACCGCGTTCAGATGTTTGCATTTTTATAGTCTGCTTCTAACGTTACGTTATGGTAGATAACCTGACAGCTCGTCGGCTTATTTGCTGGCACGGGCTTGTCATACGTTATGATCGTCATTTATTTCTCCATACGGGATATTAAAGTCTAGTTTTATGTGGAAGTATTCGTGAGCCCTGGTTCTTGGACCGGGGTATCGAAGATCCGGGGTATACAGTGTGGTCTGATACGCTGAATACTCCGTTCTAGCTTCCTCAATTCGCGTAGTCTGACGTCTGTCAGTCTGGGCATTTGAACGTCCGACAAGAGCTCATACGAATATATATAACAGCAAATATTCTTTTTACATATCCTGCTACTCCTCAACGAGCTTTTTCCAAACTAGATTAATCACTAATAGCCACTGTCACTGCATATTTGCTTGTGCAACCATTCGTTTGAAATTGTTTTATCATAGACTATTCAATCAAGTCTGATAATATAAGATAATACCGTATAATTCTATACAAAGGTCGCAAAAAAGTACGCTCCGGCCAATCCCGCATCCTCCAAAATGGGTCTCATCAAAACCAGCGCATTCGTTTCCTTCCTCCTGGCCGCCTGCGCCACCGCGAATCCGGTCCCCACATCCCCTCCCATAAACGGCATCCCGCAAGTTCCGATGACCCTCAGCGTCACCTATGACAGCGTGGGTGGTCAAGGACCTCTGCTGGGGAAACAAATCAACGCATCGAACGGCACCCTCTGGATCGGGAAACCCACCACCGCGACCTGCCCCCTCAAAGACACATCCTCCTGCCCGCCCGGCGACACCACCGCCATCCGCGTCTGGCAGGCGACAACCGTATCCATGTCCGTCTCCGTCCCTGGAGGCCAGCAATTCTACGTCGGACCCAACGGTGCCGCTGCCTACACGGGAGCTCACTCGGCCTTCGTTCCGAAGGGAGCCGTCACGAAGGGGTTCAGGATAAATCGGGGCGTGCACGGTGGTATGCTGTTCGGAAACGATAAGGGATCTTGGGTGGCGTGTCCTGTCGATAAGAGCGGTAAGGGACCGTGGAAGATCTTTTCTTCTACCGCGAAGGATCAGGATGTCCCCACGGGAAACGCGCAGGATTGTTTGTTCGTGCTGGTTCTGTGCACGCCGTCCGAGGAAAAGGCGCACGCTTGGCAGTACATTTAGATTACGGCTTGGGCTGGGCTGGGCTGGAGGATTGGATGATTGTATTGTAAATACTATAAGTCTGAGATTAGTTAGATTAAATGAGAGTATGATGCAGTGAATCGACGAATACTGAAAGATTAAAGAAGACCTAAAGAGATTCTTAAATGTGATGCAAAATGTGAAATAAATCTTTATAGAGAAGGAAAGTATATAAGAAAAGGCCATATCCTTAAACCGCTGGTTCCGGAGCGAGTGAAAATCCAATAGCGGTACCGTTTCGAATAAAGCAAATAAAAAGAGAGGTTCGAAGAACAGGTTTGCAAAACAACAAAATTAAAAAGCCCAAGTATCCAGAAGAAATATTTATTTACAAAGAATCGAACTAAGAAAATGTAAAGAAAAACCGAGAAGACTTGATACCAAATCCCGAAAATGCCAAGTAGATGGGTTTAAACAATATCGTTAAATGCTTGTCCGTTTCAGAGGAAACCAGAACCATAAAGCGTCGACAAATGCTAGCAAATTGAACTTTTCCAGAGCCATTAGTCCGGGGCTAGGTTTAGTTGCGAGGAGAACGGCCGTGAACGGAGTGCCATAAGAGCGTGGAAGCGAGAAATTTAAAGGTTGAGCAAGGGAAAAGATATCAGGAAGACGAAGTAGTTTAATGAACTTCGCTTTGTTCTGGAGTGGTAGCTAGCGGACCTAAAATGATGAGATTGTCAGCCTTCAGTTTCGACGTCCCGTTCAGAGAATTCGAAATTATCACATACTCCACGAATTGCTGACTTTCTGCTCGACAGCCACCCTGCTCTCCATCGCTCTCTTCCACTCTCTCCACTCGCTGGCAATGTCGCTCAACACACCTCCCATAACGCTCGCGCTAGCCATCAACCCATGTCCCTCCCCTTGCAACACGTTAACCTCGCATCGGCGCATGGTTTGTCCCAACCATTTGACGTTTTCCACTGGTACCCTAGTATCCTTCGTACCATGGTGAATAACCACGGGACGGTTGATATCAACATATCGGAAACCAATCGGCCGCGAACGTTCCAAGCAGACCAAAAGGTCGACAGCAGGATTCGCATTGCGTGTCGCGAGAGCCCAGATTTGATGTGTTAATCTTTCGTCGTAGCTATGTTGTCTCTCCTTCTCAGCTGCGCTGGAAAGAGCTGCAGCGATGATGGCGTCCGTACTATTAATCGCATCCTGCTCCATTATCGAGGCGATGGTCGGTGATCTGGGTTCGAAGGAAGCTCGCGACCCGACGAAAGTCGAAGCAACACCGGTCGAAGTCATCGAGTACCGCTTGGTGCTATTTGCCGCATTTGCACCGCTTGATTGCGTGGCGAGAAGTTTACCCTTGTCGGAGCTTACTCTGTTTTTCTTCTTGTTCTGGGTTTTAGGTAGTGATGTTGTGAGAGACGCACTGGTCGCGGACATGAACGAAGAGTTGGCAGCTTTGAGGAAAGGTGTCGGCAATGCTCTTAGTATTCGTTGGGAAGCTGGGACGGCAGCTGGTGACGGTGACCCTTGGGATGTCGAGATAGCTTCCAGTTGAGATGGTGGAATCCAGGGAGCCAAAAGATGGATCTTGCCCCTAATGTGGCCTGGCATCCGAAGGGCTGTCGCTAGTGCATAGATTGCCCCGGCAGAATGCGCAAGTAATGAAAACTTTGTGATCTTCAACGATTGGCAAATGTACAAAATGTCATCTGCGTGGTCGAGACGTTAGATCAATATTCCCAAAGATAACGAATGGAAAAATGATACATACCTGGCCAACTTAAAACCGTCCTCTCAGACTCTGGGATGGCGTCACTTTCACCAACTCCAGGTCTGTCAGGCGTTATTAACCTTAGACCCAAGCTTAGAGCGAGCTCGTCGTAGAATGCTGTGACATATCTCGTCAAGCCCATTCCGACACAGATAAAAACCGCGTATCCATTAGGGTCTCCGACTTCGCTGAACGATATTGTCCGTCCAGAGTTGGGAAATCGAAGCTTCTGAGACAGTCTCGGGGAGCAAAGGTAAGCCTCAACCGCATCATCGATTGAGTCAGCATTAGACGCTCGGTCATCGAGGCCACTAAGAGGTTGAAGAGCGGGAGCTAATGTGGGAGGAGAAGATCGCCTCCGTAATCTACCGCTGTACGATCGTCGATGATTGGTGACCGGAGGATGGGAGCTGTTAGGCGGTAGAGATGTTTGTCGCCTCAACGAAGAATTACTGGTACTTGTGCTAGCTCGGGGTACATGTTTCGGTTGTGTGGGGCTTGTGGGCGTGGAAAGAGCCGTGGCGAACTGTATGCCGGCAGAGGAGACGGCGGTCGATGATGCAAGAGCGGAATGGCGTCGAGAATCTCTTTTCGATTTCAATTTTTCTGGGGAAAGGCTCTTCCCGTAACTCGACCTACGTTCTGGGACCGACAGCACGGCTGCGGCGATGGCTGGCGTGGCGGCGAGCGCTTCCATATTGTTTGTCGGAGTCTTGAGGGTCTGGAGCGGATAGGATTCCAAGTTCTTCTGGCGTATGTCTTCGGTGCTGCTCATTCGCAGGATTGCTTTTTGGGGTGGGGGAACCTTCTCGTCGCTGTTCCGTCGGGAATACGACTGTATATAATTTGGGACATCGGTGGTCAAGCTCGCTCGTTTGCCCATAAAGCTTTCCTTCGAAGACTTGTTGGATGAGCCACTAGTACTGTAGCGTTTGCTAGTCCTGACAACTGGGGGTGTCGCAGCGTCTTCGGGATGTAAAAGGTGATAGTCTCGAACTGGAGAATTGGAAGTGGTATAGGCAGCGCCGTCTTTGCCGGGGATTAAATCTGCATTTGGCCCTTCGAAGAAAAGGGTGTGTTGAGGCGATGGGGCAATCTTCGCTAGTGACTCCACGAGAGATGCCATGATCTCGGGGTCCGCTGAAAGCTGCGAGGTGTTCAACGGGGAAGGAGCAGACTTTCGGCGACTGCTCGAAGTCCGGGACGACTTGCTGTTACTGTTGCTGCCGCTGCCGCTGCTGTTGCCTCCACCTCCGCTCGTACGGGGGATATTGTGAGGGTGGAGAGTCTGGCGATACACCGACGCAGAGGTGGTAGTTATGGTAGCCATCGCGGCGGCTATCTTCCTGCCTGAGGAACTACACCCGGAGTCAGGAGTGCAGGTGATGCGATACGTGGACTATGCAAATTTGCCTAGTTTGCGCGGTTCTATTCAGCAAACCTACGCTATGGCACAGTGCATGGGGCTTGAGCGCTCTCGTCCAGGCGGTACTCGGTGATTGTGATGACGGTTGTCAAGGTCGATTCATGCAAGGTACTGCACAGTCAATCTCATGAGAATATCCGTGTTACGACGGAAGGTAGTGGGAGAAGCGTTCGGGAGGATATCCAAGGGAAGAAGAAGGTGTTTGTCTGCTAGGGTCGGAAGACCTGACATATGCAAGCGACAGGTTTTACGGCTGCGTGTGAAAAGGGAGAGAAAAAGGAGGACCTCTTCGATTCCTCGCGTGTTTGGAAAGCTGCAACTAGCGATGCAGGAGATGGTTAGATGTCAACAGCAAGAATGAATAGATGAGGAAGCAAACTCTTCGTACTTTGAAAGGAGTGGAAAAGAGAACTAAAAAGGCTTCCAAGCCGCAGCCGTGGAATGGGTATTTTATTTCTCGTTAGTGTTTCCGTTCCCCGGGAATATATTATTAGAAGAAGATCTCGACTGCAATTCCCAAGCTATCACCTCGTGTGATATGAGGACAGCGAAAAAAGAAAAGGAGGCGCGGTCTTTCGTCGGCACGGCGTCTTCTCTGAAACGGTACAGAGAAAAAAGGTCGATGCGAAGATATAAATTAGCGAGGGGTCCTATCCAAATGCAGATTCCTCTGCGACGGCGTGGTTTCTCCCCGAGGGCTGAAAGCGGGAGAGAACTACAGGATCCCTGGCTTGGACTGCTGCCAGGCACAAATCTACTGCAGGCATTGCAGACAGACGATATCCTGACCGCGTTGACGCTTCCACGGCGACTTTTTTTCATCTCTTTTGTCTTTACGACCGACTCATGCGATGATGTCGCCGGTGTGGGAATGAACATATGTCGATGCCTTCGAAGGAAGCGACAAATCAGGGGAAACACATCAATTGTCGTCCGTCGTCGCTGCTGGACAATGAGAGGCAAACCTGGAAGCACCCAGGAATTCGGGTTCCCTCGATCTAGCCCCCCTGCGAGTGGGTTTAATCACTCAAAATCCTTGACTGCAAGGTCCAGGGGCGACCACCCCACTCGGTGCAAGAACAACTCGCGAATCAGCGGCAGAAGATAAAATTTGCTTGCCCTCATGGCTATGCTAGATCTTATCGTTATCTCCTCGAAGAACCAATGGGGTCTGGCCCGATAGATCCAGGTGATCCATGGCCAGCGCGTCAATCGATTCCTGGTAGAGAATAATGTGTTTTCTGCATCGTCCGTGTCCCTGACGCAGAAGACACGAACAAACACATGTCCCATCGGTGCTCGTCAGGCTGTTTCTGGTGGTCTGGATGTCCCGTGGTAGCAGGATGGCATTCTGCATGCTCGTTCGCTTGGACCCAGCTGATCCGCCTGGCTGTTCATTTACTTGTGTTCATCGTGGAAACATCGATGGAATCGAATTAATACAGGGCCCCACAACGCGGACGGCGCAGGCCAATGGGGAAGAGGATGGGGATGCTGGTCATAGTGCTTTAAATTGCACTCTGCTCCCTGATGGCCTTAACAGAGCGACTAATGTTAGCATGGCAGTTGAAGTTTTCGGATATGAATGACAGGTTCTTACTAAGATGACTTCAATCAATCGATATTAAAGGCTCTCTGGAAGCGGAGTGGTATTACGAGGGTGACGTTCGTCTCAAGAGTCGAAGAGAGCACCAGAGACTGATGGTGTGCGCGATGCCCTCCTGATCCCCTGCTACCAGGAGAGCTCAAATGGCAACCTCGTCGGCAACACAACACTGATATCCTCCCGATAACTCCAGCGACAGATGTCCGGACGTGTCTGTCGATGCGGACTTTACGGAACCGATCTCTGGAAACGGCAAGTTGTAAAAATGCAAGAATATACGTCAGCACTCATGAAAGGAAACCCCCATATTTCAAATACTCAGTGGCACCCATCATGCCAATCTCGCTTGAAAGCCGTTGCTGACACTGACACAATGCACTCAGCGTAGGGCTGGCTTTTCTTGCGTAGTGATGGATGCAATCCGATTATGCGGATTAGGACGCCATCAGCCATGTTGCAGAAGCCTCACAGAACATGTATGGGGGGTTTTTTTAAGCGTTTATAGAAACGGTCGAGACTCGAACTCGGTTACATGCACGTCGGCAAAGGCATCTGGGCCTTTATTTTTTTCGATAGCCAACGAGCAAATGCTAAAGTCCGTCACAAGCCGCCCGCTAACTATCATGAATTCATGAAGCTAAAGCCATTCGGGGAGGCGCAGCACAGCTGCAGTCAAAGTAAAATAAACGAATCTTCTGCTTCTTACTTGCAGCAGCAGCAGCAGAACATCTCCGGCTTCTTCGCTTCGAATAATAATAGACCCTGTGATATCATGATGCATCTTTTTTTTCTTTGCAGATATTTTTTGCATGGCCCAAAATACAATTTGGGGAGGTGGTGATGCCCCCGGAAAGCTTGAATAGCGTGAACAACCAGGCCCATCCATGCCCGTTCGAACAACGTCTGCCCATGATGATGACGAAACGACTGGACCAAGGCTCTGAACCGGTCTTCCGAGGCGGTTGCTGAAGAGAAGCAGGCACTATCTTGAGACTTTTCAAGCTTGAAAAAGGGCCGATATGAACCCATATCATCTTCCCTTCCGCCGTTTCCCACGGAGCCTGTCCCAGATTGCAATCCCCAACTTCCTCCTTCAGGCTTTCATTCGCTCTGGCGGGCAAGAGCGATCGACCAATCCCGACCCAGCTGAAGAGTTCTGTGTATCCACCGCGTAATTCGGTGTCTTTGCCAGCGCCACCGCCGTCCGCTCTTCCCGAATAATCACGAAACAAAATCTTAGCAGAACGAAGGATAAATATTAGAACCAGAAATGATAGTCCGGCCGCTAAGCATTTAGTTTCGATCCTTCAACCTTTTGTCTCTCTCGATCTCCACTTTTTCTCTCTTCTCTCTCGTGTACCCGTCCGGACCGTCGTCGTCGCCCTCCTCCTCGTCGGCCAACGCGAAGCTGCCGGCTGAAACAATCGTCGGGCAACACACAAATATCACCCAAAAACAACACAGCTCGGTCTCCGGGGCTCAGCTCAGTCGACGTCGACGCCTGCTCGGACAGCTCTCGATACCGGCGCCAGGTACCAGAGACGCTCGCCATGAAGACCACCGTAGTGATATTTGCCGCGCTGACTGCCGTGGCCGCTGCCTCCGATATCCTCACCAGAAGCGCCCCGGGCGATCGTGTCGTCGCGCTCGATTTTCAAAAGGAAAAATGCCACGGTTCGAGGAGCCATTCCGGGCGACGGAAGATAAGACGGAGAACAGTAGTTGCAACGCTGAACAATGAGGTTCGTAAAACTATTTCGTATCAATCATTTTGCTACCATCGAAATGAGTGCTCATGCTAGTCAATTGGTACACAGTATCTCTTGTACTATGTCAATGTCAAGGTTGGCACCCCGCCCCAGCAAATGCGGCTGCAGATAGACACTGGTAGCAGCGACGTATGGGCCCCTGCCGCCAACTCAAAGTACTGTCGTGGAGAAAGTGACCCATGCAAAGAGGGCGCCTGTAAGTTCACGCGGTTCAATTCTGCATTATCAAATATACAATACTGACGAACAGCTCTTCCTAGATAACCCGTCGTCATCCCAAACTCGCCAGCTGGTAACAAGAGATGGATTCAGCATTTCGTACGTCGATGGCACCCATGCGAAGGGTGACTACGTTTCCGACGTCTTCACCATCGGAAACGTCACAATCGACGATCAGCAGTTGGGCATTGGTTACGATACCGACATTAACGCTGGAATCCTCGGCATCGGGTTCTCCGCCAACTCTGTATCCTCAGACGAATATCCCGGTCTCGTCGAAAATCTCGTCGACCACAAGGTTATAAACTCCAGAGCATACAGCCTATATCTCAACGACCAGGAAGCCAACACCGGTTCTATCCTTTTCGGTGGTATCGACACCGAAAAGTATGAAGGAAACCTTACCGGCCTTCCGATCCAAAAGGAGGGCGATCCTGGTGCATACTCAGATTTTCTGGTCAGCCTGAATTCTCTTTCATTCGTCGGTCAAGACGGAAATCAGCAGAAGGTTCTTGATGAAAAGCTAGCTGTCGTACTCGACTCAGGTTCGTCGCTGACGTACCTCCCAAACTCAACCGTCTCCGCCATTGCAGAGAAGGTTGGCGGCGCCTGGAGTTCCCAGCTAGAATCATACATGGTACCATGCTCCCTAACCAATAACTATCACGACCATTTGCATTACCGCTTTGGCGGACCAAAGGGTCCACTAATCCGAATCCCAATGGAAGAACTCACAAACTACATTATCGATATCAACGGTGACGTCTGGCTCAACGAGGAAGGTAACCCGGCTTGCATATTTGGCATTCAACCGCAACCTAAGGATTTCGGCGACAGCTATATCTTCGGGGACACCTTTCTCAGATCGGCTTACGTCGTCTATGACCTTGACGGTAAGAAAATTTGGATGGCGCAGACGATATTCAACTCGACAAAGAGCAACATCCTTGAGATAAGAAATAGTACTCTATCGAAGAGTGGAGTACCGAATGCGAGCGGCGTTGAGTCTGTTGACAGTGTGAAAATTACCGTAACGACAGTGCAGAAACCCAGGCCGACGGGGTTTTCGATCACCAGCTCGACTATCGGTGGGTCTTCATCGAGTGGCAGTGAGGCTACTAAAGCTGCGACCACCACAGCTTCTTCCAGGACCCCGGTTGCTGGGGAATCCACCCAAACAAGTTCACCGAACTCGGGCCTGCGGGTTCAAGCTGGCGGATCTTGGTGCCTCATGGCTGGAATACTCAGTTGTCTTTTCGGCACGATGATATGAAACAGTTGGAGTTTAGACATATTTTTCCTTGACACGCACATCCTTCCTTCTCAGGTGTTCTACTACGGCTGGATACATTCGTAATCCTTAATTATCACGAGCCTGTACGACTTTTCTTTTCGTCAAAAGCCATTCCTACGCCCTGGCTTGGAAAATCCCCTGCCAACCCACTTTTATTGTATAATATATCATTGCCCTTTTGCTGATCGCACATTACGTGCATATGCTCATCCATCAAGGCGTCGTCCTTTATCATGATTTTGAATTTGGGGGTTCTTTCTTTTTGATATTTCGTAGCGCAAGTTGGGATCGGCGCATCCACATGATCACATAGCGGGGTACAGTTTCCATTCTTTAAAATTTTAAATTTTTTTAAGTAATGGTTTAATGTCAATTTGTAGTATTGGCTAATTTTGCTTGTTTTCCTTTTGTACATGGCCCTTCGGCTTTCCATTCTCATATATCTCTCGAATGGATGTATATGATACAACCTACCATATCCTTCGGAGTGTGATCTCTCAAGGGAGCTCAATAAACTTTTGATATCTAAGTAGATACTAGTTTTTAATAGGCTATTGTACCGAAATTGTGAGATACGGTAATCTTGAACGGGAGGCTCATATTTTTCGTAATTTTGCTAATGCTGCCATCACTCCATCTTCCGTTGTCGATGGTCCGGCCTCAACAGCCTTTACAGAGGAAGAAGACGCTGCAACCACAGGTTTCGTTGATGGTGGTGGTGGTGGTGGTGGTGGTGGTGGTTTCTTTCTCTTCCTCTCCTCATCTTCTATCGCTCGCAATGCATCTTCTTCATCAAAGTCAATCATAACCACCTCCGCACCCCTTGGCTCCTCTACCACCGCTGGCGCAGTAATCCCCAACCGTCGATTAATCGCAATCCTATCCTCTTCATTCATAGCATCCAAGGGTACCGCCGTCCCTCCACTTCCACCACTACCGCCACCAGTTCTCGCCTCCTCCTCTTCCCTCCTCCTCTTCATAATCGCCCCGCCAGCCCTAAAATTCTCTCTAACGGCCGTACACCAGCGCCTGGTCTTCTTCTCCCCCCACCCGGGCACCAAACTAATCTGCTCCTCAGTCGCCTCCACCGCCGCCCTCATGCTCCCAAACATACTAATCAACGCCATCGCATCCGTCTTGTTCACCCCCTTCACGGACGTCACAAAATCCTCCACCCGACTCATATAATCCTCCTTCTGCCTTTCCTTGATCATATCCGCCGGCGTCTTCTCCATAACCTTGTACAGCTCGACATACCTCCCGGCTTCAGCAGGACTCCAGGCCAGAATTACGGTGAAACCGTGAATCAAGCTGGCTTTCGTCAACTCCTTCAGCGCGTCCGGGTGCTGGTCCGTATCGACGAGGGTGAGGAGCACGCGGAGCGTATACGCCCGGCCCAGGGCTTTCAGACGGGTGTAAATGTACTCCGGGTACAGACGGTGGTATTTTAGCGACAGGAAGAGGATGCAGGTGGTGGGCGAGACGAGGTAGTCCGGGATAATGTCGCCGTATTCCCAGGGGACGGATTTGATGTACGGGAGGAGGGGGTTGCCTTTCTGCGAGGGGGAAAAAGGGTGTCAGCGAGTTTTTGTGTACGGAGCTTCGAATAGGGTTTACGGAGAGATGGTGTGCGTATGCGTGATTCGTACCTGGCGGGTATTTACGATTATGGAGCTCGGGCCTGCCGGTTTTTGGATTTTGCGGGGGACGGGCTGGACGACTGGTGGCTTCGACGAGCTTGCGCTGGCCGCGGGCCTTGAAGATGATGAGCTTGCGGTTGTGGTGTGTGCCTTTTCGGCAGCTTCTGCTACCGCGGCGAAGGCTGTATCGTCAATGTCGCCATAGTCGTCCATTGCGGCGGGGTTCGGGACGGTCGGTGATGGTACTGGTGTTCCATTGATTGATTAGAATGGCTTGGTGGGGATGTCGTTGGGTGCGCGGTGGGGGGGAATGTCTGCGTCGTCAAAAGCGCAAGACACGTGACTAGGCTTTTTGACCACAGAGCTTCGACGTCACCTTTCGCACACTTTGCGAATCAAATCCGCCATGTCCGACTCCAGACATCATATTACGCAGATGAACTTTGTTTATTTATGTTTATTTAACTCTTCATTACATCAGCTACGCCGTTCGGTGCGGGGTGGTGTTTTTTCATCGAGTTACAGTATCTTTCTCATTGGTCTTTAATTTCCGTGAGCTTCCAGGATTGTAATACCGCAAAAGTCTTCGTGAAAAATAAAAAAAGTAAAAAAAAGTAAGTGGTGGTGGTAGTAGCAAAGCAAAAAGCGAAGACAGCCCAGGATAAAAGATGATCATACAATGAGTAATAGAAAAAATGAAAAGCAGCCCCCGTTTAAGCACTAAAATAGTATGTAACACTGAAAGAGATGTAAGGGTGGAAGAGAGGCTGCGAGGTATATAGCCCCCTGAAGGCGATGTCCCTCTATATTCCAGTTTCTTGTCCTTGTCCAAATTGTAAAAAAGGCCATCTTTTCACGGTATCCGGTCAGTTTCGTTAGCCGGTGTTCCAGCCTGCGAAACAAGTCGTGTACCAAGAGTGATTGGAGTTTCGGAATTCGAACCAAGATGTAGAGACTGATTCACAGAGTGCAACATCCTCAGAGGGTTTAAGGTACGGACGGGGAGAGAGATATATAATTTGGACGTTCAAAAGTTCGGGATATATTGAACTATGATGAGACGGGTTGATGCAAAGAGTTGACAGGAAAAAAAGTTATCGCTAGTTGGCATTTCGTCTCCAAGCAAATCTACCACTTCATGAGGTGAGGTCTGTCACCCTTGCTTAAGCTGAAGGTGGACTTCAGGTACGAAGTAAGCTGTGGAGTCTGCTTGATAACGGAGACCAAAGCCTTGTCGATTTCCGACTGGTCCGTGGTTCGGTTCTCTGGGAGGGTCTTTTTCTGTTCGTTTTGAGAGTACGTCAGTTTCCATCGTTTAATAGCCCCTCCAATTTCAAATTTAGGTCTTCTCATCGCCAATGAGAGGGGTACTGTGGTTCCAAGTTTCTTACCTCGCTGGCAGCCTTAGCAGCGTCAAAGAATTCCTCCTCTCCACTCTTCTTTGCGGATTCCTCCTTGGCAAAGTACTTGTCGTCGTACTTGGACAAATCGAATTCTGGGAGTTCGATCTTCGTGCTAGTGGCGATGACATAACGAGCGTTTACACGACGGAGTGGGACACCGTTAAGCTTGAATGGGCCGGTGACGAGGAGGACACCGGCGTCAAGTGGCTTAAGGTAGACAACTCGCTTGCCTCTGAAACGGCCAGCGAGAATTATGAGGACGGTTCCGGGAACGAGAGACGATCTGAGCTTGGTAGGATGTTGGGTTTTGCGGTGCTGCAGAAATTTGAAAAGTTCAACATGTTAGCCTTCTCCAGGTCACATATTCGCTATATGCACGGATCGTCATTGTGGTCTGTCTCCTCCGTGTGTTCTGACTGTCGTCGTCTGCGCCATATCCGTCAATCTCTAGCTATCGTCGGCCATCGTGTTTCCAATGCCATCGCCTATGGCGACTTGCCAGCCGTCCTATTTCGGACATCCACCATTCCAATGACGATCAATGCACACTTGTTCACCGGTGAAGAAAGAACCCACCTTCTTTGGCTGCGTAGCATCCGTTGTAGGATACCACTTGGAAGCCTTGTTGGCAGGAATTTCCCGGGAACCCGAGCCGTAGGTCTTTGTCGACATTTCGAAGGAGGTATTATATTAATGAGATGGTCGTAAAAGGTGCAAGACAGTGAAGGGCACTCGGGTCGATGGGGAGGTGATGTCGGTCGGGACAAGATGGTATGCTCTTGGGCTTTCGGTTTCGTGGTGTTGCTTGTCGTCGTCTGGAGGCGATAATTGGTGGTGCGGTCCTTGCCTGTGCGCTACGCTGGAACGGTCTCTTCGCGAGAGAAAGCTGGATGAGGGCTTAGGGCTAGAAATTTTCACACACAAACGCCGGCTCTGATTGGCTGGGCGCAGAACACACAACACATTTTGCACAGCCACATTCTGCAAATGCTCTCCAGCCACAGTGGCCGGTGTCTTCTCGATACAACTTCATATATTGCATTGCATTGATCATACATGTCAGTGACAGAAACTGTGCCCTATACATCTCTAGTAGTTTCCCCGCTGAAGTTGTTCGACCATCCCCCGATATTGTCTAGCCCACCACTCTGCCGCATTGCGTTTCCGCCCCTCCTGTGCCGTCTCCGCTCCCACAATGCGTCTAGGTCTCATACCCTCCTGTATCACCTCCTCTTCTTCGAGTTCTCCCTGGTTCAACAGCTCAGGTCGATCCTCGATCTCTTCGGGTACTTGCCATTCATTTCTGCTTAATCCTTCAAATGGTTGATCATACGCACCCTGCTGAAGCAATTTAGTTTGTGTCTCGAAACGCTGGCGTTCAAGCTCGCCCTGGATGAGTTCCTTGTTGAGTTTCCACAGTCGTTCGTATTGTTGCTGGCTGCCCGTTTCTGCCGTTCCAAGACCTCGCCAGATACCGCGTCTGAAATCTGTTGGGTCTGTGAGGGAGGTTCGTGACAATGTTAGTGGTAAAAATTTACAAATTTATGAATGTTTTCTATCAAAAGTCCTTGCTTTGAAAGACTTGCGGCTGTATATTGCTTACACTCACCTTGAACATCGCCATCTGGATCGAAGAAACTGTTGCTTCTTGGTAACCACTGTGGGCCTTCTCGTTCTTCGTTATACGGCTCTACCAACATAGTCTGCTGTTGAAGATTCGCCTCTTGCTGCGGGATGGTATTCAACTCAGGAATGACCTGCATAGGAGAGCCTCGATTTTGAACAGCCGGCTGTTCTTCCACCATAGTTGGAGTACCAGTTCTAACATTCGGTCGTCCCGGAGACTCCCTGGACCCAGTCCTGAAACTCAAGGTTCCTCCTGGCTGTTGCAAGTTGCTCTGAGGCTCCGATATATCAGCTGCTGCGAACGAACCCTGGGGTCTCTGACTGTTTTGATTAAAATTCAATGTTAACCCTCCTTGCTGGATTTGAGGAACTTCTTGAGGGACTGGCCCAAAAGATGGTGCTCTAGAAAGGCCGGAGAGAGCTTCGGGGGATGTTTGCCCGAAACTTGGAAGCCTGGGAATTCGGACTTCAGAATTAAGGCGAGAGTCTGGTCCAAAAACCTCTGTTATGGAGAGTTTCTGAGCGGTTGATTGCGGCAGAACCTCCTCTTCGGCGATCTCTTCTTCCATGTCGCCTTCTAGGACAGGTGTTTTTTCATATCTTATCTCTCCAAATTCTGGGGACGCGGTGCCCTCGTACTCGTTCAAGAAACTCAGTTCCTCATCTTCAGAGGATTTGTGAACGACCTCTCCGAGATCTTCCTCAAAATTAGAATTGACCTGCGACCTTGTTTCCGGAACAGAAGTGCTCGTAAACCCTTCCTGTGGAATTAGTATAGCTGGTTCATCGAAATTTGTTGCCTGGAGCCTTGCGACTTCAAGAGCCTGAACTAGTGTATTCTGCTCAGGTGAATCCAAAAGCGACGGTCCGGCTCTTGCGTTCAAATCTGTCACCACGCGAAAAACGACCTCCTCGCAGCCTATTACGTCTGATCTTTTGCCAAGCCTGTAACCCTGAAGGTATACTTCGAGAAAGGAAGGCTTAGTCTCCGTCACAAGCCTTCCGTCGGCTGCACGGGACGCCATAGTCTGAAAACAGACTGAGTTTGGTCAGTAAGTTACTTCTGAATGAGAATGAAAAATTGTTCAAGTATCAAATGCTACCAAGGGCCCAATGTATATTCATTCTGATTTCATGGGTTGGTTACCTTGAATATGCACCTTGCCTCCATCGACCACCACAAAGTCACCTTGCTGCAGCCCTTCATCACCCTTTCCAGTCACTTCTTGAACGGCAAAGTCACCAATATATCTGCTAATTCCAGCCAACCCGGATTCGACGGGTTTCTGTTCAACCACTTCTTCGTCGTTCGAAAAATCTCTGAGATTTGCAAATGTGGGATCATCCCCATTCGCCATTTTACCTTGCCTTCGGCCGGCCTCCCTCCCTGGCCTTTGAGTTATCGGCCGGTACACTCTCCATCTGTGATTATTTCAATTAATATCTGCTTTCTGAAATACATTGCCTTTCCCCAACACTTCGAGCCTCGGAGCTATGTGTACTCACTTAACAGTTTCGCCCTGGGCCCTCGGAACCCCCGATCCCATAGCCAAAAACTGCCAATAAGTTTTCCAGTTTCCATCAAAAAGGGATGCGAACTCTATCCTAGGTCTATACGCCACATCTCCCTGTGTCGTTTCATAGTAATACTTATTTTCCGTATCAATCTTTGAGGGATCTCCGCTGGCTTTGATTGTCCATAGACCCTGGGAATAATCTGCGTTGAACGAGCACGACGAGCTTGCCAGTTGCGCACCCTTCAATCTGGCAGTTTTTTCCTGGTAGTTGAACTGTATGCAGGAATTACGGTCGGTGAGGGTGATGGGTTTGCCTGTTTGGCGGGCGCTGACTGTGATATCGATTTAGCTCAGCCATAATGACCAGACTTAGTGAGGAAACATACGGAATTGATCAACATCCAAGTTGAAAGTTCCCGGAAGAGTGGTGGCTTTCAACCAAAAATAAGCATCTGCAGGACTGAAATGGGTTATAACATTGAGAGAAATCAGCAATAGACAGCTGGTAGAACTGCGTGTGCCTGTCATCCCGAGTCTGCTCTTTGGAGTCTTCCAGTCGATTGCCTTCTGGAGAAATATTTGGATTTCCACGAGAGAAACATGGCTATACCATTCAAAAACCTAGGCTACCAATTTCCCGCATGGTTGTGGGCTCGAAGGCGGCAATATCGATAATTTGCGGTGTTTCTGAGCAGTTAAATTTTTTGCATAGTAGGATCGAAAGGTCATTGTTGCATTATTTGCGTTGTCGACCGTTTCGAGCGTTTGAATTGTCTCTACAAGCTTCTGTGAAAGACTAGGGATGTAGCAAGAAGACTTATTAATTCAGTAACGGTTTTCTTTGAGAAATACCCCTTTACTTTTATGTATAGTTTAAAAAATCTAAAATAGTTATATAGTAACCCGAACTCCGTAACATTATGCGTATGATTCCATGATCAAAGGGTATATATTCTCAAGCAGCCTGCACCCATATTACCAGCCCTTCCGATCCCTATCCAAAATCCAAACTGCAAAATTTAACTTGGTTTGTTACCGAAAAGGTGTGTCCCGAAGCACTATCACCTGCTCGATCTCTGTCGTCTTTATAACGCCATCCGATGGCGGGGAAATAGTTAATGTCGGCAGCGGCCACCCTTCTCCTAATTCTTCATCCCGTCTGAATACCGTTTCTTCACTCCCGATCCTCGACTCAACCATGCTGTTGAGTGGGTATCCCTTGGAGTTACCTGCAGCTCCGCTTGCAAACTCCTCTGGTAGTTCCGATCTTCTTCTGCTTCCGACGGCATAAGTCGTCGACACCAGACGGGGGAAGAACACTGCCACGAGCGGCTTGAGGAAAGGAACGGATGCGCAAATGATACCAACATGCTATAGGATAAATATTAGTCTACCGATTGAAAAAGCAATTTGAAGGGAAAAATGTTGCTTACCGCTTCAACGGATGTATAAATATACAAGTCATATCCGTACCACGACACGTCGAATGTTAAGATTGTGTTACGAATACTGACAATTCGAAGGCATCCAGCCAAGCAGACAATTGAGCCCAAAGAAAACATTGCGATAAGCCCAACTTTTTGTTTCTTTGGTAGTCCGAGCGTTAGGACGGTTGGGATAGGTAGAACCAGGACGATAATATCGAGAAGGACACTGAGGATTCCGTGGAGCTTTGAAAGGGGGGTTGGGTTAGTCATTGATACTAACTTCAGAGATAGAATTTAAAGCCAACTTACCAACACCAGATCCGCTTCATTCGGTAAACACCCAACCCGTTTCTCGGTCAACTGGATCTCCTTCCAGAAATTCGAGACTGGGTGGCATTGAAAGATGATAAGTCCGGACATGCCGATGACCCAGGCAAATAAAAGCCCGAATGTAACCCATATCGCAATCCTGAACGATTTGGTCATGCAAAATCGTAGGTAGAAGATGAGGATCGAGCCCTTCGCTAAAGCGACAGAGTATGTGAATAGCAGCTGAGATGCGAATTGGTACTGTCGGATGACGACCCAGTCCTTTGACTATTCATTGGAAAAGATATATTGTCAGTCTTTGTTCCTGAGTCCCAAGGTCCTGTGCCTAACAATGGAGGATTGTGCTGCCTACCGGTATATCTATAATATGCCTCCCCCATCCAAACTCCTCAGACATCATATTGAATATGGACAAAGCATAAGCCGTCAACAGGGCGGGTATGATAACCCAGTCGTCGGTTCCCATGCTTCGCAAAATAGACGACCGTGTAAGAATCCGTAGTCCCGCTATCGTTCCGGATAGGACCATCAAGGTTATGATGACGGGCTTGAGATAATGCCCTTTAACGTCCGGATTAACATAGTTTGGAATGGGGAACGAGGATGGGCCCTGCAGTCCCGATTGTTCGGCCATCTTGTTGAACTTCCAGTTGTACGGATACCAAGTCGAGAAAATGGACCAGGGGAATATTCGAATTAGAGTGCTGTAGAAACGATATCGATGAGGCTAAAAGAGCGTGAGAGCCTCATAAGAGAGTCGATTCGACCACGCGATTCGAATTTCCAATCCGTATATCTGACCAGCAACAAATTCAATACGTTAGAAAAAAGGTGGAATTTCAATCTGGGGCCAAGGGGTTCCCGCGAGGATATAAGGTGCCGGTCCCGTATATGCCTATACGATAGCAGAAGTGCAAACTCCCACAATAGTAACTGGGCCCCCAAAAAAACCCGTCCCCGAAAATAGGGCCAGAATTTCGGGACAGCGGAATTCGAAACGGGATTTATCGAAAACAGGGATACCCTCTTTTCAAGCTTCTTAATTCAAGATTCGCCGTACGTGCTCGTTACGTGCTTTTTACGGTACCTCTTTGGGGGCTGGGTGTTCTAGCCTCACCTTCCTAATACAACACAGAGGCGTATAGCCACCCTTGCCGTCGAAGAGATGTTCGAGGGAGTCGGGTGGGGTTCCTTCTCGGGTTATAGCTTTAACACATGGAATCGGGGTAAGACATTTTGAATATGGCAGCGGAGAAATTGGGTTTTTTGGGTCAATTCCGCCCTCTACTTCAGCTCTTCCTTTTTTGCTCCTTCGGAGGGTGATTGATATCGTGATAAGCTGGGTTATGGCTAGTATGAAATGCAGGGAAAGGTGAAATTTGGGTATCTAACGATAAACCATATATCTAGTTGAATGCGCAGTGGTACCTATCCGCTTGAGATTACAGTCATCTCTGCTGGTTCCTGCACGATGGGATCGCATAAAATATTGCGGCGGCATAATAATCAGATTTTAGAGAGCAGCTTGCGACAATGCTGCAAAGACACATGCACCAACGCCTGGACATGTCAAACACCACATGGCAGACAGTAGCGAGAATGAGAAGGGGAAAAAAGGGTTTTTTTTCTTTTCTGTTCTTCGAATCTGTCAAACAGAAATTCTAGAAGGATAGAGAGGCGCTCGTGATTTGCCATGTGGGTTTCTGTAGCTCCTTGTCGGCAGGAGTGGACATTTGAGGACCTGAATCTGCGCGCCTGGATGGTATTGACAGGCTTTATTCCCAAGGCAGCACCAGAAAAAAAAAAAGTGGGTTCCACCTTCATGCATATATTACTTCTTTTCTTAGCGAAAATGTGTGCCAGAATGGCGCGTTTGGGGCAAGGGCAAAAGGCGGGATGTAAGACAGTGAGGTCTTAAGCTTCTATTTTTTTTGCTCTCTCCTTGAGCTAATCGCAAGGAACGGGTACCTGCTGTTGCAGCAGGGCTAACAATACAAAGCTTAGCTGAAGACTTGGCCGGAGTTCCATGAAATTTATGGAATTTGTGGCTCTTTCCGGGGACTTTTCTTGCTTCGTGTCGTAGTTTTGCTTTTATGTCGTTCCCTGTGTTTTCAACAAAGCAGTATTCTTACGTACCAGAAATCGTTCACCAGAATTCATGTGCGTCGGGTGGGTCCGTCGAAGCAATCTTCAAATCAAGGCACATTTGAGGTTCTGCAGAAATTTTGGGTGCTTTTCATAAGCTTACTTTTCATAATAACAACGACAAGCTTCTTCGCTTTCGGAAGCCGACCTCTTATCTAACGTTAACCATCGCTAGATAAATCGATAGTCCACGTTGCGACATGGGCCTCGTGGTATAAATTGATCAATCTTGTTGATTTCACTGCGTCGAGATATGCAAATAAGAGCATGAAGTAGAAGGTGGATCTCGTAGACGCCAGGAGCAGCCGCATGGTTAAATTACGGTAGGCAGGCACCGATACTGGACTGCTCAACTCTCCAGCTTGCCAAATCGGAGCTTACCGTTATAGAACAGGCCTCTAATTTCTCGGGGTGGTAGTCACTCGGGACCAGTTTGAAAGAGGAATCTGTGAAGGCTGGCTGTGACGTGAGTGGAATTAGGCCGCTGGACACAGCTCAGGTTCCACCGGTTGGGCGTTCCTGACTACGAACACCGGCAGCTATCACAAGATTGGTGGTGTTGAGCCGAGGAGGTTGCTCGAATCGAAGTGGATCCACGGTTTCCGAATTTCCCACGGGCGAGACATCCACGGAAAGGCTGGCGACGGAACACTCGAAGGTTCCCAACGGAACAGAAATCTAGATAATTGGAATCCCGATGGGACGTGTATCCCGCTCCTGTGTTCATTCTACGTATCTATTTTTTGATTACCGAGGTGAGATGCAAATGGTGATGTTTCCATTTCAACTAGGGCTGCGGTGGGTCCTCATGCGAGAAGGCAAATGCGCAAAACTCTAACTCGCAACACTTTCAAAACATCAAATATAGACGCGACCTCTAGTAAAATTTATCGACGGAGCTCTCGAAGATCTTAATCAACATCGAAGCATAGTAAAGCATTGATATACCCCTCCAGATCTCAGGAAACGAAACATTTTACGAGATTGAAAGCATTCGCATACCCTTAGATGCACTCTATGCTTAACTAAGCGATCTCAAGGCAAAAGTACGCGTTTTTTGTACGCTACATGAAACTCAGAACCGGGTTTTCATAATGTCAGCTCTGTCTTCAAAAATCCTAAGGTGGCTCCGCCAAGATCGCAGTTATAATAGCCTCCGTGCACATACAAGAATGAAACTGTACTTGATGTCTCCGCCTGCTGAGTTGCCTAGCCTGAAAGAGCAACCGAGATATTATTTGAAAGGCGAAGGATTCATCAAACATCGCTTGAATAAATTTTCTCCCTGCCGATATATGCATTAGATTGTGGCAGATTTTCTTTTTAAAAAAAAAAGCGGCTATCGGGTTGGAAGACTCCCGTTTCCGAAGAAAAGAAATTTATATTTCGAACCTCATGATTGGTTGTGGTGTTCATATACATATCGCAGACTTCTAGAAACATATGAAGACCGTTTCAACACTGTTCAAACCATCAAAAAGAGAAGTCAAGATTGGTTGTTGGGTCTTATTTCTGCTGGAATGAATAGAGTACTAGTTACGTGCGCTTTCTCGATAGAGTCATTGCTACAACAATGACTGGAACTACGCTCACAATCTCACCTAAACCCGCATATCCAGGAGGAATCCGTGCTTTAACGAACGCGCCTCCGGCTAGCAATATAGCAAAGGTATTGTAAAACGCAGACCAGACAAAATTGAAGATGATGCGCCGGGATGACCGTTTTGAAATATCCAACAGTACTTCCACACCATCAAGACCTCCTAGCAAGACAACATCTGCTATCGCTCTTGTAACATCCGATGTCGTTCCAATCTGCACTCCAATGTTAGCTTGAGCCACAGCGACAGCATCATTTGTTCCATCCCCACAGAAAAGAACCTTATGACCCGCAGCCATCAGTACTTTGACGTATTGTTGTTTTTCAGCGGGTGAGTGCCGTGATGCGACGTTTGAGAATGCAATGCCAACAGCTTCTGCAACGTCTTCTACTACCTTGGGTGCATCGCCACTGACAATGTGACATCGGATTTTGCGGCGTTGAAGGTTTGCGATAACCTGCCGGGCTTCATCTCGGATACTGGATTTTAACCCAAATACTGCGACGAGAGTGGAATCCAATGTGATGCAGAATAGTGTCATCCCCTTTTCTAATAAGGCAGAAATTTCCGGGGTAGCTTCTAAATTTACCCAATAAGGATTGCCAGCTTTCACTGTCAGCCCTCTCCAAGTACACTGGATACCGGATCCAGGAACTGATTCATAACTCTCAAGGCAGGTCAGATCGTTAAGGCTTTGTTGCAAATATACTGCGACTGCCATCGATACAGGGTGTTGGCTATCTTTGGTAACCGACCTGGCAAGCGAGACTATGTCTGAACCTTGAAATTGTTGGTCGAATAGCTGCTCGTGGACTACTGTGAGATCGCCTTTAGTGATGGTACCCGTCTTGTCGAAAACGACGTCCGTGATATTGTATGCTCTTTCGATAGCATCTGCTTGCTTGATAATAACCCCAGAGCGAGCGGCTGCGCCTCCCGCGATGACGAGAACCATCGGAACCGCGAGTCCCAAAGCACAAGGACAAGATACTGCCAAAACTGCGATAGCATACGTGATTGCTACACCAATAGCACCGCCTCCGTTTTCACCTCTGACCTTCAGCGCTACCGCTATCCAGATGCTGAAAACGACGAGAGCGATAGCGATGACGACCGGTATAAAATAGCTGGCTACTTTATCAGCCAAGTCTTGGATACGCGGTTTCGCTGCGAGCGCGTTTTCCACCAGCTTCGCGATATCCGTGATACTGTTTTTACCAGGGAGACGAGTCATACGGATTGTGAGAGGACTGGGGCCATTGATTGTCCCCGCAATGACTTCATCCCCGATGGATTTTGCGACGGGGACGCTCTCGCCTGTGATCATGGATTCATCGACAGAGCTGTTTCCATTCGTAACGACACCATCAGTCACGATGCGGCTATGAGCGGGTGCCACAAAGTAATCGCCCATCTCAAGTAAACGACAGTCAATCTCAATCGTGTTAGCTGAGGTGACGACCAATATGGCTTTCTCCGCTTGAAGTGAGCGTAATGAAACAGCGGATATAGCCTTAACCTTAGCAATGGCCGCGACGAGTCTACCGAGGAGGACGAGAGTGATCAAAAGGGAGCTAGTCTCAAAAAATTCGCCTGTTTCAAGATTATAACCCGCATGCGTTAACGAGAAGGCCACCACCGAGTAGCCGTATGCAGCGGTGATACTGATTACCACTAGCATGTCCATTTCGAGAATTCTGCTGTAGATGAGAGATTTCAGAGCACCAACGTAAAATTCAGGAACAGCAAGGGCTTGTACAAGGGTAGCAAGCACAAGAGAGATAATGGACCGCTTTGAGTGTGGAACTGGGTTATCAGACCAGTTCAAGGCGAGGATTGGGATAGTCAAGGCTGCAGCTATCGCAGTGCTCCAGGACATTTTGATCAATCTTCGTCTCCCATCAACTAGTACAGCGTCGTTCCCAGGTGGAGCTAGACTTGCCCCTTTGATTGATGATAAAAGCGTTCTGGCGCCAATGACAGATGGGTCGTAGCTGATTCGATATGTGGATTTGTCAATCTTTTCGATGGATTCAACAATGCCCCGGAGTTGTTCACAAGCGCTCTTAGCAGTTGAGGGGTCAAGACGTAACTCTAGAGTTTGGTTGTCGCTCACGACTTGTGAGAATTTGAATCCCGTTTCCTTTTCGATTTGCGGCAGAATTTTCTGTAGGCTAGAAACCCCTGTGTCGAGATCAAATTCTGCGACTCCGGTTACAAAAGTAACATTGACGGCCGAAATACCATCTATGTTATCAAGAACGTTTGATGCTTTTCGACTGCAGCCCGTGCATGTCATGCCTACGACTCTAAGAGTAACATGATGACGAGCTGCCGATAACTCAACATCTATTCCCTTGTCGTGTGACGTAGATGTCTTTTGGGAGCTTATACGAGTGATTTCGGTGGTGGTATCGCCTTGGGTGGGTCCTTGACCACAGCATGATTTAGCGCAACTTGTGGCGGCAGGGCGGCGACGAGAGGGCTGCTGGATAGACGCGAGTGCAGTGGAAACTCCACTGGTCGGCTTGTCGGGGCTCTGGTTCTTAGGAACTGGCTGTCCACAACAGCTGTCAAGACTCTCTAGAACACTGCTGCAAATACATAGCCCTTTCTCGAGATAACTGGAATATTCATTGAATGCTTGTTGGAGGTGGTCAGCACACGCCTCGACCACCGTCTTTGGCGCTGTTGCTTCGCCAGCGCAGTCTGATAACACCGGACTTTCGGACTTTGGACTAGTACAACAGTCGCTAATTTCTTTAGAACAACAGCCGTCCTGCTTCTTGACGCGAAGTTCCTTTTTCTCAGAACTGTCGTTTGCTTTTTTTGGAGCGCAGCAGGTGTCCTTGGGTTTGAAACCGCATGAGGTGATAGCATCCTTCGGTTCTTCACAGTAGCCTTTTGGCGGTTTGGCGGCACAGCTACCTTCTTTTGAGCAGCAATCACTCTTTTTCTCGGTGCTCTTGCAAAACTCTTCCTCATTTTTCTCCTTTTTCTCCGTGTCGTCACTGTTTTCTTCTCTTGCAAGCTTTGAAGTTTCTACTTTGTTGCTGCTTTGGTTGGCTAGCTGAATGCTCGCCGTAGTACTTGGGCAACAACCATCTCCACATCCCTTGGGGACGATTTTGACGGGTTCCTTTACGGAGCAACAGTTTTTCTTACAATCGGACTTCTCGTCTGTCTCAGTTGTGCTGGTACTGGCAATCGTTTTGACGGGTGGAGACACTGGGCTGTCAATCATGTTCGCGGGCTGGGCTTGCTTTACTTTACTAGAAAGACAAGTGGAACTACACTTCATTGCGGCAAGCTTTCGAATACACCCCTCTACAACCATTTTGATTATCTTCTTAGCTCAAATCAATGGGTCTGACAATAGACGGGAACATCCTTACCATCGCACGCGGTTCGGCCGCCACCGCAATCAACGCAGCAGCCAGTGTTGGATTTAGGCTCTGCGGGGTTGTCGGTATTCTGACCATTGTTTTGGCCACAGGCGTCCTGCTTCGAATCTGTCATTCTTTTTACGTAAATTGAAAGTTTTAAAGTTTTTGCAATTTGGGTCAAATTTCCGGTGATGAAGAAGAAGAGTTGCTAATCGTAAAACATGTGTGTCGCGTGTCACGATCGCACGATGTTGATATCTCAAGAGGCAGTTAAATAGGACTGCTATCTTGGCGCGCGATTGGCAAGTAGCAATCTAGACTGGGTTCTAGAAAAGGCAAGAAGCAAATTCAACTTGAGCCTTTTCTTTTTCAGAACGTTGTAAATCAATATTTGGTAACTTGGTTCTATGTTGAATGTGATATGGACTAAAAATTCAAGAAGGTTCTAAAGCGAGGGAAGTCTGATTGAAGGCACTGTCTACCATATACATTATGGAGAGGCTTCGAATAGAAAAAGAAAATCTTTAGACAAAGAATGTGATAAGATCAATCGTGCGACGAAGGGTTCCCAAATTATACTCGATTACACCTGCTCAAACGAGAAGCCATTAAAGTATCCCGCCATGCGAACATATCTTAGGGGAAATACGCGAATTGTACTTAAATTTCTGATCTCTGCAGGCAATTCAGCGCAATGTACGATATAAACGAGGAGTAACAAATTGATCTACTTTTGTAATACATATTTTGCTTTATCTTTCATTACAGAGCTTCACCAAACCAAGCCGCATCAGCAGCGTACCAAATGCATTAATGAACAGAATCTGCAGGACGCCACACAAGCTCCATAAAATGCAACTACTCACCGTTCATTGAGTGTAACGCTGACTCATATACACATGCCCCGAAAATCTCATATATATCTCCACGGAATGCCACCAAGATGGTAAGGTATACCCTGCACAATCCATAAACCCCACACAAAGACCTTCGCATTTCCCTTTTATCATATGTTCAGATTAAACCACCCTCTCCGCCAAAGAAATCTTGTCCAGACTCTCAGTTACTCCCGCACCTCCCCTCCGTCCTTCTAGCCTCTCCTTCTCATAAGTCGCCCAAACCGATTCCCAGTTCTCCCTAACCCTCCCCGGCAACCCTTCCCATAGACCCCCAACGCCCGGCTCCCCCATCCGCTTCCTCTCTTCCCATATTCCCCTGATTATCTTGCCCAGTAATAGCATCCCTCCACCATCCCTTTCCCCGGTCTTCAACGCCCGTCCGATATACGGCATCAAAACCTCTCCAAGAACATCCTGATCAACCTCCACGCCTTCTCCCCACTCCACCAACGGTGAACAAATCGTCTCAGGATCCGCCCCTTCACTCTGCCTTAACGCCTCGCTCCCCGCAATCTTGCCCGAATGCCCCGCAGGAATATAATCCCCACCGAACCACGGCCCCCAAAGCCCCTGCTCGTGTAGCGCCATCGTTCTCAACAGCTGCAAATCACCTAGGTAATACGCGCCTCGTCTGACCATACAGAAGATAGCCATCCACAACGCGTTGGTCCCATCCACGTCATCATCAGGTAACCACGCCGCTCCTTTAGCGTATTCTTCAGCCGCGATCCGTAAATCCCGCATGTTACCCGTCGACGGGCCCTTTTTGCCGGTGCGGGAATCAAGTTGTACTCTGTTCCAGTGTAGTCCTAATTGCATGTACGCCATGCCGCGGAACACGTGTCCCATGGCGCGAGGGTATCCCCAATGCGGGGTGTAGAGGTCCCAGTATCTATCCATGCTATCGGGGCCGGACGGTCGGTCGAGCTCAGGGAGAGGAGCGGCCTCGCAGGATGCTACCAGGTAGTCGCCAATGTTTTTTATTTCTTCAATGGTGGTTAGGGTGGGCGGCTCGGTGTGGTTGTAGAGTTTGATGAGAGATTCGGCGAGACGGATTTTTAAGCCACGGAGGAATGTTGTCTGTTTTTATACGAAGGTTAGCTATGGGATCACTGTTGGTAGCATGAAGACGATGGGAGATGTCTACCTCTAGCGTTCGGCCACGGATGTGGCCTGGCACATTTGCGAATACGCGTCTGGCTTCTTCTGTTAGATCTACCGCGCGTCTGAAGTCTTCGACGGCAGGGGTTGAGCCGTTCGGTAGACGGGGTTCGAGGAAACCATCTTTGATTATGCCATTCATGAATGCGGCCCCTTTCGCAAGATGTTAGTGGAGCTATTGCTGCTTGGTTGGTAATTTGTGCGCACTCAGAGGAACTTACGAATACTAAGTTGCAATGCCGGCCGTATGATATCCCAGCCTGTGCCGTTGTCCAACCTATTCTTATACTCAAGTATAGTCTGCACGGGGTTCAAATGATCCCCTACCGCATTCCTCTGCTGCTGTTCTAGCATGTAACATAGCTGCAATTTTTCCAAATCCCCTTCGCCAAAGTATACCACTTTGAAATCCTCCATGGCGACAGATGTTAAATCTGCCAGCGTTTGTAATGGTCCTGAGATTCCGAACGCACCGGGTGGGGCGTTCGCTGCAGCTGGTAGTTCATGTTTTTGGAATTGGGAGAGCTGGCGGAGGGCGTCCGTATACTGGTGATCTGCAAGCCAGAGACGGCGTGCGGCAGAGCATAGGGGCGGCCAGGAGCCAGGTTGTTCGCCCTTTGACACCCTACGGTCAATTTCGCGAGAGATGAGTTTGGCCGGAGCGTCGTTTACTGAGAGGATCTTTCCCATGGTGGCGGTTTTCCAGCGGTTAGCATTTCGTTCAGTCAAAAAGATAACGAAAACAAAACAAAGAGCCTTGATAGACCACATGAAGATATTTCTTTGAGGAAGAAGTCCCGGAATAGAGAAAGATCTGCTACGTTGGAGCTACAATGCATGCGTAGATCTTCCACGTTTTCCCCTTTCCTCACTGGTAAGAAACGCGAGTATGAGCGAAAGAGGCAAAAGCTCACCGAATCGTCTCCTTGCCGTCGAATCTCGCTCCTTTCCTCAATTCTCCTCTCGACGGCAGCGATCATACGACCCAGGTCGGCTTTGACGGCGGGGTCGGTCTCGTTGTTTCTGCCTTCCCAGTAAGCGTCTATGGCTTCATCGAGCCGGTCGAGGACCTCGAGGACGTTGCCGCGGCGGCGATACGCTTTGGACCATTTCGGATCGTATTGGACGGCTCTGTCGGCATCGGCAAGGGCTTGTTCCAGCTGACCGAGTTGTAGGTAGGTTGCGGAGCGGTTGGAGTAGAGGGCTGAGGAGCGCGAGCTGAGATTGATGGCTTGGGTGTAGGCGGTCAGGGCGGCTTGAAAGTCCCTGTGTAAAGTAAATCACACCGTCGATTAGCCATCCATCCAGCCGTCCATCTAGTACACAAGCACGATGTATCGAGGGGGAGGGGAGGGAAGGCACACTGTTTGCCAAAGTGGACGTTGCCCTGAGACTTGAGCGCGTCACTGCGTGATTTGGCATCGGTGGACGGCTGCTGACCGGCAGCATTACCTCGAAAGCCCGCCTGAAACATGGTGATCCGAAGACGACGTCGGACTGGAGACTGAAGGTGAAGAGATAGCGTAGGGCTGACCTAATGTCTGGGGAGCGGAAGCGGGCCAGCCGATGAGGGACGTGGGGCTGTTGGTAATCAACAAAGAAAAGCACAGACCAGGTCTTCCCGCCTGCACGTCGCTCGAAGCGGTGCAGTTAAGTCCGAATCCGAGTACGATCCAATCCAGAAACGGATGCTGGAACGTCCGAAAAGTCGATTCGATCCGTTGTTGTTATAACGGGAGACATGTCAAGGTAACTGCCGTCGGGCGGCAGCTCGCACGTACATACTCTGTACGGCCACCGTTATGGCGCCCGTTATCGCATTGATCTCGGAGATATCGTCAGGCGCTCCGCCTTCCCAAAGCATCGGGTGTATGTCCGGGGAGCTGTGACATCAGGATTCCGTCTTGACTAACGGCTTCGGTTCGCCCGCATGCGATTACGGCATGTTTGCGCGATTGACCAGAGTGCGAACTCTCCTCGATGGCGATATATCGGGTCACGTGCATGCGAACAGAGGAGTAGCAGTGCTGCATTCGGGGGCATTGACATCTGCGATTAGACTTTTAAAGTAATTTTAATTGAAAGTTGAAGATTGAAGATTACAATATATAAAGAGGCCGTGAAGCCGTCGTCAACTGTCGTCTCAATATCCAACACACAACGCATTCCATATCGAAGTCGAGGCTCTATAAATTCGCTCCCCCACTGACAAACCGTACCTTGACACCACCCCCGTCGACATAACATCGTATTACCCCGCACTCCGCAATAATGAAAGAACTTCAAGTCACCAAGGATGAGTCTGGCAAGGTCGTCGGCAAGATCGTTGATGTCCCTAAGCCGTAAGGTCCACATTCTCTCGGCTCAACATAGACACTCACTGACACCGTTATCGTACATTATATTAGAACGGCTCAAGCCAGCCAGGTTCTCATCAAAGTCATCGTCACCGGCACCAATCCTAAGGATTGGAAGTATATCGGTGGTGAAAGGCCTCCTGTTAACTCTGGCGACGACATTGCCGGCATCGTCGACTCTGTTGGGCCTAATGTCATCGACTTCAAGCCCGGCGACCATGTCGCCGCCTTCCACGTCATGGCCGATCCTCACGGCTCTTTTGCTGAATATGCCATCGCTCCGGATCATACCACCTTTCTCATTCCAGAAAGTATTTCCTTCGAAGACGCAGCTACGATTCCATTGGTAGCCTTCACCTCTGCTATCGCGCTCTATCAGGAACTTCAATTGCCCCTCCCGTGGTCTCGTGGGACAGAGCCCAACAACCCGAAGGGCAAGAACCCAATTCCGTTCGTTGTCTACGGTGGTACGACCTCTGTCGGTCTCACCGCGCTGAAATTTGCCCGTCTGAGTGGGTTATATCCAATCATCACCATCGCTGGCGGTAGTAAGGGCATTATCGAGAAGGAAAACCTTGCAGATGTCATAATCGATTACAGAAACAATAATGATATCGCAGGCGATATCAAAAAGGCGCTTGGGGGGAAGCCATTATTTCATGCTTACGACGGGTTCACCGAGAACCCATCCGCCGAACCACTTGCTGAGAATCTAGACCCTAAGGGTAGGATTACGGGTATTCAGCGGTACAATGGCTCTTTGCCTAACGGTCACGCTCTCAAAATGACTTATGTAGGTTCGGTGCATAAGCATTACCCAGGATTTGTAGCCGAGGATGCAAAGGTGGATGGCGATTTTGGGTACATTTTTGGCAGATATTTGACCAAGCTGTTGGTTGAAGGGAGACTCAAGCCTCACCCGACCGAAGTTCTTAAAGGAGGATTGGGAGGTATCGTGGAGGGTTTGAATCGATTGAAGGAAGGAAAAGTTAGCGCCAGTAAGCTGGTTGCGAGAATTGCGGATACTGAGGGATTGTAAAGCTGCACCGGAAAGACGGATTGGCGCACCTTTTACGAATAGCAGTGGGAGTTTGCTATCAAGATGCCTCAGTCTTAGGTTTGGTAAGGATTGGATTTGAAAAGTGTGCAGGACAAGAGAGTTATTTGATAGACTATTCAATCGTCGCTTTTGGTTATCAGTCTTGAAGTTTCGTTGGGTATGAGGTAATCACTTTCTATCCTCACTTTTAGTGTTTTGGAAAACCATTATTATTTATACCTTATACATAAATCCTTACATGGCAAATTTACGCCAATCGTAAATCACCTAATTTCTGTGTAAAATCATGCGTAAATAAAGAACTGTTATTATACCTATTCCTTCCCTCCTCGCGTTCCTCTCCATCCCACATCTCCTACAGTATTCTCTCCGTCCTCTCAAATCTAATCCGCAGGCGGCAATTACGTATAATATCCAACCTTCCTTACGAAATCAGTTGGGCGGGCCCTATATCTTCACCTCAGAACTAGCCTTAAAACAGACTGCAGAGTCTATACCCCTCAATCTCGAGATCTCATTCACCATGGCATCAACGCACCTAATCCCAACCCCTATCATAAGCTCCATCAATGGCATCGAAACAGGCCACATCCAGTACTCATATCCGATCCCGCACATGATATACAGTGCTTCTTCTAAGGGCGATGCTACAGATATATTGGTGGAGAATGCCATTATTACTGGATTTCGGTATATTGATCCTCTCCTTGCAATGTTGAGAATACTACTTCTATTACATCACTTTGAAACCTATTCTTAATTTTGATCTATCTTCAAGTTCCGCTCCCCCTTTCAAAGTTTTTATCGAAGTAGATATTTGAGTCTTTACTAACTCTTGTCAATTTCCGTATTTGAAGAGCTGTAGATACCGGTAACCGAAATGAAGCTGCTACTGGGATCGGAATAGAACGAGGAATGATATCAACAAAACTTCCACGAGAGAGTATATTTGTAAGCTCGATTACACCTTTTCAGGTGTACATTCGATAAAAATAGCGGAACAAAGGACATAGAGAGCTAACTCTATGACCCCTTTGAATAACGACAGATCCAAACAAAATTCACCGCCCGGGAACCATTCCACAACATCCAGGAACAAGTCGCTAGATTCGTTTCACAATCCGTCAAGGATTTGACGGTGGCCAAACTCGCAACCATGAACCGGGGAAAGAAACGCAGCCATGGCAACACCTACATTGACTGCGTCCTCGTAACGGTGTCACAAAGAATGACGGTTGAACAGGTGGTGGCTGCTTATATCGCCTTGGCAGAATACGTACCGCACAAGATCAAGTATTTGGGACTCTCCGACGTGGAACATTACACATTGAGAAGTATATGTTGGCACGTGGAAGTGTACAATAGATTCAGGGGCAAAGGCTGTGTGGTGAGGCCGAGCGTGGTTATGAATCCGTTCCTGCCCGTAAATAGATGGGATGAGGATACCAGATTATTCTGCCAGGAGAAGAAGATTGTATATCAGGCGCGTGGAGTCATGAAGGAGAGATTTGGACCGGAAAATAATGACAAGCTGCGGAATATAGCATTTATGAGCAAGGTTAGCCGGAAAATCTTGGGGTTCCAGAGGAAAGAGCCGTCATTACAAGTTCTTTTGATAAGCTTGGGGATTGTGGTCCTAGACGAGACTACATTGCTTGGATATATGGGGAGGAATTTGAAGGACGTGGAATCAATGATGAGGATGCTAGAGGGGATGCGTGGGGTCTGGTTGGAGTTTACAAAAAGGTTTGAAGGGATTTTGGCGCAAACTGCAGAGACCTACCGATTGTGGATGGCGAAGAGTGATGCTATCCGAGCGAGCTATACTCAAACCAGGGCTGGGGCAGTCGGCAGTGCTGAGTATACAACTAACACAGCCACTATACAGTATCGTGGACCCAAGCATGAGAATGCAATATCTCTAACTTCTGCCTCCGGAAATATGGTGGAAGGTCATCAGAATTACGTGCCGAAACAGTGGCAAGGACCGCCGGACGATCATTTCCATGAGATCCCAAGATGCTCTTCTACGATGAATGAAACAACGAGAGATCCTGACCACGAGATGATGTCGGATGACCACTCACATACATTAGATGGGCAAGCCGACGGGAATTGGCCGACACAGGACGAGTATACTATGAGGTACTATCCGAGTATGGCTCATTATCCATTTTATTCTGGCCAGGACGAATACTACCATTCTATGTTCTTGAATCAAGATTATCCGGCCAGCCAGCATCATACGCCGCAGGACTATGGCCAGATCTATCCAGTTTATGATCAGAATCATACCGCACATATTCAATGTCATTCGACAGAAAACCTACCCAACGGGACGACGGCCCATTCCTATTGCACCCAGGAACAAGATCATATCAGCCGGAACCAGAGATGGACGAACCAATATAACACAACGCATGACGATGTTACACACAGTTCGGTGCAGGACTTAAGTGATACGGCAGAGCTTCAATTTAGAGAAGGAATCCAACATTATCACGATACGCCAGACGGAATCCACGGAGAAGATGTTACAGGTGCCGCGGAAGAAGTTCGAATTTTAAATGGGATTCGTATGATTAACAGTGACGGGATGATGGTTTTTGAATACCCGAAGGATGGGAGGGAACAGTTACGAAGAGACAGTGGTATCTATGACGAGCCTGAGACTAGGTATATCAGAGTTGCCGGGACTACTTTCTCCGACGAAGGAGAGGTATTTTCGCCGTGGTGGAGAGAATCCATTAGAGCGTTGAGCGAGCTAGACCTGGCGGATAAGGGAGAAAACGAAGAATATGAGAACCTGGAAGAGCTGGTGGAATGGTATAGGGAGATGAAGAATAAGGATTTGGGGGGTGAGAGAGGAGCATCTTCGGCTCTGAATGAGAGCACCCATGATTCTACTAAAGGCAATACTTTGATATCGACTGCTACCAGGAATGATGTTTTAGTGGAGAAAGGTACAATGCTGTTGCGAAAGATGAGTTGGAGCGAGGAAATGGAAGAAGACGCGATTAGCAATGGGGATGAGAGCAGCTCGAACGGAGCAAATAGTGGAGGCGAAGCTGAGATGGCATCGAAAGAGGGCCCGACCGTAAATAGGAGGGATATGAGCATGAGTAATTGGTCTCCTAACGCTATGAATGGGGACCATAAGACTAAAACCCGGAAAGGAATGGTGAATAAGGTGCTTCGAACTACTAACAGTGCTCATAAAGCCGCGAATGGGAGAGGTAACTGGGGAAAAGTTCAAAAAGCTAGTACTACGAACGGAGGCAGTACGGCAAACGGGCGGTATAAACCTACAAAAAAGAATGGTACAGCGGTCTCGAAGGGAATCCACAAACCAGCTGACAGAAATGACACCACATATGGAGCTCAGTTAACTAACCCGAATTTCAATGGCAATGGCATTGCAAATCG
This sequence comes from Dactylellina parvicollis, assembly GCA_036971385.1. Classification (NCBI taxonomy): domain Eukaryota; kingdom Fungi; phylum Ascomycota; class Orbiliomycetes; order Orbiliales; family Orbiliaceae; genus Dactylellina; species Dactylellina parvicollis. The sequence goes on from JAJTUD010000006.1 coordinate 822,989, forward strand.
CAATCATGGAGGTAATACGGATATCAATGGTACCGCAGATGGAAACTATAAGCCAACAAACGGAAAGGGTCCGGTAGACAGAACCCACAGAGATACCATGAATGGATCTGGTATGGCAAATAGCTATTGCAAAGCTAGAAACGGAAAGGGTACGGCGATTAACAATGGAGCCACCCATGGAAACGGCACTACGAATGAAGCTCAAAAAGTCACGAAGGGAAAACACGATACCTCGAACAGAGCCCAAAAAGCCACAAAAGGGAGTGGTACTGCGGGAAAGGCCCGGAGACTTTCAAACCGCGTGGGTACTGCTAAGGGAGTCCATAACGCCGCGAAAGTGAACCAGAATGGTATGACAAAGGAAATTTCAAAGATCGCGCACGAAAATGATATATCAAACGGAGTCCGCAGGGGTAGTCAGGAAACCCTTAACGGCACCCAGATGAATGACGACACCACTGGGAGCGGCAGCGATATGGCAACTAATTATACCCAGGATTCAAACGGAACTAGCGTTGTGGGTGATAGAGCTGGTACGAACTCGGATGAAAGTAACTCAGTAATCAATCCTGATACTGGGGTTAAGAAGACGAGAAATAGGAACCGACGTCGGGGGTTGAAAGGGAGTAAGAAGCCTGAAACGGTGTCACACGGCCAAATTATCCAGGGAGATAAACTCATCAGCGGCTTGGGTGAAGGGAGGCAGAATTCTCTGGACAGTGTTAGAGTTGCAACCGGGATCCCCGATACTTTGAAAGAAGGGATTGATTTTGATGGGGGTCGCGAAAATGATGATTTCGAAACTCGGGTAGCTTTACCTCTGGAAACGAAACTGAATTCTGACGAAAGGCAGCTCGAGAAACTTTTGAAAGAAGGGAGGAATAGCTTTTTAGGGAGGATCAGAGCGGCAGATGGGGTGAAAGAAATGTTGAAGAGCTATGCTGCTAGTGAGGTGGTGGGAGATGCAGCAGGGGATCAAAAACCTAATGAAGAGGAAGAGGGGGGTAAGAATGAAGAGAAGAATGAATCTAGAACAAAGGGTCGAAAGGAGGAAGGGAATAAGAAGAAGAACCAAGGGATTTGGAATCACCAAGGTTTGGATGGCAATTATTCGGAAAATGAGTCTGATCCGGAGGCGAGCGAGATTAGTAGGAATAAAGATGATGAATCCTCTAATGAGCATGGCGAAGAGACCAAATTATGGCTTGGAAATATCAATCATGAAGAAGAGAAGAGAAGAAATACATCTGCAGCAGAGACGAGTATTATCAATCTCGGGGTATTTCTGGAGTCAAGCAAAAACAATAGCGGTGAAAGTGAGGAGGGTTCTGATGGGAAAAGTGCAACCTCAGGAGGAGAGGAAAAGAGAGGCGATGGAGTTGGGAATAGTAGCTGTTTCGATGGAAATGACGAGTCTGATTCGGAATCAAGAGATTCTAGAACCAGCAGCGGCAATAACAATGACGGGAGTTTCAACAAGAGCGATGAAGAACCGGAACTATGGTTTGGGAATATCAGACATGAAGGTTCGCAGAGACAAAAGCCGTCCGGTGGATCGAGAGTTCTGTTCGGAGAGTGGCGTAAAGATGGGAAATAAGCTTGACCGAGTTGAATTGGATTAAAAAGTACTTATGCTCTAGAATTGGGATCATATGAGAATGGTTATTCGAGGCTAAGGGCTTGGAAGTATTGTAGATTAGTTGGTCTTAAACTCAGCTTTCTTGTATTGGTTAGGGAAACAAAGAGTTTGTAGAGAGCAAGTATTTTAGGTTCCCCGGTATCTTATCTTGTTGATCAAAAGCTAGACGTAAATCGGTCCACAATATCCATTATCTCGTACGTAGTAACCGTTATATGTGGTGTATACTGCCTATCTAAAGAGGGTTTTCCTATATAGATACATATTGAAGGTACTCAGATATACGGCTTTTCTTTCATTTCTATATTTCCTACTAAATTAATTCTTATACAAGCTACATCAAATAAACAACTAACTTTTAGAATAAAAGATACAAAAACTGCAAATATCAGAAAAGGAAAATAAAGGAAAAAATTGAACACGGCTTTGAAGCTTTGAAGCATTTACGATATGGAGATTGAGAATATAGACATTTAGACGACAGGCTTGACGTTCGCCAAAACACGCGCATGATTGGCTGGCATTGCAGTTTCGAGACACACATAACCTTCATGGAATCTAGAGAACAACCAGCCTGTATGGGAATCTAGAGAACAACCAGCCTGTATGGAATGAGTAAAAGAATTTCGTTGACGGGGAATAATTGGTCCACATTATTGCTAATTCTATACACGATGTTAAAGTATGTATTTTTTCTCTCTCTTCCTCTTTCACCATCAATCGAGCCGCATTTGATATTTATGAGGTCGTCTGGTGCAGTATCTTTTCGCTTTCTTCCGCAATGCAGCTGCGATATTAATGTGTTGCTGCTGTAGTGAGTAGGCTAGTGTGTCCGTGAAGAAACGTTCGAAACCATGTTCAACAAGCTCAATCGAAGATAAAGTGGGCCCGTCTTCCGGATATTGCATTATATCGATATTGATGTTGTACTTCCCTTAACCCGTAGTACCCGAAAGATTTGCGATCCTCTTTGCCCCGCGGGCGGGGTGGTCCAATTGATACCACTCGATGCCGCAGCTGGGACCGGTAGTAATTTGGCGAGAACTAAAAAAAAAACACCAGGTTGGGAACTTAACATCAGGGTATAGAGATTGTGGATTGGCGCTGAATCACGCTCGACGGATTAACACATATAAGCGGCAATTGGCAGCTATACTGCATATCATATATCAACTGTCACCTGGCCATAGACGCCCATTGCTAATATTGAAAATGTTAAAGATTTATAGTCCGCAATTTATAACCGACCCTTGCGAAACGCTCGTTTACGATTGATTGTGCATATTGGTGGCTTGAAGGCCCGATGTTAGCGAGGTAAGCAGCATGGAATCTTCGGCGTGTAAAAATAGCAAGTTATTCCGGAGAATACTTGCTGATGACATATCACGGGATATCTTGGGGTATGGGGAGAAAAAGCAGATTCCCATAGAAACAGTCTAACATATTTGTAAATTGAGGCGGTAGACGTCGAGCAAGGCCTCCCATTAGTTTCGAATTGATTGAATATTCGGAAGATGTCACCCGTATTATTACCTCGCTAGACATTTATAGTGGCTAATATAGCAGATAAAGAATGCATGGGTTGCAAAGGTATTTCTCGCAGCTTTGTGCCACGCAACAGATGCCTGGTTGATAGCACATTTTCTCGCACTATAATCGAAAAGTTTAGCGAGTCGGCTCTTAAACTATTGAATTCTGCCTGTACGACAAGGAAGCTCTGATCGATTGTAAATGCCCTAGCTTTAGGGTCAGCTGAATGAATCTGTAATATATTATCACACCGATAGTCCCGATGAAACTCATTTTTGATACAAAGAAAAAAGAATTTCCTCTTGTGTAGATAATTGATGCATCTCCCTATCCGTCCACCCGGAGAATCTCGCCCCCAAGAGGTCTAAAGGGTTTTAGATTCGCTCGGAATGATTTCGGAAAATGCCTATCGCCACGCCAGTTCGAAGTTCCCTTCTTAGCCTTTTGCTTTCTGGTTGGGTAAATTAGGCAGAATGTTTCCACGCCTGTGGATAAAACGATACACACTCCGAAAGAGGAATTGAGACATCTTTTCTGTTCGTTCGCCTGCCTTTTGTTTTTTGCTCTGTTGAAGACGCCGTGCCGTATTTTTCGTAGAGGCACAAGCGTATTTCTTTTGCCTCAACACAATGCCGAAGCGTAACGCAGACAGGCTTTCGAGTCTCTCCCTCGCCGCTGCCATTCGTTCGGTCAAGCTCGCCCGGATGGAAATTTGATATATTCGGCAAAATTCGTTCCGGCAGACCGCTAAATAATCCGGAAGAATTGTAAGCTCCGTGGGGACATTCTCCACCAAACACGTTGGCTCCGAGCTTGTGGGATATGAGGAGGCGACAAGGCAAGGTCTGCCGGAGTATATCATAGTATCACATTGGCGTCGGAGTTTGACCAACGTGTTAACAAGCATGTAGGTTTGTGGGCTGCAGCAGTATCGATATATCTGGAATCACCAATTGCAACTCTCAATATTTCTACAGGGGGTGTAAGCCCTTCGTTGAACTTGAGTTTCGGCATTGTATCGGCTACTGAATATGGCATTTTTCTTGGAGCTGGTGTATTAGATATTGATCGGACGACCTCCATGTGGCTAGGAACGAGTGCTTCGTCTCGAGAATGCGCACGGGATTAATCGTCGCTAAACGATGTTAGCCGTCAAGGCCCTTGTGCATGTCAAACTGGATCGTATTTTTGCAAGCCTCAAAAAGGTGGGGGAGTTCAGGCTAAATTGGCTAATTGCGGGCGTCCACCCAACCTGCGCCGTTGCATCACTGCCGCCTCCAATTGGCAATCGAGTTCTTTCGTGACGCTCCGGACTCCCCACTTGTGTCTTGTCAAAGTTTTCTCTGCAAGCTCGCAGAACACTGGCGGGGCAATTGGCCCAAGAAATATCTTGTCTTTCTAGACCGGCGTCGATGCTCATTTCATGTAAGCGTCTCGGCCGCGGAGCTTCAGTACCGCATGCAGCTGTCACGGGATCCGCTGGATCAGGAAGACCCAGTCGGAATCACCCATCTTGATAAGCTGCAGCATTTTTTTTTTGAATATCGGAATATATCCTGATTGACCAGCTACTCCGGAGCAGAGCATCCTTACCGTGGGCCCTGTAAAAAAGAAAATAAAGGGAAAAAAAGCATCGTTAGCTCAAGCGTCGTCGAGAGGAGAAAGATTTTTGCGCTTTAAATCTAAATCAAAAATTAGGACACTAAGCTTAGCCTTCCGCCATGCCGCCGCTGCAGCTTTAAAGGCGTATAAACAGCTGTGCAGGGTCAAGAAAAGGCGGTTATATAAAGCTCTCAAGATGCTACTTTCCCGTCTAAACTTCAGAGCACTCCGAACCTGCAAACTCCCAACAACCGCACCGTTCTTTCGCCCGCATTACCAAAATTCCACCCGTCCACAATACCGGATTGTAATCGAACAAAAGCCATACTCTACTGCAGCTAAAATGTCTGACGGAAAGTGGACTTCGTACGTTTGGCCTCTCCCTCTTTGTTAACTCCGTAACAGAGGCGAATTTTAAAAGCTAACGTCTGTCCCTCGCCAGTCTAACATACACCCTCAACACCGGCGACAAGATCCCGGCTGTCGGTTTGGGAACATGGCAGTCCAAGCCAAATGAGGTCCGACTTGCCGTCAGCGCCGCCCTCAAGGCCGGTTACAGACACATTGATACGTATGTTTTTTTATTTTTTTCTTCCCCGCAAAACCCACCGAAGGGGGGAGTGTTCGTAACATAAGAAACTCAATACTAATTACGTCATATTCACAGTGCCCTCGCCTATGGTAACGAGCAAGAAGTCGGTCTTGGTATCAAAGACTCTGGCGTCCCGCGTTCCGAGATCTGGATCACCACCAAGCTCGACAACCCATGGCACAAGCGTGTCGAGGAGGGTATCACCTCCAGCTTGAAGAGCTTGGATGTCGAGTATATCGATCTCTACCTGATGCACTGGCCTTGCTCTACCGATCCCGCGGACGAGTCGCTGCTCACCGCCTATACGGACTGGGATTTCATTGATACCTGGAGGGAGCTGGAGAAGCTCGTTGGGTCCGGCCGCGTCAGGAACATTGGTGTCTCCAACTTTGACATCACCCAGCTCAACAGACTGCTGAGGAAGAGCAACGGCTTCAATATTATCCCAGTAAGTGAATTGGTTATTCTCTACGCTCACGCTATATAATTCTAACAAGTACCTTCCTTAACAGGCCGTCAACCAAATCGAGCTTCACCCAAATAACCCAACCCCCAAGGTCACTGAGTTCTGCGCCGAAAAGGGAATCCACTGCACTGCCTACTCCGTCCTCGGCTCCACCAACTCCCCCTTGACCAAGGATGCCACCCTCGCCAAAGTCGCTGAGAAACACGGCAGATCTACCCAGCAGGTTCTCCTCGCTTGGGCTCTCCAGCATAAATACTCCGTCATTCCCAAATCTGTCACCGAGTCCAGAATCGTCGCCAACTTCCAAGTCGATGGTTTGGTCCTCGAATCGGCCGACGTTGAGGCTCTAGACGGTCTCAAAGACCGCTTCAAGGTCTGCGGTGACTCTTGGCTTCCACACAAGATCTTCCTCGACCGACCAGAGTAGATTTTGAGTCTACTTTCGCGGGAGTTCCTTTTTTATTTTAGTTTTAGTTTTTTCCTTATATTATATTGGTGGTTTCAAAACAGAAAAAAATAAGCAAAAATTATCTCCCATTCATGAGCTATCATACGCTCATTTATATACACCAAAGAAAGGAAGGAAGGTCGGAGCTATCGTCCTACATTTCTGAGTTCTCCTTTTGCATTGTTCCGTTTCCCTAAGGTTTCCTTTCCAAACAATGCATATTGGATCTTTCCCATTTGCCAGGAAATTTGGTTTCTTTGAACTCCTTCTTTCTTTTACCTTTCTTTTTCTTGTGTATAGAATTCCAATTTGGGTTCCAATATTCCACCAACTTCTTCCTTTCAATGACCCTCCTTGATACCTCCCCCCAAGTTTTTCCTGATAGATTTTGTTGAATCCGAAGAGCAAACGACGATTGCCAAAAGAGAGAAACGAACAGAGAGTTCCAAAATACACACAAACGAATGTAACCAACAGACAGAGCCACAGATGAATGAATGAAAACACAGACGATATGGTATATCCCCCCCAAGAAGAAAAACCTATATCATCCGGGCGCCCCCTTTAAGGGCGCAAAGAGCCAAACCAAAGGGTTTTTTCGTAGACGATCGCATGCCTTCGCGAGGGCTTTAAGTAGACATCTAGACCACTATACTTAGACGCCAATTGCCATTACCGCTACTAGCATATGTCGATACAAGCTTAAATCGTGACGAGAGAAATAGATTTACCCAGCATCCTGTTCGAGGGTTAGTCCCAGTGCTATTCACTTGCCTATAAAAAACTTTAGCCCAGCTTTAGGATGAAAAGAGTTTTCTTTCTTTCTTCTAAGGATCATCTCTAACCACGTATCGAATAGTTTGTGGTGTTTTTGTCTTCTTCTAGATGATTTGCATAGTAATGCAAGTGCATACTAAGCATGCATAGACATGCAAGGCAGATTCTTTGAGACTTCCATGGGAGCATCTACGGAATTTAGCCTAAACGCTCCATCGAACATTCGAAAAATCTAAAAGAAAGACATGATGGGGCTCCTAAACTAGCCGAAAAAGAGGGGTCTCTAGCTCTATATCTCGTAGCAGGAGTGGGGTTAGCGGGTGAAACCAGCACAACCAGACCCTTTTCAAGTGATCAAACACGAGAGTTCACATCGTACCGCATGGAAATGAAACAAGGGGATCCACTTGTTTCTTGTACACCATCAGTCGAAACTAGCGGAACGACACTATTGGTGGAATTCTTTTTCTTTCTTCTATATTTACAACATACATTATGGAGGCGAAGCCCTGATGTGGATTATCATTTAAAATAATTTGTGGAGATCGCAAAAAAAAAACCCCAGTTCAACCGCGGTTGACGTAGTAAGAATGCAGGCGAGATTCTTACTGTAAGGGCAAGGACTTATCCGCTCAAGTTGAAGTTGAAAGCGGAAAGATATTTCGGATCATTTGCTGATGGCTTACCACATCCGGATTTTTTATAGCGGGAAGGATTGATTGTATGTTGCGTTGTGACATGTTGGAACTATAGGAGCGTGGGAGCTCCGTGATATGGGGTCGAACCAGAATTTCAATAGCAATGTAAACGGTAATGATAGCCTACGCTTCAGGTTTGCGTGAAAGGTCAAGGTTTTCAGGACTATGACATTGAAACGTTCTGTTAACATGTTGCGAGTATTATTTGTTATCAAAGATTCTACGGTCGCTCCTTCCGTGTCCTGCACCAGTCTTTCAAGTATGCCCTTTCTAGACGATATCTTATTCCTATTCTACCAATATTTCAATGAATCTATCACTGGATCGTACGCTTTAAGGTGCCTCTAAGATCTACACAAAACTTGCAAAGAATACTCTCGCCCACCTCCATCCCACCCAGGGTGCAGTGCTGGGCTCCAATTCCGCCTTCAACTCTACACCCACCAAATAACCCGCCGCCTTCCTTTCGTGTTTAATCTTCATCATCTGCTGCTTTATATCATACTCTAGCTCTATAAATCCGTTATCGCCCTTATACCTGAAAGGTGCATCGTCTGCCGCACTAAATTTATGCGTCTTCCCTTCTACGACGGCCTCAGAAGAGGCATTCTTCACAGACCATATCAATGTAACCTCTCGCCCCATGTAGTGATACACAGGTACAAAAATCTCCGTTGTCCTCGAAATCTCCGTTTCACCATTTGAAGCTGTATACGCCATCTTATAAGCCGCTTTAGGAGCATTGAATTCGGCGTTCTTGGGATCGCCGGCTGTTTTTGGCGCGTACGGTCGCACCCAAGCCCCGGTGGCCCTACAGCCTTTATAAAGGTCCCCGAATAACTTTCCGCGGGTGAGAATATGCCCATTGTCGTTGACCGGCGGGGCCGGATTTATCCGCGAAGGGTCAAATGGTACTTCAGTCATTGCGGGATCTCGCGAGACGACGGAAAAGTCCTCGCTATTCCAGCTCTCACCACAGGCGAATGGAGCACCTAGACTGCCGTCTGCTGCTCGTAGACAGTCGGTTTCAATGGAGAGGGTCCATAGTGTCCAGTTCATCATCAGTCTTTCCATGGCGCCACAGATGGCGTTCATCATAACGAGTTGGCTGTGGATGTTTCCGTCCTCGTAGGTGGATTGACTATTCATGTCGAAAGGGACTCCAGTTTCTCCTATCAAAAGAGGGGTGGGTGTGTTTTTGATTTTATTGACGGCAGTGTCCAGGTCCTGGGTTTCCGGGTGAGGAGGTCGGAATACGGCGAGTTGCTCAACACGTGTAGCGAATTGGGCAGTGTAGTTATCGAGAAGGCCGGATTTGCCAAAGAAGGTCAGCGAACCCATTTCGCGAGAGCCCTATATACCATATGTGTTAGTTTATCTACTAAATAGAATATAATATAGAACAAATTTACCTTGGCTAACTCGGTAATGTTAAAGTTGACTGTATACCACAGCGCCTTCTCGTAGAGAACCCGGACATCGTACCAATGTGGCGCATACACCAAGTTGTCATGAGTAGCTATCTCTTCAGACAATCCTGTTGCCGACGAAAGCTTAGCCCCTCCGATTGGTGGAGGGGCGGTTCCTGGCGTGAAGGATGGTGGATCGAGGTTAGGAATTGGCTCAACAAACATCCAGTCTGCGGCTTTGCCTCCCTCCAGGGCCTTCTTGATAGCAGCCTGATACTGCCGTATGAAAGGAACGTAGTAGTCTGTACAAGTTAGCGTTTACTCTCGGCCCCCACATGCTTCTTGATTCTGTTTACACGTACCTCGTTCGAAATTGACAGGCTCTCCAGTATCATGCTCATTTCTGAAATACATGTACCCCTTCTCACCTAGCTGAGGGTTCCCGTTTGCGCTGAGTTTGTAAACCCCAAGCTCTTTCCAAATATCCGGCCCAATCCAAGCTTTCTGACGTTTGCTGTTCAACGTGACTTCAGGGTGCATTGGTCGAACGGACGGGCCAGGCCATGATCGTCTGTATATGTAAACATCTTCAACTCTCGCGCCACCAGCTAACGCCATACCCTGCAAGGCGCTTGGCATGTATCCCAAATGCAGGTAGACATTTTCGTTGAACTCTGTGAGTGCAGAGAGTCCTAAATACCCTGGAGTCGGCTCGTTCATGGGATCGAATCCGATAACGTTGTCAAGATGCTTCAACTTCGAAGCCAGATGGGCATATGCGTTGCAGTAGGCCCGCCGCAGAACAGTTCCTACATTCTCGCCTTCTGGTGTAAGACAGTTTGGCGCCCATTTCTCTCCTCCAAAGAAGAGTGTGAACATGGTTAAAACCGCAAATTTGGCGTAATTTGTCGGCCAAAGTCGGTCCGATGGGGATTTGTACTGTCTTTCTTCCTTCGAGGCGGATTCGGATTCCGGTGTGTAGAGAGATGCGGCACCGGTTGCTTTGAACTTCTTGGGGTCGAGACCGGCCAGCAGGAAAGTCCATTGCGGGGCACCAGAGCCACCCGTAAATCGAGACCACTGTGGAAATATTTAGCTCTAGCCTATCTTAATAACGTGCACGAGCTACGAAGTGCATACCGTATCCTGATGGCCATCGATAAAGACCGTTATGCCATGCGCGCGAGCTCGTTCCACGACGGCGACGACGTACTTGACATACTCTGCGTCATATTCACCCCTAAAGATAATTTAATCAGCATTGTGCTGGAAAGGAGATACACGACATATAGCACGTACAACTTCCTCGGCTCCAGGGCTTCCCATACGACGATAAACCTCGCAATGTTGACCCCCCACTTTGCCATACGCTTGAACCACTCATCCGCCTTCTCGATGGTACGAAACGGCCGTCCGACGTAGGTAACCTTGTCGCTGTCGAAAAACTCCGGGGATCCGACTATTGGTAGGTTCGCCGGTGTTTTGGCCGTGGCTTCAACATTGAGACCGCGCAGTAGGATATGGCGGCCGTGTTCATCCTGGAAGGAGTCCAGACGAGGGTGCCCGTGGAGTTTGCGAGCGGGACCAGCTGGACAAACGGGCGCGGTGATGAATGACTCGTCCATTGCGAGGTTTCCTTCTGAGGTTGAGAAGCAAGCGGAGAGTGATGGTAGTTTGCGGGAGAACAAGTGGACTACATCGTTCGGGACGTGGATTATTGATGGCCCGAGACCAGGCCTGACCTCGCGGATGGCGAAGCTAACCCTGGCGGATCCAAATGGTATACGTAAAGAGAAGGCTTGGCTTGCATGGCCGGAGTACGTGAACGTGAACGTGTCGGTGGCTATTACTGGTTTCAAGACAAACTAGCGAGAAATAGAACTTGTACCCGACATCCACCAAATTTTGATCTCAGAACGGCCGGTTCGTCAATGCGGGCTGAAGTCAGGCGATTCATTTGTCCCCACACCGGATCCCACGATCAGCTATCGATATCCTCTCGCGGCGCCAAGGTGGTGTTGAGGTTTTACCAGAATCCTAACCACGACCAAACAGAAGTCATACGACACCGCCGATGAGGTCATCTGAGATATCGATGGCCATCGATATCCGATGGTTGCCATGATTCTAAGCCGCGTTTTCTTCATGTTTCATCACATACGAGCTCGTCGCAAACGGGAGTTGATCCGGTCTCTCGCGGAATCTATGAATATTAGGGGCGTCTGCAAGCACGGCTATCCGGGTTTCCTCTACGTCGAAGGCGAAGACGCCTCGGTTCAAACGTATATCAAAGAAATCAAAAGGATGAAATGGCAATCCGTCGAAGTTAGAAGGAAGGAGCACGAAATTTTGGGAAGCGAAATATCTCTAAAAGATACAGAGGTCAAACGCCTTAGCGGTCCATTCACGGTGGTTGAAGTTGAGAGCTCAAAAGACATGAGCGAGGTCTTACGGACCGCCGGACTAGGAGATTTTCTCCACAAAGCAATGGTTGGAGCAGGCGTATGATGCAATGAGCCACAACTGCCTTCTCACGGGTCCGAAAAAGCGGACCGCTTTAACTTCCAGCCGAGGGTCTAGTAGGGTTTTCATGCATGATGCCTATGATTACGATAGCCTGCAAAGGCTGTGGAACTATCAAATGCACCAGATTTATTCATACCGGTCGTCCGATCATTTGATAAATATAGAAAGCCTCTCAAGACGTTGCCTTAGCAAAACTACTTTAATGAGGGTAGAGTGCTTTTAGCTGATTCCGATAGGACGGCTAAAAACTTCTCTACTTAATTCTAGTTAGCTAAAGAGCGAACTGGCCGATTTCGAGATATCCAGAACAGTCGGGGTCCGGAGAAAAAAATTATGATTTGCAAGACTATCCAACATATCCTACCGCTAGTTTCAATAATAACATAAAATGGCTGGTGGAATCAAAACTGATCAACCTACACATATGGAGGTGTCTGTTTTAATATATATAACACCAGCCAATTAAATACAATATTCCTGAATTCGTCATAGTCTTACTAGAGTTAGGACACACACGGGCGATTTAGTTATTTGATTGAACTCGTAAGGTTGCTAAGTTAGTTATGGTGTCGAAACCAGCCTCACACGAAAAGGTATGGTCTGGTTCGTAAGACCCCTAGGTGTGAACAACCTGAACTACAGTCTTATATCATACAATACGTATATTATGAAAGCATTCGCGAGATTCTTTTCTTCTTTTCTGGCAATCTGGTTATGGAAGGGACCTAATCTGGTACCACTTCAACCTCGTGTTATTTCCGAAGTTAAGTTTGAAGACCTACAGCTCCTATATAAATTTTAGAGGTATCCAGTTTTGGTCTTCAAGTCGATCCGCAGTTGTGGGCAACACGCAGAGGAGATATAATCTTATCGGAAGTGGTTGGATCTTGCCAATGAGCACAAAGCTGGAAAAAAGCACAGGTGGGGAATTATTTTACGGATGTGGGGATAACAACTGAGGGGCAGATCAGTTACAAATCTCGTCGATATTCGTATAACGACACTTCAATTACTTGTAGTATGTGCATTTTATTCTGCATCCGCTCGAACCGGTAACATAATTCGCAAAATCAACGCGCGTACGCTGTCACAATCAGCCTATCCATAAGCGCGAAACGGTATTGACATTGGATATTATACCTCGTTGTAAACACTCCTCCTCTTATCCTGCATTCCGAATCCGGTTCTTCAAAGATTTGCCTTGTGTCAAACAAATATCGTGGTTTTTGCCCCCGATTTTACGAATCTAGCTGTTTTATGGCAATATGATGCGGCATTCAAATCAAATGCGCCAATACAGAAATATAACTAACCAATTGGGATTCTTGCATAATATAACGTGCACATATTTTCAATAAACGGACAATTCACGAGCTCTCAAAACGTCAACAGATGTCTCACTCAAAATCTACTTTTCGTACAGCGGTACAGCCGCGTTTGCTGATGGAAGCAGTCGTCGTACGGCGCTGGTTCGGTGCAATCCATGGATACCGCCGAAAGTACCTATGTCTAAGCCATGATGTAAAAGAATATTGTACTTTGTAAGGAACTCCATCAAACCCGGCTGTTTGGTTCCCGTTGCAGGTGGCTTTTCCCTTCTCGGAAGCGGCCGTTTGTTTTCGCCTTCAGTAAAAAAAAAAACGAAATCCGCCGGACCCTTGTTCCTGAAAGCTGATTCATACTTGTGTATCCAACAGCAATTTTGGGAAGGGGCAATGTGGCAAGGTATTCTCCATGTAACGAGGCATACGATTCGTTCAAATGTGTCGGAAGTTATCAGGGCATGATAACGTTTTACATGGGGGTACATATAAAATGCCGCAATTATATATGTCAGGTGGGAAACTTTAGGGTAGATGACGAAATGGGTAGTGCGGCATAGACTAAAATAGCTCTCACCATTCCCGTATTCCTGAAATCATTTGCTTGCAAGAGTCACCGAATCTACGGGACCGCGTGCATTGACCTGCGGAGATCTACAGGGCGATGGGAGTTAAATTCCCTGCCAATGAGAGGCCGGTAAGATGTAGTGTAGTTGGAGCAACATCCCGTGTTGCAAACAAAAGACTGAGGGTATCTATCCTCTTCCTTTGTTTTCTTTTTTACTAAGTACGTTCCTTTTGAGACTGGAAGGTGAAAGTCGGGCGAGGCTGTGGAAGGAAGGCAAATTTATCCTGCTCTTCCAACACGTGCAAATTGATGCCAGAATTACCAATCTGTTCAATCTGAGGATTTCTCCCTGTTGGCAGTTTCTGGGAAGAGCTTACAGGTTCAAGAGCCTGTGTACACCCTCTTCTATGAAAATCAAGCCATCAAGCCATTTTGAATGGGTGAGGTTTCCAGCCCGTAGTGATGCATCATATCTGCGTTTCAAGTGCATTGTTCGTTTTTAGGTGCAGTAATAGTCGTGAGTTATAAAAAGATATATTCAATATTGTTACCCCTTAGAAATCCTTCGGATTATGATACCCCTATTGCAAAGATCAAAGAAATGCTTTTGGTATCAAAGAAAAAGGTTTTTACAATTGATTATATATAGTTTCGTTATTTTTGGGTTGGTTCCTTTGGTATACGGGGCGGCGAGCAGCAGCCAAGTTGGGGGCATCAACATCTAAATCAACAATTAGGGAACAAAAGCTGTATACAGCAGAAATAAATATCGCTGGTGATTAAAACAAAACGGGAAAAGCACACTGTAACACCCATCATACCGAAATATCCAAGCAAGAAAAAATGTTAACAACCGAGAAGTAACCAGGAAAAATTGCAACCGATTTGGAAAATTTATTATAAAGCAAATTCGCAAACAAATATAAGAATATGGGTTCCAGATTCTAGAAATCGCTATCGTCTCTCGTTAGTGTTTGTCTCATTATATAGAACGTTTTCCATCAACGCCCAATACGAAGGATCAACCTGATTGAGCCAGCTTGGATTTTCGTTGAGTGAAGGGGATTTAAGACTGCTAAAACCAAGAGCTGCGCGGCCGTAAGACTCGTAATTTGGCCAAAACTTGGGAACAATATTGTTTTCTCCCCGGGGGTCGTTCGACGGTACCACCGGTGGTGTATACAAAGACTTTGGGCCGTTGGGAAGGGGGTTGGTCATTAACGAGGAAGGAGCGGATGACGTTGATGCGATACTGGAAGAACTGACGGGAACTCCAAAAGAAGCCGTAGAACTGTCAAATTCCAAGTGGTTAAAGTTTAGGGGTGTGGGAGAATCTTCTAAAGAGTTGTTGTAACTTCTAGGAAACTGTTCGTTCTTGAGGATTTTGGCAACCTCGTCAAATAGATGGAGGCTTTGCACCACAGTTGGTCTTACTACAGCGGCAGCTTGAAGAACTTTGAGGCAACTGTCCAATTCGCCGTTGGTGGCGATCTGGAAGGGCTTAGTAAAAATTGTAGAAGCTAGAAGTAGGATAATGGATATTTTGAAGGTATGTTGATAAGAAAGCTCGCTTTGATAGAGCCGAAAACCTCGCTCCCAATCCGGATGTTTCATCATACGATGGAGCAGGTGTACAGTTGACTTCCCGACTTCCACAGACCGAATGAAACAACGGGTTCTCAAACGGCGATCGAGCGATGCATCAGTGAAATACCGATACATAGAGAGCCGCGTCGCCATAGCCATCATGGCATCTATAATATTTTGATTAGCATGAGTAGTTATAGGATCAGCGATCTGAAAAAACAGGTAACCAACATTTCACAAGGACAGGGTCTATGGGATCAGAGTTCTCCCAGTCTAGAATTCCTTCTGGGAAACTCTTTTCGATGAGGTCTAGTTTCTCCTCGATATCGTAGATACGATACTCAACTTGTTGCTCGGTCCCCGCCTCTACGTTCAAACGGAGGATTGGATCTATGTATCGGGCGGTCGCAATGAGCTTTTGTAACAGGATAACACCTGAGAATGTGTTGCTGCCAGCCGGAGCTATGTCGAAAGTTAGATTAAGTAGGTCGCTAGTGTCATTCTTTCCCGGCTCATCCATATCGATTTCTTCTTCGTCGAGGATAGGTGGTCTGCCGAATTGTAGTGCAAGCTTTCTATCCATGAGGAATGTGCACCAGAAGATCCGTGATCGATGTTCGTATTCTGCCGGTGTAAACTTGCGATCGGTTGGGCTTGGCTTGCGATGCAGACCGAGATCCTGACAAACTCTTGCGAGACACCCCACTGTCATCCATGAAGGCGACGGTAATGCTGCAAGATCAAGATACATAGCCATAATCATCAACACTAGGTTCTACGTTAGTACCTGGGAGACGTTTCGTGTTTTAGAACTGCACACACCTTCAGCATCAGCCAAAGAATACATGGGCTGGTTCAAATCATGAAATTTTTTCGCACACTCAAAGAAATGCCATCCTCGTCTACCCCATTATACGTCAGCTAGGGGGAAATAGTCAGGGAGTCATAATACGTACTTGGAATTGTAGTTTGGTGCTTCGAAAACATCCAGATCATCAGAACATATGCTTGCAAACGCGAATATTGCCATCATAACGCAGAAAATGTTCGTGACAACGTTCTGATCGCTTGGGAATATTGGCGCTTCGTACGCTCGCTCAAATTTGTTAAGAATGATTGGCCAATACACAATTGGAAGACATCTGGTCAAGTTGTATTAGAGAAAAAAAAGATTTTAAGAAATCGGGCTTTTGATGGAATACCTTGCTGTATTGTGATGGAAAATATCAAGCAGTTTTTTCCCATTAGCTTTCGTCGGAAACAATGCTCGAAGATCTCGTAGCTGTGATGCCTCTGAGAAAACTGACATGTTTGTCGGATATGCTTTTGCTTCGCTGTGTTTCCAGGCATCAAGAAGTGAAGTAGTGTCATACCCTAGCCGTTCCACATATTCCTGAACAGAAGCAAGGAACCCTAGACCAGAGGTTGTGCCTACAAAAAGATCCTCAGTGGTACCACTATCGTAAGAAAATCTTCTGAGAGGTTGCGATATTGACGGTCGGGGAGACCGATCGCTAGGAGATTGGCCGGTAGTAGTCGAAGGAGAAAGACTGTCTCCTCTTTTATTTATTGATGTGATGTGTAGTTCAGCAGTTGAAGGAAGGATATCTTGGCCAATTGCATCACTGCCGTGTTCACCAGACTGTAACTTTGCCTCCGCAATCTTCAGCTTCTCGTTTAGTTCCTGGACGGTCGTTTCAAGTAGTCGAAGGCGTCTAAGACGAGAGTGTTTAGAAGAAAACGTGGGTGGAACTAAGGTATATTGTGATTATTCAATCTATCCTTACCTGGCGGGACCGATCTTTTTCCTTTCGTTGTCTGCTTCGGTGAATTTACAAAGAAGCGAGGCAGACGCGCAAGATGAACAAGTTCCTTCCGGTGGTGCATCACACTGGCCACAGGAATTAAGTTTAACCTCCTAACAAAGGTATTTACGATCATTGAGACTACTGACCTTCGTTTTGCGGAGCCGACAGGCATCACAAGCTCGACTTCGACGTCTTTTCTGGAACGCCCGTTTGTTGCTAGCTGCTTGAGGGTTCTGTGGGCGAGGTACGATCACAAGATCCTCCTCTGGTACTGCTTCCAAGTTACTGCTGCCCTCCATGACTGGCTGCTCTCATCGGGAGAGTAAAGATACGACGTGATGTTGTTTCAGCCCAAGGCAGGATCGTCAATATGGATTGTTGTAAGGCTACCGCGTGTAAGACCGGATCTTGGTGAGTTTGGGCTATGGAAGGGAGGACTTGAAGACTGTCAGTGCCGCTCCAGTGTTACTATCTCAACCGGCCACTGCATGGGAGTCCGAGGGGTTGTTGCATCTAAACTCGATTACCGAAGCCAGCTGAATATTCAATGGGAAAGAATGTTTTAAACTTTCGCAAGCTCGTGGCGGCGCGGTGTGGCGACACGATGGGTTGGATTAATAGCCTCCTTTCCAAGAGCAAGCAGCTCTAGCATCACCCTTCTGAGCTTGCAGTTCGTAGCTATTTTGTCGGCCTGTGGCAAACCAGACGGTAGCTGCCGAGGGCAAATTATCTTCAGTCTCATACGACCAAAGATGAGAACTTTGTGCGGCAGGTGACTCCACGACAGTGCTATACGTGGTACTGTTAACCAGTGTGGCCCAAAAGCATGGGCAAGCGATTTTGCCGCTCCGAATCGTCGATGTTGACCTTCTATTGGTAAAGAACTCTTGTTCTCACAAGCGGCCCACCAAGAAAGACCCTTTCGAAAAAAAAGGGTATAGTTTGCTCCGCTGAGTCCCAAATGCATCCACGTTTGCTCCAGTTTATCTGCCTTAGCGGCCCCGAGCCTGCAAGTCCGTGCCTTGAGAGGGAACCGAAGACAATTTCGGCTGAGGATGGTCAAGTCTTGGCAATTACGTTGATTGGTCGGAATGGTGATCCGGGAAAGACTGACTCGCAACCGCCAGATTGAGGCCTCTGTTGCTCACTTTGTACCTCTCAGGAATCTTGAAAATGTAGTACTTATCCAAGTCTCGCAGGTGGTGTCCCGAGACTCGGTGCTCCTGTGCTGTAAGAATATCTGTGAAAGCTTGCTCTTTGTCAAACTTGCTGGGAGACATAGCACACCAAGGTCTTCTTTGGTCAAACCGGACAAACTGCGTTGTGCTGCGAGTTGGCGCATTTCTAATGTATGCGGCATGATGCGGCAAGTTGTATCATGGGCCAAAAATCGTATAACAACGGTTTGAAGTCGGTGTCCGAATCGAATCCGTCGATCTTCGGCATGTGACTAGCCTGATGTTTGCCTGTCTAGTGTCGCTTCCACCGTGCGGATGGAAATATTGATCTCGATTTTGATCCCCGGTGGCCACCCCTATTCATTGGAACCAACGTGGATTTATGGTTGCTGGTCTGCTTGTAGTAAGTACCTCGTATTGAATGTTGTAACGGACCAGCCAGCATCGGGGCACCGCCAGCTTGTACTACGGAAACTCTAGCAGCATACCCTCGACGTAGAGACACATCTCCAGAAATACTCTTTTGGAATCCAATCATACCAAGCAACCGTGGCATACCGTGGCATACCGTACAAGTGTCAAAAATTATTGTGGTCAGGAAGGTATCTCTGTAAGCTTGTCAACCCGCTTGAAATCTATCTGGTATGATCTGATGGGAGGTGTTTCCTCCGACACTTACTCCTTTTTAAGAACCGCCGCGCGTGTAAGAGAAGCGATGCTTCAACTTCAAACTGCCAGTCCAACAACCTGCGGTTGGTAAATGAGTTCAACATCAGGGAAATCGACGAGGATATACGGAAGGCTAAATCAGTGGGATATTCATTAGTTTCACCAGATTTTACTATCGAGGACGGGATGGGGTAGATTGCTGGCAAACCTTTCATACGAGACGTTTAAGAAACCTCCGTCGCCGACGTTATGGCTCCTCGAGGATGGGAAACTTGGAATCCCATAACTTCCCCATAAGCTAGGGGATCCCCTCCTCCATGGGCCTGTAGATGGGACCTGGCCGGGACTACATAGAAGTGAAAGAAGTGTTGCGGCGAGGTGGAGAACATCTGAATGGTCGGAAATGGTGTCTCCTTTATCCGGTCTCTAACAAGCAACCGAGATCAATGTGTTGAGTGTTGAGCTGTTTGATCAGACAACGCATTTAGAGCGACGGACAAACAGACCTCCGGTCACAATCAGCATAAGCTTAGGGCTACAAACCCATACATATCACGTGGGTGACAAACTTGTCAGATTGAGCAAACCCGAATTTGGTGGCGGAAGTTCTGAGCGAAGAGTCATCCCAGCCAAATCATCGACAACCTATCGACAACTTTCTCCATCACGACCACAGCTACGGCTTCCCAAAGAACCCTTCAACGACAAGCGAACGTACATCTCGACATCAAAAGTCATCCTTGAACCAACAATATGGGAAAAGTTCACGGATCTCTCGCCCGTGCGGGTAAAGTCAAGTCTCAGACACCAAAGGTAGGACAGCAATGCGATGAAGAACTACAAAACTGCTAGAAGCTGGAGGTTTTATCTCCTCAGGGGAGCCTGAAAGTTTGAACAGATCCCGCTGACTTGTGATGGATGGAAATAGGTTGAACCACAAGAGAAGAAGAAGCAGCCAAAGGGACGGGCAAAGAAGAGAATACTTTACACCAGACGTTTCGTCAACATTACCCTCACCGGAGGCAAGAGAAAGGTAAGAAAGCAGCAGTCGTCTCTACCTACCAGAATCACCGCATGCTAACAACCCCGATACAGATGAACCCCAATCCAGGATCGTGATCTCGTTCACTATCTTGCTATCCTCGCCACCTCTTTTTACGCAGTCTTTTCCTCACTGCTATCCGGTTTCCCTTTTATTTGTTCGGGGTTTCGGGAACAGCATAGGTTTTCGGGCATTGGGCGTTTCATCTGCCATTTTTTTTTACATTATTGGTCGACTTGTGTCTGCCCATTTTATATACCTCGTAACACTTTTCTAAAAGCCCGTCACCTTAATAGTGGAGGAATTTCCATTTGGGTGTTGGAATATACACTGCTAGAATGTATATCAGGAGCTGTCGTTGAATCAAACTTCCGTCTCTACCGAATCCTAAAATTTTGCTCGAATATTTCTCTGGCGTACGGGCCGACGTGGGCTGTTCCAACGATTCCATGTGCAGCTGTTATCTTCACACCAGAGCCGCAGGCGAACCAACAGAGTTGGTCTGACTAACATATTTCAAACAAACATCCCCGGCCCCGAGGAACTTGATTTCTGCCCGCTCGGAAACAGGGGGAGGGAATCGGGACCGTGTCGAGTGTTCCAATAGCTCTTGACGTAAGCTTGACGAATCAGCGGTCCAGCAGCCGACGGGAAACCCCTAAACCATGGAGGTTTACTTCGTACTTGCAGTCGCGTCGTGCTGGGTTCTCTTCTGTAACATCAGTCCATATTGTATGAAGCTGTATTAAAGGATTTTCGGGATGGATTTGAATACATATTGACCAATCTGGGAGTCGCCTCGTCAAAACAGGCTTCGAATCTAGAATATTCGAATCGGGATCCTGTGCTGGCCTTTGTTTGTAAGCGCTGCAGCTGCACCTGCGGTGCATTGGTCACCGATGTAGTCCACCTGCCGCCTTGAATCTTGGGCAGATTGGGGGGTCCAAGCTGGAGTGGACATATCGTTAGCGTTGTAGCTCCTGTGTCAAAAGGGACGGACCGTAGACATCGGGCTTGGGAATTTCCACGGCTATGGATAAACTTTAACATCACCTTGTAAAAGGATCTTGCATCAATCGCAGTATATTGCAGCAACCTGCACCCTGTCTCTCGATTAGGGTGAGCTGCGCAAAATACTATGCGCTAGCTAGAATGCCCCTCGAAAACCTTAAATTTTTAAGTCATAGGTTCTGAAGTCAACAGGAGAAATAAAGAGATCTGATTATAAATACCTGCGTATCCAAGAGCCTGTTGGCGTCCTGGTTACGAGACTGGTTGGCATCAATACTTTTCAACCATTCAGTTTCAACGCATTCTAGAGACCGGTATTTTCTTGTTCGGTGTTTGTAGAACAGCTTAGAGGTGAGGCCTCCCATCTCGAGCCGCTCTAGATTTGATGATCAGAACCAATCCCTGATCAACTTTGCATGATCAGCTGATTTACAAAGTTCCAGTTGGACAAGTGCATAGAAGTACCATATCTTACGAAGAGCTACCGAAATATCACATTTCCAACTTTTAGATCAACTTGAACCCGTCACATTTTTGGCAGCGGTCTGGCAAAAACTAAGGATACGGTTCTTACTCGACCAAGAGTGGTGGCATAGGCCCCCAAACTAAGCGGTAAATTTAGCCTAGAAGCTGGCTGGCATATTTAGCTAATTGGCTGCCAGGTAGCGGCCTGCTTCCTATTCAACTGACATCTTCTGGTGTGGGTAGGTTTCGTTTTGCGAAACAAACTAGGTAGAAATTCGAGTTTCCAGCCTAAAAATAAATTGCAAAGTTAGTCTTTCTGGATGCTAAAGGATTCGGCATACTTAGAATCTCTTACCGAAGTCTGAACCTATCCTCTACAGATGAGTAAGTTGACCTTCGAGGCGAGATATATCGATAACTTGATGGATCGAAAGTCGGACTGCCGAATTGCGAAGCCCAGGCCTCTATAAATCACTATAAACGTGTTTCTGCCTTTCGATACGCTGTTGATCCTAGTAACAACTTGATGCGAGGTGCCCCGAATTATCGGAGACTGTACATCCTGCCATGACCTCAACCCATGCCCCTTCAGGATGACCCCCAACCAGTCTTTTGATGCGGTGCAAGGCATCAATAATCTTTGACCCCCCGCACGGGGGACAATTCTGGTGATACATTCTATCCTAGCCAGGATGTGTCAATAACCTATCGTATACCCCGGTTAAGAAATGAGTTCAATTTAGCCCTGCCGAACATGATCAAAAGCTCGGAAAAAGAATTGTCGTTTTTTTTGATATCACATTTTAAATTCAGATTTTTAGAGCTGGACAGGCATAGGAGCTATCTGATGAAGCCGAGCAGATATAGCGAATCGGAACGCCGCTTTTATTTCCACAAGAGCAAACTCATTCGTTCCAGGCTCTGTGGGGACTTTACAAGCAGGTTTAAGAATCAAATATATGCGACCTCACTAGGTGAAGCCTTGTCCTATTGTTGAAGGCTTGTGAATTTATAAACACTTAAATCTTCCTGTCCTACCATGAAGAATATACTCTTATTCCGGGGATCTCAATCAAGTCATCTGATACTGTGATTGATTGCCTTTTCTTCATCTCGAAGCTATATTTTCTATCCCACGCAGAACCGATCGCCAGGTTAGTTGTAGAGCATTCGCCTCGTCCGCGGTTCCCTACCTTCTAAAGTTGCATGTGAATCTGTTGTGCAACCTTTTCGTACCTAGAAGAAAACATTACTAACACCCGGATCAGTGCCTACGCATCGGATAGTCGCATACAGATATCCATAACTGGGAGCTCCAGCGTAGTGAGCTAGCTGACGAGAAAGAGAATACTAAACTTTTAGTGACCATCGTAAGTGGGATGTTATTTTCCGATATGGAGCTCCTCCATCTTAACAGTCCCCCTCCAAACGTTAATATGTTATTTCCTCTGCCTTACAAAGTAGTACTAGTATTATTTGATCAACTGACACATCTTTTGCCCTTCAGATTACCATATCCTTCCAGGCTTCCGGAGTAACACTGGGAGCTCCGGGAGATATCCTATAATGTGCTGGTACGAAATGCTACACTTCCCAGCCTGTGGACACTCAGCGCCACGTTTGGTTAAATACTGCCATTTCGCTCGCAACGATGCATACCATCAGTGCTGGGGGCCTAAAACCCAGGACCGCGAAAGAGTAGTTGAAACTGGTGTCAAATGCCCGGCTTCTACCTGCGGCGGGCCGCCAATTAACGGGCCGGCCGAAGACTAGCTCCGTTTACCCTGCGTCTACATGTCGAAAGCCGACCTTTTCTTATTTTGATTGTCGGGGCTAGCTAAATTAGCGAGCTGAAGCTGCTAATTTTTCTCAAGGCTATATGGCTTCTCTATATCCTTATCAATTCGAAACACCCTCAACAATAAATATTTCTCACAGAAGTCGATCTTTTCTATTACAGTTCATATTTCCTTTATCAGCGTTTGTTATATTTTCAAACTCAGCATTCTACTCTCAACTTAACGAAAGCAAGATTTCTTACAGTTTAGTTCCTCCTCTCATTTATTCTTATCACCTCAGATCTACGAGGAATTCCTAAAGAGATTCTAAAGCGAGATGTTACTTAGCTCTTAATGGGAGAAGTCTGCTCCGTGTTGACCTTGTTGTATTCTATACGCACTTACCACCAGCCTGTCGGGCGAACGTCTGGTAGAGAGACAATAAACTTATCCACGTTATTATTCACTTTCAAAGCAAAGAGCTCATCCGTCAATTACTTTCAGTTTGTCATTTCGGCACCTCGGTTGGAGAGACAAGAATCCGAAGTTTATGCAACGCGATAGTGCACACCACTTCAAGTCGGCGGAGTTTTCCGAACCAATAATATTTAATTTCGAGGGGGTTAAAATACTCCGCATTCTTCGGATCGAGAGTCTCTATTATTCGATCCATATGCTCGGAAAGGGCTGTGGGGGTTAAAATATAATTAAATATCACGACTACTAGATAATTGTTTGCGTTATATTTGTGATGAAGAACCTCTGAGTTCTCGGTCGTTTGGGACGTGTTCTAGGTGCTATAAATGTGGGAAACACGGAGAATTTTGTTAGGAGCACGCTAAGCCGAAATTAGTATGTCGGCGGAGACAAGAAGATAGTTGTGAGGACTTATGCAGACTAATATAAAGGATAAATCAAGGCAGAGGTGTTCTAGACCCATATAGAATAGTCTAGGCTCGTGTAAGGGCATTATAGACTGGTAGAAAAGGATCGAGACTCTTAAGAGGAAGTTATGCCGTCTAGCTACTGGCTAATGCCATTGAAATCCCAAACTAGCCAAGTATTATCCGTATTCTCGCTATTGTCCTAGGCATCCTCTACCTTTCCTTTGATGTTATACCGTTTGCTGAAGAAGGTGAACCAGTCGTTCAAAGTCCCCAGCTCTGTTTCGCTCAGTGCGGAATAATCTGAATGGGCATCTTCAGGCTTCAAAGAGGACTTGCCAAGCCCGCAGGACGCGTCTTTGCCTGAGAAAACTAAGGTTCAGAAATATCTTTAGTTGAATACTTTGTACAAAAGCCCTAGGATAATGTAAAGGCCGAAAGAAGAAGCATACTGCTATAAGATCCACCAGGCCCATAGGTCTCCCTTTTATCTGTCACGTCAAATACGGTTCCCTATATAATTTTGACTGAGTTAACCGGCTGAGCCTTAGAGCTTGATAGCCTCGTTGTAGACCCCTCCGCGCTAAGGAGCTCGATAAAGCTCTTCGGGAGGTAGTTGTTCACGAACGACTATGCATACCTTGATCACTACATAGATAGGGTATCCTTGATGGCTTCCTTCAATGAGAAATTTGGCAAATTTGATTAGCTCATGCATGTAGAAGGTTATATTGTAATCATTCCAAAAGCTTAACCAAAATATACTTACCATCACACTTGGATAGATATTCTTTTGTGATGATGTCATCCTTGGGCGGATCCAGATTGACTGGCTCTTTTGGTTGGAAGCCGGACATTGTGATTCTAAATGTGTGCAAACGCACGGCGGTTTTCAAGTTAGTTTCGGGAAAGTCGTTTCGCGCATGCACCGGGCTAATCCGTAGCTAGGAGAATCCATACCTCGATACTAGAGAGATGGACTACGATTTTGGATGATTCTATGCAGCCGATGTGAATGTTCTTTCTGCTTCCGTCGTCGCCGCGATTTTCTCGGGATTGGGATTCAGTGGGGAAAATTAACGGAGGTGTGTTGCAGGTGATGTTGTCTTCGGGATTACACTTTCACGTGTAGCGGGGCGATGACACGCACGCAGCCCAAAAATGCGTCGAGCGAGACCCAACAATTGTGCGACATGCGAGAACGTCTGGAATACTCTGTGATAACATTCATGCAGAAATAAAGGCACGATATGCAATATGCACGATATGCACAATTTCTCGCTCGGGTCTGGGCCGTTCGGGCATGTTCGGTTTGTATTTCTATTTGGCGGCAATTTTCAACTTGACATGGTATAGTCTCTGCATTTTGATGTCATATTTGCCTGAACGAGTGGACCATGCTCCATCGATGGCGCTGAGCATCTTATATTTCTAGTTCATCGTTCTTCTAAAGACTTTTTGGGTGGCTGGAAGTGTTTGCGGATCGATACACACTGGACGCCGCAAATGCACAAAACCTGTTTCAGAGTTCGAGAAACCGGGCGTCAGCCTCGCTTGAAACCTGCAGGCAACTGAAGGGCAGCAGCAGATGCATGCCAGAATATCACTGTCACGTACCTTATTTGACTTGGGAAATCAGATGAGGGTTCATCCAATCTCTCTGCATTTTCAGCTGACCTAAAATGCCGTGGTTTATGTCAGCTAGTCTCAATTTGGACTTGGGGCCTTCTTCGAACATCAGGACTCCACGCACCGCTCCGAATTAGGACAGTGGTATCTATCCCTAATTAGCTAAAAGAACAAATAGTCTAAATGTTCTAGATCAATTGATCGGATAGTTCGCCGAGCTGGCGGTTTTCCGAATTGGCGGTTAAGCAAAGTTGTTTTTTTGAGCACCCGCATTGTTGATCGGTGTCACTACAAATACCACATAGCTGTGCAGTACCTACGTCTATATCTTATAATTTGAATGTTGATTATTACTACTAAATAATCACCTATATATTTAAATACAAGCTAGAATAGTTTACTTTATGAAAAGAGGGTTTCCAAGGCAGTATGAAGCTCTGTTAATCTGAGTCAATCCCAGTCTTTTGATAGTATTCTTTGCAAAGTGTTAAGCTAAGCAAACTAGGCTATAAGAAATAGTAGATTCCAGACGCAAATAAAAAGTGTTCTCGCCATTTTAGCGTCAGGCAAGTTGAATCATAAGCGATGGAGCTTTGTCTAGCTGCTGCTGCAAGCTATCGAAGGCCCAGCCCGATGTGGAGCTCAAGATGCCATCTATTGGCCCCACGGTCAATCATTCGGCATCAAAACACCAACAAGATTACATCACGGGGTGGTGCAACTCCGTTTTTCTGGTAAAGAGTCGGTTCGAGCGGCTAACGCAATAAACGGATACTCTTTCCTTCGATGAGATGCTCGTAGCGAAATCACCTTCATCTATTATCTCTATGGTAAAGGTACCACATGGCTGCCTATCAAGACGACCCAAAAATGGGTCTTCCGAAGTGAGAAGAGATTGTTGGTGGGAGTACGTCTTTGGATCCGTCAAGATGCAGAATTCAACCAGCCTATGGGATTCCAGCCGTCTCGACAACATACTTGCGGCCGCTTTCTGTGCCGGCCATCCGATTGCCTCAGGAAAATGCAATCTTATGCACCGAAAGTCTTTACTCCTTAGATATCGAATTCGTAGCTGCATGAGAGAGGGTTCTTTGTAGCCCAAAGACTTTGATAAATCGGATGATATCTGACCCAAACAGTGACTGGAACACCTGGAACCTCGACAAGTAATCCTGGAAGAAATCATTTAAACACATGTACATTTATTTTCAGCTTTTGAGAAATATTCATGATGGGACTCGCCCGAGTAATTGAATACATTTGTATACTGATCATTTCAGATTGACATCCGGACTCCAAGACATCACCAAGAGGGAAAGTAAAGGGTGTGTTTTTGGTAGGAGCTCCTGTGAGCTTCACTCTCAAATCACACACATCTGCGAGGTACCCTCTTTATCCATCTGACAGTACAGTGATGACTCTTCAATACCCGAAACAACCCTGTTGCAGAGTCGCCGGCTGAAGGTCCAAAACATCCGATGCAATAGTTAAGCGAGAGCTGAAGCATCATGGATCACATATCTCTGGCTCGCAGGGTCCTAGGAATGCCAGGACCCTTCCTCATGCCCCACGGAAGAACCAAGCGGGCAGTGCACCCTGCATGTAACGGTGTCCCACAATATTATCATCTGAAAGTATGGCTCCGTGGCCTTTGCTTCGGAGTGATTGGATGACAAACGAGTGAATATATTTTAAAGTATCAGCAGCTAGCTACATCTAGCTAAGGCCGGGGCATTCCGTAACTTTCAGCTTGGGCTTTCCCGATATCCGTGTTTCCACAGCGGCCGCTAGAGAAGCCACGAGATTTAGAGTTCCCGGCTCAACATATTGGTGGGATTACGAAGATGCTCGCTTCTGCGAATTTGAGAAAAGCCTCAAGCTCTAATAAAATCTCTGCTCTTGTAGGTTCGGTTAGTCGAAGAAACGATATAAAACCGAGTGTTGGAAGCTGGCTAATGCTATTTCTTCATAATGCTATTTCTTCCATCTATAGTCTGCAAGAATGTTCCAATATAGCAGAGTAACGGATCCATGAAACATATGTTTGTTGCATTCTATCATACCCCCACGGTGTTGTAGATGCGTATATATGCAGGCAGTAGGTAATAACTATCAGACGGCTCATCAGATCGCGGGTCAAATGATATGCAATCGTCTGCAATATTCGGCAAGTAATGTCTCTTGATGCATCTCTACTTTTACCTGAGGCGTACGCGCCGGTACCACTTTGATCTGAAAGGTACTGTGCATATGTGGCGGCGCCGGATATGCTACAATCATTTCTAACCCTTCAACTGGTTGTAAGGATATAAGTTGACAGGGATAGAATTCAATCTGAAGCGAGCTTTGTGTAACCCCTTTTAGTCTTTGACCAAGCATACGTAACCCGGACCGTTGTTATCGATCTTTCAGTCGAGAATTCCAAGTGCACATAAATACGCGTACCAGTTGGATATCCGTAGGGTAGTGAGTTGTAGAAGATACATGCAATCCCACTGTATACTGTCCATGCGCAGCGAATGCATTCGCCTTAAGCCCCTTGTTCGCCCTCACATGCATTGTTCACGTGGTCGCGTCGAAAAGTTGTGATTGTAGGCCTCAAGTACCTTTTCGGCATCAAACTTCTTTGGTCGCCGGAATATTCAAGTAATTAAGCAAGGCATGTTAATACCGCGCACCCACTAGATGGTCTAGAACGGTATTTGCATATTGTCATCTCGCTTGTGTACTAACACAGCATTCTTAAACTCAAGGATAGCAGCCTCCGCAATTTCAATGTATTGTTTTTGCAGCCTCACAGTTACAGCTCTATAGTGAAATTTTTTTATTAAAGCTGGATGAACAACCGGATTTCTGCTTGCACCTACGAGTGAAACTGATCATATGAGCGTGCTAAATTATTTTTATTGTATTTAACTCGTCGATACCGGTATACCAAGATGTAAGTGTCCAGAAGGTAAATCAGATGATACCTGCTGAGTGATATTCTAGCCCTACTCTATTGTATCTATCACCAGAAATGTCTCAATTACTATCCAAATAGATGAATTTACGCCCCAGGCGAACACGTAAGAGATTCGGGCCCCAGAGTCCAAAGTCTGCCAGCTAGAGAAGCGTGTAACTGTGCACAACATAAAAGTACCCAATACCGATCGATCGTACCTCTTCATGCATGGATACAAGATCGAGATGCTACAGATCAGCAAGGCAAATCTGCATAAATCCAGAACCTCTGCCGTCCTGTTCTCAATCACTTCTCTCTCACCGCTTGGCGTGGTCCGCATTTTGGCTCTTGGTTCTAAAATTATAACGAGCATACAGAAAGATTTTGAAAATGTGATACTACTAAAAACGTGAAAATGGCCGCGCGTCGCGGGACCGGCCGGAAAATGTAGATATTACCTCAGCGAGTGCCACGCGAGGCCGAAGATACCCCGTTTGACGTTCTGTATAATTCGAGAATGAAAGCTTACACAGCCACTCCTGCTCCTGCAGTGTAGTCCAGATGCAGTGACAACCGGGGAGACTTCGGGGAGGTAAAAATCAATAAAGATGCCACGGTAAGCTCTGGGTCTTAATAATCTCGTCATAAAACTCGAAAGCTGACCTTGCATCATTATAATATTATCTCGGAGCCTAGTTGAGAAAACGGCGGATTGTGCGTGGGACAACAGTACAGGAAAAAATCTGAGGATGGTGTAACTTACGAATTCAGAGAACGCAGTCACTACCAGGCATAAGGGTTCCAAATCAACTGCTTTGGATAGGATGACAATCTTCCATCTTTATTGAATCGCTTTCCACACCTTAGGTCGTCCACAACCGGATATAGTTGGTTGCACTTCAGGTGTTATCAGAATTCGGGGTTAAACAAATACCTTGTTGCATTTTACAAGCATCTCTCCCAGAGCACTAGTGTACACTTTGGCTCTCAAAAATCCGCATTGCACTCTATATTCTTTATTTGTTTCCATGAATTTTATTTTTCCTCCGCCTTAGATGCAAAAATTTTGACATTTTATATTTAATATTTGGTTTTATGTTTTATATTTTTTGTTTTGTTAGTTAAGGCGATTGCGCGTCTAACTGTACTAGTTTACGCGACAATATATGAGACGACTGGAATCACAACTATGGTCAGACTGGTCTCGAAACTAGCCTCACATAAAAATACGGATTCAAGGAACAGTTTGGCTTACGGGACTAGGTCAGACGACCTTTAAGTTCACAGCAATCTAGCCAACTGGAATCGAGACTCTGAGATCTGGAGGAAAGCTGAGCACAAGTACTTAAATTTTGTTAACAGCTCTCTTTATTTTTTCATGTTTGCATAACGTATCCCAGATTGAAGCCCATTTCATCATAAAAACCTACGAAAGCAAACCAAAATCGAAACACCCTTCTCCCTGCTATGTGATGACAGAAGTCCAGTTCTGTATCAACGCGCGTTAACGGAATTTTTGTTTTATGTTCTAGACCCCAGCGTTTCCTATTCTACGCACCGATAGAACTTGGAGAAGAAAAATATAGGACAGATAGACACGGAAACTTTTGAGAAGCGGCTGCTAAAGGCATCGCACCGTTACTGAAATAAGAAGAAAACATCCTTGCCATAAGGTGGAATCAAGCATACCCTGAAGTCTTAAAGCCCGAAGACTTATTTGAGCGCTTCTGATGCTGATACACATTCGTTGATACAAGGCAGCTATTCATATACGAAGCCATCAAAATCAAGTGAACGGGGATGTGAAAAAAGAGGAGAGTTAGACATCATCCAAGGCGACTCATCAAAACATGAACTTTTGTGTTTTTAATTATCACATAAACCGGCCTGCCACCTTATCAGATGGTAAGAAAAGAAAAGCCCAAGAGGAAAATATAATATTGACATGAAATGTAAGCATCACAACAGCAAATCCTTCACAGAAATCGGCCTCGAATGGCCGCTGGAGCTCATCATCCTTTCTCTAGGAGAATGCATATGCTGTAGTTGATGGTCGGCGAGGAGGAGAAGAGCATGAGTCGCCTCGGTGTCTGTGATCTCAAGCATTTGTTGATGGGAAGATTGGATTGCTGCTAACGCGGGCGAGTTATCGGCAGTCGCAACAGCAATATCATCGGCATCGTCTTCCTCTTCATCGTCATAATCCAGTATCTCGTCACCTGGTCCACTATCAGATGCCGAGAAGGTTGGTGGGCTGTTAATCATGCTTTCGGATCCAGCATTTCGGTAGACTTTGATGGCCTCTTCGAGATAGGCAAGATACTCCGTTGTCGCCTGCAATTTTTCGGCGCAAGTTAGCAAGTGTATAAACCATTTTCAATGCTCAGGGAAATTTGAGTTACTCTTACCTCTAGTATAGCGAGTTTATGCATATCCTGATTTTTACAAGCAGGAACCATATTCTTCAGTTTTGCGAACTGGTCGTTCATCTTGGACCGACGCCGCCTTTCAATCTCAGAATGTGCAGTCTTGCGAGCGATCTTTCGCTTTGCCGCAGAGACGCCAGCCGCTT
Source organism: Dactylellina parvicollis (assembly GCA_036971385.1). NCBI lineage: Eukaryota > Fungi > Ascomycota > Orbiliomycetes > Orbiliales > Orbiliaceae > Dactylellina > Dactylellina parvicollis. The sequence continues at coordinate 854,133 of JAJTUD010000006.1, forward strand.
TCCGCTTTGTGCCGGCTACAGCCTTGCTGGCCAAATCTTCGTTGATTGCCGGTACTGTTTCCCGGGGCTTCATTTGGATGATTGGGTGTTGTCTGGTGGGCGGCGGGCCAATGAAAACATCCTTTCGCTTCCCGGCATTCGCCCCAGCACTAGATGATGCCCGTCGTCTCTGTGTTTTGGATTCAGAAGGGTTGATTGGGGTTAGCGAAAAGGGTGAAGTTGGCGATAGCGGCGGAGCTGGTTGCGATATGGCGGGGACATTTGCGGAAGAAGTTAATTTTAACGCTTCCGGTGAAAATGTGATGGCGGCGGGGCCTAAGTTGAACGAAGCATCGATTGAAAGACGGGGGGTCCGTCTTGGAGCCAATTCTGTGGAGGGCTTGGGGGTGGGCGGCAGCCTAGGCGACATCTTTGTGTGTTGCATTTCCAAATATCGATAGAACTAGCCCTCTGTGGAACCACTTGTTAAGGATTTCTAGAATCGCGGTGTCTTCGAACCCCTTCTCCGTTATATATAGATATGCGAATGGAGAGTTCGGAATATTAATATGAAAAGGGAGGGAATAAAACGGGTAACGGATCCCGAGATGTGTACTAGTCAGTTATCTGATAACGAGGTTATTGTACCGCCTCACATCGGAACAAAGGCCGTCTAAGTAAAGTTCGAGGAACTTGAAGCGGACCGAGTTTGAGAATGGCGACTCTTGGTCTGCAAGCGAAGGTCTCCATTGTAAGTTTTTGGAAAAGGAAAGAAGTGGAGGTGAAGGAAATGCGCAGATAGCCGTCTATATATTGGAAGGGGGGGTGTGCATAACATGGCATGGCATGGCATGGGGTGGCAGGGCCAGACCGGAAGCATGGACGTCTGACAAGATGGAAGGAACCACCTTATCGCTATGTCCCACCCTTTTCGAAACAAAAGAGGACACCAGAAAACTCTCGCACTGCCTCTGACCTTTCCCACACGGTATAATGTCGCGTGCTTACACTCGTGGGAAAATCTCGGGTCTTGATAGGGTGGGTAATTGGGGAGCAGCGTCGTTTCTGCTTGGGGACCCTGAGGCAGGATAGGACTAAGTGTTGTTTGCGTGGACTGGCTGGCATTCCGAAACGGACACACGTGCGGCGATATGGCTCTTGCCATTGGCCCAAACTGCTCGAACGACACTTCAATTCAGGAAAGATCACACGTGCTCGCATTCCTGTATCGTTATTGTTGAGGTGCCCCTTTGGAGGTCGCACTTCGCCAGCAAAAGACCTTTGTTTCGGGCGTTCTCGTTTGCATTTCTCGTTGTTTTCGGAATTTTCTTTGACCGGAAGGCTTCGGGGCAATCTCGCTCGGGCTGCCAAATGTCTTTCTATTTTAAATCTGAAGTGCAGATGAAACTTTTCAGGATATGGGTACATGTACAAGCGTGATCCGATATATAGGAATAGAAAGCAAATACTTGAATGCACAAATAAAAAGTCAAACGACTTACTCCGCTGGACTCCCAAGGCTGACAAGCGCGAACGGTGAAGTATATTATACATTTCTCGGTAGTCACGGCAAAAGTCTCACAATGTCATGAAGCTACGGAGATCGCCCCACAATGGCCAAAAATGCCGGGCGCATTCTCAGCGGCCAACTCCCGCACGGATTGACGGTCCAACAAGTTCCGACGGGCTCTCGTATTTTATGCGTGGCGCGAACAAAAAATGGGTCCCCGAAATTTGTTTAGTTCCAAAGTCTCGCCGTTCCATCTGCACCAGCACTGAACAACCACGGCTGCTTTGGATGCCAATCAACGTCTAGCACACCCAAATGAGAAACAATCTTGTGGCCCTTTAGCACTTTTAGGGGGACGATGAGTGCATTTTCCATAAGGTCGCTGTATATTCTGCCGTGGAAAACCTGGACGGTGCCGTCGTCACTCGACGAACAGAAAAGCGGGAACCCACCACGATGGAAAGCCACCGACCTAATACCCTTGTCGTGGTACCGTAAAGTCCGATAGGGCTTGGTGCTCAAGTCAAGGTCATGCCATAGCAGTCGCTTATCATATGACCCGACGATAAGGTTATCGCCTTGAGGGTGAATGTCAATTGACGAAATCCAGCGGGCACCAGGCTTTAAGGTTTTGCTCAGTTCAGCTTTCGCTAAATCATAGATTCGGATATATCGCTTCGTCGCAACAAAAAGCAACGGTTTCGTTGGATGGAACTGAACTCTTTGAGGGATACCCTTGGTAACGCTCTTCTCTTTGAACGGGGTTTGCGACAAATGCGTTGAAACGCGATGGATGCTGACAGCTCTCCGGACATCTATATAAGGAAGGTCAGTATCGTACTCTTTGAATGTCGAGGATGAGATTTCTTTGCGAACCTTCAGGTGAAACTGAGACAAGGTAGTCTCCTCTTCGATGCCAGGCGATATACTTGACCGTTTTCCTCACCGTGATAGTAACTACAACACCCTCCTCTTCGAGCTCGGAGTCGGGCTTTGCCCATGTGCCGGGTGCTTCTTTTTTGCCCTGCCTATTTGCCGCATATCCAAACCCTGTACTTAAAATCTCCTTACCTTGGCTATCTTCCTCAGTGTCGAATATTGGGGGTACCGCCAGCAAAATTTCATTCCCGCTAGAAAAGCAATTAGTAACAGAAACATTCTAGATGCTCCACACACTCCGACTGTGGGTCCTTACCAGGCGGCGGCTAAGATCCTTCCCTCTGCTGTCGGACGCCATGTGACAGAATCAACTGCTTCGTCGGAAGAGACCTTCAATTTCCAGACCTGTCTCCCCGTCAAGGTTTCCCAAACCCGAAGTGTACCATCATCTCCACCCGTTGCCACCCAAACGCCGGTGGGGTCCGCGGCAACAGACCTGACCCTCCCTTCATGTCCTCTGTAAACTGTGGCGCACGTTGTCGGGAACGGCTTGAGATCATCGGGCGAAGGGAGTTTCGGTAGTAAGGAAGCAGGGTCGATGTTTAGCTTATTTCGGCGTACCCGAGGCGCCAGATACAGGTCCAGACAGCGTTCGAATCGTTCATTTATGAATCCATTGTATCCAGGTACCAATCGAAGAGCTTTGTGAGCCTTCGAAAGATAGTTCTTCTCACGATCTTCAGGATCCTGTTCTTCCCATTCCTTCTTTTCTATTTCGTTTGGAAGGTATTCCGGAGGAGGGTTATAGCTCTCGTCGTGTGTAGGAGGCGCCAGTTTCGGTGCTGGGATATTCATAACATGATCTGCCTTTGATGGAGCATCGTCTGCCCAGATATCATAGAATTCAGGTTCATCCGATGCCTTGGTCTGTGGTCTGTACGGAAGTATTCGACCTTCTCGGATACCCTTCACAATTTTCATAACACGCTTTTGCTCGTGCTTTGAAGGAATGAAACGGCGTTTAGGTTCGGGGGCACTGCTCAACGGCATTTGCTCAACGGTGCTCGTGAAATATTCCATCAAATCCTACAATCATAATTAGCATCCTACAACCAAAATTTGGACCGTGATAAAACCTTACTGGGTATGGGTCAAAACCATCCTCAGTGATTTCGGATCGCTGCAGCTTTTTCAAGATCTCCAACTCATCTTCAGTAAGGTTCAGTGCAGCGCCACTGTTCTTGTCTATCAGACCTGTCCATCCCTTCGGCAGTTCTATACTGTCTAGTAGAGTATCCAGAGCCTTCCCGGCGGCGGGTCTCATTATGCGCTTTCCGTTGATATCGTAACCGATGTGAGGATAGTTCTCATAGTACTCCAAAGGGATATTTCCAATAGTATTGGTTTCTTCAGCGTCGGTATCATCGCTGTCGTAAACCGGATTGATCTCGGGGTATATATATCGTGGACCGCCGTCCGCACCAGTAACGACCTTGACATTGTCTACTGGATCCGTAGCATCCTCCTCACCGACAGCGCCATTGGGTGTACCATTTAACTTAGGCACAGACTCGTCCTCCGAGGGTATCTCGTCGGAGTCCAGATCCTCGTCACCCTCGTTCTCGTCCTCACTTGATAATTCTTCTTCATCTTCGCTGTCCTCATCTTCTGGCGAGAAATTCTCATCGTCGCTAGAATCGTCGCCATTGATCTCAGGAATCTCGAACTCGTCTTCCGAAGACAATACCGGTTTATCTTCTTCCTCCGCTGCACGCGATCGTTTCCGATTACTCGGCTTCGCGGACATGGTGCTGGTGATGAGCTTGTGGGTTGCGCGTGGGTGTAGTGAGGTCGCTTGGTGTTGAAGGTCCAGTCGCAAAACTTTTTTTTTTCTGCTCGCGAATTTAGACTTTTTAAGCCGCATTGCCGCACCCTAGGCGGCCACGCCACCACACAATCGAGTTTGATAGACCCCAACATTGAGGATACGTTCACAAAGCGTAATATAAATTTATAAACGGTATATTATATTTAAAGTTCCCAATATAAGCTATGTAAAAATATTATCACTAGTAGATTTAGGGCCAATAACGCCATTTCATAGCTGCGATCCCAATAAAGATTATTACAAGCGGACATACCCAATGTCACTTAGTATCCTGGCATCCCTCCCTGGTGGGCCCATTGAGGTGACCTTTCTCTTGCCACACTGTCTTCTAATCCTCTGAGCATCGCTTGTGGACTCTGATGAGGAGAAATGTAGGCCTCAGTTAAATCACGGAGCTGGGTCAGTAAAGGCTCAGAGTCCTCATAAAACCGCATCTTGAACTTCTCGATCTCTATCCATCGCTGTCCGAGCATATCCAGAAGTGTCCGAATACCATGGAGAGCAGTTTTTGCTTTGTAACCAGTTGACCCTGACAAGAAGGTATTGCCAGGCCATTTAAGGATGTCGGTGAGCTTCTGTCCGAGGTTGTAAGCTCTAATTGCATCGCAATAAGTATAATGGAATCGTGATCCGCCTTCCAGTAAGAGCTTCTGGAATAATCTAACATATTCAAAACTGTTTTCGACAATTGCAACCCTTATCGATTCGCTCAAGTCATGTACTCGAGGGTTCGGCAAGTCAAGATATATCCTCATGTAGAAATACTCTAGCTTGAGCATTTCGAGTTGTGTTTGCTCAATGGATACCGGCAAACTGTTCAGCCAGTCTTGCAGTTCCTGTCTTCTAGCACCACAGTAGTCTCGAGGGGTGCTTATTTTAATTCTTTCCGAGAACCATAGATATTGATACCACAGAGAGTTGATCTTGCTGAACTTGAACAGTTCGGTTGCCAGCGTCAAGGATATAGGTTGCCCGCTCCAGTTGGCGATTTTAGTGGCCGCGCCTTCAGGGTGAGGTAGACGAACACTGATAGCCTCATCGGAGAAGGAATAAGGTCGCTCGTATGTCATGCTAATATATCTAGAGATACCCTAATGTCAATACAACGAAAAGAAAAGATACGAGAAGCTTGAGGCTGATACAACGTACCTATCATAAGTATAAACAGAATAAAATATTCTCCGACGAAGCTCAGCCTCGTTGGCGGTTTGTTTCGAAGACTTTTGAAGATCTTGGTGAAGACCAAGATCAATCATTATCCTGGACGCGACACCAATCAAGTACCAAGGGTTATAAGTGCTCGGTTCCAAGAGCGAATACTGGATCATTAGAAGAGTGGCCTGGATTCCAATGGTAGAATATGGCACCAAAATCTGACGGGAGTGGCCGACAGCCGTAGTGACATATCCAGCCGCTCTCAATTTAGCTGTTGCATCCGCTCCTTTCGATATAGAAACAGTAGCTATAGCGAGTACCATATAACAGATGTATAAATCCCGAGATGAAGCAGTCGCCTCGTCTCTAAAGACTGCGTTAACGGACATGAATAATGATGTTTCATCGAAGAACGGATAGTGTGAGAAGACGGTATCGAGATAATGCTGTATCAGTCGAAGTGCAGTGTGACGGTCTGGTAGCGGGCACGGAGCAAGCGACGGCACGATGTCTTGTTGGAGAGAAGCGGCTCGGAGGACGAGTTTCGAGAAGGACATGTCCTCGGTGAAATCGTAGAGTCCCTTGCTCGTCGCATTGACGGTGCTGTGGAAATTGAAGTGTTAGCAGAGCGCTGGTTTCAAGGGTTACGATTCTGCGAGATCGAAGGGCTGCGATTCCGTACATAAAACCCAAGTCCGATATCAACTCTTCAACTTGAGCGCCCTCTGCTCGTTTTCGAGCCGACCCAACCACGCCGGTCGCGCCTTGCGAGGAACCTGTGAAGCATTTCGCCGTCAGAACAGAGTCTAACCGACACCATTATAGCCCTTGAAGGGTGTCTTTACCGTTACCGTCCGGGCCGCTGATGCCGGTGAATTGATCGACTTGGTTGGAGGGACGAAATGGCTTCCCAGTTAGCTGGGCTTTCTTCTGCTCGAGCCGTTCGATCTTTGCTTCAAGGGATGCGACATAACTAACTCATGATTAGCTCGAACCCATTCCTGGTACGCAGTTCCCACCCGCTCCAGGCTTACCTTCGCTCTTTCCCTCTGGCGAACTGGTCGCTGCTGCTTGAGCACTCTGCCGACTTGCCATGCTTCTCGCACGCCGAACAGGCCGGCAACTTGCCATCACACTACTTTTGCGATCTAAGATTAGGGTCTTCGAGGGCTTCTAACGGGGGTACTCCGGGTTGAGTCTACTGACCTTGATTTTGGCTCTCCGGCACGCTGAACAGGCACTCACAGGTCGACTCACACGCAGCGGCGGGGTCTGAAATTCCGCCGACATCCTTGAATGACTAGCGGCAACACGATGGCCTTATCGAAATATATTAAGATCTCGCCTATGAAAAGAGAAATTTGCCGGCTTCGTCAGAATAAAGTAAGAAACGGATCAGCGGATCCCGCTCGCTTTTGTCTCAACAGACGGGAGTGTTTCGAGATCAAGAGAGCCCTATGAGGCGGGCGATCGCAGTTGGCTCACGAGCCAAGACTATCCCAGCTCACGGTGTGCCCGATTGTTAATGCTCTGTTGGGCAGGCACTGCAGGCTAACAAACATCCCAGCTGGTCCAGGTCGAGACGAGATGTGTAGGCGCGCGGGGAGGCATCCTTAGGACTCCGACTCTACATGCCACTTTCGAGTCTCGAGTCTTACATCAGTATGATATCAAACATACATGGTCACATTACAGGCGCCTCAGGCTTTGAAATTTTAAGGTCGTACCGACTCATGCCGAGGCCCAGTCTGCGGTTGAGGTAATCAAGACATTCTCTGCGACGCCCCGCTGCAGGAAGCTCCAGTTCCACAACTCAGCCTCCACGAGATGTCAAGGGCACAGCGATTGAATACGTGACTGCCATGGCGTCAATCTAGGCAGGAAGCTTCTTCAGCTCATGTTGCGACAGAATAACTCGGGCTTACTCGCAGAATTTCTGGCTCCATTGGTCGGGGATGACAGCATATCCTAGGCTTTTGTGTCCTCCCCCCACTTTTAATGGGGTGTCTGTCGCTCATGATATAGATGTCCCAATTATGATCCGACTGCAGACGAATAAGCCTATGGAAATGCAGCCTCATTGGTTCGACGTCGCGACTCGAAAGTGGGTTGGGGGATACTGGTAGGGTATCCACGATGGTTGCCGTCATCTTGATCGGATCCTCGGTACTTGTCACGGTTGAATCCTGGCCAATCCAGTCTTGCTCTGCGGAACATAAAGAAACCGATGGCTTGCAGAAGTCTTGCGAATGCGATGATCCGGGATTTGGGGACGACTGCAGCTTTCCATCCCAATCATCACTCTTTCCTCATCTGCAGACCACTGAAAATAAGACGACTTCCCTAAATCCAGGCACCACGCGGCAGGGATAGGGTGAACATAAGCATGGGACCTGCACTCCGAAGAATTTCAGATTGCGACCGTCGGAACCCCAAATAGCCATGTTAATGGCTGTCGCGTAAGACTGCTCGATTATTAAGAAAATTTTAAATCTGACATGATGCCTGACCATGTTAGTTTGAGCGCACTGTGCAGAATACATCCATTCAACTTCTGTTTTCTCATCTCAAAGCTGTTATCGTTGTCCGCAAGCTTAAGCCCCGGCGCTGCTGCGGTTGCGCTATCAAGTTAGCTTCGCCTAATGTTGCCAGCTCCAAAGTTGATGGAAAGAATCACTCACAAAATTCTGCCTGGCATCGGGCAACCCTTCCGCCATCCTACGCTCGACGCTCTCGCCGATTCGAAACAACCTAATTTTGTCACCGGTCTAGATTTATAAAACTGTGGCCATCTTTCCAAGAGCTCAGGCTGTCAGAAAAGTTTGACCATTTAATCAGAATAGTCCCTCACAAGCTAGCTGTCATATACCTGCTGTAGATTTCTCTTTTGCAAAGTGAGTGGGTCGGCTAAAGCCCATCGTCCATCCGCCCCGCCCGGTGTTCGCTGCCTACATACATACTAATCCAGAACCCGCCTCTGTGACAGGTACTCCAATTAGCCCCACCTTAGATGCGATATGCGACGAACGGACAGACGGTGTTAGCAAAGCCCGCACCCAACCATTCTACCCTACTTTTACCCAACCTAAGGCGTATTACCAATACAACAAAGATATTTGATACGATTTCAAGTGTTTTCGGAGAGATAGACAGTGTCTTGTAAGTCCCAGCTTTGCGCATAGAGGCTGCCTGGGTGCACGGGTGACCTTTTTAGCATCTTGATTTCGGTGTGAGGTTTTTAACTTACCTTGGCTCAAGCTTCCGTTCCAACTCTCCGCCATCTTGTAACTCCGAGATCACGAGTGTTCAAACTCGCCTTACATAACCCTGCATCCGAACTCGATTCAAAATACTATCGATAAACCCCGACTCTACTCAATTCTTTCAAGTTTCAAGAATCGAGGCCTGCGAACGTGCCGGATATTGATCAAATTGGCGTAGACTCTGCCCAGCGGTCTCCTCTCTCCCTCTAACCTCCCCGCATGGCGACCTTTGGAGCTGGTAATCCGACGGGCCACGCCCTACACTCCTCACCTACCTATCGCCGGCAGTCCGTTGCCTCGTTACTACCCCGAAGACCGGCCTCAAATGGCTCAGCAAGCGGTGATGGCCAAGGTGCGGAACAGGCCGGGGCCAAAATTCACACTCTAACAGCGTGCAATCGCTGTCGGAGCAGGAAAAGCCGTTGCGATGCCTCGCTACCCAAATGCGAGCCCTGCCAACGCAGTGGATCGCAATGCGACTTTTGGGACGCGTCCAAAGGCATCACGCTGTCCCGGAGTTACGTCATATTTCTACAGGACCGATTGAAGGCTCTGGATCAAGAAACCAAGCAGCTGGAGAAGGAAATACCCCCGAATAGCGGTCTCGATGACGAAGATCTTGTGAGGAGTATGGGCATGGTATCGCTATCAGACGAGGAACCGGAAAGACACTTTCTTGGATCCTCGGCTGGGTTACAGCTGGCAAGATTAGTTGTTGAATTTGCAAAAAAGAATACTCTCACACAATCCGTGAAGGAAATTGTTCCTCCTACGGAACACGAACCTGCAAGATTTCAAGGGAAAGAGCGCCGGCCGAGTGCTTTCGCTCTCAGCTCAGCACCAATCGACAAGCTGCCTAGGAGGGAGCTGACGGATAAGCTAGTATCAGAATTCATTTTCAAGAGAGGTACATTGTCTTCAAATCAAATTCGATCACTTGAATAGCGAAAAATACTGACTTGTAGTAATTTAGCACAATTCATGCTACCCACGCTTCACGAAGACACATTTATGCGAGACACCGACGAGGTTTATGCCGGTTCGACAGACCCCCATAAAAACTTCATTATAAAGATGATTCTCGCAATCAGCATGCAGAAAATCGGCAGCCAGTATTCCGGTTTGGCGGATGGATTTTATCTTTCCGCACTTACACATATGGAAGATGTGGTGGGAGCTATGAATTTAAGCACCTTGCAGTGCTTCTGCCTGATGGGACAGTACTCCCTTCTTACGCCAACAAGAACTGGAATATATCATATTATAGGCCTGGCGACTAGGCTTTGCATTGATCTCGGCTTAAATCAAGAAAGCACGATTACGAAGGATATATATGGTAATCCGCTGGACCCGTTAACGGTCGACATGAGAAGACGTCTGTTTTGGGTAACATCTTCAATGGAATCTGGCCTCTCACATATTTTGGGCCGGCCTTCCGGCTTCTGCACTGGAGATACATTTACAGATGTTCAATTCTTCCAGCCGTACGATGATAGTCTTATTACTAAGGATGGAATTTTGCCGGGCCCGGTGTCCACCAAAAAACTGATATCAATGCATTTCTTTAGAATGCGGAGAATACAGTCTGAGGTTAGATTGGGGCTTTATCAGAATGTTAGAGAAACACCCAAGGACGATCAAGATCCTTGGTTCAAGCAAATGCACGCAAAACTAGATCATTGGGTCGATTCGGCTCCTTGCAACGGCGAAGGTAGTGGACTTTCTCAAGAATGGTATGTCGTTTGACTTTGAATATTTTATTGTAGCTAGTAACCCTCTGACTAACGTATTGTAGGTTTCGACATCGGTATATATATTCTCAAACTCTGCAATCGATGCAATATTAACAAGCTAACTGATCAAATCTAGTTATAACAACATGCTAATATTCCTATACCGTCCGAGTCCCCAAATTCCAAAACCTTCTCTAGCTGCAACCACGCTATGCTACGACTGTTCCATCAAAAACATCACCATCCAAAAGAAGATGTTTGATGAACGCACGGTGGATATGACATGGGTACTCGTGCATCAAGTTTATATGACATGCATCATCATGATGTGGTGCCTTTCATATGAGGAAATCCGGCAAATACACCCGCGAAACGAGGTTGCAAAGCATATACAAACAGCTCTGGAGTGCATGGACATGATGGTTGAGCGGTGGCCAGGCGTCGGATCCGCCCGTGAAATCTTTTGGCGTTTATCCATGGTCGCTTTGCAGACCTACGAAGCAACTTCCCAGGATGGCGACACGTCTACCTCCCTGCCTCCATCAATTAGTAGCCTTCCGCAAGCTACCCATGCCGCCCATGCCGGAGCTACAAGGCCGATGCAGAAAGCTTCAACAACAACACGCAATTCGTCAGCAACCCCCCCGCATGGCCGCTCTCCGCCTCATACCCCGCCTTCTTACTCCCCTGCAAGTTTCCACACAACTCCTTCATCGAGGATAAGTAATTCTATACACAGTTCCTCCTCGATTGGGTCGCATCACGCGTCAATGGACGAGCAGATAAACGGAACGTTCAACAACTCGGCACCGATCCTGCAGTATCTCACCCAGTCCTTCGATAATACTAATAACCAATACGGCATCATTTCACAATCCCCCCCGCCTCGGATGCACTCTCAAAGTCCCTCAGCTTCAAGTGGCTACTATGGTAGCAATAGCCCCTCGAGCGATTTCAACAACCCCCCGACGCCAAACACCCATACCACTGACGAGATTACCCCACGCCCTTCGGTTTCAGGATACAGCTTTGAGCCGTATAGCATTAGCCAACAATCTATGCTAGCAAATGCAACAACCCTCCCTGATGATTTGGGGATATCACCGCAGACGGTGTTACCTCCAAATTATCCTGTTGGTCTACCGGATTTGTCATCGTATCAACCGACAAATCCCGCTGGGTCTCTCGCAACCATCAACGAGGACGCCGCAGGTCATTATGCCTCTTCCTTTCCGGGTGCGGACCACATGTACAACTTTTTCCCGTCCCCCGAAGTTTCGAATCTCCTCAACTGGACGACCTCCAGCCAGATGGAAGTTCTCTCCGGAAACCCGTATACCAGCAACACTTATAGGATGGATGTGATTGATCCACAGCAAGCGAATGCGTTAATGATGACTCTGGAGAATGATAGTCAAGGTGATATATTTTCTGGGATTCCTTTTTCGGCAGGATCTTACCTTTGATTATAGTTAAAAGTGAAATGAACTACCAACGGCGGCCGTCAGTGTACGATTATTGAGATTTTGTTGCAAAAAAATTACAGGACAAAAGGGGATAATATTCAGCATTTCTTCTTTTGCACAGCTACAATATCTGGGATATTCTTTTGATAGGAGACACTCTTCTCTTTTAATTTTGATAATAAGTTTATCATGATCATGACCAGGGGTATTTGCTTATGGGGTTTAAATATCGTTTTTCTTTCTTTTTTTCCTTTTCTCTAATTTCCATGAATTTTTAACATTAGACTTGATGTCAGAATAGTTTCTCAGCATGTATACCATTTCCTGTCGCATCGCTATTATACGAATACGACTCCTCGTGGAATACCCTTGATACTGATTGGTCCCAGTCCTTTTGCTTTGTTGTGTTTGCATGCTTCGTTTTTCCTCTGAGGAGCCAATGCAGGTGTTTCCAGGTGAGTTTACCGAACCGAGCGAATCCAGAAAACATATTGAAGATCCCAGGGAGTCAGAGAATACTAATCTCTAACGTCACATAGGCACAGGAACCTCTCCTTCGTCCAGCCTTTATTTCTCGGATTCCGTCTGTGCCGCTATCGTGCCCCCAAGTAAAAATAAACTTTTTCATGCTACAAAGTGAAAAAAAAGGTCACAATGTTCTTGTTTTTGACTAATTTTCCTCCAGTGATTATGACAGGTACCCGGATCAAGGCCTGTCACCTCCTTCCTAAAGCTCGAGGCCTCGGCAAGGTTTAAACGGCCTGTAATAATATTTGGTATGCACCACATGTGGGGCGGTCTCTGCGGGAAGTTTCCTAAAAGAAAAATACCTGATCCACGACAGGGATTCAGGCGCATGTCTGAGAAGCTATCCCTGCCCGGTTCCTGTCTCAGTTCTAGAAACCCGGGGAAGGGCATTGTAAGGTTCCGTTCCTTGGACGATCATGCGACTGGTAACAAGCAAGTAACTGGCCGGACGCGGTCTGGGGGCGGTGAATATGGGGTGAGAAAAATCTTGGAATTTACAGAGAAAACAGAACGGGGGGAGAAGATTGCTGGCGATAGTAGCTTAACTTCCCGCTACGGGCAGTTCGAAATGCGTCCGTTCAGTAATGCGAGACATCTGTTTGAATTGTATATAACCGGTCGAGGAGCCTCCTGCTTCTCGAGTCTTCTCTCCAATGGAACCTTCTTTCTCCACTGGTGTCTAATCGCTCCCCTCCATTCTCTAATCTCTGATTGACTTATCGTTTTTTTACGATGTTTGGTCGTGTGCGTGGATCCGCCGCAGTTGCGGTTGCGGTCCTGTTCGCAGCGGACATTGCAGCTGCGGGCACAGCGTTCGCGAGAAACATCGCCTTCGACTCGCCATCGATAAACCACCCATTTCTAGCGGTTCCCAGACGCGGACCTGTTGACAAGCGTACGGTGTACTCCGGTCCGCTGTTCTTCTCTCACGGCATCGCAAGCGGTGATCCGTATGCGGACTCTGTTATCCTCTGGACTCGCGCTGTTCCGTTGGATGCCAACGAAACAACACATCTGTATGAGGACAAGACGCCGGTCTGTGTAGCGTGGGAGGTCTGGCAGGACTTTGAGTGTGATGAACGAGAGAGAAAGGTTTTCAGTGCGGGAAGGACGGAGACGTCCGGTGACGTTGACTATACTGTCAAGGTCGAGGCGACCGGGCTGGCGCCGTTCCAGACGTATTATTACAAGTTCACGTCCTGCGACGGAAGCTTGGAGAGCGCGGTTGGAAGGACCAAGACTATCCCTGAGCAGGATGCTTGGATCGATAAGGTCACCTTTGCCGTTTACTCTTGTGCCAATTTTGCGGAGGTATGTTTTCCCAAGGGGGGTTTTCTGTCTCCAACTTTTACCGATATCCGAAGCGGTCTTTTTCAGGAAGCTGACAAGCTTATCAAATTTACCTACTCTCAAGGGATTCTACAATGCTTATGGAACCCCAGCCAGGAAGGACAAGATGGACTATGTGATCTTCTTGGGAGGTACGTACGACCGATGACCGAGATATATCATGTTTCGCGGTTGACTATCGATTGAACCCATCTAACCTGACAAATCCAGACTACTCCTACGAATACCAGGAACCGTCTTTCCTGCCCGGAAGGACGCCCATGCCGTTCAAAGAAACCATTCAATTGGTCGACTACAGGATAAGAATTGCCATGCAAAGACGCGACCCAGACCTCTCGCTCAACCATGCCAACTTCCCCTGGTTTAGCGTCTGGGATGACCATGTACGGTTCACCGCCCCCCTCTCCCCGCAAAACCACCCTTTCGACTTGCTCTCTTTTGACAGTTTGTCATGGTCAGTTATTATAAGGAAGAGCTAACATCTACAACAGGAGGTCGCAAATAACGGCTGGAAAGATGGCATTCCCGAGGAGGCGAACATGATCAAGGAAGGAGTTACGTGGGACCAGCGTAAGCACAACGGACTTAGAGCCCACTTTGAGGTAAAAAAATTACCCCGATCAGCTTCGCTTTCGCAATTTGACCTCCAAGAAGAATGCCAATCGCAGGGGTGACAAGAGCAAAAATCAATGGCTTGAAACTTTTTGCTAACCCCGCATTTCGGCTGTTGATAGTGGATGCCAATCCGCCAGGTCGATTCGGACGACTACTTCCGCATCTGGCGCAACTTCAAGATTGGCAAGTTGGTCGATCTGAACATGCTCGATACCAGATACTACGCGCGTGACAAGGGTGACGATATCAAAGGTGCCGCATCGCCCAATAGAACCATGCTAGGTGATAACCAGGAGAAATGGTTGTACGAGCAGTTCGATGAGAGCAAGCAACGTGGTGCAATCTGGAACGTGATGGGTAATCAAGTGCAGTTCTCCAACATGAATGAAACCGCGGTTAGCGGGGAGGACTTGTATTATGACGGTTGGATGGACTACCAAGCGCAGAGAAATCGTGTCATGCAAAACATCATCGATAGGAAGCTCATGAACACTGTTATTCTTACCGGGGATTATCATGCCCTGTGGGCTGCGGAGTTGACCTACCCGGAGAAAATGAAGTACAATCACGAGAACGGTGATGGTGCGTTCGGTGTCGAGCTCGCCACCACCGCCGTCTCCAGCTACAGTGGCTACGGACTCCTGAAAAGCTTGGAGAAATGCCAGGAAATTTCGAAAAGAGTTGTTGCGGATAACGAGCAAGTCAAGTAAGTCGAAACCCCTTCTTGGAGATCGAACCCCAGTTTGTTTTCCAACATCAACGTCTACACATGCATGCTTGAATGCATGCATCTTATCTCCCACGCTAACCCTTATTTCTCTTGTCACAAAAACAGGTGGGCAGAAGGGTACTATCGCGGATACTTTGTTGTCGAATTCACCCCCCAAGAGATGAAGGCCGACTTTTTCAGCGTGGAGGTCGCTACTAGGAACGAGAAGGAAGTTCTCGCAGCCACTTGGGTCACAGAGGTGGGGACAAACAAGTTCAAGAGACCTTTCGGGCAAGTTAAGACTGGTGTCTTGCAAAGCAAGTTGAACCCGTGGGCGAAAAGAAGCTAAAGAGTTTAAATTTTTTTGAATGAAAACTTTTTGGTCTGGCAAAGCTGTTTTTCTGGGCCTTCCAGAAAATTCGGAATGCGCGCGCCGTCCAACAGAAATGAATATTTTAAATGAGATGGATGGTTTCTTTAGAAACGACCTCTATTTGAAAAGCGAGTCAGGATATACCCCTCCCGAATTTTATAGATCTTTTATTGATAACCGGGCATTTTATTTTTGAGAATTTGTCGCATCTTTTATAAATAGTACGATACCTACTTATGTTTTGTTTTATATTCATACAATATTAACTGATAACGGAATGTTGAGTGTTCGCAACATCGATAAGCTTATAAGGTTCACAGCCGCAAACAGTAAATGATTTGAAGGTCTTTCGCAGCGCGATCCTCAAAACTGGCCTGCGGGGATTTTGCTTTGACAACTTGCACTTGGGGGCGATGCTAATCAATTTGGGTAGATCCAGAGCAGCGACAACAGGGTTGCATCGCGTGCTTTTTACGTTTTTACAGTCCGATGTCCGACTAACCGTTCTTGAATTCGAGCAAGTGTCAATCTGAGCAGGGGGTCCTTCGGAGATTGTTAGTGAATAGATAGATATCATTCCATCTCCACAGTCATTACTTTTTCTGACACAGCCCATGCATATCAGAAATCCAACACTCCAAGCCCGGGCGGCGAGTGATTAACGTGCTTCAGACAAAGACATGAAACCTGGTTAGAAAGATAATCTAGCATGGCCAAAAACCTACATGCCGTGCCAGAATCTATCCAAATTGTAATTTGCCGCACACCCACGATTGTAAAAGAGAACGACTGTCATTGAGAACACAGGACCGGTTAGCTCGATGCTGGTTCGATGACTTGGCAGATTGATCAGTTGAGCGACTTACCGAGTCAGGGTAGGGGCAAGTTCCGGACCCAGACTTTGGGGAAAACATGTCGACGGGCCATGGATCCACGGAATCGAACTGTTGGACATGAAATATGACCGACGCCAATTGCTAGACCAGGTTTTCAAAGAAGGCGTTGCAACTTCAGATTTCGGAAATGGCGCTGGTAATTACGCCGAAGAAAATACACAGTACCACAAGACGTTGGAGATATTTCCAGAACTCTATCACTACCATTCATCGGATTAAATACCAAGACAGAGTTTGAAAAACGTTCGCCATGCGCCAAGTCCCAGTTGGGTCCTGGTGTGGTACTATGGTGAACGGCCCCATGCAACAACACAGGCCGACGGCAACCTTGCAAGATCCAACACTCCTCCAGGAACATTCGAAGTACACAATGAAAGGAATTCAATTCATGAGCCTCCCATAGAACGAAACCTGCGGGGTTTGGTTGGCTGCTTAGATAGGGAGACCCCAGGCAGCATTGAAACGAAGCATACTCACAAGAGCAAAGCCATGTAGATTTATATAATCGTTCGTTTCCGTCCTGGTGACCAATAATCCTGACGAGATAACCTTCCTTCTCCTTCATCGTCGCGACTACCTCAACCTTATTCTGGGGATCTATTAAGCCGGCTTCTTTCCCATTATTCTCCTTTTTGGAAGCTAGTTTCTCCATACCTATCTTTTACCCATCCTGCGGTTCGCTTCCGTTCTTGTGTCACCGATTTAGCCCTGCTGTGATACCCACTTCGACGTGTCTTGACAGCTTGCCGACATACCTATGCTGCTCCACTGCAACATAGCAGTCTGACCTCTCGCTGGCAATTTATGATTTCATCTTTGATATTTTCTACAAAATACCTTTTTATACAGCTGGATTTCTCCCAAGAGTAGATTTATAGGCTTGCTGGTAGACATCAATTTTACTTTCCCAACCTTCAGACCGAACTCTAAAAAGTCATACTATATCACTTGGAGTCCTTGCAATCTTTCCATATACCCAACGATTTATAAATCCTTGACGAAAGGATTTCAGGATACCAACTTCCTTATCCTGCCGTACTTCATGAGCATACTCTACACCTTAAACGCAAATACACCAACCCAATATCTGTTACCAACCTGTATAAATACAAATCTTCTCGGTCGTCAAACCTAGAAAACTCCTGAGGATCGCACTCGCTCGCCACAACGATCGAACACCAATCGCTGCTTTTAGATTCCCTCGTTAAATCGCACGCTCTCGACAATTGACAGACAGCTGACCTCAGATTTCCCTCATTGTCAATGAGACAAGAAACTACTTAAAGTCTGACCCCCCTGAGCTACCTCTCAGTCCTGTAACCTTTCACTTCTTCAACACCTACTCCTTCACCTACTTGGTTCATCTTCAAAATTCAAGACCTGAAGCCAGAGCAGTCGATTCCCCTGGCAGGTTTATCCCCATTTCGACCTCAAAGCCCTTTTGATCCACAGCTGTAACCCCTCACTGTTCTTTTTCGATAACTTACATCTACCTTATCTTTGGATATTTTGCTTATCGAGGCTCATTCTGCTTCCTTTTCCATAACAAACTTTCAATTTCACCTCTGGACGTCGTCGCTCTGCCAACATGACCCGTCCACAACACCGCAACGTTAGCCAGCCAAAGGCTCGGAATGAGATTGCCATCCCAACAGATAGCAAGCTCTACAGCTTCTGCTCTCGTATGAAGCAAACACCGGTCCGTTCTATGCTGTAAGCTCGAATTAACTATCCCTCGGAACACCTATATTGAAATCTTGCTAACATTCGATGTACTAAAAGGATGGCGCATGGGTAAGTTTCAAGCTCTGGTATTATACATAACTATATTATTGTTTCTAACATGAGTATGACTTCAAGCTGCTGCTTCGATCACTTCGAGAAAGGGTACTGTAAAGCAGGAGATGATTGCAAATACTCTCATTTGGCTCCAGGCGACGAGAGAAACCTGATCATGGACTCCGAGCAGGGTCTTCGCAGGAAGCGATATTACCGTCCTGAAACCCTCCACACCTATCTTCCAGGTAAGAATTCTCGCATATGCGTCTTCCCTCGATGGCATGTACTTTTTTGTACTGCTAGCAATCCGCAGGCTGCAAGTTCCCACGGCAAAATGCATGTACCAGACCGTCGAATCTGACAGGATCTATTCGACAAAACAGGCAGCCAGGATGTCATATGTTTTACTTTCGCTCGCAAAGGTTGGTGTATTCACGGCGAAAAGTGCTGGAATCAACATATCGCACCACCTATGGAACTTATCGACGAGGCCCATACCCCTGTAATGAATGGTTTGACTATCTCCGAAACCCCATCCCCGGTCCTGGACGATCTACCAACTCTGGAAATAGGATACGCCTTGACGCAACCACTGGCACTTGCCCACCATGCTACGTCTCAGACTCTCATCAACTCCGGTCCTCGCTGGTCTAACACAACCCTTATCACTCCTGTTCAAAGTAAACCCGAGTTGCAAATGTTTGCAAAGCCCAAGGCTTCCAATGAGCACCTTCTCGCTGCTGCTCAAGGTAATGGTACCCTACTTTACTGCCAACCAGATCCCAAGCGTACCGCTTCGGAGAACTGGAGAGTTCCCCGCCTTCCTGCTGCCCAGACTCCCATTCAGACTCCCACCCAGACTCCCTCTCCCACAGAGCCAGTCCAGCAGCCAGTTCGCTCAGCTCTCAACTTCAACTGGCGTCCGGTTATCCACGAGCAAGCTGCTCAGCAAAAGTGGCGCAAGACTACCATTACTCCAACTGCTGTTACCCCAACTACAATTCCAGTTGGCTACAGACCAGCACTTCCCCAACTTCAAATCCCTACCGGTGGTCCTGTCTATCAAACCCAAACTATTTCAAGTGCTCCAGTCGGTTACGATTATGATTTCGCCGGCTACGGCCACCAGACCAATAGCTTCGAAAATCCGAAGTACCGACTCGGTCATGGGTTTGGACAGTCTCGCCAACTCTCCTACCTTCTCTAATAAACCTATTATAGAGTTTCGGGTACCTCTGGTTGACAAACAAATTATAAGCAACTAATTGGTACCCACTACGTCACTACATGGACTATCTTCCCCTCCGTCTTTCTCTTTTCCCGATCGCCTCTCTTACGATGCCGTTCTTGCCAATTCTTGGTAAAGATATTCAGTTCTTCTATCAATATTACAATATCCCTTTTTACGGGAATTCATCCAATTGCCTCTTTTCCAACCTTTGTCACATCCAAGTCCGGCTCCAAGACTAATCCAAGTCGTTGATGATATCATATTCTTATTCGCTTCGGATCTGCGTTTTCTGGTTTTCTTTTCTTTCTTTTCAGTACTGGGATCAAAATGGGATTTGTTTACTGCTTTTTTTATAGGGATGTTATCGGTTTTCTCTGCCCCAGTATTTATGCCCTTTATATTCCCTACTCTTACGTACCCTGAAGAACATGAGGTTTATACAACTTGCATGGAGAAATCTTCAGGGGTCGGTCAGATACATCGTTGTATCTTCTTTGATAAGGCTTTTCTTTCTTTCAAAAGATGATATCACTTCCTCTCGCTCATAAAGAGCTGGATGCATCTAACATAGGACATGCTGGGACTTTCGCCTCGATTTCTGGTTCTCTTCAAGATTTTTCAATTCGTTTTATATGTGATGCATTCTCTCCCCTTCTACGCAGACTTTGTCTTTGTAATATCTGCATCTGATCAGCTGATGCTTATCTGCAATTGTTATTGTCTCTTTATCCTTTCTTTTCGAATCGAAGGTATCGAGAGGGTATATATATAAGCAGCAAAACCTCTTGGAGGGCTTTCTCGGACGGATATCTATCTTATTCCCAGAAATACGTTTTTCTTCTTTTCAGGGATACGCCGGCTTCTCAAGCATAAATGATGAATTTCCGGAGGATAGGTCACTCTCATATACACTCTTTCGGATGTCCAGACTCTCTTCCCTATTTGTCTCTTTCTCCTAGACATAAAAGAAGCTAGAAGTATATCAAATCAAAACCCTGATCTTCCCGATCCTCCCGATCCTCACCACTTTCTCCAGCCTATATGAGGATATCGGGCGGAAATTTCAATAATAAAAATAAAGTTGCAAATTGATCGTTTTAACTGGTGCTTTTTCTTCAGTAAACCTTAGACATGTATCATTCCAAGCGTGTTTTCATCGCGGCGTGCGTACCTTTCCGTATAAATCCGGAGTTTTCGCCTTCGGTCTTTGCTATCGTCTGGAGAACTTATAGTTTATCAAAAACAATGCGAACTAGTCTACAATTTTCGCGGAACGGCGGTGTTTGATACGTGAAGACGGTGATACAACTAGATGTGGAAACCATATCCTCTGAAGGAAGGTTCCGCGAAACAACTTTAATCTGACGCGGGCAACACGATTCTCATTAAAGCTACTGTAGAATTTCACCGTGGAAAAACCACATCTACAGAAAATCGAACCCGGACGGCTAGTGAAATTATCTTTTCCGTCCAATTGATCGATTCGCCTCGCCTCTCCTCGCCATCCATCCTGATATTTGAAAATAGCATTTGCGTTGCCGTAACATCACACAGCTGGGCGAATCGCTGCATCCGGCACATGCCTGGAATCCATGCCCTCCGGGACCCACCAGACTAACCCCAGCTTTTTTCCCCCCCGCGCGTCCCCCATCTCCGTGCAGCTGAACGGAAGCCGCATTCAGCCGTGGTCAAAGTGAACATCAGACCGCATTTAAAATCTGCAGAATAATCAGGGTCGCATAAGGGTAAACTGGGAAAACGAACAGGGCACTGCATGTTAGCTGTTGTTGTTCCTATAAGGGCCTCGAATATATCTTTGGGGGAGCCCAACCTCGGATCATTTGTACCTGTCGCACCTTCCTGTTATATTCTCACGTGCGATTTTCTTACCCCGGATTGATTCACTTCGTGTAAATATATAATACTCTTGAAGTATCGGGCGCGATAGCTGTAAACACCCCATCCTTTTATTCTCCGAGAGCTCGATATCCTGTATTTGCGCTTATCCAACGCACAAAATCCAACAAGTCAACCAACCACCCTCCATCGTCCGAACTCACCATCATCATCGGTCTATTCAGCAGCCCGTCATCGAGAAAAAAAAGCTCCGGATATATAAAAGCACAAAGATGTCGTCCCCATCCCTCTCAACTCCAACAATTCCCTTCTCCGAACCTCCGTATCTCTCCGGCCTCCCTTCTCCGTACTACACCGAATCCCACTACCGCTGGCAAAAGACCTGTCGCGAGTTCATATCCGCCCAGTTCAGCGATGTCCTCGCTTGGGAAGCCAAAGGCGAGGTCCCAACTTCGCTTTTCCAGAATTTCGCAAAGGCGAATATGCTGATCCCCGCTCTTCCGTTTCCTCTCCCTATCAAGCAGTTGAAGGAGGCTGGGATTCACGAGCTGCTCGGTGGGTTGAAGATTGAGGAATTCGATGCCTTTCACCGGTTGATTTATGGAGACGAGGTACGTTGTTTTTAAGATGGACCACCCGCCGTTCCTCTTCCTCTCCATTCTTAAAGACTTTCAAAAAAATCCTCATATTCGCTTTGTGAAAAACTAGATGCTCCGCACCGGCCTCGGCGGCCCTCCGGCCTCGATAACCACCGGCGTAAACTTTGCCATCCCACCAGTCTACTCCTACGGCTCCCCCGCCCTCCAGAAGAAATGGCTGGGCCCCTTGTTCAGAGGCGAGATCACCTCCTGCTTAGCAATCACCGAACCGGACACGGGCTCCGACGTTGCCAACATTTCCACCGTGGCCACCAAATCCTCCTGCGGCAAATTCTACCTCGTAACCGGCCAGAAGAAATGGATCACCAACGGCGTCTGGGCCGAGTACGCCACCATGGCTGTCCGCACGGGAGGGCCCGGACCCGGCGGCCTCTCCCTACTCTGGGTGCCCCTGACCGAGAACGAAGGTAAAGGCTTCGAGAGGCGACGAATCTACATTTCCGGCGGTAGCAGCAGCGGGACCGCATTCCTGGATCTGGACGAGGTTAAAGTCCCCGTGGAGAATCTGATCGGCGTGGAAGGGATGGGTATGCGGTACATTATGAACAATTTCAACGCGGAGAGGTTGAGCGTAGCTATCGCCGCTACCCGGACGGCCAGGGTGGCTCTGTCTTCGGCGGCGGAGTACGTGATGAAGAGAGAGGCCTTTGGGAAACCGTTGGTCGAGCAGGCGGTCGTCAGGCACAGGTTAGCGAAGGCCGGGGTAATGCTGGAGAGTCAGTGGGCTTGGATAGAGTCGGTCGTGTACCAGGTCGGGAAGCTAGGGAAGAAGGTGGGAGATAGAGAGTTGGGTGGGGTTACGGCCATGGTGAAGGCGAATTCGGGGATGGTGTTGAACGAGTGCGCGCAGTGTGCCGTGCTGCTGTTTGGAGGGAAGGGGTTGACGAAGGGCGGGGAGGGAGAGACTGTTGAGCGTGAGTATTTCCCTTTTCTTTAATTCAAAGTACGTTCGGGTACAGAATTTGAGTTGCTAACTGGATGGTATGTGTAGATATCCTGAGAGAGGTTGTTATTACGAGGATACCTGGTGGAGCGGAGGATGTACTGCTGGATCTAGGTGTAAGGCAGCTGGTCAAGATTTACAAGACAAAGACAGCGGAGCTGGAAGGGAAGAGGGGCTCAAAGTTGTAATTTTATGCGGCGTGTATTTTTGAGGGATCGGTTCCCCTTGCTTTGGTTTGTTACCATGGTGCTGCTCTTCGTTTTTATTAAAAGGAGCTTACTACATTCGGTTTCTAATTGGCCATTCTGGGCTGTGCATACGCATATTTGCAAGGCTGGGAGATATAATCGGCTTTGACTTGGTCTCTGGATTTTGCTGCCAAGTTTTTCTCACGACCATGGGACTTTACTATAATGGAGTTGTTTTAAATATTGAGATCACCACGCGCTTCTTTTTTTTCAGGTATAATCCCCACTCACATACAAGAATTAGCCTCGCTTCTCAGATGAGGAGGGAAGAAAGTAAAAACACCATGGAGTCGCATCCCATCTTTTGAAAGCTCAAGAATAGGAAAATATGGAATAGGGGAAAACTGCCCTATCGAGACAGGATGAAAAGTAAATTGATAAAACACCTCTACCATCTACAAACGAGGTATAATAAAGGGGACATGCCTTGGACGAGGTATTGAGTATGAGTATGAGGAGGAGGGAGGCGGGAGGCGGAAGATGAAAGACGAGAAGGAGGAAGGGAATCCATCTAGAATACAGTAGGGAGTAAAAAAAACTTTGAATGATGTTATCCTATCAAGCTTCCGGCTCACACGGAAACAGATGCGAAACCACGACAGAGATATTGTAACGGGTAGATAGAAGCCTCCATGCTACTAAACTTGCCCCTCTTCTCGATCTCAAGAATAAAATAAAACTGGATAATTTTGATAGGTCGAACACCGTTCATCCCACCTTTATCCCTCATACGCCTCCGGCCAGACATCCAAATCAAACTCGAACAAACCCTTCCTCCACTCCGGCAACTTGCCCTCTTCAAAATATACATGCCCGCAGATAGCGCACAGCGTGTACTTGCCCTCCGGCCCATCCCTCACACCCCACGTGTTCGGCGCCGAGAGCAGACAGTGCGAGCACTTCCACGTCTGCATCATCGATTCAGCGAGCGGCACAGGAGCCGCAGCGAGCGGCGTGGCGGGTACTCCGTTAGCGGTGCCGCCGCCAGACTGCACGCTGCCCCTCCTCATCGGGGAGTCGTCCCGTATCATGGGTGCGCGTTTTCTCCGAGATAGGGAATCGGCGTTGTTCTGGCTGGAGGGGGTACCCGGTGTTTCCGCTCCGGTGCCGTACAGATAGGCGTTGGCGGTGCTTATGGGGTTGAGGCGGGTGGTTTCGCGGCGTAACCGGCGAGTTTCTCTCTCCCTATCAATCTCCTTCCTCTCGACTTCTTCCCTGGTGAGTTTCTCAATGTTGGCGCTCCAATCGCGGCCGAGATTTTCAGCGTCATTTCTTAAACCGGGATGACGCGGGTGAGCGTCATTTTTCCAGTTGTAAGGAGCCGGGTTCTGGCCCGATGGGAAGAACATTTCCTTTTTAGCTTTGAGGAGTTCTTCGCGGATAGCAGTAGTGACAGCGTTGCGGTACTCTCCGAGGTAGCCAATATCGCGACAGATCTGCACAGCGAAATCTTCCGGAGTGATGTCTTCTTCAAAAAGATTAAACATGAATTGATCGGTCAGGGTGTCGACACCGCATTGGACGTTTAGCTTGATGTTGACGAGATAGTATCCCTCACCACCGGTCACCGGGTCGACAAAATTTTCAGGGAGTTGCAGCGTAGCTATCGGTGCCCATTCCTGGCATGCCGTGCGTATGGTGTTCACAATATCTTCTACGAAGATGCGAGGGTCAAGGTCGAGGTCGATGACCATCTGGCGGGCGAAACGTTCGAATGTGATGTCGCTTTCAAAGAGGTTCCATGTGAAACGTTCGCGGAGTTTTCGGGAGGAATCGATGTCTCGCTCGTAGTTGACGGGAATGAGGACCTCGGGCAGGTCAGAGTGTTTTCTTAGTTGCTCCGGGGTTCTTCGCCAGGGTAACTGTTTGGAGGGTGGTTTTCCTTGGACCGTTACGGGTTCAGTTACTTCCTCAGGAATGACCGGTATGGTGGATCCTCCTCCTCCCAACCTGGAGCCTCTGTCACCGTATTCATCCTCTTCGTCTTCTGCATAATTTACAGTCGTTTGGCCTCTCCTGGCCGAACGGGGAGGTAATGTGGATGTGGATGCCTGGACTGCGGGGACGACCAGCATGGTCTGGTAGCTGGTCTTTATTCGGATGGGATAGTTGGTGGACGAAGTCGGGACGACGACGAAAGGCTTCTTCTCCTGTGCAGGCTCCAGGGGAGGAGGAGGAGGGGCTGGCGGGAATCCATTGGGCTGTGGGGTGGAGGATGCGCCGCGGATGGCGGAGTTGCTTCGCGACAGGTGCGCAGGGACCGGTGTCGACATGCTGCAAAGGCTTCTGGCACTGGAGCTTTCGACGACTACCAAGTAGGGATGAAACCAGTGCCTTTCCCCCGCTCAGCGATGGGAGAAAAGGGCGCCGGTGAACACCGAGTTTGTGGGAGACGGAAACGCGGGGGAAGGTCTGTCGCCTGGCGCGTCCTTCTGCGACAACTTGCCGGTTTGCAAATCTGCTGAGGTAGGCGATTGTACTAGTACGAGCGTGTCAATTGATGGTGGCTGAGATTAATTCGGAGGATTCAGGATGGGTATTAAGCGTGAGTATGAATTAGGGGGTAGGGAGACCGGGAATTACAGTGCAAGTGGCGTCGATGTCGTCGATGGATTTGAAGTATCGATGGGTTCAAGTTTGATGAGGTTGGTTGGAGGTTGCTTCTTTGAGGCGCGTTCCTTTTCGCCAACACCGCCACACACCCTCAACCACACTGTGGCGCTCCATCATGAAAATAGCCATGACATATTAGGGATATATTGTGACCAAGTAGCCAGCGAGACTGGGATATATCGGTTGAGGGTGCCATAGGTTATGTCATGGATCGCTCTATTGTGAGGGTACTTTTGGATATCTTTTAGTAGAATCAAATCTATATATACACATTACACAAAAACTACGAGACGGATAGAACCAATCAATCACCTCCCCTCATGCGTCTCTTCTGCCTCTTCCTCGCAATAATCCGAGACGCCCTCTTCTGCTTGTCCCATTTTTCCGGATTATCACTGTCCTTCTTCGCATTGGCCGAGTCCTCCTTGGTATCCATCTTGTTCTCGCCCTCGCCGCCCTGTTCTCTCTTCCTCTTCCAGCCTTTCTTGAGCTCTTTATACTCTCTGTCCTTCTTGAAATCTTGCTTTTCTCTGACCCTCGGCGTCCTTCCCTTCGCCGCGTCTTCCTTCTCCCGTCTTCTCTGCACAACCTGCACGTTCTCCAGCGCAAACTCGACAATCAACCTACGTTTCTTGTCATCCGGCGATATCTCCAATAGCTCCTTCGTCTCGCCTTCCTTCACCTCATCAGCCGGCAAGTGCGCAACCTCTCTGCCGTTCAACCATCTAAGTCCCATCAATGCCCACCTGTGACCGATATACTCGATGAACCCGTAACCCATACTTCTCGCTCCACCGGTCTTCTCTCTCACAATTTTGGCCTGTCTCACCATACCCTTCCCCTTTGCCCTCCTCTTCAGCTCCTCTTCCTTTGCCTCCGGCCCTCCCCTGCCGGACTCCTCTTTACTAACAGCAGCCCTCTTCCCTTGCCTGACCTCAGTCGCAAACCCCACCACCGCCTTTCTGGCCAACATTTTCAAATCCTTCTCCGTGATATTTCTCGGAATGTTCCTCACGCTCAACCGCACCAGACTAAGATGCAAACTCGTATTCTTCTCCAAAAATCCCTTTCTCTGTTTTAAACTCTCATCCCTCATCTTTATATCCTGCTGCGATAGTTTCCCGTACAGCGGGTTGGAAGAGCTGATCTGGCCTTCATTCAGCAGGTAAAGATGTCTCTTCTCATCCTTGACCTTTTCTCTGCTGGCGGTACCGACAGCCGTTAACCGGCCGGCTTCTTCTTTCGATACCGCACGCGTGATGCCGAGGATGCGACCGTCGAGGGTGTACTTCCCCGTGGGGTCCAGACTTTCGGATTGTAGAACGGATTGCTTGGTGCCGCCTCTTCCTCCGGAAGGGATGGCTTGCACGGTGTTACGTGGCGCTGAGGCAATGCATTCTTCAAAGTCGGGTTCGTTGTAGAATGAAACAAAGGCGGTACCGCGGGGGCGGCCGGTGTCCGGTTCCAGGACGACTCGAGCGTATCGGACGGGGCCGAAATGTTCTTTGAAATGCTCGTAGAGGGCGTCTTCGTCGGTTGTAAAGGCAATGTTGCGAATAAATACGACAGTGTCGTTTGTAGAAGGGGGAGGAGCGTCTTCGATGTCGGACATTGAGTCGTCGAGGTCTTCTTGGTCCGAGTTGTTAGAGGTAGAATCGTCGTCTGAATCAGCATTGGCGCCATTGATTTCCTCGTCGAGGTCCATTGCATCCACATTCTCATCCCCATCTTCCTCATCTTCGCTCTCTTCCTCTTCGCCAACCTTCTTTCTCCAATCCTCCTTTTCGACAGCCCAATCAACCGCCACAGTCCTTCCCTCAATCTCGGTGCCATTGACAGCCTCGATGGCTTTTCTAGCGCTCTCCTCTTTTCGCAAAGTGACAAATGCAAAGCCGGCCATAGGGCCGTGCTTGCTGCCATCTTTTCGAGGTATTATAATCTCCTTGACCTTTCCAAACTTTTGAAAATAAGCGGTCAACTGCTCCGGCTTCTTGACCGACCACGGCAGGTTGCGTACGATCAACCTGGGGTTCCTCTTTTTCACCTCGGCATCCTTTTTCGGCTTGGCGGTAGCGGGAGGAGCGGAGGCAGAGGTGGCTTCTCCGCCATCTCTGTGCCTCGCCTGTGCGATCTCGACTTTTATATGGCGTCCCTCAAAGAGCTTGCTGTTAAACTCTGTGACGGCTTTGAGAGCATCGGCCGGATCGGTAAAAGTGACAAATCCGAAGCCACGGGAGGCTTTCGTGGCGGGATCTATGACGACAGTGGCATGTTTAAGGGGAGCGATGAAGGAAAAGTGCGCGGAGAGGGATTCCGTGGTGGTGGAGTAGTTTAGGGAACGGACAAAGACGGTTCGCTGGCCGGAGACGTCTGCTTCATCGGCAGGTTTTTTTGCAGATTGAGGTTTCTCGACTGATGATTCGGGGTCGCCATTGAGGGGAAGGTCGGTGTGGATGACCTTGAGCTTTTTGGGAGGCGGCGCCATGGTTGAGACGGTGGAGATGATGATGGCGATGGGATGGTTGAGAGGTGAAGATTTTCGAGGTTTCGAGAATTTGAAGGTTGAAATTTTCTTAGCGAGGAACCAACAACCTTGTTCGATTAGACAGCCAATTAGCAGCCCTGAACGTTGACAGCTCGAGCTAACTACTAGATCTTAGACTCAAACATCTGCTTGCTAAAGACCTAAATTATTGACTGATTGAATTGTAAAATGAGAAAGCTATAGATTAGAGTACGTGTGTGTAGACGTAATGTTTCGACGGGATGTTTTCGCCGCCATGCATGGTCCGCGTAAAGGCGTCGCATTCAGTTGCCGGCCTCGTGTCGAATAGAAGCATTACGAATGCCATGCACGCCGCAATACTTGTACTTGTCCACCTTTGTAAATTCAATCGTGTCTCATATATATCAGAATTATCAGTCCGGCAATCTCGAGATGGACTTGGAGGGTGCCGCGGTCAACTGACTCGTTCGCCTAAACCCGGTCTGACCAGGTCCCACCCCTCTGCCGCCACATTCCTGTATTCTGTATTCTCGGACATCTCGAACGCTCTCGGAAGCAGTCCGAGTCTGCATCTTTCATCTTTAAAGATTGTGAGCTTCTGGTAGGACGGCGTTTGCAGTTAAATCGAAAAGGGGAGGTGCTTGATATCGCAATACGGCCAACGTAGCTTCACCAGCCAGCCAACCTTCTTTCGCTTCAACCCCACAGAAGACTCCCAACATTGATCCATCCTCAACCAGCATCAACCAGCATCAACCAACCTCCCGTCCTTCCTTCCTTACGACTTCCAGACACATCGACAGTCCGCCTTTCCATCTGGCCTCCGAGCGAGCCTTCGACTCTTCCTGACCTCTCTCGACCGGTTGGCGGCTGCCTCGGGTAGCTACTGCGAGTATGCAAGACCGCCTCGAGGCGACGTCCCTCAGCAGCCGACATGCCCTCCCGCCAGAACCCCCATCGCCGACGATGACCATGACCGACGCCAAAGAATGGGAAGAGTCCTCCACCAACCCGGCCGCGATGCCAGCGGCTCCCGCTCCAGCTAGCTATCCGGTATCCGCTGATGCAGGGACGCCTGTCGCTGCCGCTGATGCCACCGAATCACAGCTCTCCACATCACTCGGCAAGCTCGATATCGCCTCTTCTTCTACTCCTACTTCTACTTCTACCACCACCACAACCACCCCGACTCCGCTCCAGCAGGCCCTCCACCAGACCCTCCCCAGCTCGCCACCCGCTCCCGTTCCTCCTCCAAAGGACAGACCTTTACCCACTCCGGAAGACGTGCTGTCGAAAGCAGAGACAGCTCATCAGAAGCAGGCCTCGGCTCTACCTGCCCTACCTCGTCCTGAAAATGGCAGGCTGCATCCAGGATATCCCAAATCACACATTCGTTCCATGTCCGGATCGTCGATACTGGACGCGGAGGAGGAAGAGGGCCAGGACACCAAGGGCGAGATTCGAAATATAATGTCACAATTCTCTCCAAAGCTGTCACCCCAGGACGACAAATCTACCTCCGACCCTGCTTCCTCTTCCTCCGTCGAAAAACCGCCCCTCTCTCCGATCCCACCTCGCACCTCCAGTCTCGAAAACCTCA
Source organism: Dactylellina parvicollis (assembly GCA_036971385.1). NCBI lineage: Eukaryota > Fungi > Ascomycota > Orbiliomycetes > Orbiliales > Orbiliaceae > Dactylellina > Dactylellina parvicollis. Next base: position 883,913 of record JAJTUD010000006.1, read on the forward strand.
TGGCCATCGACCACTCCAACCGTTCCCCGGTTACCGAGAAACCCCTACCCACACCTCAACTCAACCGTCGCTTCTCGACAAATCTCAACCCCCACTCCCCAATCGAACCCGCTCCTCCCTTACCGGCACCAGACCCGGAACCCCCTCAACCCTTTGATTTTCACCGTTTCCTCGAACAGCTCCGTCATCGTACGGCCGACCCCGTCGCCCGGTTCCTTCGCTCGTTCCTCAACGAATTTGGTAAACGGCAATGGCTCGTCCACGAGCAGGTCAAAATCATATCCGACTTTCTCGATTTTATCCACGGCAAGATGGGAATCTGCGACGTCTGGCGCGAAGTCTCGGACGCGGAATTCGATAACGCCAAGGAAGGAATGGAGAAATTGGTGATGAACAGACTCTACACCCAGACCTTCTCGCCCGCCATCCAACCCCCCGCACCGTCACATCTCGATCGGAGAGGGAAACGGCGGCAGAACCCGAACCTGCCGGGCCGGAGAGGCCAGCATCAGGAAGACGTCGAACGGGACGAGATTCTGGCACAAAAGGTGGCGATTTACGGATGGGTCAGGGAAGAGCATTTGGATATAGAACCCGTGGGCGATAGCGGGAGGAAATTCCTCAGTCTGGCGTGCCAGGAGCTGTTGAAGATCAACAACTACAGGGCGCCAAGGGATAAAGTCATATGCGTGCTCAATTGCTGCAAAGTAATATTCGGTATGCCACATACGGTTCCACACTTCCTTTTTTTCTCTTTTTTTCTGATATGATGGATCGGCTAATATCTGCGATTCAAATAAGGCTTACTACGACACTCAAATTCGACCCAATCTGCAGACGAATTCGTCCCTTTGCTAATTTATGTTGTGCTACGTGCCAACCCGGAACACCTTGTTAGCAATATACAGTATATTCTCCGCTTCCGGAACCCGGACAAACTCGGCGGTGAGGCAGGGTACTATCTCTCATCGTTGAGCGGAGCTATACAGTTTATAGAAGGGCTGGACAGGAGCAGTCTGACGATTAACGACGATGAATTCGAAAAGAACGTAGAGGAAGCGGTGAAGAGGATCGCGGAGGTCAAGGAGCCGGTTAGTCCCGTCGTGGGGGCGAATTCGGCGAAAGGAGGTGCTAGCGCTGAGGTTAGTGGCGTGCAGCAAAGGAGTATGTCGCTGTCAGCGGCTGTTGCCTCTGCAGTCGGGGCCGTGACGGGAGGCGAAAGCACGGGGAGGAGGAGAAGTATGGACTCCAGAGCGGAGGGAAATCCGACGGGAACTGGAGGAGACGAAGAGAAAGCGGCGGTTGCGGGTTTGCTGAGAACGATACAGAGGCCGTTGAGTACGATTGGGAGAATATTTGGAGATGATTCGTCGACGCAGCAGCAGCAGCAGCAGAGTCAGCAGAGTCAGCAGCAGACGCAGCTACTCCCCGCAACTGTTGATGCCGGGCCGGTTACCACGCCGTTACCGGGGAATACACCGAGAACGAGTCCCGGACCGCCCGGTTCGCGGGATGGGCAGACGCAGCAGCAGCAGCCGCCGCCACAACCGCAACCGCCGGCGAACGGGTTCCCAGGTGCAAAGTATCTAGCGCAGGCCGAGGCGTTAGAGGCGGCGGAGAGCGCAGCGAGACAGGCCAGCGCCGAGACGGCGGAGGCGGTGAGGATACAGAGGGCGGAGCACGAGAATACGGTCGGGTTAGTATCATCTTTATCAAACTTTTTTAACATCAAGTATTGAAAGACTGATGTTTTGGGAGGGCATAAAGGATACTAGCGTCCATGTTTCCAGATCTGGATAAAGATTTGATTGATGATGTGGTGAGGATGAAGGAAGGGAGGTTAGTAAACCATTCTTTCAATCCTGTGCGGTTCTCGTTTGTGTAGGAAAATATGGGAGTATATGGGAGAGTCAGGGAGCATTTTTCTAGCATTTTGTTGGTGCATTTTCTTTTGGCATTTTTGTCGCTCGTTTTTTGGATACTTTTGCTCATGTGTGAGAGGTGGCGGATGAGAGGCTAACGGAGTGTGTATTTTGGGTGTATAGGGTCGGGTTAGCGGTCGATGCATGTCTGGCGTTGAGTACGTGATGAAGGGGTTTGCGGTGTTTGCATGATATCAAAGTGGATTTGTATTTTTGCTCTTGTCCTCGTTTTATCATTCATTGTTTTCGCTTTTAGCTGCATTCTTTCGATACAGACCTCTTTTTTCCCGACTCTTATGGCCATTTAATACGGTGAATTACCGAGGACGTTTTTCTGATGTGAAACGATATTTTTGGCACGAAAGGAATGGGCGGGTTTATGGGTGTGGAAGTTAGAGGTGTTCTTTTTTCTTCTTCTTCTTTCTTTAGGTTTTGAGGATCATGCAGCGTCTGCGAATATTCCAATCTATTCTTTGGATAGAATGAAGGAGGAAAATAATGGCGGGAAGGATCATAAGTCAGACCGTTCACTTTTCCACCGAATGATTAGATTAGAACTAAATAATGGATTCGGACGGAGTCGAGCGCTGTTATAGAGCAAAGCGACACGAAAGGGAAGGATAAAAAATCGCATAAAGCATAATTATCAGAGGCAGAGGTTAATTGTTCCATAACGAGAGCCTTTCACTTGCTGTTATAATCGATATCAAATTGCATGCGAGAATAGTCATATTGGCTGGGTGTATGTGTGGCGGATGGTATCTCCTCCTCGCTGGGGATTCGATACATCATGTTAAACGGGAGAGATCTGGAAGATACTGTATCCGAGGATAAAAGTGGAATTTATATTCTACTGGTAAAGCTGGCATGGCGAATGAAATCAAATGCTTTTTATTCAATAAAAGGAAAAAAAAGATCTGCCTTTATGATTTTGGACCCCATAGGACCGGCTTTGCTTGAATAGTTGACGAGGACGGAGATTATTTCCAAGGACGTGGTGGGTTAAACTTTGTATATATACGTATACCAGGAGGTTGTTAAAGTTGTTGGAGGCATTAGGCTATAGGAGTCAGACGACACGAAGTTCGCTCTTGGCTATCGTTGAAAAATATCGATACTTTGTTCGAGCATTATATCCGATGGCGCGGACGAAGGCTGGTGCTTTACAGATGATATTATTATACATCCGAGCTTCAACGCACCTATATAATTGTTTGTATGTACCTTGCCCCCAGCACATAAACTACCATGTCTGGGTTTAGAGCTATTGGTGCTAAATAATTACTCTGACAAAGTATTTAAAGTGATTACTTAAGTACATGGTGAACGGATTTACCAAGATGGTTTGGTGGTACGCTAATGTTTTTACCATGCACGTTTAGTTTATTGGTCTTACTGGGAGTTTACATATTCGGGAAGGAGCTTATGAGCAAGCTTGAGCTAACCCGAGCTTTGCATTTGACTTGGGATGAATACCAAAAATAAGTACGAAAAGTGTAAATTACAAACAAAGAGTACGTAATAAGACATCAACATCAGATGTCGCCATTGCGATCTGCGACGATGCATGCAATCCAAGATTCTTGGGATTGCAAAAGCGCACGCGAGCTCTCGGAATCGATTTCTTTAATCATGTTTTTTTCCTTCTTAGTTTTGTTCTGTCAACAACTTTCAAAGACTGTCGATGTCGACGGAACCTTGTTAGCTAAGAAGCCAAGTGAAACCTTTGGGCTCTTGGGTCCTGTTAGCTACTCGGTATTTACCGGTATCAAAGTACCTGCCTTAAGCATTCAAGTAAGTAATCTGTTCTCAAGATCGTTCCGGTGCATGTATCTAAGTCACGAGAAATGGGCGTTTATGTGCGTTGAGAATCCTTCTCAATGTCCCCAATTTCACCCTCATGTCAACGAGACATATTCCATTATTGAATTGTACCTCTGCGTTCTTGGGTAGCACTGAGATGATATCTCTGCATGAAATACGACCAAAAAGTAACCGAGTCCGCCTCATTTGAAACTTAGCAGTACCTAGCGCAAGAGAACCCTTCTTCGATTGGCCACTGCGGCTGGATTGTCCTTTGGGGAAAGGAAGAAATGGGAGATCAGCTGGGTAACCGCTTTGCCACTCGCTAGCTTAGCACGCGGGAAGTAAAAAAAAAAAGAGAAACTCTGTGTGACCTGCTGATCGAGATCTCTTTTGTTAAATTGGTCTCATGTCTTTTTTCTCTCTCTCTTGCGCTTGGTTGGCCGTGGTTGCGAGGAGATCTAGAACCGTCGGGGATTAGGAAGGAGAGAGATATCACTGGACTTGAAAAAAGTTCAGTTTTTCGGTGTGTGAATTTTTATCTCACGGAATGCGAACGGTGGAATGTGAATGGGCGGCGGGACGAAATTGCAATTTTCAGCCGCACCTTTCGACGGTTTGTTGAGCTCGAACCCCAGCCAAGCTGATCGTGACGGCGCGGCGGGTACTTAGTCCCCAAAATCGAACCAGATCACCCTTTCCATGCTGAATAACCCCGTCGAGGAAAGTGTACTTTTTCTTTTCTCCCGAGACGGGTTTTTCCGGTTTTTAAAATTTTCGAAGGATCAAGAGATCTGACATGACATAGAGGATAAATGCGCACTAAAGGAGGTGACGGAAACAAACGTGTAGGCGCGCGGGCGGGGGTGCATAACGCCATATTCTACGTATATTACAAGAAAAAAAAGTGATTATCATACCATTCTTTCTGTATCAATGGAAAAATCTGAAGACGTTTCGGGTATTCGGCAGGTAGAGAAAGCCAAGAATATTTTTTTCTCTCTGGGCCGAAATGGTTTGTATATGTATCTCTTTGTGTAGCTTTCACAAGGGATCAATCCATGAACAGCTTGATATCAAACCCGAGGCTGTTGTAATTTTCGGGCCCTCTAGTGGGGACTAACACGGAGGACGGGGGTGGAGAGATTGGATTGGATTTTAATCAGGCAGTGGAAATTTTTCGCTTTTGATTGAGAAATGAGGCTACTACATAGGTTGATAACGTTACTCGAAGTCAGGTACCCGACCAGGCCCTGTAGTCAGGTTTGGGGCCACTTTTTTTTTTTTTATCGCTGTGATGTTGTAAATCTGAGAACACACCTCACGATTTTGCAATTGGCAAAGCTGATTTTCTTAAGCTGTGTCGCCTGTCTGACCCGACGGATAGCTGCAGCTTGATGTCGCGGCTTTATATTTATATGCCGCCAAGGTTTTCTACGAGATATGGAAGCACAGATATATCAATATCAAAGTTGGCAATTCAGAGTTAAACACCAGAACAATATCCCAGTGTGTATTTTATTGATTCAGAAACAGAAAAACCCCCTGTTAAGACTCCGTGATAATAATATAAAGAAAAACGCCCGAGACAAAAAGAAAAATTATTCCATCCACAGCTTTCTCCTCTCAAGGTTCCAAAGGAAAGTTTATACAAAGGAAACAGAAAAGCCAAGAAGAATCGTTAATCGCTAAGATCATCCTCCCCAGATAGCCATCGTCGCGTACAACGCTCAGTATTCATTCGACTTAAGAGTGATAACCTTGCGAAGGAGCTGGTGTGGGAACAGTGGGGTATTGCTGTTGTCCCTGGTATCCGTAACCAGTTGGCTCAGGAGTAGCATCGTAAACTGGCTGGGAGGCACCGGTGTGCTGAGTACCAATTGGTCCCAAGGAAGCACCGCCGGTTTCGACACCGCCGTTGTTCCAGGTCGACTTCTGAACTCGGTGACGGTGGCAGCCGATGGCGTAGAAGACGAGGGTGACGGAGAAAGCAATCCAGTTGAAAGCACCAAAAGCAGCACCGGCAGCGCAGGCACCGTATGCGGTCTTTCCTGGGCCGAATGAAGTGCTACCGAAAGCGCTGAGCCAAGTGGCCCAGGTTGCGAGACCGGAGAAAGAGATGAGCCACCAGAGAACGGCGAAAGCCTCAGCACCGAGTGCGAACCATTTGAAGTAGAACTGTGGGGCAAACTTGGGGATGAGCAGGACTGCGGCGAGGTAGATGCCGGTATAGATTGCCTATGTTAAGTTATTAGCAGTCGAACTTTTCTATTGAATGTGCCTGGGTGATCATACGGTGAAAAGAGAGAAACCAGCACCCCATCCGAGATAGTATCCGCGCACTTGGGCGAGAGCTACGCAAGAGCAGACGAAGACGATCAATGTCAAAACGATCTGTGCGTATCTGACAAAGATGAACCAATGTGGGACTTGTGGGACTTCATTGCCCATGCTTCCAACACCGCGCGAGGCGCCGCCGGCGGGAGCAGCTTGCTTGTTTTCCATTGTTGGTTGGAAAGGTCGTATGATGTGAGGTTGAACTTGACTGAGGATGCTTCTTGAAATATGTGGGTCCTAGCTTTTTTTGTGCGACTGCGATCGATGAACCAATCTCTTGGTATTGAAAGCTGCTTATGTGATGGAAATGCAAAAGATAGTTCGGAACTCTGGAGACAGATGCTGCATCTTTTATATCTTTCTTTAATAAGACTCTGCTCAGGCCGCTTTCGAGTTTTCTTTGTTCAACCACACCCGTCTCGCAGCTGCGATCGCTGCGACCTCTGTTTTCTTTACTTTTTTCCAGCTTGAATAACGGGATTAATCTTGTTAGTAACCGCTCGAGGGACTTGTGAGGATTCAAAGACCAGAACCACCAAGACCCTAGTCTCAAGTTTGAATAGATCCCATGCATGGATGCAGGCTTTCAGTAACGATACCAAGACTTTGAAAAAAGCAACGCTCAGTCTCGAACCCTTATGATCCCAAGAAAGGGTTCATAATCCTTCGAAAACGAACCGCGCAATCTGGTTGGTTGACTAGCGACGAAAGGTCAAAAAATCCAGCGGGAAGAGCAAGGAGCAGCAGGGGCCTTGCGCAGGGTTTTGTTGAATGAGAAAAGTGGCTGCCATGCCTTCTCTCTCTGGTCTGGGTGTTGTCGTTGCAGGTGTGTTAATTTGACAAATCTTCGGAGCTCAGCCGCAAGCCCCAAGATGTCTCGAGATCTTGGGACAAAGTTGGGTGTATCCTACCCGCATCCGGTGTATGGGAGGGTACCGTGACTGTGCTTGGTGCCCTCCCGAGCATTCCTTATCGCTATCGTCTAACTAATAATTTTTGTTCATGGGATTGAGGAGTTCAAGTGCGAACAGGGGAGACACAGGCCCAGTTCGCATGGACCGCGATTCTATTGGCCAGCGTTGCTTTGCCGTTTGTGTAACTCCCATGTGGTTTCATTTGGACAGAGCAAGCACCAACCAGCAAAAACCAACCGAGGAATGCAGCAAAAACCGCCTCGCAGTGGGCCCGCTGCCCCAAGAACTGGGAACCTCTTGGCTTAGTCACCCAACATTTCTCTTTTTCTTTGACCTTTATTCGGCGACGAGTTCCCGACTAAAATGAACCGGGGTTGTGCCTCATGATTTGAGATATCTTTCCAAGGTCTAGCGGGGCATCGAGGCATGTGAGAGGCTGAGTGATGTCGACACAAGTTTGCTAACGCAAAGTAGATTAGCCGGGAGCTGTTAGGCGAGTATTTGCGGTGTGATTGCTGTCGGAGCCTCGCGATACTTCGACATGTTCCCAACATCAAGCCATCATGGCGAGTCACACTTTCTTTTCTAAACGGCCAGATTCGGAAAAAGAATGCCGTCGACAACCACCTAAACTGGCGAGGAGGGCCTGTCTACCGAAATAGAACCAGAAGTTTCAGAAACCCACCGTTTATTCTTTCCCCAACTGTTACTGTAGATACGAAATCTGGTATCCCGTGTCTATAGGTCGTCGTCATCTGCATCTTTTGCTACAAGTTCGGCGAGCTGAATCCGAGGACAAGCTTTTCGTGCATAATGAGCTAGACCAGAACCGTGATGTCTGTTGAACATCCGCCCACCCTCTCGAGAATCAGACGAATCACACAGTAAATGACCATTTGAGTGTTTAAGACACATCGACAAAATCCTTTGTGGCTTGATCCTGCCCGCCATTTACGTAGAATGGTTTGACATTTCAGGAACAACGAGAATCATATATCTCCTTGTAAGGAAAAGCCTAACAGCCCTAAAGAAAACGTCCCTTGCCAAGGCAGCAGAGAAGCTTCGTTCGGTTGCGGTGGGCCTGAAGCTTTATATTTAGATGCCCCGACTTGATACGGGTCGTGGCTCTCTTCAGGATGCAAGACGTCAGGCATCCAAGCTTTCTCCAAGGGGGGCTGCGCAACGTGAATATCGAAAACGGGTCCACCCCACTTTCGATTCCCCACAAAGAGATCCCATATGACGCACACTCACGAGGTAGTCATGACACTTCACCTCTGCAGCGTGCTTTCCTCGGTTCTGCGCCTTGGCACACAGCCGCAACAGCGGTACCTAGGTTGCAAGAATGTGTGATGGTTATATATATCTGGGGGAAGTTTTGCATGCTGGCTGCCGGCTACCCGGATAGTTCTGGAAAGGGTAAGGTCAAAGCCCCAGCTTAAAGTTTTCCAGAAACGGTATCGGAACTTCCTGTCCGCATCTTTTGTCCGATAGGATATCTAGACTACTAGTCTGTGCTCTTGGTTTCCTAGCTTGACTTGAGTGGTGCCATTCTTTTGGAAGTGATTCTGGGTTTTGAGAATAACGCTATAAGGTCATGTAACCAGAGCATATAACGGCAGATTGACTTGGTTGCCAGGTCGGTATCCGTCAGTCGGATTATTAGCTTTTGGGCCGTCCCCAATATTGTGCCGTTCAAACTGTGGATGGGCTGATTACGAGACTAATGCAGATTAACCACTTATAGTATCCAACCGTTCGAATTACACTATCAATTACCAAGGTTATTTCACTCGGTAACCCAACTATCTATTAATTAACTAAGTATTATTTTGTCCTGGTTTGTCTCACATGAGAGCTTTACCAGGGTTCAATGCGGATTGGGGAATATAGCTAACTGCCAAATAGCTGAATCAGAAACTAAAATAATCCAAGTAATATGTATACTCTACAGTCTACTTGTTCAAAAGGTCTGACGACCCAACACGTGGTCCGGAGTATCGATTTCATTTATTACAGGCATGTCAGTATCACAACAAGGCATATAATATGTAAATAACTTATTCCCTCGCAAAATCCCAAATATATATACAAGCGCTGTTACTATATACCTCATTTATGAAGCCTGAATTTTAAGCGTCCTAAGCCGGTCTCGTTCCCAGCATCCACCAAGTAACCTTGGGAATATACTAAGCTCTTTTTTTTAATACTGTAAATTTGGTACCTCGCATGATCATATGAATGAGAGTTCGGAATTCGACCTCAGCACTATAAAAGTTTTAAGAAGTAAAATGGATTCTTCCATCCTAAAATCAACTTGAATGTAATTTTTGATAACAAAAGCTTCATGATTACAAGCATTCTGTAATTATTACAAGACACAGAATAACCGGAGCCTTAAGCTTTCTAGTTTCACAGTTCAACAATTACTAACCGTTTCGTCGACAGGGAATGAAATACCACACAACAATACACTATGGTAAAGCTTGAGTGATGTCCCACATAAACTTCGCCGAGGAACTCAAGTAGCCAAAGTCAAAGGGGACGCAACCGTAAGAATCTGGAAGTCTCTCATCAGAATAGGAGGCGGCGCAATTGGTATGTCGATAGACGGCGCCGTGGTCGTTGGGCTTCCAGAAGTATTACCAGAAGTATTACCAGTGGGCGTGGTGATGGTGGTTGCCGCCTTTGTGGTCGTTATTGTAGAATTATTGACTGTAGTAGTGGAGGAAGTAGAAGTTTTCACAGCCTGTGCCGTTTTAGAACTAGAAGTATTTGCCGATATTGTAGTATCTGTTGGTGTTGTCGTATCCGTGGTCTTAGCGGGAGCGGTGGAGATACTCTCACTAGCGGCAGCCTTTGTGGAAGATGTATTCGCAGGTATGTCTGTGTTCCCCCCAGTCGACGACACTGGCGAACTATTCTTCGCTGTTGAGGTAGCCGTTCCACTAGCTGGGGCACTTGCGCTTGGAGCCACTGGAGTGCTTGTGCTTTTACCCCAAAATAATCCGTCTGTAAAAATAGCAACAATATCTGCAACCGGAGCGTCTGGTTTCTCCCAGGCATTTTCAGCTGCGAGGTATTGAGCTGGTGCAGACAGTGGTTCCGCTGGCAGCCACGCGGAACTGGATAACGGTGGATCGGGTTCCAAGAGAGTACAGGGCGGGCAAGCGGGCTCTATCATGGAGGTTATGACATTGTACTTGAGAATTAGGTCCTTGGAAAGAACTGGATCTGGCGCCTTGAAGGTCATGCTCGTGGGTACTGTGTATCCTACACCTCCACCATCTAATAGATCAGGGATTGAATTTCCTTGAATCGCAGGGTTAGAAGGATCTTGAGTTTCGTCGTCTAAAGAAGCTTATTAGTATACCTTTGATGTCATCCAAACCTTTTTTTAAAAATAAAAAAAACAAAAACTAGATTGATACTACTCACATTGCTCCCACATAGCCTTGGGGACGGACTGAACGCCGTGGACATATTTCCAAACGAAATTGTCCTCTTCTTTGATGCCCGCTGGCGGTAGGATATCAATTGTAAGTATAGAGGTGAGTGCCTCGCTGACCTGCATTGGCTTCGAGTATAATTCATTCGTAGTCGGTAGGTTTTTATATTGTTCTTTGTTCACAAATACGCTATTGAATGGAAACCGGCTGTTTACCGCGAAAGAGAAACTTCCGCCTCTAACGCGCCACATGTCGCCACTTTGGGGTGCCTTTGCACTTGCCTGATTGGAGCCGGATGGCAATGCTCCTGCCTTGCAAGAAAATAGCTGCGGTAAGACTGTGGTAGAGGAGTCAGCAGAAGAGGAATTTCCGGTAGATGATTGCAAAACCATCCCGAAGAAGGTTTCTAGATCAATAGGTGGAGGCAAGGCGCTATCATCTCCAAAGTTAATATTGAAGCCAAAGACCCAAAAGTCGACATGGACGGTACCATGCATTGGTGGACCTTCTAGATGCAACGAAGCCTGAATTTCAACGCTAATGTGCAGTGTCACTAGCCATAAATCGAGAGTGAACGTAACACCAACGGCAACCCCCCCGTCCCCTTGGAAGTAGAAGGGCTGGTAGTTGATAAGAAAATCCACATATGCATCAAACCAAGCGTTCAACATTCCAACGTTTAACGTGGCCGCAATCATACCGCCTCCCATGCATACTTTCGGGGTTATAGCGAAGTAAGCTTCGCCCGTTATAGAAATTTCACTTCCCCATGACCAGGTAATCGCAAGTCTAGGGGGAGTAGGGTAGTACACCGGAGGTTTGAAAGCTGCGTGGTACCCTCCGATTGTGAATACCCAATCTCCGTTGACATGCTGCTGGGCTCCCGATGGTGGATTCTCCGGCGTCCACCAGGAACCGAAAGCGAAGCCGCCTGTTAGATGGCAATCCGGGTGTAGGATCCACGAGTTTGGAGAGAGTTGCGCTTCAGCTTTGAATGAGCCTCCTTCTGGATCTAGGGTTACCCGAATTCCAAGCTCTGTGTGTGCGAATTTCTCTTTCGCCTGAGTGTTTGGTACATCACAAGTTGAGACGCCGAAGAGACCAAATTTTACTGTTGGAGCCCACTGGACAACAAGCACCGCGTTCACAGATAGAACCTGGAAGGCGTTTACCTGTAAGCCTGCCGCTAACCACATTGACCCGTCGCTCATATTAACCCATCCTCCAGACGTTGTACTTTCGGTCAATGATGTCAAGGTCTGCAGAGGTGACCCAGGGTTTGGCATGTTGACGAATGGAAAGTCTTTAACCTGGGATACCTTTGGCCAGCGCAAAGCCACGTTATAACCAAAGCCACCAGTGATTCCAGATATGTCCGCAAAACCGAATGAGATCAATGGACCTTCAAGATTAAGGAATACAAACACGCTTGTGAATGGGTCGCTTGCCTCGCGCTGCCCGAAGAACCCAGCGGCTTGAAACATCCATGGCTCGTGCTTGATAATAATGCCACCAGCGTAGCATACCGTCGTTCCATCATTCGTGTATTCGAAAAGACCGGAGACTGAGACTGGTGGTTTGTTGAAAGCGACCGCAAGGCCGCTGATCGAACCTGTGACATCTGCTCCTGTGATATCCAGTAGGGTAGGAATAGTACCACCCGAGCGAGTGCTGAGCTTGATACCTAGCTTCAGACCCATCAACTCGAACGAAATAGGCCCGAGGATGAACTGCGCGTCCATCAAGACATACAGAAATTGGTCTTTATATTGGAACCCGATATTTGAGATAGATAACGGCCCTTGTGACTTTTTGAGGGGCGATAACTGGGCGCTCCCTGCATCCTGAGGTAAATTAGCAGGTGGTGGAGTCGGAGTCGCATTTGTCCCAATGGCGGGAGTTGAAGCTTTTGTGTCCGTGTTTTCTTCTCCTTGGGTGGTTGTTATAGCCTGCTCTATTGGCGGTGGCTCTTTTGTCGGTAAACTTGACGACTCTGAATTCGATGACACGGCTGGAGTTATGGTTTTCGTGGCACTATTCTTCGGCTTTGAGTTCTGGACGAAGAGATAGTCTACGACAACCTCATCTTCCCCTTGCAGATTTTTGACGACAAGCACAAAGTGCCATCCTGCTTAGATAATAACACTATCTGCTGCTGCGGTATTGTTAGTAGAATTGCCTCCAGAGCTACTTCCTTTGGAACCTCCCCCGGAGGTATCTCCACTACTATCTCTACTACTATTTCCCGAGCTATCTCCGGCCGTCCCGCTTTGATCTCCGCCTGTCTTGTTTCCACCCGCAGGCTTCTGATTTGATTTAAATGGTATCGAGTCCAGTGGTGCAGCCGTCAAGAATTGGTTGAGAGGACCCAGATCCGATAAATTCAACCCACATGAAAAACATTTGACCAAACGGTTGTGTAAGATCTCCTATTAGCGGGATATTCACACTAGGCAGCTGAGTAGCATTTATCTTGATAATTTGTTTAGTTCCCGCTGGATTTGTTTGTGTGGCCAAGGCTTGATATTGAGCAAAGACGAACTGAATAGGACTGATATTGACATATGCAGCGAAGTAGATACCGCCTGGATCATTCCCATCTTTGGGGACCCTACCACAATTGATGCCAACCAAGCCTTTATCGCCGTTATCAGGAAATGTGACGGGGATGTCTGAGAGAAAGGAGGGTAGGAGCTCGTCTTCGGTATGGAGTATGCTCTCTATGATATCGCCTAGCGTGGTGCTTGGCGATTTTTCATTATTGTCCGGATCAAAATGTGCAGTGAAAGTCCATGGCTTTTGCGTATCAGAGGAGTAAGACATTTGCAATGAAAAAGATCCAAGCATGATGTTCGCGGTCACAGCAAAATCGCTCATCGAAGTGAACTGAGCGGCAACTGGAGCTGAATCATTTTTATTATCATTATCATTATCACTGCTGGATTTTGTACTCTTGTTATCGTCGCCGTCGCTTGTCTTGGTACTTTGATTACTGCTTGCTCCTGTCACAACGCCACTGGCTACTAGATTCATGTTATTTTCGCTGGTAGCAAGATCTTTACCGCTACTAGTTGTGCCACAGACGTTTGAGGTTGTGCCACCCGTTCTAGCCGGGGAACCCTTGCTATTTTTAGCTAGGGAATCCTTGTTGTTTCCGGCCGACGATGTGTTGCCCGTAGATGGTGCCTTGGTGGTTATAGACGATGGATAGCTGGGTTATGATAATCTTCTCCAAGATTTCCATCACCCCATCAGAAATGTCGCTGTCGAAGAGACGGGCCAAATTCACAATTCGCAAATCGTTAACCATACCGTAAGTTGCCAGTCCCCGGAAGAATATGACGTGCTAGTATATAATTGTGCTGGGGTGTTGAACTTGGACTCTGCTCGAGGAACGAGACCGGTGACAATGCCCAATTCAAGCGATGCGCCTGCATTATCTTTGCTCTAGTTATATCCCATGGCTAAGGTTACTTGTCCTAGGTATAGCTTGGGTACAGTCGCAGACTGATCCGGTGGCAAGCTAATAATTTCCCTATAGAATTTGGCGTCGTTTTCAGAGATGGAGACTGCAGCACTAGTAATTATAGATGGAATACCGTCTGGGATATGGGTGACCGTACGACTCGGTATCATTGTAGTGATATCGAGAGACTGGAGGTTTTGGTTTCCTGCAGTTGGCTGTAAAATTCGATATGCCTCATAATCTAGGGCTAGGTTGAAATATAATATAGGAGGTGGCGTAGCTACGAACGTAGTTACTTATTAGTCAACGAGCCTAGAGAGTGCGCTGGAGTCATTGCTAGAAAGTACCAAAAAACAGACAACCTTCCAATCGGCTCTTTCTACCCGAGCTCTAAGTAAACGACACTAGAAACGATAGGATGTTCGGCTGCGACGGTGCTGAACTGGAAGACGGCTTCGTAGCTGACGAGCTGGAGGTTGATTGACCTGGTGATAAACTAGAAGACCCTTTACTTGGAGGCGGGCTAGAGTTTGGCTGATTTGACGGCGAATTGGAACCCGGGGGCGCTCCTATCCGTGTCTGTATTTCTACATCGAATCGGGCCTCCGTCACACCACTTATGTTTCCATCTGCCTTTAAGATAGAATAATGCTTATTCTACGAAGCAGTGGTTTGGTGCTGCTATCTTGGCTATTGTTGTACCAACTAGTAAAGTCAACCGAACTTTGTTGTACTCCATCGAGTAGCCCAACAACCCATTTAATCATATCCTCGATGACATCACCGTCCTCAAATGTCAGTGTAAAATATAGAGCAGTCGCAGTAAACCGCGCCACCGTCATGGCAGTGAGTTTGCTAGCTTAGCAGGTCAAAATCAGAGCTAGCTCTAGCTGAACAGATGCTGCAGAGCCCGTGGACGTCACTATATACGTGCTGATCCTTTTCGCCACCCCCTTGAGAATTTTAACTGTCAAGTCTTTCATTTTGAGCCAAGTAGTGAGTTAGTTCATGTAATCGATTTGTCCCTCGGAAAATCCGAACTGAAGCCTTACTACAGTTTTATAACCTTCATCAAGTGTAAACCAAACCGCATTGCGAGCGGCCTGTTGTGGTATCGATGAAGCGCCAAAGTCTGAAGTCAGATTTAAGTCCAATGGTAACGCCTTGATAATCGTTGCTAACGGTGAACTTAAGAAGAGCCCATCTGGAGATAAGTGAGCACGCCTCCTAGAGTAGTAGATGTCACTCCTGAGGTTGTGGTCGAATCTAGCCCGAAAATTAACATATTTTGGCCACAGAGTAGGCCAGGTGAGACTAGGATCGAATCTGTTGTTACAGATGGATTCGCGGCAAATGCGGCCGCAACAAAAGCTGCCGATGTGCTAAATCCAATCGTGAAGGGTTCTAACATTTTGGACCTGAAAGGACACAATAGGCGGACTTTGAGATGTATCTGTCTTAACCTGGAGGGTCTCTGGCGCGGTATTTTGTAAAGCTATTTGCATCCAACTTTGCCATTCATCGCTTGAAGATATGGATATTGACGCTCCAGAGGATGGTGCAGAAGATAAAGCTAGGACTCTGGAGTGGAGGCTAGTAAGAAAGTCGTCGAATTCACTCGCTTATGGTGTCAGAGTATCCACACTTGAACTCTTAGGAGCTAAGGTACTGCAGCATATGTAGAAGTTCTCATCACTTGACGCTCCCAAACTGGCAAATAAATCTATGGGTTGATTCAAATCTGAGCTACCAGATGCCGAGGTTTGCGTCGTCGTAGTCAGCGCTTGAGGCTTGATTTCCTTCCAACACGCTTGCCAATAATACGAGTTCCCAAATTGGGTGATAGGGAGCGCGCATTTGATGGTTTGGTCGGATATTTTAATACATCGACCCATCAGCCGAGCCTAATGATGTAGACTTTGGCAGCATTTACACTTGTTTCACGGACAACCCGGTCCTGAAAGATGATGGTGTGCACCCCCGCATCGCAATTGACTCAACTATCTTCCCTACTTTGAAAGCTTCTACGAGCCACCTAATCAATACACTTCATTTATCAAATCGGATGATGGTTCTAAAATTCGACGATTCTACCAAGTACAATCCAATTTGTCTGTGTTTGCCGCGATTATGGATCCTTTTCTCGCAGCACACGGTTATTCAAGTCTTCTGCCTATCGAGGCTCTCAAATTACCGACATGGACGTGGCAAGAAGCTTTAGCCAAGATAACGGCCTTCTTCAACACAGGTCCCGTGTTGTTGACAACAGATGTCCCTCCTTATGATGCGTCTTTACGGTTATAGGCCGGATATGATCTCACAAGCTCCCAATTGCCCACAACTGGAACTGTCGGTTTACCAACCCTTGGTTTGGCTGATTGGGTGTGGTTGCAGCCTTACGTGGTAACTGATTCAGCTGTGCTAAAAGAAAGCTTGGATGGAAAGGTGTTCATGCCGGTAGGCCTGTTGAAAGTCGACTAGCGCCCGCGATTCGAGCCGGCACAGTACACCGCTGTAGAAGGCTATCTTCAGATGAGGACTTCGATTGTAAGGCAAGATTAGTCGCGGTGGATGGAGATGGAGTTCGCAGAAGTGGGTATGAAGATGTGTTGCTTTTGTTATATTTCGGACAACCGTTGTGTTGCCGCAGTCTTGAGCTGCTTGCCGCGGCTGCATGACATCTCGGCTTGTAAATGGCTTCTCTTTTGCCAACTTTCTTGCCTTGCCTTGCCTTGCCTTTGGGTCGCGGACTTTTGGCTTTTCGGGTGGATAACCGTATCTCAAGGCCGTCAACGCCAACCATTCTGATATTGCAAACCCAAGGTATAACGTAACAAGAAGCTGCTCTAGATATAGATCTTGCCAAGCCACAACTTGAACCTGTTCAATTCACGAGACTAAACTTGAACTCTGAAATTAGAAGATTGTGCCGCGTTGAATGTATGGTAACAGCAAAATCATGATCAGCTCGCTCGTGCTCGTAAGGCGCCTAAAGGTAAACAAAAGCTGTAGTGAAGAATATCACACCAATATATATGACGGTGAGGACCATGATAATAGCATTTTGGTAGCTCAATACAAAGCCCTTCGATTCAACGATCTGATGGAATAATAGATATTGCTACATAACTCAGCGTATTAAACTGCTACTCATTTTGTAACATATTGGTGGCACGGGTACGTACTCGCAGAAGGCATAACGCATCTCAAGATAGCACGGGACAAATAGAGATTAGCAGCGAATCCCTAATGTAGGTTTTCTTAAGGCTGGAACATGCATAGTCTTGAATACAACTTTGGTCCATCTAATAAGACCATTCTCCATACCAAATGTCGGTTATATATATCCAAGCTATTGCTGAGAACCATGCAAACACTACTATACCCGGTTAGGAATTAAACGTTTCCAGAGGAATATTTGGTGATGTCATAAGCTAAAATAGTCTCGTAATCCTCATATGCGACAAAACACATTTGTCAGAAAACAAAACGCTTGAAGGTCTGAACGTTTTTTTGCTAAAACGACGAAACAACCATGGTATACGTATACGCCTTGTTGCCGAGTCATCTTCCGACAGATCCGGAGCCGTTGAACCTGAAACTTCTTGGAACAAGTATACTTGTATTTGTATCGAATCATTTGGCCCTCCGCTTCCTTACAACCGGGTAGATTTTGGCACTAGCAAGCTGGTGGTGGTGTGCATAATTCTCATGATACGATCTTCCAGAGCACAGAGATGTATGAAACATGTTTCGCAATGCTTTCGTTCGCACGTAACTCTGCTGACCAGAGCGGCTCTAGAGTATGCGATAATCGGACCCAATATATATGAGAATAATATCACAGGGGTTCATTGCCTATCACGCAGCTCGTCATAAATAATTATATAACCTGAAGCTAAAAGTTGAACACTGTTGATAAAACATTTCAGAGCATAACTCAGTGTAGCCCTAGGATCCTAGGATCCTAGGAGTAGTACAGTAAATTTACTGTTTATGGTCTTAACGGGCGCTAAGTAATTATTCGACCTTCAAAAAGAACAAAATTTTCCACTTTGAATCTGAATTAGTAAAGAAGGATGTAAGATTTGACAGGTAGTTATTTTTGCTGGGTATTACTTCTATCCAGATCTTAGTCAAAGATTTGACTTGAAGCACTTTTGTCAAGGAGAATTGAGGTAGCTCGGAAATAGTATCGAGGAGATAGGGGGGCAGGCATAGGTCTGCTTTACATATAGCTGCCCTCCTCGGTGTGATAAGATAAGGCGTATGGGGGTGGGGTCTCTGCATGCACATACAACAAGCCGTGCCACGGCAATTTAATATGCCTGATAACTCCGGCGTGTGATGTAACAGAGGGCGTATGGAGAAAAGTTTCTTTTTTAGTCCTAGCATTTGCCTCTATTGATGGTTCAATACCTCTTTATCGCTGTGCGTTCACATGATGCTTCTGATAGAGTTCGAGAATGGCGTCGCTAGCTTACTATGCACACGGCAGGCAATTTCCGGGACAGAACGGGAGCGCCGGACCCGGAGTTGAAACCTCGAACGGCACGGAGAAGAGTTCTTTCGAAGAGTCACTTATCTTGCTCCTTTCGGTCATCAATTGACCAGCCAACTCGTGATCCTAAAAACTACTTGCAACCTCGCGATTTGCAATTTGGTTGCTGGGAAGCAGCGAGCTGTTGTGGCTGTTGCGTTGCACGGTCAACGTTGACCAATTAATTCGACTCAAACATTATATTTAAGAGATCCCTACGCGAGCTGCTGCGGACGACATGAGAACGCGGGCACTTGCGATTTGGAACGCACAGATACAACCTGAGAACGGGTTGCTAGACATCGGACGGGCTGCGTTTTCTCTGCCTTGAAAGGAGTTTTTTATTTATTGTTCTATTGTTTTTTACTTTTTGACAACAGGTGAGAGTTCTCTAGCCGCCAGATAGCCAGATATTTAATATTTTTCAAGTGCGAACGATGTGATTGAGAGAGGTGGGGGTGTGAGGCTCTTCATTGGGACGTGCACTCAGACAGATTGATCAATTGATGGTGTCTCTTTAATAGGTCCCGAAAGTGACGTTGCGGAATCCCAGCAAGTCTGGGGACCGTCCGGCCTCCCGCTTCTATACTTGTACCAAACAAAGTATATAGAAATAGAGGGGCGAGAATGCGGTGACGAAGTCTTGGGAAGGACCCAGCGCTAAAAAAAAAAAAGCGATGGCAGCCCCCTCCAACATTGTTCGCCCGACTCGATCGCGCAAAGAAAAAAGTTGGTGGGACAGCTCTCTGTTAAAAATAGCATTCTGAGATCGAGGCAAGTGGGCACACTCTCAAGATGGCACCTGCCCTTGCATGCTGCCGAAAAAAAAGGTGGTGTGGGCGCGTATGCACGAAATATGACTGGCGGTTTCCTGATTGGCTGCGGACGACCAGGCAGATCAACAAATATCGAAGCCAAGCTGCTCAACTGACCATTCACATCCCGTCTCTGGCCCCAGATCTTGAGAAAACGAACCCCGGTCGCGGTCGAATGCTGCCTGCCCCTCAGCGAATCATCTGGGCCGGTGCTCGTTATCGGCTGCGAATCGCAAGGAAAATTATCAAGTTTGCGTATTGGGCCGGGGAGTTAGGAACATGCTCTCGCAGCAACCATGGAGAAAACGCCTTTCCGACCCCTCGAGGTGACATACGCGCCGGTAATTTGCACAAAGGAGAGCTTGCTCTTCGTCTTGTCTGTAATATTCCTTTTTGTTTCTCGAATTTACTTGCCTGCAAGTGCCAGCACACTAACTGCTGCTGCTTATTCCTTGCTCCGACGAATCGCAGGCCGTTGTCCAATCGACGCCCGAAGCTGAATTTGCATCACGGCGCGCCGATGCAGGCGTCTCTCTTATAACCCACACCGGTTCCAGCGACTTGTGCTTTTTTGCCCTTTATTCCTAACAGTTGGTCCTTTTTTGATTTTGCTAGACGACTGGACGAGTTTACTTCCTAATAATCCTTTCCCTTTGATCATTCGATTCTCCTGCAGGAAAGGTTACAGATGTTGGACGTTTAATGTTGGTATCAACCTCTCGCCTCGATTCGGTCTCCCACGCAGTCGAGAAGCGAGCTTTGCCACGAAGAGCCAACTGCAGCATCTCCTTCTTCTATCCGCTTCAAACCAGACAAGCTCCGTCTTGAGTGGCGTCTGTCGCTGGAACGGTAGACCGACTTGGAGAGAAGCTTGTCCTTTCTTTTTGGACTGGCCGGTTTCAGTGGTTCATTCTCCTTCTCTCACCGATTATATCCGCCCTCTCCGCCACCTTCCCTTTTCCCTTCTCTTCTTCTCTGTTTCTTATAATCAAAAAGGTAATTAGATACAATCCTCGCCAACCCGGAAGAGCTGGTCAGAGTAGCTAACAGTCCTAATCTCTGATGCTTTAGTCAACATGCGTTCGTCGATACTACTATTCGCCTTCACCGGCGTCTCTTCCGTCCTGGCCGCCGTCAGCTTTGGTGGCCGGGCACTACCCGGATGTGCCGACGCCTGCTATAAGAATATTCTTGGACAGCCCGGTTTATCGAAATGCGACAAGTCCAACGTGCTGTGTCTTTGTAGTGACTATGCTGTCCTGAACGCCATGCAGGACTGCCTTAGCCGCACCAACGACTGCGGCTCCGGTAAGGATAGGACCGATACCATCTACGCCGTCCAAGATGTCTGTGACGACGTTATCCTTGCAGCTGCCATGCCATCCTCGACGGCTGGTGCCAAACCCACGGATAACGGGGACGACCCGATCGCTAGCAACAATCCGGCAGCGACCACCATGCCCGAACCAACGAGTCTTGAGGAAGCCGAAGGGAGGCTGGGAGCCAGTGCGTCCGCCATGATCAACGAACGGCCCTTCACACTGTCCACCGGTCAGAAGGCAGGCATAGCCATCGGGTCCATCATCGGTTTCTTGATCCTGGCAACCGTTCTGTTCTGTTGCGGGGCCTATCATTACAAGGGCCATGTCATCAAGAAGATCAACCGCAACATACAGAACGAGCAGCCGACTCCATATCCGGCCGACGGCAATAACAACGACAAGGGCACGCAGAACTCCTGGTTCACAACCTCCACCGGTTTCAAATCACATTCTCGTGGAACCACAAATGATAGTCATGAGATGGGGTATGGACTCGATAAAGAACTAGGGCTGATGATTTCGGCCCCTTCAAACCCTCGTAAGTATACGACGACTAAAATTCAAACAGTAGATATCCGAGAGAGCGAGCACACAATACCCCGAGCTCCCCCACCGGCCGTCTTCCCGCACAGGAATCCAATGAGTCCACCTCTCAATAGCCCCTCGCGCTCAATGTCACTCGGCAGCGTCGCTCAGAGACCTTCTCTGACGCTCAGTCCGACAGCCGCCGTCTTCCCGCAAGCCATCATCGAAGACTATACACCCCGAAACAGCTATAGAGTTTCCGCTCAGAGTATCAATCAAAAACCCTTTCAACACGGCCCCAATATCAACATCCCACTCATGTTCTTCACACCTGCCACTCCTCAAGTTAACGTTTCACCCACGAGTCCGGTAAGCCAGAACGGCGACATCTACGGCTACTACAGTAGGGACTCCCCAGGACTCGAACACGGCATCGGGATCGCCCAAACCAGCATTGATGAACGCACAGGCACGACTCCATCCCCGCAACTCTATGATCCCACCAATAATGATAACGTGCGCAACTCGAATCCATATCCCATGCAATCTTCCATAGCCTCACCGTACAATAACTACCTGAGCCGATCACCGGAACCGAGAAACGTCACTCCTGGTTTTGACATGTCGACCGATGCTAGCTCCCGTGTCTCGTCACCGTCACCGCAACCAGGAGTCGGTCTGCACATGCCACCTCGTTACACGCCTTATAATAACTACTCAGCGACGTCTATCACCCCACCACCGCCTGTTCCGACTCAATCTGCAGAAGATAGAACTCCGGAAATGGTTGACCTCTCCGCCGTGCCTGCGACTATCAATCGTGCAAACTCCCACGCTTGGCGTCTATCCGTCGAACGTGCGGCTGACAAAGCGATGGACAAGGTCCGAAGCGCAGCTGTAGCCGTCACCACGATCACACCTGCGGGATTCGAACAGGTTCCCGAAGAAGAAGAACGTCTGACCAAATCTGAGCTTCCAAACACCGTCGAAGACGGTCGCGGTCGTCGCAAGAAGAGGAACCAATCGCAGGGGAGCAATATCTACAAGGGAACCCCTTCGAAAGCCGATAACTCTAGAAGCGGAAGCATCGGTGCGAGCCGTAGTCCGAGGCGAACTTCAAACTCCGCCGGTGGGTACGCCAGGCGGAGTTCGAGTCTTGGCGGATATAGGGCGAGACAGAACAGCTTGAGTTACAACCAAATCGATGGTGTTCCGCGAACTCCTAGAAGGAACAGCCGACGAGGAAGCAACTCGAGCAATGTGACGATGGTTTAAAAAAACGTTGGTGCTAGCCATCTAGTTTCGCTTGATATTTGTGCATAAGGAAGCAATTGTTAATCTTATTTTATGGGACCGGATTTTTTCTTTTTTGCTTTGTCATTTTTCGCTTTTACAGAACCTTTCTTTTTCGTATGAAGCAAACTTATACCAGTGCTTCTACGAACCCTTTTTCTTGCTTGGGGGGATATTTACCTTGTTATATTTCAGGCGTGTATTTGGATATCTGCGGACCAGGTCAGGTCTCTCCCTTTTTAAACTTTGTGTATAGTATAACAAGATACCACTTTCCTTACCTTGTACTTCTACTTCATTTCTACACGGACCTTGATCTTTTTACCATAGAACTTTAATTCTACAGACACGTTGTTTTGCTTATAGCTTCTCTCGGGAGACCGAGGACCTATTTCCCCATGATTTCGATGGCAGCGGAAACTAAATTGGGTTTTTTATTTTATGTACACGTTCCGCTGAAGGAGAATGATGGACGATCTAATATATATACATTTATGTGCAGAGTAATTTACAACTTATATATTAATTCGGAGTGAAGATGCGTCTCCGTATTCAAAGTTTGTACGCCATATTTTAAAGCCAAAAATAAAAATTAACGCCCTTGATGCAAGGTGATCTCATCATATCGCGTTAATTGTCGATTCCTTCAACGCCCGCCATCGGCCTGCGGAGTCCGGATAGCACGAACGGGAATCCTACCCCCTTGCAGCTTCCATCCCTTCCTCGTCCTCCGGTTCCGGATTATGAGTCCTCACGGCTTCGTGATTCGCCAGAACCTCCAAACCGTCCCCGCCTTCTTTGACCTTAACGGTAGCGGTCTCCCCTGCCAGAATCTGGCCCTGTATCAACCGCATCGCCAACGGATTCAACAACTGTTTCATCACCAACCTCTGCAGGGGTCTCGCGCCATACTTTGGGCTGTACCCCGTATCCGCTAGGTAGTCCTTGACACCGTCTCCCAACGCCAGCGTTATTCTTCTCTCCTCCAATTTATCTTGCACCTCCTTGAGCCTCAATTCTACGATATCGTAGATGGAACTCTTGGATAACCGTTGAAAGACGATAAACTCGTCTATCCGATTCAAAAACTCGGGCGGGTAGTAATGCGCAACCTCATCCGTGATTGCATTCTTGATCTCGGGCGCGATGACACCGCTCTCATCCCCTTCCGGCGCGTTGACGAGTATATCCTGCCCCAAGTTTGACGTAAACACGATTATTGTGTTTCTGAAATCCACTTTTCTGCCCTGGCTGTCTGTCAGATGTCCGGCGTCGAGGACCTGCAGCAGCAGTAACGCGACATCTTTATGCGCCTTCTCAAACTCGTCGAACAGGACGACAGAGTAAGGTCGTCTCCTGACCGCCTCGGTGAGTTGCCCCGCATCCTCATAGCCCACGTAGCCCGCCGGCGCACCGATGAGCCTGCTGACGGTGTGTTTCTCCATAAACTCGCTCATGTCGAAACGAATGACTGCGTCTTCGGAGCTAAATAAAAAGTTTGCGAGTTGTTTGACGAGCAAGGTCTTGCCGACACCGGTAGGCCCGAGGAACATGAAGGATCCCGTGGGACGGTTGGGGCTGGTAAGACCCGCACGTTGAAGTCTTATGGCGTCCGCGACGACTTTGAGCGCCTCGGGTTGTCCCTTGACCTGCTTGCCAACGGTAGCTTCCATCTGCACCAGCTTTTCGACTTCACCTGCCATCATCTTTTCCGTGGGGATGCCCGTGGCTCGGGAAACGACGCGGGCGATATCGTCAGATGTGACGGAGTCGTGTAGGAGTCCGCCTTCCTTTTGTTTTTCGGATATCTGTTTTATGGCGCGTTCGAGACGGGGGATACCGGAATATCGGAGTTCGCTGGCTTTGGCAAAGTCTCCGGTCCGCTGGGCTACGTCTAGTTCGATTCTCGCAGTTTCGAGTTGCTCCTGCAGCGTCTTTATACTGGCAATTTCAGCCTTTTCCGTTTCCCAAATGCGAGTCAACCTCGTCGCTTCATCTTGCTTTTCTTTCAGTTGGTCCTGCAGCTTTTTCCTTCTGTCGACACTCATAACATCCGTTTCTTTCTTGAGAGATTCGAGCTCAATCTGGATTGTCAATATATCTCGATCAAGGATTTGAATCGGTTCCGGTTTCGATTCCTGTTGCAGCCTCAGAGCTGAACAAGCTTCATCCACCAAGTCGATAGCCTTGTCGGGTAAGAATCTGTCCGTGATGTATCGATTGCCGTACGTAGCGGCAGTAACTAAAGCGCCGTCTGTAATCCTCACACCGTGATGAACCTCGTATTTTTCCTTGATTCCTCGCAGGATACTGATCGTGTCTTGTACTGTCGGCTCAGCCACTTGCACGCTTTGAAATCTTCTCGCCAGCGCCACGTCCTTCTCGATAGCTCTGTACTCGTTCAACGTTGTAGCACCGCAGCATTGGAAAGACCCTCTACTCAAAGCAGGTTTCAGCAGATTCGAAGCATCGATGCTACCCTCCGCCTTACCCAACCCGAGTAGATTGTGCAGTTCATCGATGAACAGTATCACCTCCCCGTTCGACCCCTCAACCTCCTTCATCACATTCTTTAACCTTTCCTCGAACTCCCCACGAAACTTGGCACCACCCACCAGCAACCCCAAATCCAACGAAATGACCTTCTTGTTCAACATTGACGACGGAACGTCACCTTGTACGATCCTCTGCGCCAACCCCTCGATGATTGCAGTTTTACCGACCCCGGCAGGACCCACGATGACAGGATTGTTCTTGGACCGTCGGGACAAAACTTGAATGCACCGTCGGATTTCACCCTCGCGGCCGATCACAGGGTCAAGCTTGCCGTCCCGGGCACGTTCCGTGAGGTCCATACCGTAAGTTTCTAAAGCGGATTTCTCGGGTTCGCCGCCGCCGAGATTCATGCGGTGGGTGCCGCCGGGTGGCACGGGACCCCGGTGGGTCGCGTATAATCGGGTGAGGGCGAACGGTTGCGCATGGCGAAGTGAGCGGGTTGAGAGAGCTGGGAGTATCGTACGAGTTAAAGTTAGGCCTCGAGCGCTGTGTATCGATTGGGAGCGGAGGGAGTGGGATATGCCCCTCGATGTCGCTGAGGACAATCGCGCTGTGTTTCGTGATAACATGATTGTAATTTTTTTTTGGATTACTAAACGCGGGGCAAAAGGTATATAAAGGTGCTGGGCGGAGGGGGGAAAAATGGAAGAGTGGGTTATATAGATTGATTGGAGGCCGGTCAGGCCATCATGAACATCTACATGGTGGGAATCTATGATATCAAAATCGTACCTGCGAGAAACTTCGCGAATCACCTTTTGCGTTGCGGCTTAAAAGAATCAGCACGTGACAGATGGCTAAAATGCAACAGGCAAAACACATGTATTTGAGGTGGTAGTCAATGTGTTGGAGAGACTTGGGGTGGCCAGATGCTCGCAATGTTAGTCCAGTTGTGATGTTGTGGAGAATGGGTTCGAATATGAAAAATGATTGCATTTTTATCTTCATGGTAAGTATATTATATATCCCAATAACTCAAGAGCCTATTTAGAAACCCAGTCCTCAATCCAACCAGTCATCCATTCCGACTTGATTGGCTCCAGTCTCTTTAGCAACTGAGAAGTCTGCAGGGTTTGCTCGATTTCGAATCCGGTATTCAGCCCTCCTTCACTTTGCTCGAGGAGTGAATCATAGAAATCGAGGAGTTTTAGACCCGGGTTTTTATATAGGAGGTCTGAAGTTACCTCCGACCTTTTGTCTTTAGATTCTTGTCCTTTGAGACGTCTGAGCCATTCAGGAAAGGAGACAACGCTAATTTCTGTGTTCTCAGTTCCGGATTGCTGAGTTCCTGACTTCTTCAAAGTATCGAGCACAGTGGGAAGCAGGCCACCCCAAGTGACTTGATGAGGATTGACAGCATGGAAGACGCGTATTCCAGAAGACGAATGCTGTTTCGAAAGAGCAAACGCGAGTTCAACAATGATGCCCGAAAGCTGGTCGATGGGTACCCAATCGATATTTCCCATTGACGTCTCCGTGTTGGGAGTGCTCTTTGTGCCAAGAGACTCCGGGAGGGCGCCGATATAGCGCGAACTTAATACGAGACTTGGAAACCACTCGTTTCGATTCCACCCTCGAGGGTTGACAGCCGTGCCCGTCACCTGGCTGATTCTGATAGCGCCAGTAGTAATATGGAGCTTCTGACTAGCGTAATCCAAAATTCTCTCTGCGATAAATTTACTCTCCCCATAGCCTGTAGTGGCGGGTGCGGCATCGTCCTTAAGCACAGTCTCCGGAACCGACTGAGTTGCTCCGGAGGTTCTAACATAGTTTGTTGCTGAGCTTATGGACGAGAGGAACAGGAGAGCAGGCGACTTCTTGCCAAGAGCCGCAAAACATATCAAGTTCTGAACACCATCCAAACTCGGCTGGAAGGATTGCACGGTTCTATTGAAGTCAACTGGCCAAGCGTTGTGGATGATATGGGTAACCGACTCAAGCAAGCCTTCGTAAGCCGACTCGTCCAGTCTAAACTGTGAATCTACCAAGTCCGCGGTAAGGAATGTAACGCGAGATGAGGGAAAGTCTGTTTCGAGTTGGCGTTCTTTGTTCCGAGAAATCTGTATGGATTTTGAATCGGCGGCTCTGTTCAAGCAGTATACGTGCTCAACAGATTGATCTAATAAGAGATCTTGAAGAACATATGATCCCAGCGCACCGGTTGAGCCCGTGAGTAGAACTATCTTGGGACCTGCAACCTCTTCAGTCTTCTGCTGAGGCCGGGTTACAACTCCTCTGGCGAAACCATCTATGAACGCTTCATACCTTTCTCGCAATCGCACTATAGCACTCTTTCGATGATCAATTGAGGGAGCTGACTCAGTTGTCTGATCCAAGAATCTGATTATCTCCTTTGCCAACAGGTCCACCGACGGATTTGCGTACACCGTCGCAGCATTTAATTTCTCCAAGGGAAGTTTCTGCTTCAATTCTTTCACAAGGTGTATAACCTGTAAGGAGTCCATGCCCAAAGCGAAGAAATCATCTGAATCTTTGATTTCGGTCAGTTCTGTCACCTCTTCTACTAGCGCGCGCAGTACAGGGACTACAGTTTCTCTGTTAGGAGACGCGGAAGATTTTCTTCCAGTATTAACAGAATCAGAACCTGTTTCCGCGTACAAGCGATCTAGGTCTTTTGCATAAAGATCTAAAGTCGCCTGTCTCTGAACAGTGCCCTTTCCAGCTCGCATCATCGGTTTTGTGGGGTCAGTGAATAGTATCTTAGTCTTTGACACTTTGGCATGTGCGGGACAAGTCTTGTTGGCACTTGAAACCGAGGGCCATATCCGCTCGATTACCTGCTGGTGCTCTTGTGGATCAAGGTCCTTGGGTTCGGCGAGCTCGACTAAAAGTGCGGCTTCAAAGCGTTGGCTACCCACCACCAATGCAGAGCGAATTTCAGGGTGTTCCCCAACTTCATGTTCGAAAGATATAGGGTTTGTTTTTTCCCCGTTGATGAAAACAATTACATCGTCAATACGAGCTTTGTGTTTCCACAAACCGGATTTTGTAGGATGTGGCGTGAACAGATCCTTTGTCGCGTACTCATCTGCTTCAGGAAACAAGATGAATACTGGTTGATAACTCTCCGATTCGGGTTTCTTGACAACCACGAGCTCGTACAAGTCATCAAATCGGTGTCGAAAATCAGCCTGGACGGAAGGATGGAATTGCATGTAGCTCCAGTCCGTCGAGGAGTGATTTTCGACTGACCGGATCAGTGGAAAGTTTGCGCATTCACTCGATCCGAGTACTTGATAAAGGGGTATCTTGGCGTTGACGGCGTCTCCGTTCACCTGGGCTAAACTGCCACCAGTGTAGTAGAGGAATTTCAGCTTTGTAGCTACTAAATCTAGTAAGGATCTGTCTTGACCAATATCGTCGACTATCACTGGTGTCAGAAATGCCCAATCTACCTGAACGTTTCTGACGGTGTCGATAAACACGCTTGTCACAGGCGGGGCTGCAGGTGGAGGAAAAATCGGGACCCCTTCAGTATATGACGGTACAATAAGTGAGAACCCCATTCCCGCAACCTAGAAGGTTCGTTTTAGTAAAAATAGCAATATATAGTGCATGGTGTTATACTCACATGAAAACAAGGTAGGCCAATAAAAAAGCTTCCTGCCTTGAGCTTTTCACCTGGGTTGCTAAAACCTTTGGGAGGTGATAAGTCGTTCGCGTTGAATATACGCCAGCTGTACTCATGGGTATATATTAATGGCTTCGGGATGCCTGTAAAAGATTAAAGGTAAGCTTGCTGAATCAAAATCACAGTGTAAATAATGTGGAAGTCGTACCAGTAGACCCAGAAGTATGGACTATATATGTAGGATTGTTCTTTTCTTCCTCGTAAGTTTTTTCATAAGGATAATTTGGAACATCCTTCTGTTCAATAAGCTCTTGAAGCGATGGGATCTGGAATTTTGTCATCGCGTAGCTCTCCAGTATAGCTGGAATGCATGGTGCTTCGGGGTTTGTACAAATGAGCTTTTTGCATTTTAACTGAGAAAGTAGCGCTATATGTGCTGCTTTACTGTTCCGCGGTGAAGGCAAAAATGTCTAAAGATTTCTCTGTCAAAAATCGAAACAAAAAGCGTTATAACTTCAGTTATAATGTACTCACCTTGTAGCCAGTCTTGATACCTGCGAGCACCACAATATGATACCGAGGGTCATTAGGGCCGATATATGTGATCGTCTCAAAATCGAGACCTCTGCCAATGCTCTTGTCAATGAGCCATGCGACATGGTTGATTGCATTGAATACTTCTTTGCGGGTTATTGCGCGGAAGCCAGAGCTGTAGCTGGCCGGCAAAGCGGGGACTATAGCATATATGCCTTGTGGATCATTCTTAGCCCGCTCTTCAAAGATCTTTGGCAAAAGCTTCTCGGTAATAGGAGCCATGTTTTTTATTAAATTGTTTGTGGAATTTAAGTCGTAATGCCTCTATTTGTACACCTTGAGAAGAGTTGTGGTAAGTCTCAAAACTCGAACTCAAAAAAACCTCTGCGGATAGCCAGTCTTGTTTCAACCACAGCTAGATGGGATTTTTGTTTTTTTTGAAGAGTGGCAAGTCGATACGGAGCACCGGAATGATACCAGACAGCTTCCAATAATACCTATTGGAGGGTTCATTTGATCGGTATATATACATGCGGACTTCGGTCGGGAACCCGAGGCTTTCTCAGCTCAAGGACAAGGGAAATTAGATTTATGGAGCTAGCCCAGCTTTCGACAAACAAAAAGCCAGTTTCGGTACTGGATGAAAATGCGAAAATCCACCGTGAGACTTCGAGGATTTCCTAATAAGTTTCACCCTCGATAATGAGATTGAAAGGGACAAAAAGAAAGAAAGAAAGAAATTGAACGCTTGAACGCTGTCCTGGCGGAGCCCAACGAGTGTGGACAGGCACATGTCATCATGCGTTAGCTACGGTGGGCGCGCATTATTGGCCGTTATTATGATATTACGAGTTGATATTGCCCAGTCCTCACTGCACGACTGACATCTAACGTTCCCACGTTAGCAGAAGTGCATGCACATGCAGCAACGCCGATTCCGAGCGGAACACTTTTTTTTTTGTCAAATCCCATCAATTGGTATACTAGAATATTGATTGGGGCAGATCATGTCAGTCGTATGATAGATTTGTTCCAGGGCCGCAGGGTATCGAGGTATTTAGTATTTGTTGTTTCAAACCGGAACGACTTATTCGGGAATCCAAAAGTGACCAAGACCATGCTTAAGTTCGTGAAATGGTCCAAGTTTTTTTCGGAGACAAGTTCACCACGTCAGTCCGATGGTGCTGAATTGTACGATTTTCTTCAAAAAAAAATTATCCGGGCTTTGTTTTATGTATCGAGATCGTCTTCGCTTCAAGTTTACCTTGTCTTCTTGCCATGAAGGCGAGCTGATACCCAAATACCCATGATGCCACGCAAACATGATTGCAGGGGTTGAGGTAGGACCATGGTATGGGTGGGCACCCTGAGCAAAAAGCTAACCTCGGGGCTTTGGAAGAATATGCATCCGGCCAGGTGACAGCATCCGAGTGCGAGCGAGTTCGCCAGGGATACGCGTACAAAGACCATCAGCTCGCTTGTGGGAAAAAAAGAAAAATGTATTGGAGCCAGCGAAGTCCGAGTTTCCCAGTTCACTGGTATCTCAATCAACAGCATCCCCAGAAATGACGCAGGTGTGATTTTTTAGATTGTGGTACTTCAGACGAAGGTCTGTTTCAGCTCTCCGTATCTTGCACAGCCCGAACAATTCAGATAAGGATAGAGGGCCATCGATACATGCTTTTTGACACAAAACTCTCGGTTTCAAAGCTACAAAAGCTCACTAGCGAGAAAAGGTCCGGTGTAAAACGCACCTAGAGGGGAAATGGCAGTGCACCCACCCCCGTAACTGCATGATATCCCCTCGAGCCACCTAGGTATCTCGGGTACCCCGATACCCCCTGCTCATAGTATAGGCTGGAAGTAAGTGCCGAAAATTAGTCCAGCGAGGAAATTTCAGAGGTGTTTCGAGTATCAGCCCTATTGAGTACCTCACCTAAAAATATTAATAAAGTATAATATACGGATGAATTCGCTCACCATCATAGATTGATAACGCCATACTATCCACTTAATCCAAAAACAAGACATTTGGTTTACAAAAAGGAAAGGTAGTAAATAAACTTTGAATACCGAGTCTTAGCTCATTTTTCATTGAATATCGACATCACCAATAAACGCTTCAAGCATCTCCTTCAGCTTGACAACCAGACCCGCCTGCATAACACATCCTCTAAACGAGTCGCAAAATACACATCAAAATGCGATTCCTTTGTTTACACGGAATGGGAACGAACTCGGATGTCTTTGAAGGTCAAACGGGTAGGTTAAGCCTAGTAAATCCTACACTACATGCACTTTAATAAACTAATTTTCCCGAGCAGCACCGTTGCTTTCTAGATTTCCTCAACATACATTCGATTTTGTTGACGCTCCGTACGAATGCACGGCTGCACCCGGTATATCAGAGTTGTATGCAGGTCCATATTTGGCCTGGCACGAGCAATACGACACGAAGTCGATACAAGAAGCCCATAACTATGTACGAGAGATTATCGAAGAAGACGGGCCCTACGATGGTATTATAGGGTTCTCGCAAGGTGCGGCGCTTGCTGCCAGCTACCTATTGTGTGAAGAATACCGGAAAGTCACAGGGGGTGAACTATCGGAGCCCAGCCTAAAGGTTGCTATTTTCATGAATAGCGTCCTGTTGTTCTCGCCCTCTGCGGATATCGGCCAGAACATCACAGGAGAAGTTAAAGCGGAGCAATACAAGCATTCGGATTTCCTTGAAGGCCACGAGGCGGATACCGAAATGGCAGATATCTTTGGATTCCGCGCTGAGAAATTCCCCTGCTCTATTGGGATCCCAACCTTACACATTGTTGGCAAAAACGATCCGTTTCGAGAACATTCGCAGAATCTGGTCAAATTCTGTCGGCCAGATAGTAGAGAAGTTTTATTGGCAAACGTAGGACACGAGGTTCCTCGTAAGGGAGAAGATTTGGAAAAAATGAAGGAGCTATTTGAGCTTGTCACCATTATGGCAACATAAAACCCCAGTTCTTTCGGCTTTTCCTTGTTTGGTTAATTTTCTTCACCTATACCCTAGAAGCTTGCATAATAGAATATTACAAAGTAGAACTTATATTCACTTTATTTGGCGCATACTAGGATACCGGATTAATCGTAATGGAATGAATTATAATATCCACTGCACTTTCAGTATCTATGATTACGATTTGTTAAAAATCGAGAATTCTTTTCCTAGTTTTTTTGAGCTTGCATGCATGCACGTCCACCAGATCTGTCACCACAATCCTACATACATTTTTCAATGGGAGGTACCGCCTCTAGCGCTGGGTAATCTTTCAAAAATAGTGCCCCGAGACTCCTCGGTTCATAAAGGAAATTGAGAAGTTTCGCGTCATAGCTGAACGCCACACTGTTTTCAATTGTTCCCATCCCACTTCCTTCCCCGACGGCTTCCAATCAATTTGGACAACTGTAACGTTGGCTGGACTAGACACGCATAATATCAGCTGATATCGATAGTACCAATCTTTATAATATCATATCATATCATACTGAGGGTCAACAAGCTGCAGAGCCGTTTGTGCCGTTTGGGCACAGATCCGTTATGTATGTCTCAATCCACCTGTTTGATCTAACCAAAAAAGGGTAAGGATCCGTTTAGTTCTGCCCAGGATGCTGACCATGGCACCCTGGCCAACCATGGGTCGACCATATGTGTTGGACTTGTTTCCCTGCGAGCCAGGTCAACCTCTCCGTGAGGGAGCGGAGCTAGGAGACGAGCTTTGGTTTTCAGCTGGGTAGACCCTCCATGTTGGCGCTATCGGATCTCCTTTTGGATAAACTATGGCTATCTTGCCTATATTTTGCGAAATATAAAATACATATATTTGCATCGTAGCTTCAATTCAGAAGAGTAAAATCGAAATCGGCAATCACTCCTTCATCATTTTATTATTGAACTCCTATATCAAGTCCTTCTTTAAATTACCTTCAGAGAGTATATATATATATATAATCAGTCACGTGAGAACATAAGTTAACCAAATATGGATACCGATACTAAAAATGGTTCTATCAAGTCCTCTGATATTGCTATCGTTGGCTTGTCTTGTCGATTTCCGGGCGGTGCCAACAGCCCCTCGAAATTCTGGGACCTTTTATATGAACGAAAATGTAAGCGTAACCCTAACCTTCAATGCATACTGCTTAGGCTTTGGTCATGCCTATAGATTTATTCCGGCTCACGAATATATTTTTAAAGCTGCGTTCAGAGAAGCTCCATCAGACAGATACAATGCGAAAGCATTTCATCATCCGGCAGATAAGCTGAATACCCTAAGTAGTCCAGGAGCTCACTTCCTAGACAGCAACGTAGCAGAGTTCGATGCACCTTTTTTCAATATAACCTCGCAAGAGGCGAAAGCCATGGACCCGACAGCTCGAATGCTCCTAGAGGTGACCTACGAAGCTCTCGAGAATGCTGGGATTCCTATTGAGAGCGTTGTAGGCAGTGATACAAGCTGTTATGTTGGCTGTTTCACCCGTGACTACCACGAAATGCTCATGCGCGATGCTGAGACGGCACCAATGTACGCGGGTACAGGTACTGGATTTTCTCTCCTATCGAACCGAATATCTTGGTTTTACGATCTGAGAGGTCCAAGCATGACGCTCGACACTGCATGCTCCTCTTCAATGGTAGGATTGCACGTGGCGTGCCAAGGACTTCGAGCAGGAGAATCAAAGATCGCAATCGTCAGCGGTGCAAATCTGATGCTAAGTCCAGATTTAGCTATGTGGTTGGCAAATTTGCACATGACCTCTCAGGATGGGCTATCTAGATCTTTTGCTGACCAAACCACCGGCTACGGTCGTGGGGAGGGCATTGCAACTATAATTCTGAAACCTCTATCCGACGCTTTAAATGATGGCGATACGATTCGAGCTGTTATTAGAGGAACTGGGGTTAACCAAGACGGTCATACTACCGGAATCACACTTCCAAATAGTGAAGCCCAAGCGGATCTCATCCGATCTACATATCGCTTGGCCGGTTTGGACCTCTCCGAAACTAGTTATTTCGAAGCCCACGTACGTTATAATCCACTGTTTATGCAGTCCTTCCAAACTAATGTAACTGTTCAAGGGTACTGGAACTGCAGTGGGAGATCCATTAGAGCTCAGAGCGGTTGCTAAAACTTTAGGTGAAGCCCGTCAATCTGGCGAAGAGTTATGGGTTGGGTCCGTGAAGTCGAACGTAGGTGCTCTGCATGACCCCTTCCATTGTGTGAGCAAAGCCAAATTCTGACGTAAAATATCTTTTCTAGATTGGACATTTAGAGGGTGCTGCTGGACTCGCAGGTATTATCAAATGCGTGTTAATGTTGGAGAGGAGCACCATTCTCCCAAATATTCATTTCGATAAACCCAACAGGCGGATACCGTTTGGTGAATGGCGAATCCGCGTTCCAACAGAGGCACGACCGTGGGCGTCGAACCTTCGAAAACGGGTTAGTGTCAACTCGTTTGGTTATGGAGGTACGAACGCCCACGTTATAATGGATAGCGCGACCGAATATCTCTCCCTCAAAAAGAAGCAAAGAGCAAGCGACCCTGATATTTCCGAAACAAACATCGCTGCCCAACATTCCGAGGCGGAATTAAAACGGCAAAAGGTATTCGTATTCAGTGCTCGGGATGAGGCGGCTCTGAGTCGGATGCGGAAAGTGTACCATGATTATCTAGAATCCAAGCAAAGTCCTCAACAAGAAGAAACCGCCTACCTCAAGAATTTGGCATTCACACTTTGCGCAAGAAGGTCCAAGTTCGACTGGAGAACATATGTTACTGCTTCATCAACCGAGGGCCTGAAGAGATTTCTGGCAGGCTCTGAGTTCATCTCTACCCATTCGTCAAAAGAGCCCAAGGTGGCTTTTATTTTCACGGGTCAGGGAGCACAATGGGCCCGAATGGGTATCGAGTTACTTCAGCACCCAGTCTTCGAGACGAGTGTATTGGATGCTGAGGGATACCTAAAATCCCTTGGATGCGACTGGTCTGTTTTGGAAGAACTCCAGAAACACGATAAAACCTCCAAGATACAACTCGCTAAATTCAGCCAACCGATATGCACCATTGTTCAGGTAGCATTGGTCGACCTGTTGAGATCTTGGAATATCAAACCTACAGCCGTAGCTGGACACTCGAGCGGAGAGATAGCTGCTGCGTACAGTTATGGTGCAATCACTCGCGAGGATGCCTGGAAAATCTCGTATTGGCGAGGTCAACTTTGCTCCGAGCTAACAACTCTTTACCCAGAGCTCAAAGGTGCCATGATGGCTGTTGGGCTATCACCTGAAGATGCCCGGAAACACATTGCCTCAGTTACAAAAGGCAAGGTTGTGGTTGCATGCGTCAATTCTCCTTCGTCGGTTACTATATCGGGCGACGAACCTGGAATCGATGAGTTGAATCAAATTCTCAAGGCGGATAATGTATTCTGCCGTAAACTGAAAGTCGAAAACGCCTACCATTCGCACCATATGCAATATATCGCAGAAAGCTATCTCGAGAAGATATCTGATCTGCAGCCCGTCACATATGTATCTAACGATAGGCCCAAGTGGGCTTCCTGTGTGACGGGTAAGATGGTCAAACCTGAGGATCTTGGGCCAAATTACTGGGTTCAGAACTTAGTATCGCCTGTCCTGTTCTCAAACGCTGTTCAGGAGCTGGTTCAAAACTCGTCCCAACGAAAACGTCGTACACGCAACACAGAAGCACCTTTTGATTTCCTCTTGGAAATTGGTCCTCACGCTGCACTGAAGAGTCCGTTGAAACAAATTCTTGCAGAGTGTGGTAACAAGGATACTACATACACATCAATGATTTTGCGGGGCGAAGATGCCACAAAATCGGCGCTGGATGCTGCGGGGATACTCTGGAGACACGGGGCTCATATATCCCTAAAGAATGCTAACTGTGTTAAAGAAACGTCGGCGACTCTTGTAGACTTGCCGTCTTATCCTTGGAATCATTCTTTGGCATACTGGACAGAATCTCAATTCAGTAAGAACTATCGTTTCCGCAAGAGCGGCCGCCATGATCTGGTTGGAACCTTCGCGTTGGGCTCAGACGAATTGTTTCCTAAATGGAGGCATATCCTCAAAGTGAGCGAAAATCCCTGGATCAAGGATCACATTGTTCATTCGAGCATACTATATCCCGGTGCAGGGATACTTGCCATGCCAATCGAAGGAGTCCGGCAACTAGCAGACGAAGGCAAGGAGATTGAGAGCATTCAGCTCCGGGATGTTCAAATCAACAAAGCAATTGTTATACCCGACCCAGCGGAAGGTGTTGAAACTTTCCTTCAGCTGAGGCGGCAGAATGCGGACGTTAGCGAAATCTGGACTGGCTGGTGGGAGTTCTCTGTTTACACTGTGCTAAATGATCAGAAACCTCAAGAAAACGGCTCAGGGTTAGTGACGATTCACTACAAGTCAGATATAGTGAATAGATGGGAAACCAACAAAAGCATCGAATTCGATGCGATAAAGGAAGAATACACTCAGTCTAAACAAGACTGTCGCCTCAAAATTGAACCAAAAGACTTTTACAAGGCAACTGCAGATGTCGGACTTGAGTATGGATCTGCTTTCCAAGGCCTGAAGGAAATATACTCTGGAAAAGATAGTTGTATTTGCATGATATCTATCCCAGATACCAAAGCAGCTATGCCCTTCCAGGTTGAGAGCCAGCATCTGATTCATCCTACGACTCTCGATGTCATTTTTCACTCCCTATTTGCAGCCTTGGGAGATGCAGAACTCGATCTCAAGAATGCAGCAGTTCCAATATCTATTGGGAGCTTGAAGCTCTCTGTAGATCTCCCTTCTGGTGCCGATGCTCAGTTCTTTGGTTTCAGCCGCGCAACAAGATCTAACCCTCGCGAAGTTATCGCGGATATTTACATGTCAGACAGCGGATGGCTAGAACCGAAAGTAGAAATCAAGGCTATCCGCTGCAGAGAGCTACCTAACCCTAACTCCGGAGCTGATTCAGCGAAAGCACCCTTTGGAACACTAACATGGAAGCCTGACATTGAATTTCTCGATGATAAAGTTCTGGATCGTTACGAGGTTCCAGGACTACTGTCAGAAAACGTTGCCACCAAAGGGATTTCATTAAGTACCAAAGAAGATTTTGTATTAATTGCTGATTCTGGTAAAGTGTTAGAAGACAGTATTATCAAGGTAATTATGCCCAAATCCCCGATTGTAAAAAGCTCCTACTAACAGTATGCGCAGTTGATCGATCTTGCAGCGCATAAAAACCCCGAACTATCTATTCTTCAGATCGGAGGTAGCTCATCTGGATTAACTGAATCGATTCTCTCCACCCTCCAATCCGCCAGCACATCTATGTCTCGTTGCTCACTTTATAGTGTTGCCGAATCAGATGCAGATCTTGTGAAGTCTGTTGAAGAGAAAGCCCAAGACTGGAAGCCAAAGACGACATGGATTGCTCTAGACGAGAGTCTCGGTCTTAGTCAACAAGGCCTGGAAGAAGACTCATTCGACGTGGTCGTTTTTCTCCCACAATCGATCAACGAAAGTTTGACAACAGAGCTCTATGAAAATTTTCATAAGCTGCTACGAAAAGGTGGACATTTAATAATCCAAGGATCAGAAGGAAATAAAATTCAAGAGTAAGATTGAAATTCCTGCCAGTAAACGACGCTTCAAAAGCTAATAAGACTATAGGAGTTGGCAACGAGTACTTTCTCAGGACGCATTCGTACCAGTCCAAAGTCTAGACGAAGTTCTATACGTAGCCAAGGCCCCCAAAGAGCCGGAGACACATAATGAAACTTCGACTAGTTTCAAAGTTCTTTTGCCACCGAATACGTCGAAAGACGCAAAAGATACTGCCGAAGAGATATTGAAGGTACTGCATGAAAAAGGCTCAATAGCGGAATCCGTTACATGGTCGCCTGCTCTCGCAGAAGAACTGAGGTCTCAGCCCGTCATATCTCTCCTCGAGTTTGAAGGATCGATGCTGGAAAACATATCTTCTGAAGATTACCAAGCGCTAAAGGGTTTTGTTCTGGGAGTGTCTGATTTACTCTGGGTAACTAGAGGAGAAGATCCGGTTATGGGGGCTGCTATAGGTTACCTGAGAGCTCTGAGAAACGAAAATCCAAACCTGAAAGCTCGATATCTGCGAATCGAAGATCAATGTGATCGTTCGACTGTCGAGACCGCAAGCGTTATTGCCAAAGTGGCCTTGTCGACAAACGTTGACCGAGAGTTTGTGGAGCTTAATGGCAACCTATGTATCAATCGCTGGACCCCAGATGATACACTAAGCAGAATAATTTTGCCTGATGACACTACGAAAGAGGTTGAGTATGCAAGCCTCGGGGACAACTCAACAAACTTGGAATTAGTGATTGGGAACGCTGAGCAACCGGAATCAATCTTCTTTACGACAAGCGCCGACACCAGGACTGAATTGGAAGCAGATGAACTGGAAATAGAAGTTCGTGCGGCAGCACTAAAGTAAGTTCAAAATAAACTTCCTTTTGACTTACCACACCCATTCTAAACCCATCCAACATATATAGTATTCCGAACAACAATCAAGAAAATGCCGCATCGTCACCAAAAGAAATAAGCGGCATCGTGAAAAGGGTTGGGAAAGGCTGTGCTGTATTACAGCCTGGAGATCGTGTCTGCGCAACTGGGATTGGATCTTACTCTACAATCTTTCGGACCACCGAGTCTCTTTGCGAGAAGATCCCAGATCATATCAGTTTTGAGGATGCAAGCCTATTGCCGCTTACTTTTAGCACAGCATTCGAATGTGTCCTGCGAAATGCTCGCTTAGAGTCCAGCACGAAGGTCCTGATCCAAGGAGCTGCTACCGCTGTTGGACAGGCAGCGATCTGTTTCGCGAAAACCAAAACAGATCACATCTTTGCCACTGTGACCAGCGAGCACGAGAGTGAAATAATCCAAGCGTTGGGAGTATCGAAGAGCAATATTCTAAGTGGCGACGACCAGAACATCGAAACAACTATCAGGCGACTACTTCACGGCCAAGGTTTCGATGTTACCGTTAATATCTCATCGTCAGGCGAGATTTTCCGACAGCTTTGGCTCTGCACAGCTGCATTGGGGACGTTCATTGACACGAGCGGGCTGAATGCTTCAAACAACACTACCTTGCCAATTGCACCATTTCAGAGGGGAGCTTCATTCCGTATTGTCGACATTGCAGATATTGTTCACGAAAAACCAGGTTATTTCAGAGATCTTCTAAGCGAAGTGTCTACTTTCTTTAGCACGGCACTACCTACTGTTCTAGCTAGCCTCAAGAAAATATTCCCGGCAAGCGAAATTCGGGATGCGGTCAAACTGACTCATTCGGATGGCAATGTTGGCAGGGCTGTTGTATCTTTCAACCCACAAGACCAAATTCCTGTTACGCCGAAATCATTGAGTCCGTTGATTCTCTCTCGTGAATCTACGTACATAATTGCCGGTGGGCTCGGAGGGCTAGGTCAAAGTCTTGCCCTTCTCCTATCCACAAACGGGGCGCGACATATAGCTTTCCTCTCCCGCTCAGGGGCGAAGACAGATGATGCTAAAGCTCTCTTACGAGGACTAGAAGCTTCCGGGGTAGCCGCTAAGAGCTATGCTTGCGATATATCCGACGAAGCAGCATTAAAAGATGCCATCGAACAGATCAGCTCGACAATGCCCCCAGTTAAGGGTTTGATTCAGAGTGCCGCGGTTCTAAACGACTCGATATATGACAACATGACGCACGAAATGTGGCAAGGAGCGATACGGCCCAAGATCCAAGGTACCCGACTGCTACATCAGCTCCTTCCAAAGGATATGGATTTCTTTGTCATGTTGAGTTCTATTTCTGGAGTTGTCGGGAATCGAAGCCAAGCAAACTATGCTGCTGGAAACACATTCCAAGATAGTTTCGCTAAGTTTCGACGACAACAGGGGCTTCCTGCCGTTGCAATCGATCTTGGTCTCATGCTCGGAGTTGGATTGATAGCTCAGCGTGGGGGTGTCACTAACTTGCGCAAATCGGAGGCGGTAGGACTTGATGAGTCGGAGCTCCACACCATTGTAAAATCAGCGATGGTGGGTAAATTTGGTCGCACCGAGATTCCGACTCAACTGATTACAGGATTGCCAACTGGGGGTATTCTGAAGAGCGGCGGGTTAGAGGAGCCGTTTTACTATGACGACCCTCGATTTTCATATCTGAGGAAGATGGGTGTGGAGGAACTTGCCGGTGGGGATAACAATGATCAGTTTGAATCCGATAATGAATCGCTATCGAGTCTTTCGCAGGCCAAGTCTTTACACGAAGCATCACGTCTAATCGCCACCGTACTGAGCAAACGACTTGCAAAGTCCTTGCAGACCTCGCCTGAGAATATTGACTTGGAGAAGCCGTTGCATGTTTACGGTGTTGATTCACTAATGGCAGTCGACTTTCGAAATTGGATTCAAATACAAGCCAAAGCTGATATAAGTCTATTCGATGTGCTAAGCGGGGTTAGCATCGGAACCTTGGCGGACAAGATATCCAAAATATCTAAATTGGTCCCGGCTGGAGTTGAATAGGTTAACACGGTGCATATATTATTTGGTGTTTAATTTTAGTTTGGTCAATTTATAGAGGCTGGGGAGTAACTTAAAGTCTGATAGATTTAGTTTACAAGTATACTACATAATTATATCGAAACGCCCTGAACGGGAGTACAGTTCTGGTAGTGGTCCATACGATTTTCAATGAATTCACTCTGCTTTATGTGTTGGTGGTAGAAATGCAACATACACGTGACTGCACTCTCGCCAAGCGAGTCGCGGTTCTCTCAAGATCTCGAGACCGCGAACAAGCCGCCCAATTCTCCCCACCATCTCAATCATCTGTACTTTGTAACGTAGGACCACAATAAGGATTCAGCGCTGTGATAATCTCGTAGGTAAGTAACATGTTAAATATTTCTTACAATCATCAGTATTCTTGCTAATAATCGTGTTACCTCTACAAAGTCGCGCCGCGAACTCTAAAAACTGGGCTTCCCAGCTCATGCTCCATACCTCCACATCGAACCTCACCATCGCAAGATGAACTCGCACACTCCCATGGGGGCTCCCCCACCGCATAACGCGATGACACCGGGCAATCTTCCAACCTTCCCCTTCTCGCCTGCAGTCTCGCAAGCCCTCGCCGGATCCTCACCTCACCCCGGCCTCAAAAAATCACCGCACAGCTCTGCGCTCGCGCCCTCGTTGTCCAGTAGCGGCGTTCACTTCGGCTCCCCAGCGAGCTCCACAACAGGAACAAAATATATCAACTCTTTAAACTCTTTACTCGGTGTCAATGGCGATGGAACCGGCGTCGTTGGTGGAGGTGAGGACAAAGAACGAAGCAAGCTTAAGAAGGTACTCAAGGTTCTGAAGAGTAGGCCTGGAAAGATCTCAGAGGAAGGGATAAAAAGGGTGTCGAGGCGAGCGGGGTCGGTTTAGTTCCTGCTCCTAAAAATACTTACATGACAATGGGGAACTAATCTGTGTAATGAGACAGAATGCAGTACCACACCGATAGTTCTGGAATAGTGAAAGGCACTCACACCTTGATAATATCAGGGATTATAGTAGTAGTCGACGTATGGATTCCGCTTTTATCTCAAATTCTCAAACCGTCTCTTGCTAAAATACCGAATCTTTTGTTACCTCTAGATCGACTTCAAAGACGGAATAGTCTCTCGTGTCGCCCTTTCTTTCGCCGAAACTTCAGGTCCCACTGCGGAATTTTCCGATAGAGCTGCGAAAATCCTAGAAAAGACCTTAACACCCGACAGCTACAGCATCACGTCATCCCTCGCGCAGTTTGCCGATAATCTCGAGCGCTTCGCCAGGTCGGATCGATTGAGCCATCTGCCGTCTTTGAATTGCTTTAGCGCGGTCACCGGACTTTACGTCAGTATGATGAAGATTTGGGAGAAGGAGACGGCCAGTATGGGAGAGGTGGAGGCTATGTGTAAGGGAATGGGGAGACCGGGGATGCACTTGAGAGGGAAGGTTGGGTTTTGTATTGATTATTGGAAGGAGAGGAGGTTGATTGCTTCCAGTGAAGGGAAGGGCAAGGGTAAAGGCGACGATGAAAGTGGGAGGTATTGGAGGGTAGTTGTGGATGTGGATGAGCTACCGAATGAGAGTTACATCACACCAGTTAGGAATTCTGAGGATTGGGTATCCGATAACGTTCTAAAGGGGTAAGTCGGCCAGCGCTTTTTTGTATACGCTACGACTGTTGAGCACAAGACTAATGGTATTATAGTGATGATGGACTCTTCGGGGCGGATACCAACGAAATCGACTGGATCGAACCACCTCTCAACAACTACGAACCGGCCACGAACACGGAAGTCCTCGCCCGCCTCAACAACACCCGCTTCATCGCAAAGCTCGACCCTCCCATCGTTATTAGTCTCCAGGACGAGGTTGAGGTACTTAATGCCGCCGGGGCCTCCACAATGTCTCAAGTCATCCCAGGCCCGTTAGAAACAGTATTGTGTCCCAAGGTAAAACCAAGCAAGGAGCCGTTGTCGAACGACAGGACAGTGTATCTCGGGAAGGACCAGAGCGCCGAGCACACATATCATCTAAATACATTACGGCCGGCCTACGGACGGGTGCTAGAAGAGATCCCGTTCTCGCATCCCCGGCAGTTGGCCATCATATTCCAGGTACATACCGCCCTCGATTCACGCCCGCAGTAACTATTGTCTATTTTTAGAAAGATGAAGAAGTTAACAATTATGCAAGGTTCTCCGGAAATACGCCTGCTTCACTACAATTTTCCATAGCGCGTTCCCGGAAGAATTATCCACCCCCTCACCTCCCCCACCACAGCAGCAACAGCAGCCGCAACCTCCCAAAGAGGACAAGATAGACCTTGACGATTTCTTATCGGATGAAGTGCAACCTACTTCGACACCCGTAGATATTTCGATGAACACGTTGCCGCTTGGACTATCACTATTATTCCCATTTGACAGAGAGAATACGAGCCAGGTGGAAGTCAACATTCTACACAATGCAGATTTGCAAATATTGGCAGTTACGGGGGGCGTGGCTGTGCACGACGAAGGTGTGAAGAAGGTTGTGGAAGTTACGGAGGATGTGGGGATTTTGGTGGAGTGGGTCAAGAAGACGGCGGCTGCGGCTGTGACCGGAAGCGGAAATGGAGCTTTGCATGGTGGGGACGGCATGGTTGAGTAAACTGCCGAATGGATGTTCTAACGATATTGAATTTTGACGTAATATTTGATACCCCTTAGGCGCAAATTTGGTTTATGGGAATTTTGAGATCTGAGGCTTTCTTTGTCTCCGTGGCGGATGATTAAAAGCATATAAAACTGCCCGAAGAGATAAATTCGCTGGCGGGCGAGTTTCCCAACTTTAGAATTTTTTATGGTTATGCGGGGAGGCACTCTCAGATATTACATATAAACTTCTTGAAATGATTATAACCGGCCAAAGAGTCATAACAATGTTTGGAATGCGGTTCATGAGTTTTTCACATTTGCACCCGCCCAATCATTGCAATTTATTCTTTACTATCCAAGCTACAGATGTTATTCGGATACGTTAATGTGATCTAACTAACCAACCCTGGTAATTTTTATGGCGTACGCGTGCATACGTATTCGTTTTATCGCGGTTAAATTGAACACAGGTACGTAGACG
Source organism: Dactylellina parvicollis (assembly GCA_036971385.1). NCBI lineage: Eukaryota > Fungi > Ascomycota > Orbiliomycetes > Orbiliales > Orbiliaceae > Dactylellina > Dactylellina parvicollis. The sequence continues at coordinate 927,749 of JAJTUD010000006.1, forward strand.
TAACTCAACGAGACATAGCTTCTCAAGTTCTGAAGTGGCCACGTGGTAAAACAGCAACAGACGTCCAGACTATAACATAACATCTTAATGATTGTCTCCGGAAAATCAAATGCTGACCGCAAAACCATCTTACCTCATAAGTAGCTGCATTCTAACTGAACGAGTTGCCTCACAATTTGTTTTTAGTACTACTCTCCTTTGGGTATACTGAACTCTTACAGCAACACAGGATAAGGCTGCATAGCAGTTATAACAGGGTACAAGATCAGCTTGTACTGGATCCATGGGAAGGAATCTTTTCCCCCTGGTGCTTACATGCTAAATCGGACCTGTGAGGCTGAACCATTTCCGGGTATTTCATGCAGACAGAATTTACGATCAATTTGCAACATGAAAGATGTGTTGCAAGAGACGGCCCTGATATACATCTTATCACCGATCAAAGTTGAACTTTTTGGCTACCTTGATGCCAGCTTTTACGAAGTGGGTAGAACTAAATGTACACATGGTGGGTACTTAGATGTGTATAAAAGCCGGGGTATAGTAGAACTTGGTAAAAGTTCAACAGGTGCATGTGAAGTTTGCACTGCTGACTTCTATCTATGAAGTTGATGCACCAAACAAACATCGGTGCCGGAAATGTGATATCGATCACTCTATCACACCACATGCTGGTAGTGTTCCAGTAGATTTATACATGTACGATAAATTATATCTCTAGTTAAGGCGGAGTTTGGTTTTACATCATCAGGATTTACTGTGATCCTGGAGCATCTTCTTTTCTCAACAGTATATGTATTTAGGTAAGACGCTCAAGCTACATATATATTAGTAGGATCCGAAGCTTGAGGTTTTACGTAAATTATAGGTAGCATATCAACTTATACTCTTTCGATATTGTCTACATTGATTTACTGATGCTAGGAGCTAGGAACATTGTCAACCACCATCTTCTTATATGAGCTTAGCCGCAGAATGAATAATTATCACTATCGCCGCCCATGAGTTTTTTTCTTGTACTCGAGACATTTCCCACCTAATGCTTCCTCCCCTTTTTAAGCCTTCCTTTCTTCCGTGACCTCTTATACTCTCTCTCTCTCTCTCGTATCAAAGAAAAACTCTCGCCCATGCCAGTGCCCCCAAAATAACAAAAGGAACAAAAAAACAGAAGAACCTTTTTAGAGCGGTCAAAAGATGTCAGAACAGGAATTGTACGAGTACGCCGATTTTGTTACAACAAAAGGAGAAAAAATAAACAAGGGAAAAAAGCAGAGGCGAAAAGGGACAATAAACCATGTCGGGTATCGCGGACTCTTTCTTATCTGCAGACCGGGACGTACGGGAAACCTCGACAAAAAAAAGATGCTCTCTAACCCAAAGGGTGAAACAGGGTGTATGCGGTGGAAGTTTAAGAGAGAAACAAAAGGAAGTCGTTATTTTCAGTGAGGTTCTTCGCCTTCGACCTCTTCGATGGTTTGACTCCAGGGCATGACTACTCGCATTCGGTGGAACTGTATAAAATAGAGAGTTAGCTTTTCTATATATTATATTACTGAGCAATTTCGCTTGCGACTTTGAAAACATACGCTTGGTAGCTTGGGTATAATAACACTCATCAGTGCCATGCAGTTTACCGCGAAGAAGGTAAGGTCGTAGTGTGTATAATGTGTGGAGAGGAGGAATAACAGTATCGGTACGGAGGTCAAAAACTTCTTTGATGGCGTGTACTGGTCTCCGTTGTCCATTTGTTCCCACATGTTGAGGTTGTCGTAAGCACCAGAGTTGAACTCGAATGGGATGCCTTGGACGTAGTGGAACATGAGGTAGGTTGCCTAGGCCGAAATCTCCCGTTAGAGCTATAAGTCTGGAATGTATGGAAACCGCAGGCGATACGTACAAACATATAGGTGATGTTGGTCAGCGTCCAGCTGGTTTCTTGGGAAACACCCGGTACGGTGTCATAGAATATCTTCAAACCAGCGATACATATTGGGTGTATCAGCCAGGCTCCTAATAATCGAATTTAAAGATATCCCGTCAGCATGCTGTCTTTTACCCGTTATCAAAAATCGCAGTTCAGATCTGGTCCGATAAGACTTTGGAGAGTCCGATGTCATTTACTAGCTTGATTTCCTAGAGCTAGAATGCCCCGACTCCCGATCCATCTCATCGTCTTCCGCTCCGACCGCCTCCGGCTTCCGGTCTCCGAAAACTCGTTCGACTGACCTTTGTTATTCACCCAATTTGCATTCAGGTTGGGCAACGCGACCTGATCCGAGAGCTGTTCGATCGTCTCCGGCGGCTCGACATAGATGATACTGCTAGATCGCCTCCGTCGACCTTTGGAGACAGAGCCAGAATGCAGCCTGGAGGGACCGCCGTCGGGCATATTCATCGGGGAAAGAAGGGTGGTTGTCTTGGAAGCCAGGGTTGCGGATTTCGTCGGGATTTTTTTTCTCGGTTGCGAAGGATAGGCGGTGGGAAGGGTGGTCTTTGGCGGACGTGAGAGGTTCGCGAAGGGTTTGCGAGTATGATGCCAGTGGGCGAGAAGGTTTAGGGGGGTCGGTCTTACGGCTGTTCGGACGATGATACGGGAAGGTAGAGTCGAGAGGACGTGTTTGGCGAGGTGATCCGGGGTGAGTGTGGGCCTGGAGGTTGTGTTAATTAATGATAGACGGACAGCTCGACCGGACGGAACTCTGGCCGGAGGCTGGCGAGGTGGATGTGAGATACGGTCGAGGTAATCGGGAGGCCAGGCTCTCAGGCTGGATTCGACGGGGGGAGGTAGAGTGTGGTTTCGATGCGATGAGGTTGGACAGAGAGAGAGGAAGAGGAGAGAAGAGAAGAGAAGAGAGCTGAGGGATGAGAGAGATGATATGATGATGTGACGCAAGTTGGAAATGAGCAGACGTAAAACGGGGTAAACGCACGGCAGCTCGGATGGTGGCCCCAAATAGCAGCAAATATCAAAATAAGTGCCCAAAATAAGGAGAAATATCAGCTAGCGATCGATTAAGATTAATACTATTTCCGTCCCTACTTGTAGGCACCGTACCGTCGAGTACCGCGCTCTCTACAGCAGTCGTGTCGTGTCGGTGACCGGGATGCGAAATGGCCAGCGTTATCATTTCCAGAGAACGGGATGAAACAAAAGCTTAGCCCCAAGCAAGATCCAGGCCCAGATCCCTCCCTGCGCTGCACTGCACATGTGCCTACGGTCGACAGAGCACGGTAGACTGTAGTGTACGGATAGGAGAATAAAAGAGATTGCATCGGTGGTGGCTATTCCGTCGCTGCATGCAGACTTCTTCGCAGAACGCAATATTATAACCCCGTCAGCCCACAGACGGACGACAGAGTCCCCCCGGCGTACCTGCTTCGGCGGCAGGCCGGCTCCGTCACCTGCAAATAATTGACAATACGTTGACACCTGTTTCCTTTTTTTTTTTTCGGGCCAGGGTCTCCCGCCGCTAGATTGGCCGTAGACCCCAAACTTGGTTACATCGACTTTTGCCCGGCGACGGGATATCGGACGGCGCGACAACGAGAGTACCGGTGTCGAAATGCAAAATGTCGCCGTTGAAGCTCTCGAGACATCCGATCGTGGCGGGAGAACCATTCCTCGGATACGCACCAGAACTCGATCTCATCATGCAGCCGCTGCCTGAGACTTCGGGCCAACAAGATATGCCCGTTTGGTATTGAAATATTTGCTTTTCCCCCTGTTATCGAAATTGGCACGTTCGGCAACGCAGTTCATACAACAAGCTTTTCACCTAATCTATTCCGATATCGTACAGATGGATGCTAGCTCTGTTTGCCTGGCTGTAGCTGGAGTATATATATTTATAGACGCAACATTGAATAATCCTTTAATGCGTCATATTATACTTCTGGTAGTCACTATATATATATATACATATCCAACTTGCCTTTATCCTACCCTTCTGCTCTCATTGTTATCACCAATTAGCAAAATATCTGTCTAAAGCCGGCGGGGTATTCTATTTGATTCATTCAATTAAATCTCAATCTGATAACCATTATTAACCCGGGCGTTCTAATCTATGACACGAGGAAGTGAAAAAGGAGCTGGTAAAAGGCAGCTTTTGATAGCCTACTTGTCCTCTCCCTACCCATAGGCGGATCGAGTTAATCGAGATGGATTACATTCGGTTAGGATACACGCTTAGCCGCCGATTAAACTTTCTTATGGGAACAACTGGACATGTACAGATGGCAGGCGACTAACCCAAGTGACTCGATTCCTATTTCTAAGTTTGCTATAAATTTGGGGTGAAAATATGTGTCCGTCGCGGACAATAATTAATAAGGATTCTATATTTTTGATGAATCAAAGAGTGTTTTCGAAGCCCGTCAATTGCTTCATCAATTGCGTAGCCCCGAGCTTTCCAAGTTACAAGTTACTCCCACTATAGATTATTAGGGGAGGGTACTAGGGGTCGCATACTGAGGAAGCAAAATACATGTTGATGAAAATATATGATACCAAAACAGCTGATTATTTAGAAGATTATATAGAAATATATACAATCCCATTATCCTACACGACATGTAAATACTTTCGATCCAAATTCAAGATAACGCTACAGAAATTATATATGACCGAAAAAACTGTTACTTTGACGTGTAACGACCGTTCAGAGAATAGCTAGTCCACCAATTAGCCCATAATCATAGGCAAAACGACGCTCCCAACAATCAATCCACCTAACACTATCCTCTCACTCCATGTACCAAACCCCAAACCCGCGGCTCCACTATTCGAACGACAAATCGCATAGTCTCGATTGCTCGAATTATCCGGCCCACCGCCCCAAAGCTGCGCGTTTAGAGGTTTCGACCCGTACACGCATTTCGGCCACCAGTGGTAATCCTCATCCGCAATGTTTTCGCCAAAAGTACTGTTCGAGATGCATTGATAACCGCACCCCTCCACCACGTCGAGACGTCCCCGACAGCAATCACCTAGCGAGCTCGTGATATTATCGCTCATGATTTGGGGATTAACCGTGACCCAACATTGGAGCTGGAGCTTTGTGGTTTCGGGTTCTGTAGGGAAGCAGACCGGTTGAGTGGTGTTCCACGGTGTGCCCAAGTATCCACCTGCTGTTGGCGAAGGGAGGGGCCATGGGATCGTGCTTGTCATTGCGATTTGGTGATAGTGGGCTTCGGGATGACTGAAGCCGTGGTACATGCTCTGGTTGAAATAGTTAGTATCTGAAGATTACCTTTAATGATCGGTAATTTTGACAGTGTACTCACCAATATAGCCGTCTACAGCTCTGGTGACCAGTAATGTAAGGCTGAGAATGTGTGAGATTCCTAGAAAGCTTCGAAAACCGGTGGAGGACGCAGACAAAGAGATTATTCTAGGATTATTTTCTAGGAAACCTGCGCATGAACCGAATCACAACTCTTTCGCGGTAAAAATAGCAGAAGCCAAACAATAATAGCTCCAAAAGCCCACTAAGCTCAAAATCCTTTTTCATCCAAACTCCCCGGTGTCCTAACTTGAACCCCCGTTGAACCCCGCACCTACAAAAGCTTAAACCGCATATTGGCCAAGGCAAACGGCGCAATATAGATGTCTACCCATGCGCGGACCATGTCAGAGCATGTCTCGGGCAATTTCTCCACGTGTATGGTTGGATCTCCAGACGACTAGGTAAGGTTTGGCAAGCAAGGGCTTGGGGTATTTAGCGACGGAAAGCTTAAAACTCAAAGCACTTCTCACGAAACTTTCGCAATAGAACACATGATTAGAATATTTTTTAGTGGGAGATATCGTAGTCGTAGCGCCGAGTTCGGCGATACAATCCTTGCCAGGAACTCGATCTTCGTGAGATTTTATTCATAGTATCAGGTATCAGAAGATTGCGTCTTACTCATCAAGTACGAGCCAGGACCGGTCGGACTAACTTACATCACTCTAGGCAGACTCCGAATGATGACCATAACTTCACAAATTTTCCACTGGTTATAAAGTTAACTTATTAGAGTTTGGATAAGCCTGATATCCTTTGACGGCGAATATTCGAGCCAGGGTATACTTTTTGGTATTTATCTAATGGGAAGGCCCGACAAATTAATCTCCCCAAATCGGTGACTAGTAAGGGCTCTACATTAATTTGAATTTTTATCAGATTTTATCGAGGTACTATTTATTCGACGGAGTCTTTTCGGAGATCACAGCTAGAAATTACCCGGAAAAGGAACGTAGAAAATGTGATATTATGGGGCTGGTATTCGTCAAGTTTCCACTACACTGGATTATAGTCCCTCCTTGGTTAGGATTTTCATTACCCATCCTAAAACATCTTTATAAATATATATACCCATTTACCAGTATCTTTTTGCTTGATATCTACTTGATTCCCCTGAGATTAAGCTCTATCCCTCAATTCCACACAAAACCTACATTATGACAACCACGATTCCATGGCTCCCTTCGCCTGGATCCATCGAGTACCTATCAACGCCCTGGAATGGTACCAGTCAGATATGTTTCCCCAGAGAGCCTCCCACCACAAACTACACCAATCAGTGCTACATAGCCCTCGATCCTCGCCTCATAAGCGAAAATATCACAAACTCCCTCGTCGGCTGCTGTCTGGGTCGATTGGATATAGTCGAAGGCTGCGGGTATCAATGCATTTCGAACCACACGATCGGCGAAGAATTCGGCTCCCCGTACTACTTTTGGTGGAGCAGGTGCGTGGCTTCCACAACTCTAGATAAGGTTGCAAATAATACTATCGGGTGGGCACAGTGCTCACCAAAGCCGACGGGGAGCAGTGCCGTGCTGGGGATCGCTACTTCGATGGGGCAGAAGTTGGTCGGGGCGCTGGTTTTAACTAGTATATTTTTACCAATGTTTCTATAGTTGAGCTTGAGTATCTCTATCTATTACATCTTGAACTATTAGGGTTAAAGCATACTCAATATTATGTTGCATATACTCGGGATCTGATCATTCTAGATCAGGGGTGCTGTATACTTCATCGCTGTATAACTTAGAACTCTGCTTTCCTCAAAACTTCATTCAAAGTGTATTTGGAGAAAGAAGTAATTTTGCAGACGATATTTGGGAATTTGTTGAATTTTTGAGATGCATCAAAGTCGTCTTGATTGAAAGATTATGGAGGTAGTTTTCTTTATGAAGACGCTTGTGTTATGTACATGTATATTTTTTGCCAAAGCCAATATTCATAACCCTTGACCCTCATAAAATTATGAACCTAGTACGAGACTTGTGAGGTACACCAGCAAATCCATCGTTTCTTCAAGCTGATCGATCAATGGCCAAGGTAGAATTCCTTTTCTATAATTTTGATTTCTGTTTCAGGACCCTGCGATATATATACACTGTCGAATATGATGTTAAACGATAGTGGCATCGGTGTGACAGTGATATCGAGCTTTCTGACTTGTGTAACCACCCCGCTTTAACCGCTTCTGGGACCGGAGGTGGCTTTCTTTTCTAAATCCAGCGATATTTGTAGGCTGTTTGCGGCCGCTTGTCTGATGACGTGCTGCACGCAGCAGAATTCGGTGTTGTTCCACTTCCGCTGTGCCGCATTAAAGGACACGGCTCGAACCAACGTGCGCTTTCGAGATCCACTTGCACTCCCGATCGCTGATGTACATCGATGTAACTACCAGGAGACTTCACTCTGCACTCGTTCCCATGTTCACTTTGTAAAAGCGTATATAATTCTCATAGATACAAGATTGTCAGCCATCAGCTCCCACCTATATGCGTCTCCGTAGCGGCACGACTTTTGGTTCCGATCGCAAGGCTCACACCAGTACCATGGCCGCAGATTCGAAGGCCCCATTATCTTCCGACTGCTTCAACAACGGCCATGGGAAAATTCCCCAGAGTCCATGCGAAATCTGCAAGAAGAGGGAATCCGCCACGGGACACTCTTCCATCCTACACTGTTGCGTATGCGATGTATACTTTCTCTACGCCGATAGTTACGAGAAGCATAATAAACAACGTCACGCTGGAAAGGCCCGGGAACTCCCCTCCGCTCCCTTCACATGTCTTGACTGCGACAAGGCATTCTACATTGAGAGCCTTTTCACCGACCATTTGGTACAACATGGCGTTGTGCGCGCGCATACCGATTTCTCCGCCCATGCGGGCAAGGCCACCAACCCCGGTACGAAGAAAATCCGCATTTGCAATGACTGCGGGAAAGACTTCGCAACAAAGAAGCTTCGGAATAAGCATAAATGTACCGGAGAGCTGCTTCATAGGTGTATAAATCTCAAATGCTCCCGCGCTTGTAAGACTCTGGCCGGGCTGATCGCTCATCTGGAGAGCGGTGCATGCGGGAGCGGTTATGACCGCAAGGCTATCAACCGGATGATCTGCGAGAGAGATACGAATGGGTTGATTACTCTCCCGGGTGCGAAGAAGGCTTTGGAAGATTACGATTCGGAGATTCTCCCCAGTACTAGTAAGACTGGCGTCGTGAGCCAAACTTCCCCTTATGCAAGCAAGACCACATCTGCGGCTCAGGAGGTTCTCAGGGAAGAAGAAATGGAAGAAGGAGACTGCGATACTCCGTCTGACTGGAGCGGCGGCGTTCTTCTAACTCCGACTTCCGGCGAGAGCGAGCTACCTTTTGAGGCTGTCTCGGACGCCATAAGAAGAGCATATCATTTCGTTGAAGTAGAGGAAGAGGATGACTTTGATGTCAAGTCGCTAGCATCTTATGGTTCAGGCTCTGGTTTCATCACGCCTGGTTCTTCGGTGCTCATCTCAGACCCAGACAAATCAGGCCACCTCTGCCTGGTTTGCCATAAGAAATTCAAGACAAGAAAGTGCCTTGACCAACATGTCTCATCACCTGTCCATTCTCCGGTTATATATCATTGTGGACTGCCGTTCCTTGGAAAGACGTTCAAGGGAGAGATAAGGAAATTTAAGACTTTGAGTGGATTGGTCACACATGTGGAAAAGGGTAAATGTAGAGGAGGAAATTCAACTTTCGACCTCGGACTCACAATGCTGGGGAAGTTGGCCGAGGAGTTTGGATTTGGTGGAATGGAAGGCCTGGCTACGCTCATTGGTGGGAGATTCAAACGTCAACATCAGATAGATCTGCTGGGGTCTTCTCCGCAATAAACCTCCCCAAGATTATTCCGTTCGACGTTTGCTATCGATGACCGGAGGTTAGGCCCGACTCACACAAAGGTTTTGCTTCGCGTGAGACTGGTTTCGAGACCAGGCCCGACCTAGAATTTCGATATTCGGCAAGCAGTTTCCTAATTATCATTGCAAGGAAAGGAACAGAACGTTATCTTACTTTTACAAGTTTATTAAATCTGACGAGGGAGAAGGTGAAGCGTTATTTCGATGGGTTACGGGAGATTTCAGAGGCTGTTGTTGGCTGTCAAGAATTTCCTTGCAATCGCGGTCATCCCTCCCTCAAAGCCTCCCAAAACTATGGAGAAAAAACACTATTCCGTCTTCGAAGCTTCCCTACGCTTCACGCCTTTTTTTTTTTTTTTTTTTTAAATTGAAAAATAACTATATAAGAACAACAGATGTTTGCTGTTAGTCTTCGATCTTCCCGAATCAATACAAGGATTCTTGGTAGCAGTGGTCTAGTCAATATAGCTAAAAAAAACATACAGCTGTAACGAAGGCAGTGGTGATTGATGCCTTCGTTTTCAGTTTTCTTCAACCATCCATCCGAGTTTGGAGCCTAATTCATTTTTGAATGCTGTGACGCCAGAAATAATTTAACTAAAGTGATACGGTTCCAAAGTGTAAAACACCTCGAGCGGATATACACTCCGCCAGCCGCCACAATGATAAAGGTAGGGTTGTCTGTTAAAATTTTATTTTTCAATGTTGGAGATCTAGACTTGTATGGAAATATTTAGATTACTTCCATCCGCCATAGATGAGTTCTATGATGTTGACTAATACCCCGTGCCTGTCCCCCAGTTTCGAAATAGGTCAGATATGTCATATTTAATGCCACGACACTATAGGCATTCTGAGTCGCTGCTCTCTAGGGCCTAATGAGAAAACAGTTGAAGGGTTGAGAAGAGACAGGCAGGATCACTATGCCCTCAATAACTCTGGTTTCTTCCTGTACTCGTGCTCTGAATCTATCCTTTTCGCATCTTGGTGGATGATAACACAAGACGTTTGGTCCAACATCTAAATTGATGCATCCACACATTCAACAATTTTTTTGCAGCGTATTTCACCTGCTGGTGAAGTTCGTTACGGTATTTAATGACCCAATCAGGTGTGACTATTGTAGATCGCGTTGCTTACAGGTGATCCGCTGCAGTAATCTTTTACATCCTTTCGGTTCTGGTGGTAACAACTCATCTAGAACCGTTAAAGATGCTGTATTCTGGTAGCGTAAATCAATTGTGGCTACTATATGAATACATACGTCAGATTTCAAGTTTCAAACGAAACCGTCAGGATCTCCGAGCTTCAGACCCCCAAGTTTGGCCAGAAATATGTTTCTTAGCCAAATTAGCCAAACGAAGGAATAAACAACCGAGTGATTTTAGCGTTATTTGTAGCACGCTACAAATGTTGCCTGAATTTCTCACCAAGTAAATAAGAGAGTCATTACGTCATAAACTATCCGCAGGTCTGTCAATGAGTTAAAAGTTACTCAAGATCCGGAACGTCGAAATATAGAGAATCCCTCCATAATCCATCCATATAAGCTATATCGTAAGCCCCAACTTGTCTCGTCAGAACAGAAGCTGGAGACGAAGGCCCCAACCACAAGTATATACTTTCCGCTTGGAGCTGTCAAAAACCAGTATCCAGTTATATGGCGGGCCAAAATCAAACCGAGCCCGAATCCGTTATCCAAGAAACGGATTCTGCATCCGATTTAACGGGGGACGGTATAGATACGCCTGATACCCTTCAACTTCACGAAATAGGTGATACTTTGGACGCGGACGGTGAATCTCTCATGGAGAAATCTATCGCGCAGGCGAACGCCGATATGATTGCTCTTCACGATGAAGAAACCCTCAAAGAAAAGATCCCCTTAGAACATGTTGGATTCATCGAGATCGACAGTTTCAACGGATTTCCAAAGTATGTGATCCTCAAAATCGATTAGACTCTTATACGTTCTGTTCCGTATACATGTAACGTCTTATATCGAACTGACATTACCTTTCTAATTCTGGCAGGCTTTTTGAAACAGCCCGTTTCTCGGACGTGGAGCTCCTCGTCGGTCCAGGTCAGACTATAATTAAAGCTCACCGCAACATACTATGCGAAAAGTCGGCGTTCTTCGATGGTCTCTTCCGCTCACACATGAAAGAAGACAATATAAAGGAAGTGCTCCTCCCGGAGAGTCACTATGAGACGGTAAAGTGTATTATTCGATACTTGTATACCGGGGAGATCAAACATTCATCACATCCCGGTTTCGTGGCGAGACTTTACAAGGAAGCCGACTTGCTGGGAATACCGGAACTTAAACAGCACGTCATATCTTACTTTCAGATGGTATTGAAACCGGATGACCTGATGGCGTCTAATATACCTGGAACCTACGTCGTTTGTATGATAAAAGGGCTAGCGGGGTGTATGAGTGGCGCTCATAGGTGGGAGGAGTTTGATCAAGTTTTCGAGGCCACAGTGAGAAGAGCTGGTTTTGACGCTTGGCTAAGGGAGGAATTCTTTAGCAAAATGTTGGATCAGAATGCTATCCCTTCAAGGATTTTCCTCCAGAAATATGAGATGTTGAGGAACGAGAAACAGTGGCAAGCTGATGAGAAAAGAAGGAGGGAGGAAGAGGAAGCAGAAAGAAAGAGGGAAGAAGAGGAAACAGAAAGAAAGAGGGAGGAAGAGAAGGCGGAAAGAAAGAAAAAGGAAGAGGAGGCTGAAAGAAAAACAAAGGAAGAGGAGGCGGAAAGAAAAACAAAGGAAGAGGAAGCAGAAAGAAAGAGGGAAGAAGAGGAGGTGGAAATACTGAGGAAGGAAGAGGAGGTGGAAAGAAAGAGGCAGGCGAAGGCGGAAAGAAGGAGGCAGGCGAAGGCGGAAAGACAAAGACAGGAGGAGGCGGAAAGAAGGAGGTAAGAGGAGGAGGGGCTGCCGGTGCTAGAGCCGGAGTCGCCGCAGTAAGAAGTACAAATCTAATCTTCTCTAATAAATAGCCTCGAAGTGTTTCTAGCGAGGTTAATTTCAAATTACTATTCATATTAGTTGAATAAATGTATAATAGGATTTGGGTTTTAACTGCCTTGCTCTACAAACCCCCAAAGTGCCCCAGAATTAGATCCCGTTAACTCATACACGGGGGTATGTTATGAGACTGGTTATATACACAGAAGTTCCTCAGAAACTCGCGTACACCGCATCCCAGATCTCGAATCACTTCACCAGTCCATTCTGACAGAATTCTCACACGCCTAAACACAACCATGATTTTATATTCTCGCTAAAAGGACCCGGGTAAGCTTGTAAACATCGGACTACTCCCACTGGAAACCCAGGGTCGTGCACCATCTTTATCAATATCAAATGAGTAAAACAATATTCCGTCCTTAGAAGAATACTCCATAATCAGAGAGGTTTCGGATTTAAGAAAACTAAGGTAGATCGACTATCTAACGAAACTAATATCTATCTCAAGTCCAAAAAATCAACAGTAACTACTTAAGCTCTGATGAACATCTTTGTTATGCTACAGTGCGCTTTACATCTAGGGACTTCTTTTCTTTACGATTGAACAGTTCCTGAGGTCGTATAGATGGAACCTATTCCGATCAGGCTACACCAGAACCAGAGGAGGTTTCCATTCAGCGATGATAAATTGAATAGATTGGAATTTCCACTATTCGGGTGGTGGATAATTCGACAATCAATACTTTCGAGCGCCCCAAGCTCATCCACCTTTCACCATATTCTGTATACTAGTCCCCCCGTACTTTCTGATTGTCTTGTCCAACTCGCCTTCCGCTTCCAACGCCGCAATATCATCACTACCACCTATCGACCTGCCCTGAACCAGAATATTGGGGACGGTTCCTCGTCTCGTCATCGTTTCTAGCTCATCCTGGATTGCTCGGCCGTGCTCGTGTTCATCAAGTTCGACGACCTATGTGAACAGGAAAGATACATTTTGTCAGTGCCAATAAAAATCATTTTTCGAGTACTGTAAAATGAGGTGGCAAACGTACGTAAGGCGCCGGAGTAATCTTGTAAGTTTCTAGTAATAGCCTCTTCGCCTTTTTCGAATATGGGCAGTATGTTTTCGAGAATATTATTACTAGAGATATATCCGTTAGCTCCAACCTCTCACAAAACCCAAACTCCATCCCTCCACCGTTCCAAAGGGAAAAAGTAAACGTACTCGGACTCATCTTCAAAATGGAATCGATCTCTGCGTGTACGTCCCACTTTTTCGCACCACCGGCCTCAAACCCAGCTGGCGGATTCGGCGCCTTGGCGTTGGCTTTCGCCTTCGCAGCTTCCTCCGCGTCCTTCAACCTCTGCGATTTGAGCTGTTTTTCGATGGCGAGATCATCAACGTCGAGGCCGTGCTTGGCGGCTTCTTTTTGTCGGTGACGGTCTTCGTTGAATTTGTTTCGTTCGATGCGGCGTTCGGTGCGGGTTTGGGCCTATAAAGGGGAGGCGAATAAGACGAGATTAGCGTTTTTCGAGTGTTATAATAGCTATAAAGATAGGAGATTTGAGCGGGACTGGTGCTCGAATACGTACACCGTAGAATAGGAATATGATGATGAGCGTGAAGGCGGCGATGCCTATAAGCTTGACCCGACGAACGGCCGTCATTGTGAAGCAAAAGAAACCCTCGAAACCGAATCCGGAGAAGCCAAAAAAGAATAACGCAGTTATCGAGTAGGTGTTGATATCGACAGGGACCGCAGGTAGTTGTTGAAGGGGATTGTGCTCCGGGAAACGAAGGAAACCTCTCGAGCGAAACAGAGGGATGTATAGATCGGAGTAGAAGCCAGGTATGGTGTTCTTAGCGTCTTGGAGATCGCGGTATGCCTGGGGATGAATGCGGGCTGGGGATTGTTAAGCATTCGGGCGGGTGTTCCGAACAAACAGGCCTTCGTGCCGAACAACGTCGCTTGCAACATTCTGCAACACAACCTTCTAGCGGGGACTAATTGACGATAGCCTCGTTATAATATCAGAGTAAGCTAACGAATATACAACGGCATGAAAGATCTGATAATTTGATAGACTCGGTTTAAATACCGAAAATGTGCTTATAAAAGAACGCTAACAGCTAAACTTTGCAAAAAAAAAAACCCCCCCTATCGACTAGGCCTACCTATGCGTAACCACGACTATTCTACTATGACGGATAATTGTAAAACGTGCAGTTATTGAAGTAGTAATTTACCACGGGAGCGTAGTAAATTTGCTGCGGAGCTTGATAGTATACGGCAGGAGAATGACAGCAGCAGCACGAAGTGTAGCAGCAGCACGAATTGTACGTCCCTTGCCTGGTCGTCTCTCGCCTGGTCGTCTCTTGCCTGGCCGTCTCCCTGTACTGTCTCTCGTTTTCAGCCCGCCGCCTCTGCTCTAGCCGCTGTTCCTCCCTCCAACTTTCCCGCTCCTGTCGCTTTTCCTCTCTCTCTTCGTGCATCCGGTCCAACTTTACCTGATACAGTTGAAGCTTGTTCTCGTTGAGATTCTGCTGTCGAACCATCTCCGCCTTCAAATCGGCCAATTGGTTTTCCTTTTCGCCGTGCAACCTTTCCATATCCGTCCTCAGTCTCTGCCGGTCCTTTTCGGACTCGCCCATCTTCGTCTCAAAATCACGTTGCAGGGCATTCAGGGATCGCGCGGACTCTTCGTCCGCCTCGTCCAGCGCACTTTGCAAATCCGCCTGGACCTCCTTCAACTGTCGGGCAAACCTCTCACGCTGCTTGATGAGTTCGGCCTCCAATTCGATACCTGCACCGGTCTGATCGAGTGTCTTGTTCTGATCGACCATCTGATACTGTATATCCAGAACAACCTTGGTATTCAACCCGAGAATGTAGTTTACAATCTCCAACGCCGAATTCCTATCACCCATGTGTCGGAAGACACGGCTGCCCCTGGATACCATGTAGCCCCAAAAGTTCTCCGTGTTTACGAGCTGCGCCTCCCGGTTGGCGCCCGTGTCCGGATCCACCCCGGTCCACATTGTGGTCGCGAGGATGGTGCTAGACAGGGCGTTCTCGCCGCACAGCTTTTTGAACATGCGCAGGTTTTTCAACGCGGAACCTTGCATGCGAACGTCAGTGATCCGGTGCAGGTATATTATGCCGGATAATTTAATTTTTGATGAATATGAGACGCTTAGAAAGTACGCGACTTCTTTGAGGACGTCCGTATCGGATCTTGATGTATCGTCGAAGCCCGGGGTATCGACGAGATATATGATGCGGTCGTCTTCATCCCGATAGGAATATACCGCGACTTCCCCGGTACCTGGGTGGTTTAAAGTTATCAATAGATTATTTAAAATGATATAAGGGTCGTCATATGATTGCTTACAGGATTTCAAATCATGGCCAATCTCAATCGGCCGTCCGGTGAGTTTTGCGATAAATGTGCTCTTTCCGCTACCTTGATCGCCGTCAGTATAAAAACCAGGCTCAATCGACCGGCGGGAAATAGTACTCACCTGTCACCCCCATGACCGCTATAACAATAGGATTTGGCCTACATGTAGTTACATACCGAACATTTAGGAAAACTATACCGGAAACCGTAGATATATATCGGACACCCACAACCGAATTAACCACCAGAAAAAACATACCCTAAAATACCTTCCACGGCAGGGGGCGGCCCGAAGGAGGCCATCTGCTGGACTTCGAACGCGGAGCTTCCAGTCGTGGGCCGAAAGGGTTCCGCTGACGATTCCGACCCGGTATAATAATATGTCCTACTCGCCCCCGTGTGCCGGGAGGCCGACGCCGCCGACGCGAACGGCGTTGTATCGTCCGCGTCCTCGACCGTGCGATAATTACCCGCGCTGTGAATGCTCGATATCTCTGAGTGCGTCGGCCGTTTGCGAGCACCGCGCATCCTATCAGTCATTCGACGGAACATGTTTGCGAACTTATAAATTTACAAAAATTGTATAATCTGTGATGCTGTTTCGTGGTATAATGTTTCCCGACAACGCATTTATATATGAAAGGAAAAGTGAGGGGGAAGGCTGATTATATTGCAACTGCAGTTTCACCAGCCGCGAGATAATGGTCCTTGATTGGAACCAAGGAAAAACATAACGTTAAATCTGAAATTGTACGTCAGGGTGGGGGGTGCATGATACATATCTACCACGTATTTGCGCGGCAGGAGGCTGAACGAAATTATGAGGATATGAATCGTGGAATTCCAACATATTCTGATGTTCTGAATACATTAATACTCTTCCGCTTTCAAACTCACCCGTTTACCGTACAAATTCGGGACGCAGAATGGACTATCTACCAACTAATATGTCCCAACCATCCGTCTCCCGTCCGCCGATAGTAATCGCTCTCATGGGCGTAACGGGATCCGGCAAATCCTCATTCGCTAAATTGGTAACGGCCCGTCCCGATATCGTAATCGGCCACGATCTCGAATCCTGCACGCAATCTATTTCCAGCTACGCATTCTCCCACAACGGTACCGATTTCATACTCGTCGATACTCCCGGGTTCAACGATACCCACCGCACGGACCGCCAAGTACTAGATGAGATTGCGGAGTGGTTGGCGAGGACGTTTCAGGCCGGGACGAAGCTCAACGGGATTCTATACCTCCACCGTATATTGGATCCTCGGATGGAAGGGTCGGCGCTCAGGAATCTCCGGGTTTTCCGTAAATTATGCGGGGATGGATCTTTGGAGAATATCCTGTTGGGGACAACGTTCTGGGAGTCGGTGGGTGAGGAAGATGGGCCTCGGCGCGAGAAAGAATTGGTGGAGACGCCGGAGTTTTGGGGCGAGATGGTCAATCAGGGTTCGACGGTGGTACGGATCAGTAAGACTGATCGCGATGCCGGATTGGCAATCCTCGAGGGCCTGGCGAAGAAAAAAGCTGTCACGCTTCGTTTTCAAAAGGAGATAGCTGAGGGGAAGAAACTGGATGAGACGGCAGCAGTCCTCGCTCTTGATGATACTGGGAGTAAAACCTGGTCCCAAAAGCTCTTCCCTTTCTTGAGGAAAAAGAGCAAAATGGAAAAGGAAATGCGCAAGAACGCTGCCAACATGAAGAAAGTCCAAAAGGATAACCGCAAAGCCATCAAAAAACGAGAGAAACAAAGAATTTCAGCAGTTAAAGCCGAAGAAGCCTCCAGAAAACGCGAACTCATGAAAAGATACCGGGAGGAGCAACGAGACAAGCGTCTTCATCTCAACGAGCTACGGAAAGTAGATAAACAACGGTTCGAAGTCAAACGAAAGTTGCGACGAGACAAGCACAGAACGATCGATAAAGGTTTGTGGGTACGCCTGTCGGGTCTTAGCAACAAACGGAGTCAGCAACTCGATTCATGGGAAGATCAGATTGAACACGAGGACGATGGTTGGGACGGATGCATGCTGACGGCGGGCTGTTTTAGCTTCGCGATAGTGTCGGGAGCTGCTCTTGTAGGCGGCGGGGCGTTCTTGTATTGTTTTTATCTATGCATGGCTAGCTGGAGGGGAGTCATCAATACGTGCGTTTTTATGGTTTACGATATCTCGATTCCCCTAGGTATACAGATACGGACGAGAAAGTTTCATAGAATAAAGTTGTAGATTTTGAGGTAAGGGTTGAATTTAGCTTTTGTTTTTCCAATTTGATCACAATGCGGTCTGGGAACCGCGGGATCGGTTTTATATTAGTTATCGAATGATACTTTTCAGCGTCTTTATATTCTGGTTATTGTAATTTTATATTTCCCGGTTTTCTCTTTAAACATCTAGCGACTGCTAATATATTCTTTTCAATAATTTCAAATCAATTCTGAATATTCCCTAGTATAAGTATATGTGAAACCTAGAATAACAATAGATATCGCGGTAGGCCATAAGTGATATACCAACCCTCATTTGAACCCCTTTGATTTTGGGAGATTGGTATATGCTGAAATCCTTCTTTGATCTAAGAGCTAAGAATTCGTATGTGACCAAACTTGCCAGTAGTCGGGATTGTCATTCCAACTGTATAGTGTGTTAATCAATTGATTCGCAGGTATTTCCAAGTCATATCCCATCAGTGATAACCCCTTTGACTTCACGGGGATTTTCAACAACCGGAATATAGAGCTCCAGAAGACAAAAAGAGATAAACGTACCATATCGAAACTATTCCGGTAATTACTTTCGAAAAAGTGAAATCGTAGCTTGCATAAAAATATATGAACAAAAAAGTTCTCAAGTATATCCATAATCGTTAAAAGAAGCCCGGAAGAAACGTAACATACGTGATCAAATTAATAACCGAAAGACGAAGAAAGAAAAGTAAAAGGCGGCAAAAAGGTAAACAAAAAAACGTAGGAGAGAGGAGTATTTTTCCATTCTTTTTCTTTCTTCAATCAATATCAAAAATAGCACATATTAAGCGATAAAACGGTGCGGCGCCAGGGACAGAACATGCGAGACCGGCGAGAGAAAAAAGGCACAAGTTTGGTATTTTTCAAAAAAAGAGGAAGACCGAAGAAAACAAGAGAAAAAAGAGTAGCTCCCTTCTCCATTCTTTCATTTCGTTTAAAAACCATATCCCCCTATCCATTGTTCTAGATCAAAAGAATTGAAACGGACACAAAAAAAAGAACACGTGCGTTTAAACAAAAATTAAAAGACTAGTGACATCAATTTTTTCGGTCTTCCTTTTCCTCCCTTGTTCTATTTCTCTCTACATCCGTCTCCCCGTCTTCCCCGGCGTTTGCTTGGCGGACTTTATCTTTCGTTTCGAAAAGAAAAATCCTAATAAAAGTTTGTCGTTTTTGTCGTTTCGTGTATCTCGTTCGTCATATGGCTCTGTCGAAGGCGAATAAAGAAAAGGAAGAAAGAAGGCGGATCGGAATTGCGGAAGAGGGTATGCAGATAGGAGGGAATATGGCGTTATGGATCAAAGAATGAAGAAAGTGGAGAAGAAGAAAAAAACTCTAGGAGAGAGAGAGAAGATAACGGGTCTGGCTAAATTTACTGGGCTCTCTTCTTGATGTTGTTGGAGAGCCATTCCAATCCTTCGTAGAGACCGTCTCCGGAGGTCGCACAGGTTTGTTGGATGTACTATAAAAAAAAACGTGTCATATTAGCTGGTGCTCCATATTCTTCGGGTGGTATATCCGTTTTCAGATAAGGGTCGCGTGACTTACCCATGCTCGCTGTCTCAAGCTGTGCAATCCGAGCTTATCTGTGATTTCGGCAGCATTCATTGCGTTCTAGGTAAATCGCACCGTTAGCTTGCCAAGTTCTCATCCGAAGCAAAAGCTCAAAAAAGGGGCAAATAAAAAAAAACACATACCGGCAAATCCTGCTTGTTGGCAAAGACCAAAAGAAGGGCATCTCGGAGTTCATCCTCGTTAAGCATCCTCTGAAGCTCCTCTCGGGCTTCCGAAACACGCTCCCTATCGTTCGAGTCGACGACGAAAATGATACCCTGGGTGTTCTGGAAGTAATGCCTCCACAGTGGGCGGATCTTGTCCTGGCCACCGACGTCCCACACGGTGAAGGAGATGTTCTTGTATTCTACGGTCTCAACGTTGAATCCTGCGAAGCGGGACAACAGTCAGCATCATGTGGAGGACGCATACAGAATTGGAGCGAGGGTCGCTCGGAGCAGGCGCGTACCAATGGTTGGGATGGTGGTGACGATTTCACCCAACTTCAGCTTGTACAGAATGGTCGTTTTACCAGCAGCGTCCTATAGTGAAACATTGTAAGCGTTGAATTCATGAATAAGCTTCGAGCGATGGTGTTTTCAGGGTATGCTGGCGCCCAAGGAGGTCGAAGCAAGACGCGTAGCTTTGGTATAGATGGCCGCGAATCCATCAAAAGCGTCGTGGCCGAACGCTCCCATAAGCCTCCAACAGACCGAGCACGACACCTATGAAGAAGACAGGGATGAAAGAAAGGATTGAAAAAGTTTACTTACCAAACCGACCATCAAAATTCGCATTTCCTTCTTTCCCAAGAAGTTGAACAGTTTCGAAATTGTAATACCCATCTTGGCGGTTTATTCGAGAAAAGCAAGCCGACTGGCGATTATACAGAAAAGAAGAAGTCTACAGCTGCCAAAGATGAACGAGTTAGCTCCGAGTCAACCCCCGAGGTGATGAAAAATTAAAAATAGAAAAAAATATGGTTGCGACTGATGGAAGCTGGTCGGGGAACGCCGGAAGACGGAGAGGCCAGCGATCAGGTTCGCGATACAGAAAGTGTTGGACGACGGAAGAATCTATCGCCGGATACAAGGTTGCAGGACTTTGTAGCTCGATAGATGCTATGCTGGCTGAGCTGATGGGAAAAGGGGGACCTCAATGGAAGGGGAGTCGAGGCCAGCTATGACGACAGCACGACCGACGAGCGATTTAAAATGTGGGCAGGGAATCAGGAGTCTACGGACCGGAAGCGTGAGCCAGCGGGCGATGGAAGATGGCGATAGCAGTCGTTAAAGGCGTCGACGGATGGACTGGGTGAGATGGGGGAGGATGGATGGTTGTGGATGAGGAAGAAGGGAGAAGAGAGGTGAGAGTGAGTTTGGTCCAGTTAAACGTATTGGTAAAGCGTACAGCTGGTGCTGCTGCTAAAATGCAACCGCAAACTTTTGCTGCGGTTTCTCACCTGCCCGTCAGCTCGAAAGCACCCGACCAGACCAGACCCAGCGGTAGAAACAGATAATGCCACTGAGGCGAAAAGTCCCGGCTGTCTCCTGTTGGCAAAAAAAAAAAAAAAAACCACACTAGCTGCAGGTAGGAAAATATGCTGGAGGAGCGAATCGCTGGGAATAACGTGATTGGTTCAATGGCAGAAAGGGCCTACCTTAGTGTGCCTCCCAGCAGGGAAAATGTAGGACGCTGATAATAATAGAGCCTAGCTTACGGCCGGTGTCTGTTTGGCTGCAGGAATATCACGTAGACATAAAACGACGGACGAGAATTGATATCTGCAGCTGTTCTGGTAATAATAACCTATACGACCTTTACGTCAGGGACCTTATATATACACACCCGGGTCCGGCCCAGTTTGCAAAGACCCTCGACGGAGCAGGGAGAACGAATTGAACAAGTATGCAGAACCAGAGCAGAGCAAGTGCTGACTAGCTCCTCCTTCCTGGATTCGGTCTGCACTTCTGGCTCTGAGATCCTGCAAGTTTATCACACCATACGAGCCATGCGGCCTAGCTGAACCCCCCTGAGCCAAAACCTCCTACTCTGCACACACCGGTATGCGAACTCCAATTTTTTGAGCCCATGAAAAAGAGGCCAGCGGAACGGAATGTCTTTCCCCTTGAGTCATTCATTGATCTTTGGAGGGCTTGATCTGACTTGCCTCTCCGACGCGACGTCACCCTCGAGATGTGGATGTTCAAGTCATGTTGTGTTAGCTATCCGCCGGCGAGGGCGCCAAATTTGAGGCCACAGTAGCTCTTCCAGAAGAGTGTCACAAGCTTCGGATCCCTGCATCTACGCGCAACACAATCCCACCGCTCCATAAAAGCTTGTCCCGTCAGCTTGGAACCCATCTTTGTTATTTTATTTGATTTGATATTGCTGATATGGAAGACGGAATTTACAATTTAAAATCTATCACAAAGGGCAAATCTTATTGTCAAAGCACATTTTTCATTGCAAAATGTAAACCGGTCTGTTGAACACCAAATGAAACCCCGTCCCTCGCTGAGTCGCTGCATGCTGCTGTTGCTGTACATATATATATGCACGCCAATAAGAAGAAAAATGAATGATAACAAATCCGCGTTCCTGCGATAGTCTCGCCCAGACTATACTTTCAATTGCAATGCAAGAAATGAATGATGTAAAAGGGTATCTTTTAAACATTAAATCGTTGTTGTTGAGAACAGCTCGTTTTCCAGACGCCCTCGAAAAAAAGAATCCACAGAAGAAGTGAAAGAGGAAAATGAGAAACAAGAACTGGACGCAAGGCGCAAATTGGCCATACCTTCCGGCCGCAATACCACCGTAAACCTGAATCCGTGCGTGTGAAGCATGACGACGACCCAAAGCGCACGTCCATCGCAATATGGCCATCTCCATCCCGCACGCTACCGGTAATCCCGACAAGGAAACACCCCCCTCCTCTCTACTGACTCAACCACCTGCTCTCCCTCAAACTGGCCTCTTCAGCCGTTCCCAAGAACGCCTTCTTCCAGTCAAAGTACTCGGCCAATCTGAGCTCCGCGTAAGCAGCGTAGTCAAAATCTATTTGTGAAATCGTAGCTTGGATCAGCGCCCAGATGCCCCAGTAGAAGCCAGGTATACCTCTAAAGCTGTCCACTTCGTCCATGAGCCTCTGGATCTCCCCTTCATCCATGTCGATGTTCTGAAGGGAGTCGCCGTTCTTGAAACTGTGGAAGGATCGGAGGTACGCTTCGACGAAAGCTCTCCTGGCCCCCGAGGTGGGGATCAAATTGTAGTCGCAATCGAAACCCGTCCACTCGGAAAAGTGGTTTGCTATATCAAATGCCCGTTCCGAGGGAATGGCGTACCTGAATGAATCCCGCCGTTAGCACATTCGTCTCTATCTTCACATATTTATATCATAACCCGGTTCGTCAACATACTCATAATCGATAAATGTAACCTGGGTATCCTCTCCCTCTCCAATATCGACCGGACAGAATCCCGTCCTCTTCTCCTTCTTCGGCAGCACAATCACGTTTCCGCTCAAAAGATCGCAATGCCCGAAGACGATACCGCCCAGGCCTTTCAGGTCCGCGTTCTCTTCGATCCACCCCAGCTCCTCCCTCAACTGCTCCTTGATCTCGACCTCCTTCTCCTTATTCTCCGGTAACGCAGCAATCCACTTGTCGAGCGTGAGCCACAGCTCGCTCTCGCCGGGCGGCACGGTCTTCTCCGCCGGAGTTTCGGCCTCGACCTCGCTCTCCTGGCCCCTTTCGAGACCCAAAATGTCGTCATCGGAATCGACATCGTAGATGAGTTCCGGCACCCCGCTATCCGGCGAAATCCGTCTCCGGGGACCCATTGCGTCCAGGGCGTCCATCAGACCCTTCGTATCGATCTTTGCATGCCATTGGCCCAGTCGTTTCGCCACGGCGGTGTAGACTCTCGGGGTGGAGAGGTCTTGCGGTGATGTCACGCGTCCCGGGACGAAACGGTAGATCAAGCCGTTGTTGAAACGTGCGAGCAGAGGTGGTGCGAGGGTGTGCTGAGCGAGGTAAAAGTGATTTTGGCATTCCCCTAGAAGACGAAAAGAAGGGTTCGTTCGTTCGTTAGTTTCATTCTTTTTTGGTTGTATTCGATAATTGGGATGTTGAAGGGGATAGGTATTACGTACTGCCCCGATCAATGAGCACGTTGGTGCCCTTCCCATAGGCCCTGAGCAGAACGGACTCCATCTCATCGATAGTGACCTTTTCCGAGCCGGTAGCCGGGTCGACGGTGACGTTTCTGTGGACACATTTGAGCAGCGTGTTTGTGATACCGTCGGTGAAGCGGATGAAGTCGAGGTGGGAGGGATCCCAATCCGGGAATAAGGTGAGGATGAGATGAGTTGCGCAGGCGTTGACGTCGGCCTGCGAGAAGGTTAGGGGCAGGAAGGTGAGGCCTTCCCCTGGGGCGTTCAACATTGACATCTCTTTTTCTTTGTTGGTCACAAGATTTACTTTTGGTGGTAGATGCGGAGGGAGAGAGTTTTTCCTTCTTTATCTATCAGGATAGGAAGAAAGAGAGGAGGAGGAAGTCACTTTTTTTTCTGTCCGGGTCGTGAAAGAAATGGAAAAGACGGAGAGAGAGGTGTCTCTTTGTGGCTAAATATTGGTGTTTAGGGGTGCCTGCAGGCAGTTCCAACAGCTATCACAGACTTGCCATGCTCCTGAGCATGACGCTATTTAAATCACCGTCCTGCGAACAGACGGTGGTTGAGAGACGTTGCCACTCCCGTGGATCGCTTCGAAAGTTGCAAGCACGAGACTCGGCGAGCTGACGAAAGGTCCGAACCACCGCTAGCGTAGCTTGACAGATGGCCTCTGGTTCCATTTTTGAGAAAAAAAAACCTGCACGAGATGGCAGGCAAAATCCAAGAGGATCGACCGCAATTGGACAAGAGAGGAGAGGCAGGGTCCACAATGCGATATCGCTTTCTGTTTCTCCCTTGAGTTTGTGCCTTCTGGTTTAATCCGCTTCTGCATTTGTTGGGGGAAAAAGCTGCGGCGTGGGCTTCTTAGCACATGCCAAATGCATGCATCTTTGTTCGGTCTTTGGCGCGCTATCAACCGGATGAGAGGTCGCCAATATATGCAGCACGGAGTCGGAACTGCTTCACTGGCCGGGATATTATTTATCAGATTATGCACGGCAGTTGGCCTGGGCCCCCGGACGGGGACGCGGGTCCGAATGGAATGTTCTGGGGGCCGCGATATCCGCAGCTACCGTGGTACAGCAGAGCTTGCTAGCTGGGGAACTTTGCAAGATTCAAACGGGATCGAACGACAGACCGTGAAGGACCGTCGACGGACGCCAGTGACTACGATGACGAGCCTGGGATCCGGCCGGATTGGGTGTCGTGTGATCGTGATCGCACGACAAACGGAGAAGGTTGGTGGTTCCTGGCCCGTCCGTTTGCCTCCCTTTCTTTCTCTCTTTGCTTCTCCTTGCGTCCTTCCCTTCGCAGAACCTCCCAACAACGCCCCCGCGCAGACAAATATATATTATCATACCAGGTATATCACGACCTTACGTAAGATAGTTTACTGCCGAAATCGGAAAACGAATCAATGCATGGCTTTTAGGCTATCTATATATCCTGGACGACAGGTACATACAAGATGTTGCACAAGCTATAGCTATACACAGGCTACTATCTCTTAAACCAACAAATATCCACCCTCTGCCTGCAAGGTCCTCCCCGTTACGTAGTTATTCCTCATGACATAGAGATAGCTCTCCGCCAAATCCTCCGGCGTCCCGATCGTCTGCGTCAATGTTTTCGCCTTGAACACCTCCAATATTTTCTCCACCGTGGCCTCGTCGCCGAAATGCGAGAACAACTCCGTCTTGACCGCGCCCGGCGACACGCAGTTCACCCTGATGGGCTTCAAATCATTCGCCAAACCCCTCGTCATCCCTTCCTTCGCCGTCGCGAACCCGACGATACCCGTCCAGCCTTCGGCGGGCTTCTCCGAATTGACACCGCTGGTGCTGGTGAATGACGATTCCGGGCTGACCTTCATGTAGGCCAGAGCGTGTTTGGCCAGCAGCAGGCCGCCGACGTAGCGGGTCTTGGCCGACCCCAGCGTGTTTTCGACCGTGACGTCGGCGAGTTTGGTGAGGGTCACGCGGCCGCCCGCGGTGTTGACGACGTGGTCGAGCTTGTGGGATCCGTTCTCGGTCGCGAACTCGTAGAGGGCCTTGATCTGGTCCTCCATATTGTCGCCGCCGAGCTCGCAGGTGGTGCCGTTGATGCGGGAGCCGGCGTCCGGGTAGGACGCTTGGATGCGCTGGATGGTCTTGTCCACTTTGGCCTGGGTGGAGCTGGCCACGGTGACTCTGGCGCCAAACTCGACGCAGGCTTCGGCGACGCAGAAGCCGATGCCAGAGGTGCCGCCGAGGACGAGGATACGCTTGCCCTGGAGCTTGTTGATGTACTTGAGCATTGTGGCTGGAGGTGTGATTGGCAATATTATATTTGAAAGGATTGCATATATATATATATATATGTATATTGGTGTGAGAATGGATTGCAGATACAGATATAAAAAGGTCAACGTCTGGCAATTGGAGCTCTTGAGGTATCGATCAAGCTTCTTTACGATACCAACTTTCAATCGCTTTATATACTCGTCCTGAAGCTGCCCTACCCCCGCAGAGGGGAAAATTATTTCTCGTATACATTTCAAATTCAAGAACTTGCGTTAGTTCAAATGTCCCCAGCCCAGCAGGAGTTTACGGAATTAGCATTGTCTGCAAGTGGTTATTCATCGGCCGTTGAAACCTGCCCGAAATGGAACTCCATCGGTGCTTATAAGCTCCGCGCCTGTCAGTGTTGGTTCCATCAAAACTAGTGTGGAACGGTGAACAACGAAACTCGTTGGTTGGTTCCCACGCCCCGTTGCCGCCAAGAAATGAGGAAACGGGGGGAGGGTAAACAACAGGCCCAACACATCAACAACTGCGCCAATATTATCCGTGATGCTTCGTCGCACGGGACCGCGGGCTTCTTCTCGTTCATCATCATCATCACGAGACTGATACATCCCAGCTTCCCGTCTACGGGTTTCAGAATCTGAAAAGATGTCTACATCAAAACCCACAATCACAATGCAGCAATCGATAACCTCAACCCTCACCGACCTATCCCGCTACTTTTCCAAACCTAGTTCCATGGCGCCAAAGTACTCGTCCCTCCCGCGGTCGTCTTCCGACCTCGAAAGCTCTTCTTCGTCTTCTTCGTCGCCCATATCACCCTCGTCGCCTCTACTCCGTCCGATATTATCGTTAGCGGATGAAAAGCTGGTACGGCCAAAACTCAAACGCAAGGGGTCGTCCGCGTATGCTCTTAGAATACACCGTGTGAAAACGCTCTTCATCCGGATACTATGCGGCTGCGTGGTGCTCACCGTTGTGACAATGGTGTTTGCTCTGAGCGGTATGAAGAGCCATACTACCAGAAAGTTGTCCAAGCATTTGGATAGCAGCGCCATCTGGGAGAGCTTTCCAATGTAAGCAGTCACCACCTTGATATCGAGTAGTTTTTCATATTAACCAATTGTTATTATAGAATGCAAAGCTACTATAGAGGCCTGTACGAGCTAATCCCTAGCTCGGAGAATGTCCCCGAAAACACGGGTCCTATGAACACTCCCAAAGCGCCTAAACCTCTCTCGCGCCTCTTCAAGCGCTCTCCCGCACCCCCCCAAAACAAAAAGAAGTCAAAGTCGAAATCAAAATCGAAATCGAAAAAGAAGTCAAAGCCGAAGCCGAAGCCGAAGCCGAAGCCCCTCCCACCAACGATTCCTTACACTCCATACCCCGCAACCCACGTGTCCTGCTCCCCACTAATCTCAAATTACACTTCCTCCGTTACAACAATGCGGGTGTACAAAGGAATACCCCGCGGCCTACCGGATCCCTTTTACGGCTCTTACAAACTCCTCGGAATAGATGACGACGTTTGCTTCGAGCGGCGAACCAGGCTCGGGATATACGGCTATAAAGACCGCGACGAGATTCCTAAGAATGTGACCGATGAGAGCGTCCAGTACGATCTCGAGTGGAAGGGGTTCGATTGGGGAAAAGTGCAAAAAGAGTGCGTTCATATGAACGAAGGTAGATATGAACCGGTCCAGGACAAAGAGAAGGAGAAGCGTGTTGAGAGTATTGAGGGAAAGAAGAAGAAGAGGACGGCGTTGGTACTGCGGGTATGGCATTCTTACGAATGGAAACGTTTGGATTACGTCAATCTCCGTAGTTTGATCACTGAATTGAACATCAACTCTGGCGGGGAGTATGATGTGCACCTGTTGATGCACGTTAAGGATGAGAGTATTCCGATCTGGACAGAGGAGTCGGAGTATAAGAGAGTGCTTGAGGAGAGCGTCATCGAGGAGTTCAGAGGGCTTGTTACTTTGTGGAACGAAAAGATGATGGCAACGCTCTATCCGGACTTGGGAGTGGATTGGAGAGGTTTACCAGCTCACGGGTAAGTCAAATCCCACACTATATTTGGGTATAGATATAGAGAGGATGTTGTGACTAATTTATTGCAGTGTTTACCGATCCCTTTGGTTCCCGATGCAGTATTTCGCACGAAAGCATCAAGAGTACGAATACTTTTGGAACTTGGAGCTCGATATCAAATACACGGGCCACTGGTATCATTTTCTTGAAAAGGTTGCAAATTTCGCGAAAGCTCAACCAAGGAGAGGGCTCTGGGAACGTAACAGCCGGTTCTACGTCCCCTCCGTTCACGGCTCGTGGGAGGAATTCACTTCAATGGTGGAGAAGGAGGCCGATCCCAGCGAGAGCATCTGGGGAGCAGCACCCATCAAAGGTTCGAATCTCACAAAGAGCACCCCTGTACCGCCGTTCGAACGCCCTGAAGACGATACAAACTATACTTGGGGAGCGGGCGAGGAAGCGGATTTGATAACCCTGAACCCTCTGTTCGACCCGAAAAATACAACGTGGGGCCCTCGCGACGATTTCACGGGGTACGGACAGGAAAGACCCGCGGACTCGGAGGTGAACCCGTACTGGACCGGTCCCTCGCGACGGGCGTCCGTGGTGGCCGTGTACAGACTATCGAAAACACTGCTGGATGTCATGCACGCTGAAAACACGTTTATGAGACGGACAATGTTCAGCGAGATGTGGCCGGCGACGGCGGCGATGCAGTACGGGTTGAAGGCGGTTTACGCGCCGCATCCGGTGTTTATGGATAGGAGGTGGCCCGGGAAATACCTGGCCAGCGTGCTGAATAACGGGAAAGGGGGCAGTTCGGGGGGTAGGGGCAGGAGCGTGTTTGGAGATAGGGAGCATCATTTCATGGGGAGCGGGTTTTATTATGGGAGTTATTGGCCGAGAGGGTTATACTCCAGATGGTTGGGGAGAGAGTGGGAGGGGAAGGGAGGGGAGGAGTGGGAGGCCGTACATGGGAGGATGTGTCTGCCGGGGATGCTATTGCATCCCGTCAAGGATCTGTGAGAGGGGTCTAGGTGGGGGTGGAGGGGAGGTGTAAACTTCCTAGTTGGGATGTTTGGGACTGGCGTTCTTTTTTGGCGAAAGAGTGTCACTATATATATACATGCGGATTAGCGGTTTTGGGTTTTTTGGATTCGTTGAATGATACTTATGAGCATTTTGCAAGAGCATATCATATGTTTTAATGATGGATACATTTTTTATATTCTATGAATAATACGGGCTTATGATCTTATCGCAGGACTTTGGCAGTGTATAAATTTATAAAAGTACCGCTACTCCGGCGAATAGACCGGTATCTGATGTCCTTTTAGCTGAACTTGTGCTGCCGGTCATGCCCTTCTTTGTGTGATTCGAGACGTATACTACAGAAAAGGTGTCTTTCCATAAAGGAGGGAAAGTAAGCTTTTTGGAGCTAAAACCATTGCGTGGTGTGTTCACGCGACCACTTCCCCAGGAATCTTTTGGAGAAACGATATCCACATTGAGCCATTCCCGTAACCCCGCTCGGGTTTGTTACAATCTGACAGCTAAAACATTCCTCTTAGCTCGAAAAAAGGATTCGTAGCTACGTAGATACTAACCTTTGATACATTTTGAAGTCTAGGTAGTAACTTTTGAAATCTTTCCAGCATGTGTGTGAGGAATGTGATTTAACGTGAGAGCCAGCCGGAGGTAAAACTTGACGAGCTCACGATCCACAGTATATCATACGACTGGATATGTGGCTTCGGTAAATAGTTCCGAATTCTTACATGCAAGTTTGAGAAATCACAGATCTGCTCTGCAAGGCTTCTCCCTTTTTCAGCAGCATTTCGTCCTGTCCGCGCGAGATCTTCTCACTTGTGCCGCTGCCCCCGCATCAAAAATCAAAAGAAAGTGCTGCAATGTTCGAACCGTCTAGTCTCGAACCGGCAAACCTTTTTGCTCTTAGAGCTGAAGTTAGCCAACCAGACGAGCAGCACATCCGGACGAGCATCCCTGCCCGCTTGGAGCTCTGAAGGGACCCTCGTGCTCTGAACCAGTGGACAGGAAGCATCCGTTCCATGCAACCCGCAAGGCCCACCGCCGCCTAAACATTGGACGAATTTCTGCTGTGTTCTTGTCTGCGTTGTGTACTTTTGTGCACAACCTGGCAGAAATAACCTCCGTGTGGGAGCTGCGACATGCCATCATTGTACCTCTTCTAATCCAGCTAGAATGGGAAGCGGTTCCCCCGAAAAAAGGGAGAGATGATATCAGCTGGTCGGAAAGATGGATGATCGATGAGGGGGTTCTTTCTATTCTTTATATATATTAGTAGCGGGGACGATTTTATTTTTTGGAAAAGGTATTAATTAATTTAAATTCTCGAAAGGAAACCAGAATTCTCCGATCGACCGGTTATTACCCTCAGCCAGTCTCACAGCAGCTGACACTACGCTTGCAAAACTAACTACCATGCCTTTAATATAAGGATACTTACTTCTTCTGCTCTTCCGGGTTTATTTGACGTCCTCTTCCCTTTTCTTCACTCTTACAGCTCTTCTTTTTTATCGGATTGGTTTTTTCCGTGGGTGTTTTTTCTTTCTTTCTATTGCTGTTAGGTTTCGGTGCCCCCGGTTTATACGCCAGGATGCGGTGCATCTGCCCGTCGTCGCTGCTGCCGCTGCTGCTTCTCGCGCAGACGTCATTGTTCGCGTCCGCGACACCTCTCGTCGTCGTCGGTGCCCAACAGAAACCTCTGACAGGCACCCTACCACCGCAGCGACAGCAGCCCGATGAGCCCGTTAGGAGGAAATTGCACGGGAGGTTTTTACACATCACCGGTACGATGCCGCATATTTCCTCCCTCAATATATAAACACATAAACATCAATATTTACTGACGATATTTTTTCTTTCCTGTTTTGAAACAGATATCCACCCGGACCCCTTCTACACCCGCAACTCCTCCGCCTCCAAAACGCACGAATGCCACAGCGAACGCGGTCGTTCGGGTTTCTGGGGTGCCGAACGGTCCGATTGCGACTCGCCGTACGCGCTCGCCAACGCCACGTTCGAGTGGATTCGGAACAACCTGAGGGATCAGGTGGATTTTGTGATTTGGACGGGTGATAGCGCGAGGCACGATAATGATATCAATCATCCGAGAAGCGAGAGTCAGATTTATGATCTCAACAGGATGGCGGTGGGGATGATGTATGATGTTTTCAAAAAGGTATGACTTTTGAAAGGATTGTTTTGACCGGGGTGGTGGGATTAGCCTGGGTGAGATTGATGAGGTTTTATACGATGCTAACGGGTGGTGATGCTGGATTAGCCGATTCCTGATAATGACGATAATCCGAACAATGACCTGATTGTCCCAGTGTGAGTCTCCAATCCACCTCAAAAATCTCCATAACCTCAAATCCTGACGATACCGTGAATCACAGCATCCCAACCCTGGGCAACAATGACATCATGCCCCACAACATCATGCTCCCCGGCCCGTCCTCCACGACCCGCACCTACCTCGACATCTGGCGCAACTTTGTCCCCGAAGCCCAAAAACACGTCTTCGAACACGGCGCCTACTTTTGGGTCGAAGTCATCCCCGGAAAGCTCGCCGTCATCTCGTTGAACACAATGTATTTTTTCGCGAGTAACGCGGCGGTGGACGGGTGCGACGTCCCCGGCGAACCGGGGTTTCAGCAGTTCACCTGGTTGAAGATTCAGTTGGATCTGATGAGGGCGATGGGGTTGAAGGCTATGCTTATCGGACACGTGCCCCCGGCGAGGACGAAGAGCAAGCAGGCGTGGGATGAGAGTTGTTGGGGGAAGTATGCGGTTTGGTTGTGGAATTATAGGGATGTGGTTGTGGGGAATGTGTACGGGTGAGTGAAATTCTGGTACTTTCTGAGTGTTGGATTGAATTTGAATCTTTCGTTGGATGGACAGCTAATCGGTGAATGCGATTGTAGGCATATGAATCTGGACCACTTCATGTTGCTGGATAGTCACCTTGGGAAAAAGATTCTAGACAATCCGCAGACGATGAGGTCGAGGAAAGACGAGGTTTCGACATGGGAGGAGCTGGTGAATATTCAAGCTGCCGGACCGTATCTCAGCGAACTCCGCGAAGTACTCTCAAAGATTCCGGAAGCGCCATCAAAACCCAAGGAGGGAACACCAAAAAAGCCACCCACCGTATCAACAGAAAAGAAGGGCAAAAAGGGAAAGAAGGGCAAGAAAGGAAAAGGAGGTAAAGGAGGTAAAGGCGACAAGAAGAAAAAGAAGAAGAACCCGAAAAAAGAACACAAGAAATACATGGAAAAGATCGGTGGCAAGTACGCGGAACGCTACGTCCCGATCCTCATATCACCCTCCGTTATCCCAAACTACTTTCCATCCTTGAGGATAATCGAGTACAACATCACGGGCCTGGTGGACGACGAGGGTTACCTGATCGAACTCCCACCCGTGATGGGCGATATGGATGTGGATCCCGTACCGGCCCCACCGACGAAACCGTCTCCGGATCCGAACGTGCCGAGACCGCCTCCCGCAGGTGCACCGCCCGGTCCGGCGTACTCGCCGCAATCGCTGTCGTTGACGGGGATCACGCAGTACTATGCGAATCTGACGAGGTTGAACGGGTGGGTTCCGAAGGAGGATGATGAGGATGAGGACGATGATGCGGTTGATGGTGGTGGTGGTGGTGGTGGTGATAAAGATGGGAAGAAGAAGCCAAAGAAGAAGCCGAGGCAGCCGCCGTTGCCGTTCGAGTACGAAGTGGAGTATAGTACTTCGAATGATACCAAGGGGTATAAATTGAAGGATATGTCTGTGCGAAGTTTTGTCAAGTTGGCCGATAGGATGCGGGATTTGGACGTTAACGGCAAGAAGCTGGTTAAGGATGAAGATGAGTATTTATTCGAAGGTCCAGATGGGGAGATAGTGGAGAACGGAGGTGGGAAGAAGGGGAAGAAGGGTAGCGGCAGCAAGAAAAAGAAGAAGAAGGGGAGGAAGCATAAGAATCATCACAAGAAGGAGCAGAAGAAGAAGGATAGGTTGTGGCATTTGTTTGTCAAGAGGGCGTTTGTGAGCGCGGCGTCGGATGAGGAGACGCATGATGTTAATTGAGCACCGGATGGGTGTATTGGATTCTCTCTTTCGTTTCTTTTCTTGGTCTGTTTTGTTTAGCGGGCTCGTATTGGATTCGTATGGTTTTGTATTTTTTTCTTCTTCTCTTCTGGCGGTTGAAATTGGGTTTTTTCAAATATGGTTATACAGGCGTTTTTTGTGTTTTGTCGTTCGAATGTTCTTTCAGGGTCGTCGTCTGTTTTCCTTTAGAGAAAATATACGGGTAGAGGGTACACTCGTTGGTTAGAGTCTTCTGGTGAAAATGTATTAAGAGGCACTAGGTTCGCCGTAAATTTTGTATTTTATGCGATCGAATTCATGATTCATTGTTATAGCTGGTCGCAGACTTTATCAGAATAACCCTTTGGAGTTTAATTATCTAATGACATCTATGAGTAAGCCAGTTGCATGACCAGCAAAGTAACAAAACCCGATTCGTAGTTTTTGATAAAGCCGTACATGCATCGGTAAAATTATAAAGGTAGTGTACTAATTCATAATAAATATATAAATTGGAACACCAGAGTTCATCAAAAACTCTTATCTTACACAAACATACGCGGAGAATGAGTTGCTGGCCCACGCGGTCATGTTTTCCATACTTATATCCTTTCTGACGGCCTCAACTATAGAGATGTCACGTGGCTGTACCTATATAAACTGGGGATCTCAGTTTGTAGCTTTAGACGAACGGTACATTTTCTTCATCTAATTTATATCTATTTCTTCTACATTTACCATCCTACTTACCTATATCTCCTATACCTCTAGACCTTACATTTTACCCTTTTTCGTTTACTTTACTGACAAGATACCGACCTATTACTAGCCCTACAGGCACAATATCATGAAGACCCATGTCAACGCGGAGGCTGAGGTCAGCCTAGTTAGTATAAACTGAGAAGAAGCGGTGTTAAAGCAAGCGCTAGGCTTCGGGTCCAAATTTGGGATGGTTGGGTTTTCTTCAACTCAGATACGAATTACATTAGGAGACGTACTGCAACTCATATCCAGCGAAATCTTATGTCGGATATCGGGCGACCAGTGCCAAAACCAACTAGGTCAAAATAATTTATAATTAACCTAAGAGAGCCAGCGCGCCAATCGGTTCTCGACTCTGGAGCTGGTAGAATTGTCCTTCACCTCAAAGTCGAAAGGCTGCATTTGCGACTTTGCATTCTGTAAAAAACGCAATCAATTATGGGCGCTAGGTTGACCAATGAACCGAATTTGGTAGCCAGCGTTAGATGGGAGGGCAGCCCAAGCCTGCAGATGCACGGCAGAAATATGGCGGGGTATGCTATTAATTGACCATCTTATCACGAGATAGCTGACTTGCCAACAAGGCTGAGAACATGTATAGACCTTTTAAAGGAGGATTGGCTCCAGAACAGTCGAGTTTTCCTTTTTGAAGGTTACACCCTAGCTTCTTATATCTTTGAATATATCCCGCGCATCGGAAGACACCAGCGCCCGAACCAAGTTTTTGATATCGTCATACCGCCTCTTACGAAGGCCTCCCAAACCAAGAGAGAGTAGA
This sequence comes from Dactylellina parvicollis, assembly GCA_036971385.1. Taxonomy (NCBI): domain Eukaryota; kingdom Fungi; phylum Ascomycota; class Orbiliomycetes; order Orbiliales; family Orbiliaceae; genus Dactylellina; species Dactylellina parvicollis. The sequence continues at coordinate 962,291 of JAJTUD010000006.1, forward strand.
TGGCTGCGGTGTCTAGATTTCATAGCGATTACACTGTAGGATGGGTCTGCGCACTGCCAAAGGAGCTGACAGCGGCGTCGGCCATGCTAGACGAAACACACCCAGACCTCCCCAAGCCGTCGAACGACAGCAACACATACATCCTGGGGTCTATCGGCGAGCATAACATTGTTATGACTTGCTTGCCAAAGGGTAAGACTGGTACAAACCAAGCGGCGATGGTCGCAACCAGAATGGTGAACACCTTCCAGTGCATCAAAGTCGGTCTTATGGTTGGTATTGGTGGTGGAATTCCACCCAAAGTCAGACTTGGCGATGTTGTCGTTAGCACACCATGCGATCAACACCCAGGGGTGGTTCAGTGGGATTTAGGCAAGGCGGAAACGGGTGGCAAGTTTAAACGCACCGGTGCACTGAACAATCCTCCAACTGCGCTCCTAACGGCATTATCAAAGTTGGAGACGCACCAAGAAATGCACGGAAACAAAATACCCCAATATCTGAACGATCTGGCAGAGAATTTGCCGAGATTGGCGTCAAGGTATACTTGGAACAAAGCTCTCAGAGATCCTCTATCCACACCAGACAGCTCCAAATTCCAGAGCGGATCGGATGTGGAATTCTCGACATTTTGGAAGACATTCCTAGCATTTCTTGGATACCTCTTTGGCTGGTGGGCATTCGGTCCCGTGAACACTGAGGCCAAACAAGAGACGAAAACTCCAGCAGTTGTCAAAGACGACCGGGAGCCCGGAGAAGTACGCGTCCATTACGGTCTCATCGCCTCCGGCAATCAAGTGATCAAGGATGCCGAACTTCGGGGTATCATCAACGAGAGCCTCGATGGGAAAGTTTTGTGCGTCGAGATGGAGGCTGCAGGGCTGATGAATGACTTTCCGTGTATCGTCATTCGAGGAATATGTGATTATGCCGATTCTCAAAAGAATGATGATTGGCAAGAATATGCGGCAGCAGTGGCAGCTGCGTACGCAAAAGAACTTTTGGAATACGTCCAGGTAGGTGACGTTAGGAATGAACGGCCGGTGAAAGAAATCTTGAAGCAAGGTTAGTACTATAGTCTTGAAGTCCGTGTGTCAAGTTACATTGGTTGTGGATTTCTAAAGATATTATTAGCTCTCGGTGGAATCGAATCAATAAAGATCAGTTTGGAAAAGAAAGAGGATTTCGATATCCTGGATTGGGTCACCCCAACCGATTATGGTTCTCAACATACCGATCTCTATCGTAATCGGACTCCAGGAACTGGTGATTGGCTTCTCAATTCCACCGAGTACCAAGATTGGATATGTACAGATAAGCGGGTAGTTTTGTTTTGTTACGGTATTCCCGGGGCAGGAAAAACGATTCTTGCATCAACTGTAATCGACCATCTGACGGCCTGGTTTTCCAGCGATGAGACAATCGGTATCGGATATATATATTGCAACTTCAAGCAGAAAGATCAGCAGAATATCCACGACCTGCTGGCGAGCCTGTTAAGACAGTTGGTGCAGAGTCGGACTCCCGTACGCATACCGGAAAATATGAGAAATCTCTACGATCAACATCAAAAGAGACGGACAAAGCTTTCGCTCGATGAAATCGTCAAAACCCTGCGATCTTTAGTTTCTTCGTTTTCGAAAGTCTTCATTATCATCGATGCTCTTGACGAATGTCAAGAAGCTAACAACTGTCGAACAAAGTTAATTTCAGAGCTTCTCCTACTTCACACCCAAGGGGTAAATGTCTTCGTAACATCCAGACCGAAGACCAAAGGCGAAGAAAAATTTGAGGACTACACAAGACTTGAGATCCGCGCTCATGAGGAAGATGTACAGAAATATCTGGACACACAGATAACAGAGTTAGATGATTCGGAAATTATGCAACAAAGAGAGCTTATCAAGAACGAGATTACTAAAGCAGTTGATGGGATGTAGGTTCAAAGAGTCCTCGGCACGTCTAAGAAGCCTAACGAAATTAACATGTAAACAGGTTCCTCCTAGCGCAGCTTTATTTTAAAGCCGTCAGCACGAAAACATCACTCGCAAAGCTCAAACGTGCACTGGCAAATCTCCATACAGGGTTAGATGCATACAACCATGCTTACAAAGAAGCTATTGATCGGATTAAGAGCCAAAATATAGATTCAGCAGAGCTGGCCAATCAAGTTCTGTCATGGATCATCTGCGCAAAGAGACCTCTTACTACGTCAGAACTCCAATGCGCACTTGCTGTGGAGGTCGAAGAGCCCCAGTTCGACGAAGAAAACATACCTGGAATCAGGCGTATGGTCTCCGTATGCGCCGGATTAGTCACAATCGACGAAGAGAGCGACATCGTCAGATTGGTACACTATACAGCACAAGAATACTTTGACAAAAATTGGAATACTGTGTTTCCTGATTGTCAAACTTATATCACAAATATATGTGTTAGATACTTATCATATGATAAATTTGGAACCGGACCCTGTACAACGGATGAAGATTATAAGAGGAGATTACGTTCGAATGTTCTGTATCTTTATGCAGCCAAGAATTGGGGAACTCACGCCGGCGCCCAAACATCCCTAAGCGGGATTTCATCGCTGCTATTAGATCTCCTCGAACACGAAGCAAAACTGGCATCTTGCATTCAGGTCATGATGGTGGCTGAGAAATACTTCAATAGCCGGTATTATCCAAGACAGGTGAATGGAGGTCATATCTGTGCATATTTTGGCCTACAGAAGATTTTGACAGAGCTTCTAGCGAGAAACAATGATCTTGAAACGAAAGATGGTAATGGTCGGACATCGTTGTCGTGGGCTGCACAGGAAGGGCACGAGGCGGTAGTGAAGCTATTGTTGGAGCAGGGAGCTGATTTAGAGTCTAAGGATATCAATGGTCAGACACCGTTATCCTGGGCTGCACAGGAAGGGCACGAAGCGGTAGTGAAGCTACTGTTGGAGCAGGGAGCTGATTTAGAGTCTAAGGGTATAAACTATAGGCAGACACCGTTATCGTGGGCTGCAAGAAATGGCCACAAGACGGTAGTGAAGCTACTGTTGGATCAGGGGGCTGATTTAGAGTCTAAGGATATTTATGGTCAGACACCGTTATCCTGGGCTGCACAGGAAGGGCACGAGGCGGTAGCGAAGCTACTGTTGGAGCAGGGAGCTGATTTAGAGTCTAAGGGTACAAACTATAGTCAGACACCGTTATCCTGGGCTGCAGAGAATGGGCACGAGGTGGTAGCGAAGCTACTTTTGGATCAGGGGGCTGATTTAGAGTCTAAGGATATCAATGGTCAGACACCGTTATCCTGGGCTGCAAAGAGGGGCCACGGGGCAGTAGTGAAGCTACTGTTGGATCAAAAGGCTGATGTGGAGTCCCAAGATAATAATGGTCGGACACCTTTATTGTGGGCTACAATTAATGACGACGATGCGGCAGTGAACTTAATGTTGGATCATGAGGCTGGTGTAGAGTTCGAGGATACCACTGTTCAGACACCGTTATCGTGGGCTACAAAGAATGGCTACGAGGCGGTAGTGAAACTGTTGTTGGATCAGGGGGCTAATTTGGAGTCTAAGGATGCAAAATATGGTAGGACACCGTTATTATGGGCTGCCTGGAATGCCAACGAGACGGTAGCGAAGCTACTGTTGGATCAGGGGGCTGATCTAGAGTCTAAGGATACAAAACATGGTCTGACACCGTTATCGTGGGCTGTAGGGTTTGGCTACGAGGCGGTAGTGAAGCTACTGTTAGATCAGGGGGCTGATTTAGAGTCTAAGGATATCAATGGTCAGACACCGTTATCGCGGGCTGCAAGTATTGGTAACAAAGCAGTAGTGAATCTATTGTTGGAGCAGGGAGCTGATTTAGAGTCTAAGGATATCAATGGTCGGGCACCTTTATTGTGGGCTGCAGAGAAAGGCCACGAGGCGGTGGTGAAGGTTTTGATGGACCGAAGCGCTAGCTTGGTCCATCGAAACGTGGAGCTCTGGTCTAAGAGACGAAAAACACTGCTACGGTTAGTCTTCAACCTCTTGCTTGTATTTTGAGACTTCAAGACGCCTTTTATAGTGGTCGATGTTCGATTGGTCTTCTACGTCTTTCGGTTACAAGCTAATTCGGCTTATCCAGATAGATCCCTGATATTTCATATTGAGATAGATATAGTACAAGCTCCTACTCACGAAGCATAGTACCTGCTTTCCATCGTATTCTCAAGCAGTTGTCCCAGAGCTTTTAAGTGTACTGGAATAGAAGGCTTGCAAGTCCAGCCGTTACATCGCCCATACGTACTGGCGTATGACTAGCCTAATGGCATATTATCTACCTCTACATTCAAAAGAACTAAATAGACCCCTCATTATATAATGGAATACCGTAGACCTTAAAAAATCAACAGTGCAACAGTAATACCTGTTCAGGCAATACATGTGACTATAAAATGCCAACAGCCTAGCGGGGAATTTAAAGAATGCGCTAATATATGAAAAGCAATATTGCAGTTCCTATGCTTGTAGTGTAGGGGAATTTCTCAGAATTGACTTTTGCCAATCGAAGGCTTGGCAATCTGTGCAAATTGGAAATATATATCAAAGCTCTCTTGATCCTATCATATATAGTGCAATTTGTCAGGTCCTCGAATCAAGTCTCGAAACCTGAGCCCTCCGTCACTTCACGCTTCACCGTCAACTTGTCGATCAAAAGTCGTAAACTCCAGTTTTTCCATCCCGTCGCTTCTTCCAATCTGGACATCTCCTCCTCAATCTTGTTTTCCAACTGGCTCATTATATCTTCGGTATACTTCAAGCTACCGGTCTCTTTCAGTAGTGACAGCACTTGCTCCTTCCTCTCAAATAACATTTTACCATCCGATTTTCGATTCCGAAATATTTCCCGGAGCTGCTCGCTCTCCGGGCATTGCAAGTTCCAGGCGTGCACGACCATGTGCGAAAACTTTCCTTCGTCTAGATCTTCGCAAAATCCCTTTTGATCGGTGTACTGGAACGACATGTTAGACATTTGTGGGGATGATGTGTTGGTAACTTGCCCTTACCACATTGTCTGTAAGATTCTTATAATCGTCACGAATTTGGAAATAATGTCCGATCCAGACAGCTAGATTATCTAGATTTAGATGTCTTAAAGATCTGTGAGCGGTTTATGCGTCAAAAAGATATACTTATGAGTGCCTACGTATTCTTTCCGGACATTGCTGTCATAAGTCGGGTTAGGAAACGAAATAGCCCTCCGGTTTCTACTATTGTTAGCAACTGTAGACATTTCCCTTAAAAGCCTTGGAGCTTATGGAAAAATTACTTTTCTCAACCATTTCAAGATACTGATCTTCCGTTGGACAAGTAACGTTGTCCCTCCAGTGCATTTCGTAACTCTGACCGACCAACGAGTTGCGTATTTCCTCTGCACACACCTACATAAGAATCTTCTACAAATTGAAGGATATCGACCCCACGTACCAAAGTATATATCCATACAAACTGAACTCTCCAACTTTCTTACCTCTTCCATCGCCTGCACGATCAGATAATTCGCAGAATTGATCGCTTGCATTGTTCCGTACACGACATGCGCCGCATCTTTGCCTCTCCTGAGAGGGGAATCATCCTCGATATCGTCCAACCTATATTTTATTCCAAGTAAGCTCCGTTTCAAACCTCTCGTATCGAAAAAATGGGGTATCACGCACATGATGGAGGCTGTGTGTAATATTTTCCCGATGGCTTTGATCTGCTGGAGGGTGTTCTCGGGGACTTCCAGCCAGAGATCCAAAGCGTCCACGAGGATTTCTCTCACGCCTTTGGATGGGAGTGAGGTTAGGTACTCGTAGGGTGCGAGTAGATGCTAAGATTGGATTATTAGCTTCCAATGGTGTGGTCTCAGTATCTTCATTCCGCTTACTGTGGTATTTAATTCTGGGTCCCTTGGGCCACTTTTCTCGCTGACCGACACGGAAGATACGGATGTCGATATCTCGGTGGTTTCTGACCAATTGCCAGATGTACCCTCGCTCGCCGTGTCTTCATCGGAGGGGCCAGTAACTTTATCGGCTTTGGCAAGAAAGTCGACTAGAAGAGCTTTGAGTGAACTAAACTGTGTAGTTTAATAGAAAAGAAAGAAAAAAACATACCTCTCAGTTCTTCCTCCGAAAACGTTTCGAGCAGCGTTTTTGCCTGCAGGATCTCGGACGACGGGGCCGGATCAGCCCAATTGTAACGAGGACACGTCCTGCTCCAATAAACATTGGGTGACATTATATAGTACCAGGCGTCGACGGCCGCGTGCACCGCGGGACGGGGCTCGGTCTCGCGCAATTTCTTCCGGCGTTCGAGAAATTCTCGCTCGTAGGCGATCCACGGTTCACGTAGAGCCTCCTTGGCGCCCCGGACGTCCAAATTTTTCCATTGCATGAAGAGCCAAACGCCGTTGTGCATTCTGGTTTTCCCAGATTCTAGAAATTCCAGGTATTCCTTGTCGAAAGAGTAACAGTCGTTCGCAAGAACCAGAGCGTAGAAACCAGGCATGAGGTTCTCGAAGGCTACTCTCCTCTCGTCTTCTGTTAACTTTACGCCCATGCCGAATGTAATTATCTCGAAGCACCAGCTAGGAAAAGTCGTATCAGTTTCACTCCAGGGAACGTTTTGACCGGAGAGGGACAAAAAATTGGAGAGGCTCCACTCACAAACACCCTCCATCATAAATTCGACTCGCAACGTATTCGTCAAGGGTATTAAAATATCGATCCGACATCTGCTCCTCAAATGTAGATATCATCTGACGAAGTGTTTCGACGAAATCTTCTGTGTAGGTGGTGTCCATCTTTTGCATTTCTAGGAGCATCTTTGCTTTAATCTGCTGCCCTCCGCGTGCTGCTCGTGGCGTTTTGCCTTTGATTTCACCCGTTTCCGACTGCAAATCGAACGAGTTAGTATCCTTTTGTCATGATAGAGGTGGGTCTCTTACAGTATCGCTCTGCGCTTGCCCCTCCAGTACCACATCATGCAAGAAAGCCCCTAGTGTCTCGGTCTTAGCCTCACACCCACGTGGTCTAGTTGCACAGCAAAGCAGACTTACATTCGACAATGTAAGCGGCCAGCCAAAGTCTTTCAGGTTTGCACATAGGAACAGTCAAGGCGGTGTAGTCTCCATGACGTGGGTTCTCGGAACCCCAACATTGAAGGGGGCCGACATAGGTTACCCAGTCAGCTCGACATTCCGCCGTGCCCCTCTCAGCTTCGCTTGCAAATTTATGGACTCGGGCTTCGTAGCCTTGGGCAAGTCCGTCGGTATCGTAAGAGAGTTCGTCGATGATGGTAGAAGTTGCATCCACATCGATGTGAGGTCCGTACGGTTGGCTCATCGTGTCGTCGGCCTGAATCCGTTCCTGCGTGATATAATATTCTGGCTTTTCAATCGGTTCGCCAGTTACCAAACAAGCTGCGTTGGTTGATGTTTGGATGATAACAAAGATTTTTGAGATAACTTTGACCGGTGTATTGGTATTCATAGAAATACATCCTAGCTGGCTAGCTCCCGTTAAATACTCTTTCTTTCTTCCCCCAGTGGGGTGCTAGAAAGCCCTCGTATCAGGTTTTATCCAGCGGGGTTGTGTACCGAAACTAGCCCTTACCTGCAGGGAGCTCTTCCCGCTATTGTTTTCTGCATCATGCATATACGGATATGCAGCAAATATTCCGATTCCGACGACTTTAAGCCGAGCCTGGATCGATAATTGAAGAAATTCCCGCTTTGCATCGCGAAATGGTGATCCGAATATTGGATGGTAATACAAATCACCGATCGATTTGCACACAAGGCAAGGGACCTCAAGGCGCCCGATTTGAAAGAGCATTCCTCGAGGGCTGCTAAAGTTTTTGAGTTTGTGTTGCACGGGAGGGCTGTTGTTGTGGGTTTCGCTCCGCCGCCTGCCAATCGCGGGTCGGCTCTTCACGAGACCATGACGGCTTTATCCCGCTAACTTAAGTTGTGGCCATTGCAAGGTTGGATTGCTTCCAGATGTGGAAGATCTGGACCACATTCAGATCGATAAAATCTTCTCGACAAGACAGATAAAAGTCCAAGTACTGAACTAGGGCAGAGATTCCCACCGGCCTGTACGCGCAAAAGTAGACCGAGGCTGCAGCTGTCCAACTGAGCCAGGCGTTCTGTCCTACCGTCCGATAACTTTTCTGTTCCCCGCGTGTAAAACCTACCTCTGCGTGAGGATACCTATTAGCCTGGCTTTCTGGGCCATGATCGACTTGATCTTGAAGAGAACCCGATTAAACTATGCTTATAATACCATAATCTCGAAGCTGATTAGGCCAGGGTAACGTGCTTACCAGCCTGGTAACTCATGAGAAGCGCTCAGAACTGAAGCTCGGAAAGTTGCAAACAGTTTGGCGATAGGCCTCAATATTGATGAAGATAGCAATGGGAACAAAGCTGGATGAGAGCACGAGCGCTTCGCCGCTCGTTACCTCTAAAACTTCTGTAAAGGAGTTTGCCGACATGATGGTCAGCCTTCCGATAAGGCCTTTTTTAATTCTAATTCCGCAAGTTCTTAAGCCTGGCACATCAACTCTGATAATTGCTGCATGCGCACGCCGGATATTATACAAATTGTTAAACTACAATAACATCAGATAGGAAATCTCCCAAAGCGAAACTTCTGAGCAAGCCCGCTAGATAAGAGAAGCCCAGTAATTTTTTTGGTGTTATATGGGCCCCTCCTCGTGATCTTATTAAAATTACCGGTACCTGACTAAATTCCAATCCGAACTACTTCCATCGGTAGTCTGCCCCCCCACCGGTTGTCGTTTTGCTGGTTGACACCAGTCTGATATTCGGTTGATGGACACAATACAAGAATCAATTTGGGTCTTTTGGATTCTTATTTTCGCGGAAATTCTCCTAATATTCATTTGTACGGGGCCTTAGCGTCTGCCCCGGAGGCTAGGGTCCCTTGAAAGAACCGACGTGAAAGTCTTCCGATTCGGGCTACACCACTACGAAACCACAGGTAGAGGTAGCTACTAGCCTACTAGCCTGCCACCTGGGCCCAGCAGCATAAAAGCCTTCCATGCAGAAGAACAGAGGCGCCACGCACATAATTATACCACGAAAAGTATGATTGAAATTTCCTCTGCCACGTGTATTCCGCCATTGACACTTCTTAACTTGAAATTTCTCCAGTGTTCCTTTCTGAACTATATGCCCGACTGAAAGGGAGGATATTATAGCTCATTAGCTCCGTAAGAGCTCTCATAATAAATTCTACCCCCGTAAAGTTCAAGAGAAATCATTATCTTGTTTATCCGGACCGGTGAGACCCAACAGTACTCCGGTGGAAAACATAGTTTTTAAACAGAATCGAGTTTCTGTTATATCAAATAACAAAATCGGGGCATGATTTCAGGCGAAACCCCGTTTGTGTTGCTGAATTGACAGCTTCGATTTTACTAGTTGAAAATTCACCATTTCATCGCGGAAGGATACTCGAAATCAAAGCAGCTAAGCTTCACAGCTTGACAGTCTCGACGGCAGCCCCACCGCGACCACGTTCCGATGGATAAAGAGTCCATCTCGACCGGGATCCAGCGAACGCCACTAGAGTCCTCGCGACTTCGAACCCTTGCCTTTGCATCAGAGACTGCAACGTGATCTCTAGATCCCTCGATCTCACGCGCCCCGATGCTGCACAAACCTGGCTCCGAGGCTGCAGGCAAGATTACTCGGCTCCACCCTTCGACCGGCCTCGACGATTTGGGAGTCCAGAACCCCCGTCGGAAACCCAATCGAGCGAGCTTCGGGCGGTGGACTGCTCGCACCCGCGCCAGATCTTGCTGTCCTCGTCTCTAAATGCCGCAAACCCCAAAGCCAAAAAGCCACGGCAGGCATGGCAGAACATGGCCTGCACTGGTAGGGACATGGCATCTTCCGTCGCTTCCACATTTGGTGGAACCTTGCTGGCCAGCTGGGGAAACTCAAGGCGAAACGCTTCCTACACATGTATGGTCTGGACGCAAAGCCCAGACCGTCAGACGGCCAAAGGAAAAGGCTTATTGTCTGTACGCCCACGAAAGGGTGCCAGCTGCTCGAAAAGGTTCCTCCAGCTGCGTAACCTTGTTCCTGACGAACCGGAATCGAGGAGGTCGCTCGAGTAAGGGATCCGGGCAGGTTTGAAGGGTGTTAAAAACGGATCCCTTCCCCTTCAGACGTAAAGACCCCTCTTCGCCCGTCCTATCCGGTTTTAATATCCGAGCTTATTGCATCCTCTCTTTTCTACTTCCTTCGCCATCTCGTCTCTCTCCCATTGAGCATTTTCTCGACAAAACCTGCATCCGCTTTCATATTCTCCCACACCCCCAGAGCATTGCCGGCTCATCGCGCAAAGCCGCAAGCATACCCGATATCAGCAGCCACCATCGAGATTCATAACCTGGATTGATTAAAATCTCCAAACAAAAAACATACCAACTACACTAATCGCGATCCGTCGCTCGCATCCAAAACCAAAACCATGCCCATCACCCTCCGGCACATCACAGCCGACTCTACCTGGCTAATCACCCTCTCATGCCCTCACAACCCCCCTTCCCATCCACCCTACAACATCCTCGTAGACCCGTGGATCGAAGGTCCCTCCCCGGTCTGGCACCCCAAATTCGCACAAAACCATCACACCGTCCCTTCTTCGATATCGAATTTATCCGAACTCCCCTCTCAGCCGAACCTCCTCTTGATCTCGCAGACCAAAACCGACCACTGCAACGAAGTCACATGCCGTCAGCTCGCACCGGACGGCGGCACCCAAGTCTACACCGTCCCCGGCGCCGACACCATCGTCAAGAGCTGGAAGCATTTTGACCCTTCCGACGTGCACCGACTACGTCCCTTCACCAGTCGCAAGAAGGGTAGGGTATCCCGCATTCCAATCTACAGACATGCCGACGCTGCCGCTGCCGCCAAGCGAACCGACGGCGGCGTTGGCGGCAATGACGACAAGTACAAATTCGAAAACGACCCGGACGTGGCCGCAATCGTCGAACTGGCATTCCTGCCCGCTCTGTGGAAGTGGGAGATACCCAGCATACACATCGGGCTGGGGATAACCTACACACCCCTGGATGATCCCACCGACAGCAGCGGCAGTCGGAGCAGCTTGCCCCCCTCACCCCCGCTCACCCCACCGTCAACTACGTTCCTCCACCCAAAAATCCCCATAACGACGCACGCCTCCCAGAGTACCAGCACCCTATCCACCGTACTATCAAACCACTCTTCAACCCTGACATCAATCACCTCACCCAACCGCTTCCCCAAACCGCTTTCCTCCACCTTGTCTTCCTCATCGAAGAGCAAAAACCTCAAATCCCCAGGTCGCAAAACCACCTTTACGGAATCCATCCTGTACACCCCTCACGGCGTCCCCGCGTCCGCGGTCAACGCCTATCTGAACTCCCTGCCCCTCCCTCTCACGGCTTTCCTGCACTGTTTCGTCCGTGTCAACAATCCGAAATGGTTAGGCGGGACGGTATCCGGAGGTCTCCCCAACGCGTTGAAGATTATCTCTTCGATGAAAGGGATAAAAGCGGAACAGGAGAGGAGGAGCGAGGAACCGATAAGTCCTAAAAGCAGTTACTCTCGGGAGTTTGGATTGGGGGTTAAATACCTGGTGTCGACGCACGATGAGGAGGTGGAGATGGAGGGGTTTTGCAGTCATTTTGTGAAGAAGAGCAAGTGGGGGGTTGGGGAGGTTATGGGGGAGTTGAGGACGATCGCGGGTGAGAAGGGTAGTGGTATCGGTGAGGAGGAGAGTGAGGATGGGAAGGTGTGGAATGGGCCGGCGGGGGTAAAGTTGCTGGATTTGGGGGTGGGGGAGGAGGCTGTTTTGGTGTAAAACGAATTTCTTTTATATTTTTGATATTGAGAATTTTCTTGATGCGAGTTGGTTTGTGATGATTTATATTGATTTTTCTTGCGAGGATTAAAAAAAGTATAATGAGCTTACGGGTAATGATTGGATGGTTATGTGTATCTATATCAACAGGATTTTTTGATTGTTTATATGCGTGGAGTTTTGGTGTTTCTTCTTTGACCCGTACTATGGGTATTATATAAGTGTTATGGATTTAGTTCGTCCATTATTGACATGTATGATTATCTTGCACAAATTGTTCAACAGAAAGTATTTCGCAGAGGTCGAGATTATTTGTTTTATACTCTTTTCTATTTCCATACGTCACTGTACAGGTTTTACTCGAACGCATGCATTCAATCTGATCAATTGGTTTATTTTATTCTTTGTGTTTACTCTAGTATCCCCCACTAGATCGATTTAACGCTATAAGAAAACCCTAGTGCACCAAATATTCTCTCCTTATAAACAATAGATAAACGAAAACCCCTTCACTGAAAGAAACTCCTCGATGGAAACGGAGCCGGTAAAGAAGAATGAAACCCAAAAGAAACTCCGATATATATATCTCCGAAATGTTGAATTTTCCGAAAAATCCCAATCCCCGCAATGAAAGAACCCCCTTCCCATATATCCGCGATAGTGTAGCAAACGCCAAAGAAAAAGAAAGAAAAAGTAGAGGATCCCCTGTAAAGCTCGGTAAAGAAAAGCGACAAAGGCAGCCAAGGCAAAAGGAAAATGTACAAATGAAAAGAATAGAGTTGGTCAGAAAGGATGGTACAGACGTGGGTCTAGCAATAACACCGACGGTCCAAAGATGATGTGATGAATATGTATAAAAGAATCGGAAGGTGGAAGAACCAGGTCGATAGTCAGGCCGGGTGAGACAAAAGAGAGATGATTGGGATCCGTTTGAGAAGGAGGATACCGGTAACAAATATAGCCCGATACCGTCGATATCATCTCCCGGCATCCTACTGCGTTTCATCCACCAATCTCCCCATAACCCCACCGTACGCCATAACGGTCGAATTCCTGCCAAAGGTTTCGCTCAAGATTGTCGCCGTAGCTTCGGCGCTGGCCCACGTGACCGCCTGGACTTTCGCGAGCAATCCGTAGTCGATAGTTGACGATGGTGTAGCCTGGAAGGTTTGTACACCGAGACACCAGCCGCCCCATGCGCATTCCTCAACCACGTCGAACAATTCTTGCGGTATGCCTCCCCATTTTAGGACTTCCTTCGATGCCCGTCCGAGGACCCAAAGCCAAGAGTGAGACATCCATCTGGTGTAAGCGTCGGCCAGGTACGCGTGCATGACGGAGGATATAGTGGCGGAACTGGTAGGGTCGAGGACGGAAGAGATGTAGGGTGCGATTCGAGAGAAGAATTGGGTGAGCTTGATGACTCGAAAGAGGTATCGGGTTAAGGTACGGTTGATGATCAAGTTGTAGACGTGGTAGACTAGGTATGGTAGCAATGGAGCGACGAAAGGAAGGCTGACAGCGACGGCGGTGCCGGCGGCCGTGCTGGTGGTGGTGAGTCTGATGGAGGGGTCCATGGTGGGGGGATCCGGGTCGCAATTCGCGAAAAAAGAGTTAAGGTTTATAAGTATTGTTACCGACACTGATCGGAAAGATCTGGTGATAGTCAAACAGATCTAGCGTTAAGCACGACTCTTGCTGGCGAGTGCGGAGTTGGGTATCGGTAACATGTTGGACAAATGTGGGAGCGTCGACGAAGGGTTTTAAGAGGATTCGCTCGTCGGGACGGATTTGGGAGATTTTGCAGGTCAGAGGTTCCCCCGCGCTGCAGTTGTGTCAACGGATGCAGTAAGAAGCCGTCTTGAAGCGACGACGAATAGGATCTGAGAAGAAGGATTTGTTGGGACCAAAGAGAAAGCGTAGAATCGAAGAGAGTCGAAGGAATGTAAGGGTGGTGTCGAGTGAGTGGCGGGCGAGGCGACGAATAAAAAGGGTATGACTGTGCAAAAAAGGATCGAACGAATAAGAAAATAAAGTCGGTTTGAGGTTTACACGCAGACCTGTGACAAAGGAGGGACAAGCACGTCAGCGAGAATTTATCCAGTTGGCTGTTCGTGTGCCGTCTGATGCCATCATAGACAACGTGGGACGAAACAGCGGAACGGAGGGGAGGCGGGGGGGTGTGGGATGTTGGGAGCAGATATAAAAAGATGATGGAACGAAGGAGAAGAAGAGGAGGACGAAGAGGCGACGGTAGCTAACTGAGAATAGCATCCGAAGAGGGGGGACGATGTCTCTGCTCCCGTCGGGATGCTATCGAAAGACGGTCGTCGTCCCGCGCATGAAAAGGGAAAGCCGACTCAAACCAGTCTAGGCGGACGCTAGGGGAGGGGCTTCCAGACTGAGAAGTACTCACGCTGCGTTACTATGTCTGAAGCGGTTTACGGCAAGGGTCGGGATGCAGCCAACTTGGTCGCTTGGGGAGTTAGGCTGGCCGTTCCGTCATGGTCGAGTTTCCCGATAGATCGAGTGCTGGTTAGTTGGGTTGACGCATCCGATGGGTGCCGTGCATGTGATGAAGAAGAATTAAGTGAAGAATAAAAGAAGAAGAAGAGAAAGAAGAGGGAGAAGGAAGAAGGAAGAAGGAAGAGATGATTAGGAGGGCCGTGTGGCGCAGGCGCTTTTGATTTGCAATTTCGGGGAAATGATTGCCAAATTCCCAAACATGGCCTTTCCGCTTGCGGTAATATTTCCCTAAGCCACATCCACACCCGCCACATTGTCATATCTACGATAACATTCTCGTGACAGGTATCCAAAATACTTGACGACGACGTATGGCGTGACAAACAGTAGCGATACCAAGCGATTACCCTAATTCCTCAAAATTGTAAGCACAATTAGTGTGCACCTGGTTGCCGTGGTCACACACAAAGCCGGACGAAGGAATGCATCTATTTTGGTAACCATTAGGATTAGTCTCCCAGAGTACCCCAGACTGATTAGGTAGGATATTCAAATTCTCGAGCACAACGAGCTAGTGATGGCTACAAGTATGTTGGTATGTAACTGGCAATTAGTAAGTCTTTTTGTGATGGTAGTCTTAATGATAGTCTTAATGGTGCAATTGGTGCCCGGTAATCTGTTGGAATGCAGCTTTCGATTTCTTGAGTCTGTCAGATCTGCTTACTGTTACTGTGAAAGCGATTTGATGCCTATTATGTGATGTAAATTTTGTATCATTTTGTTTATAAAACTAAAGATTTCTGGTTCAGTTCAAGAACACGACGAAGGCATGGTTCGATGGTGTAACACCAAAGTCTACAGTCTCGAACAGGGTCTGGCTTAACGAGACCATGCGTAACCGCAACAATCTTGTCTCATGGCCCAGACCTCCCATCAACAATCCCTGATCATCCCAAAAACGAGATCTGGCCGGCGACCATCTCCAAATAATTGAAAGAATGCTATGTCCTATATATATTATATTTTAGGATGATTGGGCCTTGAAGGCACGTTTTCTGTCCCCTGGAGGCGCATGGGGCTTTGGGTATCGTGATGTTGCCTTTGTGGCTTGGGTTGACGGCATATATATATTTTCGGCTAGACCCTGTTGTTACCCGCACACATCTCCCACCTGGCACCATGGTACCAGGATCGAACGTCTTGGGAAACGTATATTGATATAGGACAAACAATGTGGACTCTGACAGCCTCATCCTACTTTTACTCTAAAAAGTTGCTAGCTCCGAGCTATACGTAAGGGCGGGAGGCAGGCCCAGCGTGTGCATGTGCAAACGTCTCCACCTGCTACAGGTAGCGCCTCACATACGTATGCATCCCGTTCTCATGCAAACATATCCCCTGTGTACGGTGCTCTTCTCCAATATTACGGGTCTTTAGTAACTAGTATAACTGCAGGCTACCTCCGCAAGCTTGCCGTCTGCATACCTGTGCCACCTGAACAAACCAAAGGCAGATTGCTGGGAGAATTGCATTATCTGGTGCTGTACACAGATCCATTTCCCGTGTTGTGGGAACTGGGCAATAATTATCCTTTCATTGGCCAGTTTCGATGCCAAGATTCCAGTTGCGGTTAGCCGTCTTATTGTGCATCTGATGGCAAGGGCAGATCAGTCTTTTGCTTGATACCTTTTCTTCTGGTCTGTCGGCAGGCGGCAGGACTCTCACACTTTCCGGATCTTCTTTTTCTATTGGACTTGTGTACATATACATATATATACATACATATATTTCTTTTTGTCCGGTCCTTTCTTCTGCTATGTTATTACCTCTCACTGCTTCATTAATTGACTTGTAGGGCTTATCAACCTCGTCCAGCACTCTGTAGAAATAGTAACAAATGTGAAGTATAGATACTAGAATAAACTAATCAATATATATACAAATTCGCGTCTACATATAGAATCCTAAGCCTGTGGAACGCATATGGTTATTGGATCTGACCTCGTCATTCTGCTCACATTCCTACCCGTATTTACAAATCTATGGTCTTGCCACCAGTAAATATCTGCTTCAATGTTTTATGTGTAAGTTTTGACTACATAGCTTCTTTTTGTTAAAAAACCCCTTCTCTACATATTACCCTGCATGTTCGACTTACCTGTGCCATAGGTATACATCGAAGGTAGTCTCGCAGTATGGAGCGGTCTACAGCGAGACTATTAAAGGTAATTCTAATTGCACCTATATTTCTAAAATACTCCTAGAAAAGAAAAGCCCAAGATCTGATAACGCCGAAGACCTTCTAAGAATATTTATTACGTAAACCAAAGCCAGACTTCAACATAATGTTTCATATATTTTATATTTTGAAAATTTGGCTTGAAAACGATTTAAAAAGTATTTGGGGAAAGAAAAACGCGGGATTTCAATATTACCCGCGAAATACGCTCTATTAATATATTATTTGATCCTGAGATTGTTATTTGATCTTCCGGGAAACGGGAATATAAGCAACAGGAGGGGACGGCAACTGTTCTAATTGGTCTTCCTTTCTTCTCTTACGACAGGTCCTAGATGTAAAGTAGATGATGAGTGTCATGTTCAGATCGTAAATAACAATCTTCCTATTGGCCCAGGCATATAGTCTAGAATAATACGTGCATGGGGACTTACACGAATACTACTCCACCGCACATGAGAGCTATAACGGGAATGATAACCCCAAGCGCCCATCCTGGAAACCCTGTAATTTACCGCAACTTTTTAGTAATTTTACATCCGAGCTTTACGGGAGGAGAAGGATAATATTTGGCTTATAACACCGCGCTTCGATGAAAGATAACCACGACCGCAAGTATCAGGTTCAAGTTGGGTGTTCTGTGTGATCTTACCTGTCGGTGTTTTACCCGAGTTCACACCAGAATAGGTCGCGGCTATAGTTGGTCCACGAGTTCCACTTGGTGGTTGGCTTATAGATACGCTACGTGTACTTGTCGGTAATCTTTTCGTCGATTTGCGATCAGATAAAGATGAACGAGCAAAAAGGGTGGCTTCGGTTGAAGTTGAAGAATGTGTTGAGAAGTTTGTAGCTATCCTTGTTGAGACAGTTGCTTGCAGGGTGGTGCTAGTTTGGGGAACATTGGGCCCTCTCTATAACAAATCGGGCATTGTTGAATTGGTTAAATTTACATGGATCAGTAGTCTCGGGACGCTTCCTACGTTAGACGGGCTCTGACGCTTACCAGTTGTCCTGAAACTGTAAGTATCAGAGTCGATAAGACTATAGCATTGAGGAAAAGTCCATGTCGAATATTTGGCTGCATTCTGATCTTGGGTGGAAAACCGGCTGAAAAGCTGCAGCGGAACTGATATATGAAAGCTTCGAAAGCAATCACGTGCCACAAGAGCGAGTGCCTGTGCTCCGATGTGTTTTCTCAACATCAAAAGAGGGGTAGGGTTCATGATAAAGTAAACACTTATTGGAGTCTAAGAAGGTAATCACAGCTTCGAGCAGACTAGGCTTCAACTCTTGGCCTCGTCAAACACCCCTGGAGATACTGGGCGGGTGGGTGTACGTGTATGGGACTGGGCGGCAGTTATAACGTTATGAAATGCAAATGTTCCACGAGCGGACCAAAAAAACCGAAAGATTTGCCAGTCAGCCTCCTTCCGCCGAGCGGTGATGTCGCAAATCCATGCGCGGCTGACAAGGCGGATATCCTTTTTGAAGATTTGTTGGTGCTTTTCGGCACTTTGATGAATCTCGCACAGGTGTTGAGCTACGAGGGAGCATCGCACAAACGATGAAGCTGCGGCTGAGCAAAGTGGTGCCTTATACATCATGCAGCTATCGCTCCTGTGACCAAAATAATACGCCATGGCTCATGACACTCAACCGAATGGCAAGGCGGCAAAATCTTGGAGAGGTAGATCTTTTGTATGCATTTGTAGAGACAGCTACGATAATATGAAGGAGGGTTCAGGCATAGCTAAAGCTTTGTCTTTATATTCACTTCACTATGGTCGTAACATATTCGTATCAACGAAACTGCAAATCTATTGTACACAACTGAGCGGCGAGACAGACGGTAAGGCGGCTTTTTTTCTAAGATTGGATGAAGATGTTAGAAAACTATTCGGTTAATTGTTCGGAACTCAGTGGCCGCGCGAGCTTTGACGCGTACATCCTCAAATTAAGAAACTTCACGGGCGACGGAAGGGGTTTCGACCAACTGGGAACATGTAGGCGGGAGGTGTGCGGGGCATTATGGGGGACTATCAACGAGGATATCTCTGGACCCGGGGTAAGAGTTTTCAACTGAATCTTAGAAAGCTTTACCATTCTGCCTAGTCTCGCAGCTATACCATATAACCAAAGCATACTCAACTTTTATACCCTAACAATAAGACATTCTCTTCTAGGTAAGCGCGAGCTACATAATCGGCAACTCTCTCGCCTTCGTATTTGTAGTTGGCTTTATTATATACTGGGAAATATCGAGATACCATGGAAGGAGCATTTTGAACAAACAGGTGGAAAAGCAAGCCGCGAGATGTATCGATGCCCTTCACCTTTGTCTCTTATGGTTCTGTATTTCGGTACAAATAGCTAGTATTATACTGCTTGCCAAAGTCGATTTCGGTCTTGATGCTACGGGACTAGAATTCCCTACCATGGAGATTACCTGGTCGGTTTCGGTTCTGACGTCACTACCGCTGATATATCTGGCTTTTCTTCCGACCAAGGTCACATACGAAACTTCACATCTTCATCACGACTTTGACGAGTCATTGGATTCAGTACAAGACCGAATGAAGGAAACAAAGTCTTCTAAGATTCCCCTCTTCCGCCTAAATGCACTTGCATTCTGCTGGGTTCTTTCTGCGTATCCATTTTTGAGTCGTATGATTGAAACTTACGGTCCCAGCAAAATTGGCGACGATGTTGGCAACGTGATATCAACAGCTGAGTGGAGAGAAATCGAAGAATTGTGTTTGAGCGGAGTGCCCGGAATCAGAAACACGTTGTACAGGGTTTTCGTTGGATTCGGGATCCTTGGATGGGTTTGGTTCACACTTTTCAGCGTAGCTGGGTTACTTATGGTATACCTATACCGCCAGCGCCCAAATTCTGGGGTTCTTCCAAAGCTTGAAAGACATATAATGGTTATACCATCGCAGCAGGCTGATTCGATAAGTCGGCCTATCATCATTTGGGTTGCACTTATAGTAATAACTCCGGTGATAGTGGGAGTGAACGTTTGGACCATTTTCGCATTTCAAAAGTACCAACAAGATATCTCTGAGACAATAGGGATTACCGACGGGTCCGCGGAATGGGGATTCGGACAAGTTGTTGCGATTCTGATATACGGCCCGGTATGCTGGGAAGTATATCGTCTGGGGAAAATCTTGTATCTAACTTACCGTTGACGAGATTCGAAACAGACGTTAAGGTCGCGGTTATAATTATAACTTCCTAGCGTTGGCTCTAAAATTCTACTAAAACCGCTTCAGAGGTATCTAAGAAGATTATATTTGTAAGTTTTTGAACCTAACTTAGTTTACGTAGGATATAGATTTCCTTGGTGGGAAGAAATATGGGTATTAAGCTGTATGATATACACTATTGTTGAGCCCGTCCTTAGGGAATCTCAAGAATCAATCCTCATCATTGTCGCATCATAGCCACGTATTTTAGGCCGTCAGATATTGAAATTTGATCCTTAGTATAAACACCCTAGTTTTCTCCGATTTTTCTTCTTTTGAGTATATATCCTAGGTGTTTGATGTTTACTCTAAGGGTTCCTGATTTTGCAGGTGTACATCTGTCTAGGTTTCGGAACAAAGCCCGTAGGGTATAGACTTTCTATATATAAGCCAAAATCTCTTTTGTCTCAAATAACCTGGTAATCTGTTCGGATCATGCGGCTTTTTCCCGATTTAATCTAAACAGCGAGAGACTGGCATTTTTTGCTATGGAACGTCTACCCGCGACCACAGGAAGATTGTATAACGATCGGTGTGATTAGGTGGGGAGCTAGTGTAGGCTAAAAAGTTATTACCGGTCTTGATACAGTCTCCATCTCGATCTTGGTAATTGTAACAATTGTTGGTACTGGTTTCTCCGTAGATGAAAAAGCCGAAGGCGCAGGTGCACCTGGACGAGTCTGGCCCTCATTAGATTGTTCTGTTGGCCTTAACGAGCTTGAACGTATAATTCCAAGATTTCCCGTCTCTATCTTTGAAGTTAACAGAGTTCCTTTTGAGGACATCCCCGACTCTGGCGTATTGCGTAGATTTAAGTTGGGTGCCAAAGTTGTTTTGGCGATATCGGATACCCCACTTGATATTGATGGAATAGCCCCCCTTTGAAGCCCCCCTTGAGATGCTCTTTGTTTCCTGGTCGATCGTTCAGAATGGTTGTTAGCCGAGGCCACAGTTTGAAGCTTGTTAGTTATGACAAAGATTATACGTATAAAACATTACATCCCTATTACAAGTCGTACCTAAAAAACGAGGTATAAGAGATGTATAATGGGTATCCTTTCAGGATCGATACTTATTTGTACATATTTATGTCGAGAACTTACCGATTCTAAAAAGGTAGACTTGTAGTCATTGCTACAGCTAAGAATGTTGTAAGCCACATTTCGACAACCTTGGCCTTCATGGTTCTATCAAGAAATGTTTGGCGCCAGAGAAATACTCCTTCAGGTCATATGATACCCCAGTCCGTATTCCTACTTATATTATTGGCGACAAGTTGTAGAATAATGTCCTGTTGATCATAAAATCAAACATGGGGTTACAATAAACAAGGTTGCATACTTGCTATGAATTCCTGTGATAAATTATAACGAAGAAACCCCTGTTTTCTGGGCGCTCAATGATATTTAAACAGAATACCGTGGCGCTGGTAGTCTTGTAAGGATGCCATTTACATTTTTTGGTTGCTGGTGCCTGACTGTTAATGAGGGTTTAATTTTAACCTTGTGGGTGTATGAACCAAGGTTGATATAGATTTTATACTGGGTTCTATCTGTTTTTGAAATATATTGTTTCGGCTTAGTTAGTTCAGTTTAATAAGTTTTAGATAGTTTAGCTTAGTAAGCTTTCTTAGACTTATTCTAACTGTTTACTCATTTCCGCGAATCTTTATTGTTTGGAAAGGCAACAGAAACAAAATAGGGTTCGGCGTTGGATTTGTTATTGTATTATTCTGTGGGTACAGTCGGGTTTGAGTACCACAGCGGCCTCCTAGTCTTATATACATGGTAGGCATACATAGGAACTATGATGATAGTTGATAAGTGAACTTATCACTTACCATTGCATTGTGTGTTGCATCATATGCCATATTTCAAAACGAAGTGGATATTAAAACCATCGGCGTGAGGAACTTACCAGACTGAAGCAGAGGATGACCGGGCTGATTACATCAGCGGGAAAACGTGGTCTTATTTCCAGACGCGGGTAAATTTGTATCATAGAATGGAAAGTGGATCGGAGGAGCGAGTAATGACAAGTATCAACCGCACCTGCATATCTCAACAAAAACAGGTAGATTTAACTTGTGTATATAAAGAAACCTCTGCTGCTGTAGGGAGTAACACTATAAAAATTGGATGGTGATGTAGCTGTGATAGATCTGGAGTCTGCTGCTCACATAGAATCCAGTTCTATGTAGACAGTCAGTCTCTGGGGTACGCCCTGTTACAGAGACTTGTAAGTTAACAATGTGAAAACCGAGTTGTCAACAGACTTTTGGCCACAAACTAACTGAACAGATTCGAAGCATGCGGGATGTTCTTAATTCTAGTTCACTGTGTAGACTGGCTGTCGGCACAGTAACTATGTCTGAGTTATTTGGCAGTCTTCCCTGCGACTCTTCTTGCATAGGAGATCACACTATAAAAATGTGAAGGTGATGTGGTGCTACAAGATATGGAGCCTGTCGCTCAACACAGAATCATGTTCTATATAGGCGGGCAGACTCCAAGGTGTGGGCTGCTACATAGGTCTGTAACATCTTGTATATAAGATTATCGTTAGTACTGATGAAGAGTTCTGTTCATCAGATGTTTTCTGTGCTAGAAGGCGAGCGATTACGGCCTTCGGCTGTCGTAGCAATTAACAAAGAATAGATTGGAAATTAGGGCCCTATATCAGCTACTTGATCGCGTAAAACTCCTTTCTTTGGAGAGTGGTCACCGGAGTTAAATAATTAATTCCTACTTAAATTGTATCCTAGCCAAGTTCTGGTTGTGAACCGTGCAATGAAAATATATACTCCATTTCTACTTAATATTATAGTAGTATGTATTTTCATGGGAATATCGGTAAGCCGAATCAGTATATTTTAGAAACAACTGTCATGCGGCACGCTACCGCACGAACATCCACCCAGTTCCGCAGAATCGTTCATATGATCATGTAGTCGCCCAGCGTCCGACAGTAGTTCGGATACTACAAGTCGTTTTGGTGCAGTAGATAACAGCCCTGCACCGCATGCAGGTCGGCCACCCGACGTGGCACGCACGCCAGGCTGGGCAGCGTATTACACAAACATCCACCAAAGATGGTATAAATAACAATATAGGATTTTCTAACGATAGATTCCACTAGCTTAAGTGTGAATAGGTCAGAATAGGCGTACAACTGTGCTCGTATCCTTGTCTCTAGCCTCGTTACGTCGTATGGTTTCGCTCCGCTCGTACACACATAGACGGCCAAGGCAAATGCTAGCTCTATACGCTTGGCCCATCTCTAGGTATTGCGCAATCACATTCCTCGCTAGAATAGGTACAACGCGGTTTCCGCCTTGTGAATGGTTAGTGAGCCGTTCAATGTAGGTATAAGCGTGACCATTCAAAAAAGATTTTGACTTTCTGGGTTTTGCTATTGACACAACTTTGGAAAGTACAGGCTACGTGCGCCTCCAGGCTTTCAGATATTCATGCTGCTGCTGGGAGCTTCATCCATGCATCGAATTTAGGTCACATTGTTCTCACGATTCTACCGCTATGGAATCCCATCCCATTTCCTATAATACATCCATGCTTCTTTCAATCCGCATCAATCATCGCTTACCTCTACTTCCATAGCGGACGGAAGCAAACTATCTATTACAATTATCATTGTAAGACCAACAAGAATTTTTGATCCCAATTCGCCTTTCCGGTTCTACACCTTTTTCAATTTATCTATATACTTCTAAAAAATTCGCAATGAAATCAATCTCGATATATGCCGTCGCCTCCTATTGCGCCTTGCCCTTTGGAGTAGTAGTGGCCTTGCCCCAACACCAGTCCTTTGGTTTCAATTGCCGAGCAGTTGGTCGTCCTTATGCAATAGCAGCGAGCGTACGATGCGTGCAAGCTGGGTGCGGCTATGTAGCCGTTGAACCTGTTGATCCGGTAACAATATGTGGAAAGTGCCCAAGAAGCCCTGAATTGACCCCGGGCTGTGGTAACCAAAGCTGGTAAGTCTTCAATTAAAATATTATTCATACATAAAATATAACAACTATCAATGTTTAAAAAAAATTGGCTAACTCTGATATAATTTTGTAGGGCTTAGGGCTTTGTTTTTACTACCGGTAAACGGCGCGCGATCATAGCAAGGCCGGATCATGGACAGTATGGCAAAAACAGGCGAAGACAGGCGAAAAATAAAATATTTTGTTGACAATGTCACAATGCTATGCTCTTGACAACAAATTATCTGTAACTTTGTTTTACGCTGCAGTATTCTCAGTTCTGTTTTGTTTTATCTCAAGATATTATAGGTTATCTTTATATCAAAGTTTATTTATTTTAGTTCCCGACTGTTAAGGAGGGTTCTATTCAAACCTTGTGGTTACATGAGCTGGGTTGTGATAAGATTTCCACGAAATTGTACTCGTCTTTAAAATATATTGTTTCAACTTAGTCAGCTCAGTTTAGTCAGTTTTAAAATAATTTAGCTCAGTAAGTTCCTTAAAACTCACTCTAACTGTTTGTTTTAAATCTTATTTTTGTGAAACTTAATTTTGGTTTTAGAAAGGTGAGAATTAGAAGAAAGATTTTGTATAAATTCGGATTTATTTAAGTTATTGTATTATTCCATGTGCCGCCACAGCAGCCTCCTAGTTGGTCTCATCAAACTAAACCCTGATATGCTGGTAATACTCAGGGAAAGATATACCAAGCTATGCCAACAGCTTTCGTACCATATACTACACCTGAGCTGTGTTATTACTCAATGCATGCATGCCAACCTGCTGAATTCAAGCGCAAGTTATATTTCACTAGGTGGGCCCATCCCGAGTAACTGTACTATTTCCTCCCCTGAAATTCATGAAATACCTCCGGTTTCTCAGACCGAACGTGTATCACTTGAACGCACCCAATTTCCCGCTCTATTAGCCCACATGGCCACGGCCTCCATGCTATGTCGCGCGCGGCTGAGTTATTTCGTGAAAATCGGCCTGCAAGAGCCTTAATTGTCAGCTTAGGGAGCCCGGGAGGAGCGGTTAACTGCATGCCAAGGTTACACACATCTTGGTTGTGCCAATCGTGTTGAAGCACAATGCTGCATATGCCGAGTTCACCCCCAGAAAGGGGTATCCTGGGCCCGAGATTAGAGATATTCCACGAAGAGTCGTCTTGCAGCTGGCCGGAATTTTTTCCCTCTTATAATATCCCCTGAATGATCCAATTTCTATCACGAGCCCCTTCCGAACATAAGAAATCTCCCACCCCCGCAACTTGATATCGATATTCAAACATCACCAACAAATCGGAAACTGTAGTTGGGAATCCAGTCTCAATAAAAGTCTGGTCCCGAAGTTTGGGGGGTCTGCAGCCAATTTCAAATGACAGAAAACGGATTGGTTAGCTGCTCAGCGTTGAGTGTATGAACGAGTTTCGAAAGCTATATTCAGAACTTGAGAAATTTCGTTGGCAACAAAGGGAATTTTACTCCCGATGGGCTAACCCCTTGCAAATCTGAAATCTGCAAAGTTTTTTGGGAAACGTTAAACACCGATGATTCTGGCCCGGGTGTAAGTTTAGATTTTCTATAAGATGAATTCTTCTTTCCTCAGAATACATGTATACACATTTTAAAATATTACTCGTAGTTTCAACGCTGTGCATAATATTAATCCTTAAATCCTAAAATTTAAAAACCCTTTGAACTGACCCCTACTCGGTATCAGGTAACTGTTAGCTACATATTTGGCAATACTCTTAGCCTTTTATCCGTTGCTTCCTTGATAATATATTGGGAGTTTTCTAACCGCCGTCGACGAAGTATTCTAAGCAATAAAGGAGAAAGACAACTTTACAAGTGCATCGAATCTCTTCACATCTGCATTATATGGCTTTGCGTATCAATACAAATAGCTAGTATTGTGCTGCTCGTCAAGGCAGACTTTGGGTTTGTTGCAACCGGCATGGAGTTCCCAACGATGTAGATTACCTGGTCCGTTTCTGTGCTCACAATGCTTCCGTTAGTACAGTTAACGTTTCTCCCAAGTACAATTGGGTACCAAATCACGGACCTGGGATTTAATCCTCAAATCAACCCTTTTAATTCCCAAGGTGCAAAGGAAGAAGCTACTTTGCCGAAACCTATCCTATTCCGAGCCAAGGCATTGGGATTCTGTTGGCTTTTATCAGGTTACCCATTTTTGAGCCGAATTCTGGAGACGTTCGGACCCAAGAAAATTGGTCAAGGTGGAGGTAATGTTGGTGCGATATCAAATGAGGAATGGAAGACAATCACAGACTTATGTTTGGTGGGGACTGATTATATCGATACTCGATCACACGGAATTTTTATAGCTTCTGGAGTTCTAGCCTGGGTTTGGATTACTTTTCTTACCTTGGCCGGGTCGATGAGGATATATCTGCACTGGCATGGGCCAAGCTCTACACTAGCTTTCAAGCTTGAAGAGATTTTGAAAGTTATACCTGAGCCTCAAAATTCTGTCCATACACGTTCTCATACCATGCGACTCTCTCTTTTGGTTTTCAATCCAACTCTTGTGGTATTCAATATATGGGCTATTTTTCGATTTAAAGCTTATCAGAAAGACGTCTCTGAAAAGTCTGGTAATGGTGAAGAAGATACAGAATGGGGATTTGGACAAATTATGGCTGTTTTGGTATATGCGCCAGTAATCTTGGAGCTCTACCGGCTTGGAAACGTTTTATACCGAACCCATCGGCCATAGGCTAGTGTTTTCAGGTTTCACTAACATGCAACATGTATATTACCATATTTACACACGATGTAAATCGAGTGCTGAACAACTCCCAGATTCCACTCGCGAATTAATCTAGCTTCAGTTAATGCTATGATCGCTTTGTTGATAGTATTTTCGGTGCGCTTTTCATAACTGCGAGTCGAGGCTCGTCCGGTGTGTTGAGGATAAGGGGCCCTGAAGTCGTTCCATTCTTACTGGATGGACGAATGTATGACTACGAGACGATTTATGACGGGACCGAGATTGTGTTTTAAATATTTTGTGTGCCTTGAGCCGGGGGTAATTAATTGTATGTACCTATTCCATTCCTGTTGTAAGGCCGCCGTCAACACAAAGTGTACACGGACGTGTGTAGGGTTTCGTTAACGGGATCACCGTTGACCTATTAATAATCGTCGACCTACCTACCCCAGTGTCGACAAATATCATACCGGGTACCTTGAAAAGTGATACTTGGATCCTGGAAAGTAATGAGGGGGCCCGAGGGTAGTCTCGCGAAATAGAGGCATTCACGTTATGGTGTCCGTGTTGCTTTTCTAAAATGACACGCCACCAACGAACAACACGCGGTCAAACTTCTCGATATTTGGTGTGCGCACTGGTCTCGTGTGCGCACTGTACTGCGCACCGACTCCAAGAAGTCTTGGGTGAACGGCTCGGCCTACTGCGACCAAATTTTAGATCGGAAAATTTCCCCAGATTTTGGTGTTCCCCGAGGACCAAAATACAGGGTGAAGCGAAGGTGCCGAATGTTTTGGTGGTACGAAGTACCTGTCTCCGAATGAAAGCCTGGAACGAATGCGCCAACTGTATCCGGCGAGACAGCCCCCGTATTCAACCCGTCTAGATTCCATCCGACAATTCTTCTAGTCGAAAGCGCCAAAAGATCAACCAATTTCAGCTGAGAATAGCGATAATGTGTAATGGCCATGCGGTGGCAGTGTAAAGAATGAATATAAGCCCCTGAAGTCTATTAACCTGGTACCCGGCGATCGAGGTGGATTTCCCAAGTTTGAGTTTGAGCAAGTTTATCAACAACCATAAGGGATATACATGACCCACATTATCTCGCGGATGTTCTCCACGCGAATACTAATACCCGAAAGTTACACAACCTCGTCGACAGCTGCGACAGCCGGTAGTATTTAGTCGTTAGACTTGCTCCGAATTACTCGATCTCCATTTCGGTCCTCCTGGCTCGGTCCGCCGTACACGAGCATGGTGTGGGCGATAAAGACGACATCTGTCGTTGTAAGTTTCCTGAGCCGATTATTCCGTCCCCAGTTCGCGATCGATTATAGATATCAAGTTGTCTTTCAACATGCGCTCCTACGTAACTTGGGGCTTACAACGGACATTATATCTTGGCTTCAAGATTGCTGATTCTTTTCGCTGGATTTCCAGATTGTAGACTGGATCCTCATAGGCATAACGGCGGTCTTCATCATCCTCAGGATCTTCATCCGAAATGTTCAGGGCGGCGGTCGCCCGTACAGTCTTAATTTTAGCGACGGCATCATTATAGTAGCATGGCTATCGGTGATAGTTAATGTAGCATCGGACACGTTGATATATTTCAAAGGATTTAAAGATCCTCGGCTGCCTCTTATTTATACGAAGGACGGCCCTTGGGTCGCGTTTGAAGCGTTGGACATTGAATCTTGGGTATTGATATACAAGGTATGATTTCTCTCGCGGCAACTGTACCCTCAGTTCTATTCTCCTGTTTATTCCTAGCATGATGCGATGGCTCTCTCGTCTGTGAAATCGCCCAGCTATTCCACTTTACCCATTATTATCATTATTATTTTATTCTAACAAAACGCATAGTTACTCTACCCATCCCTCATCACATTCTGCCTCTCTCTATGGGGTGTAAAGTTATATCTGGTGATATTATTCTATCAGATAATATCTCCAGTAACCATGCCGTTTCAGCGAATCGCGTTACACATAATCACCGTACTCGTAATATCCACCTTCTTCGTCTCGATTGGGGTGAATATATTCTGGTGTATGCCTATCAGCCGTAACTGGGATTTCAGCGACCGGCCAAATATATGCTTCACTTACTTTCAGTATACGCCCTATATAGTCACCATATCGATGCACATTAGCACTGAAGTCTTGAGTATGTTGCCTCCAGCCTCCTACTTTTTATTCCATAGGACGGAACCAAGTTTTACTAACATACGGTAATCAATCTTGTAGTATTCGCCTTACCGTTTACTTTCCTACACATCCTCCGACGGAACAATAAGAGACAATTTTATGCCGCGTCAGCCATGTTTGCGATGGGGTTTTTCGGCGTCCTCATCTCGATCGGACGCGTGATTTACTTGTTTCACGCGGTTCCGAGTCCGGCTATCAGTTTGATAAACGTGTGGGCGAGATTGGAGCAGTGCGCAGGAATTATTGTTTGCTGCTTGCCAGCCTTCAAGAACTTTTTGTTCCGCAGAAGATTTTCCGAGGCCAGTAACAGCAAGTCATCAGGGTCTGACAGTAGGAATAGCTGCGGGGCGGTGAGTAGCAGAGGGAATTCGAAGAGTGCAGGTCAATCGGAAATGGGTGAATCGTTACCCATGGAAGGGAGAGGCGGAGTCATCGACCAGGATATGGAGATTATGAGAGTCGATACTTTCGAACAAGGTATCGATTTGGGAATACGGAATTCTAATAGTATGGAGCAGGGGAAGAGTCAGAGATCGAAGAGTATTGTCAGTTTATTCGGGAGGGGCAGATTGGGGTTAGGAAGCCGACATGAACCACGAGACCCCCGTAGCTGAAAGTTCAGAACGAGCGAGTGGTACCATGCAGGTTATGGTGTCACAGCTGTCTGCCAGCTATTTACCAAAAGTATATCAATTTAATACGACTGTACCCTTTTGTTTATGGGACTCAATAGAATATTTTATATGAATATCAATATATTTTGCAAGCAATTGCGTATTTCCGAGTCATCTTGTCTACAAGACGATGCTGACGGCTGTACGTGTAACGATTTTTGCTAAAAACTAAAACATGTAATCATCAGTACAAAGTATACTCATATAGAAGCTCCTCATTTTTAGTAGCCATCTATCGATATATCAACAACCTACAAATCCTCTTTCCGCACGGGCTCCAGATACTGCACGTACAAACTCACCCTTGGAAAACTTCCATCATCGTGCAGCATTCTAACCATACAAATAGATCTCGTATGTTCCAACAGATGTTTCTTCAATTCCATTACCAACTCTTTAACGCTGCATCCCTCTTCAAATTTCAACACCGGGATATCATTCGTCTTCCTATACCTATGATTTTTCCACAGCATAAATTCAACCTCCAACCCCTTGCACTCTTCCCATACTGACGTATGCCCGTTGCCCTGTTTAACCAAAAACACCGGATCAAGTGATAAAATTGGCGAAGATATGGAAACGTTGGGATTTTCGTCGGAATAATACTCCTCCCTTCTGAGAGGAAAATAAACGCTATCCCAAAGTATCAGAATCTTGCCGGGATGGATTTCGAGTCTATTCCTGGAATTGAAGAAAATGTGCCGTCGTACCTTCGCCTCGGGGTCGTCAACCCCCGGCGTACGAGCTTCGGCGTGTGAAGGCGTAGCATAGAAAATGGTTCTGAACAAGGTGGGTGGTGCGTCCTTCTTTTCGGTTTGGGGCTCGTAGCGCGTACGTCGGAAGGTTTCGTTTGAGAGAACGGAGGCCCACACCGGCAGGGCGTGGGAGAGGAGAAAGTGGTCCTGCCAAGGGAAATATGAGAGGATTTCGGTGTGGATTTCGGCGGGAAGGGAGAGGATGCTCATTACAAAAGTTGTGTTTATTTCGGGAATTTCAATAGATTTTTTGATTCAATTGAAGATATGCGTGGATGAAATGGTGGACTACTAATTCGATCAATTTAGTCGAGTAGGGGCTGTCTTGGTCACTGCTACATGAAGAGCAAATAGGTGTAACCAAGTATGTTGAAGTATAAGTGACGTTGGGTGTGTTGCTTAGTGCTAAGGGGTACGGATCCTCAGTCAGCGTTTGGTTTACGGGACGAATACGGAGCCTTGATTAAATTAATACAACCGATATAGATACCGACAGCTGTACAGACGGGGGTATCCCTGAGGCGCATGCGCATAGGCTTGTCCTGCGCTTAAAAGGAGAGAGATCACCTGCATTATGCATTGTCACGGTAGTAGAAATGGGATAGTGGAGGTTCCAAAGTGTAACTGAAATTTCTTAAAGGTACCTGGGGGCGCAAGGAAGAGTCCGGTTTGCGACACCATCAGGTACCTATTTGGTTATAAAATTACAAGATAATGTGATGTTGATTTCGGAGCTGCTGGAATCTTACTCCTCCTCGCTATCTTCTATCACCACCTTCCTCCTCTTTCTTTCTGGTGCCTTTGAGTGCTCAGCTTCTTCGTCATCTTCATCTGCCTCGGATGCCGACCTCGCCTTTGGTTTGCTCGGCGATTGCGCTCTCTGTTTCGGTGCCTCCTCCTCTCTATCCGTAAATTCAGCTTCGGGTTCATCGTCTTCGTCCTCCTCTTCCCTTTCTCTTCGCTTCTCCTTCTTCTTCTCCTTCTTCTTCTTCTCCCTCCTTCTGCTGCTCTCGTACTCCTCCTCCTCTTCTGAATCATCAATAATCTCTTCCTCCTCATCGCTCCCCGGATCCGCCTCCACGAATCCATCATCTTCATCATAATCATCCTCCTTCCCTCTTTTCCCGTATCCACCGCCGCCGCCACCGCCACCGCCCCTCCCTCTCCGCTCATATCTCTCCTCTTCCAAATCGTCTACGTTGAGCCCACCGCCACCGTCCCGTCTATTCCGTCTCCTGTACCCATTAGCTCCACTCTCCGCTTCCTTGTTCCTCTGCACCTCGAGTCTCTTCCTGTGCTTCTCAGCTTCCCTCTCCAGCGCCTCAGCTGCACGCCTCGCTGCCTCCGGATCTTCAATCTTGTAGGCTAACTCCATCTGCTTCATCGTGTCATCTGTTCGTCGTTTCTGGGTAGCTTTGTACCGCGCGGCGACCATCTGCTTGATATCGTCTGTGATGATGCTATCACTGGCCGGGACCACACCCATGCTTTGTGTCCCGTGGGCGAAAAATCTGACCAATCTGGAATTTGCCAGCGGTTCGGCCAAGAAGGTGAAGCTGTCGTGGGAAGGGTTGTATTCCTTGTCTTTGCCGGGGATCAGAGGATTCCTGGGCAGGTCGTATAGGCCTTCCTTGGAACTTCCAATCTGTAACGAGAGACTGCCGTCGGACCATTCGATTACCCGACTGTTGCTTTCCAGTTTGGAAGGATTTGCCGGGGATTTTCGCCACCGGATCGCGGTGGTAGCAAAGGTGTATGGGGTTATGGCGGCGTCCGGGGGTAGTTTGGGTGCTTGGAAGGCTTCGGGTCTGAAGATTTGAGGGGCGATGGAGATGAATTGGGGGATTTTGAGGAGGTAGACCTGATGAAGAGGTGAATAAACTTGGAGTTCGATAGTCAAACGGGTCCAATTGTGGAGTGAAGTTGCTTACCTCGTCATCGTGTGACTGAGGGAGTTTGTGAAGACCGATATCGACCTCGTAGGACGTCTCGTCGCGTTCTTCCTCGCTCAGGTCATCGTCTAAACCGTCCCCGAGACGTCGACGCGGGTCTGCATCTAGATCATCGGCAGAATCGAGCTCTTGGTTGTCGAGGGTTCGTGGCCTAAAGCCGATTGGTTAGGAACTCCGGTTCTATTTGCCATGTATGAGTGTCGCCTTTCAATCATACTTTCGTGAAGGCTCAGCATCATCCATATCCTGATCGCTACCGAACAAGTCGGCCTCGAGGTCCGATCCAGCATCCTTCAATCCATCGTCACTGCCTTTTGGTGATGCTGGCCGTCGCGGACGTGATTTGGGAGCTTCGTCCTCATCGTCATCTGAAAACATGTCCTCTAGAGATTTCTGAGCCGGTTTGGGAGGAGGTGAGTCTGATAGGGCGTCATCGTCATCGTCCGAGGCGGCAGGTCGTCGGCGAGGTGGTGGTGGCGGCGATACGTCCGATATATCTGGATGTGATTCGAGTTAGCTGATATTACACGAAATTGATCTAAACGAGACGCGTACCTGATATCGGTGAAGACATTGAGATTGTCGAGATCTCGCTGCAGAGCGAGCGAGGTATTTGTGGTTGTGGATGTGGATTGAGGATGCGAGATGGGATGTGAACAAGTAGTTAAGAGTGCATTGGAGAGGAAGAAGCTCGAGGCGCCGTTTGGCGACAGGACGCCAAGACCGCAACACGGCAGTCAAACGCAGCCAAGCGGAGAAGCAAGAAAGGGGACGTCCCCGAATCTTATAACTAAGTATCTCGTATCTCGTACCTCCTGCTTTCCATATCCATTGCGACCTCTTCTGCTCTCTAATCAGCTCTTCTCTGCTGGCCGCTGTTAGATTCAATTGATCTCGGTGCCGTATTCCCCAGTTCAATCGGACGTTCGACCTCACGATAAGCTTGGGTATAGCGACGAGGGACGGTCCTGCGTCTACGTAGATTTTACTCCGCTTTGGCAATATTACACAGGTCAGTTCTTGACATACCGCTTCATGTTGCCCTGCTGTGTAGCACTTGCTGTAGCACCTGTAGGCCGTACAGTAGTCTCTCCATACAGAGTAGTTGACCGATGGCTAGGCAAAACTCAAGAGTGTGCTGTGATTGGGGCAATAATCGGAAGGGAGCTTGCAGACATCGACGCAAAGCAACTGTCGACGGCCACCGAAACGCGATTGCCAACCTTTCCCTCGACACCTTCCTCGGCATCCAAACCACCACCTTCCATCGACACTCCGTCTCTCCATTCAACCACTCCTCCATCCTTCACCCTTCACCAGCCATCTTTACCCAGACGTTCTCCCGTTCTTCCGACGCTGCTCAGCGTGGCAAGTGCGGACAGGCTTATCTCCCCTCTCTCGGCTCCTTTGGTATCTGCTTCCCTACCGCTCCCTATTCGGTCCTCGGACTTTGGATTCTGGTGCCATCGTCGTTCTGCCTTTGCTGGAAACTCATCGGCAAAACAACCCTGGTGCTTGTTATTTCCACCCCTGCCAGTCTCTTTGTTTCTGGATTTTTTATTCTTCTAAAAGTCGCCGCTGGCCTTAATTTTTTAAAAAAACTACAAAATGAGTTTTTTCAATAGCATTGGGTAAGTCTGCTCCGATTTTGTGTTTAAACGGTCTGTCGAAAGCTCTTGGGATATCTTGTAGCGTCTTGCCACTAGACCTCTTTTTCCTCGCCTGGCGTGTATCCATCTAGCTTCCATCAGCCGCTTCTGCTCCTCCGTCCTTCCTCCCGCTCTCCCCTTTCACGTTCACCTACCTCTTCCTCTTCTTTATCTCTTCATCTCAAAATCCAGCTCCTGCTGGCTGCCAGCTTTGTTTCCTTTTCCAGCATGCTGGACTTGCTGTCTATTTTAAACCCTTCTTTTTCCTCTTGATCCCTTCCTGTTTCTTTTCATCTCAAATTTAAACATGTCTTTCGTTCGGTTTCTCACCTCTCTCCTCCCCTCTAGTCGAAAGTTCAACCAGGATGGGAAACGAAAGGGTGGCAAGGCGCCTCCCTTGCCCAACATGCCCGGATCTACAGGTTCCTTCGGTGGCCCGGCTCCGAATGAAGCCCCTGGCTCCAGCACGAGCTCGGTCGTCAGTCGCCCGGTCCCCAGTGGAGTCGCCCGTCCTCTGTTCTTGTGCAAACCTTACGTCAACACGCATCTTCTTAAGGGGAATTTCAAGACGATAGTGGTCCTGCCCAAGCACGTGGAAGTGGCCGAATGGATTGCTTTGAATAGTAAGTTCGGCCTGTCCTACTTACGATCAGCAGATCGACAATGCTCACGGTTATGGCTTGCAGCGTTTGAGTTTTACGAGTACATCAAGTTGTTCTTCACCACTTGTAACGAATTCTGCAAAAATTGTCCAACAATGTCTGCTGGACCTGGGTAAGTCTACCGGTATCCATCAAAACACTCCTGGGTTTTGCTAATAACCAGCAGGACGGACTACTACTGGCTCGGGGCCGATCGCAAGCCTCGTCCTCTCCCAGCATTCACGTACATTGAGTACGTGCTCACCTGGATCAACAACCGTCTGACCGACGAATCCGTGTTTCCTACACGTTCTCACTACACCATGAGCCCAGCTGCTCAGGCCCAACTTATCCCATCCCCACATGTCGGGCAACCAGGACAAACCTGGATTGGCAAGGACGCTGGGTTCCCACCAACCTTCTTCGCCAATTGCCAGGCCATCTTCAAACAAATGTTCCGCATTTTCGCGCACATTTACCACACTCACTTTGCCAATATCGTGCATCTGAGTCTGGAGGCTCACTTGAACTCCTTTTTCGCTCATTTCATCATGTTCTCGAGGGTAAGTTCCGCTCAAGTCAGCCGGACGTCACAGCCATCACGCTAACAAGCTTGGCTATAGGAATTTGAACTTCTCGATGTTCGCGATCTCGAGCCACTCCGACCTCTCATCGACGCATTCGATGAGAAGGGTGTTTTCCAGGGTGTAAAGCATGCTAATTAGGAAGAGATGCAAAGAACCCGGGACGGCGAGTGGCTCGTCAAATTTCGTGTCCAACGAGTTATGCAAGATGGTGAGAATTTTTTTAATTTTGACAAGTATTTAGAGCGTCCAAAGGGAAAGGGAGGATGGATTCAGGGTGGTGGAACTATAGTCGATGGAAAATTCAAGGAGTTACCATTTCTTGAAGAAGAAGAAGTGAAGAAAAAGGAAGAGAAAGAGGAGAAAGATGAAAGCACAGAGCTTGCCAAGAAGGAAAGGTCTTCGGCCGGTAAGGGCAAGCGCCGATATCACAGACAACATCGCAAGGGAAAAGGGCGAGCACGAGGCGACGAGAACCCGGCTGGACGATACAACCATAGAAACAGAAGGACACAAGAGAATAAAAGTCAACAACCCGGTCATAACTCTGCCGAGGGCTCCCAGATCTCTGACGACCACCGTTCCAACAAGGGCAAGGATCCAGCTACCGAGGTTGATCATCCATCCGTCGAAGATGAGCCAGCTTCAAGGCACAGGCACAGACATAGACACCGACACCGACGTAGGAGCAATCAATCAGTCAGCCAAAGCGGGCAGCCAGGCGAGGCCGATGAGCAGCCTTCGGCCCGCAGACACAGGCATCGACGCCACCGACGTAGAGCCAAGTGTCCAGAAGCTGAACGCGAGCAACCCTCCGACAAAAGCGGTCGAGCTATATCTAGCAGACGCCATCACGGATCTGGGTCCGAGAGGCCAGATGCTGAACGCGAGCAGCAAGTCGGGGAAGCTGACCAACCTTCCGACAAAGGCAGCCAACCTGCGTCCAGCCGACGTCATCATGGTGGACATGGACATAGGTCCAGAAGACCAGATGGCAGACGTGAGCAGCAAGTCGGGGAAGCTGAACAACCTTCCTCTAACAGGCGTAGACACCAATCGTACCAGTCACGCCGCGAGAGGCAGGCAACTACTGAAGGCGAGCAGTCCTCCAGCCAGCCAAGGGGACACCGCGATAGCAACCACAGAGATTCGCGAGCCCATAGAGCCCACTAACAGAACCCATACTCAACTCTTGAGCAACCTGTCGCTCTTCTTTATCTTTTCCTTAAACGAAACCTCCCCCTCCCCACCCCTTTCTTTCCCCGGAATTTCTTACTGAATGCATTATTATGGGTTTCTTTTAATATTTTTCCTTTTTCCTTTTGACATCGATGAAAGCGGGTCTCACGTCTATATTTTTCAAGCCCTCCCCCACTTCTATTTTACTTTACCCTCCCGCTTCGATTTTGTATAATAATGTGACGAGACTACGATGGGACTGGCGGACTAGATGATTACTGAAAAACAGGCGTGAAAAGGCCTGGAAACACCGTGCAATGAAAACAGGTATTAAAGGCCTCGGGTGTTACAATGAAGATGATGCGGATGCTTTTTCGCACAGTGCAGTTTTTTCTCATTCATGTTTCCAACTTGACTTTATCAGGTTCAAAGCGGGTTATCTTTTGCCTGGTTCGTTGTAGATATATATATTGACAGCTCATGCTCACCTCCCGGATTGCCTCAAACTACCTATTTACCAACTACAACGTACCTAAACATTTGAGAAGTCTCGAGTAATCGAGTTTAATATTGGTGTTTAGCCACTCTGAGCCTCAGATGTGTCAAATTAAGACTAAAATTGATGCTTTCAAGCTAGCTACAGTCAATAAATTAAATACACCTCGTTCCTCCGCTAAAAATCCTATCGACAGTATCCATTCAAATATGTATGCTTCTCGATAGTCTTCTCGAAGCCTACCTTCCAACCTTTTCCCAAAAGAACCCCAACCAAAAGAGAAGCCCAATCTAAACCACTCTCTTGATCTCGAAGAATCTCTTGAGATAAAACACCTGAAAAACGCAATTGCCGACCAACACCAAAAGCTGAAAGATACTCCAGTACTTGACCCGATCGTTCGTGCTCTCCGCCGTATTCCTGTGCACCCTCTCCCTGAGCACAATGTACTCCTGCTCATCTTTGACCTGATTCAACAGCTCGGCGAGCTGTCGCACCTCCTTCTCGAGCGGGTCGGAGGGGTGTTCTTCCTCCGCAACGTAGACCACGCCGTGCACGTTAAATGAGACTTCTTTGGATGAGACAGAGGAACCTTCGTTCGAGAAGCAGTAGGTGAATTTACCGTCTTCGTGGGCGGTGAAGGAGTGGTCGCCGACGGAGGTGTGGGGTTCGTTGATACGGAGGTTACCGGTGGGATCTTGGACCTATAGTTTTTATTCAACGTGCACGAAATGTCAGCGAATGTTGTATTAAAGGATGGTGTGATGAGCGTGTCGGTGGTATCTAAAAGATACTGTAGGAGATGATATATCGGCAGGGATTGGGAAAAAAGGAATCTACACGCACCCAGAAATCAATCTCCAGATTTCCCGCGCCTCCAAACTCCCGATCGCCGACCTGGAAGGTAACGGTCATCTTGTCATCCTTGTGCAGGTTCTCGTGGAAGCATTCTCGCGAATGGCTGTGCAATTGGATGTTGTGTGCTGCGACGAGGGAGCTGAGCGACAGCAGTGCCGTCGTGAAGGCTTGTATCGACCGCATTGTAAAAATTTCGCGCGTTATATAGCGAGTCGACGGGCGGTAATTGTATGATCAGGTGAGGGCGGTGATTGTGCTGTCTGCGCGTGAAGGTCAGTCGTGGAGGGAGGTGTCGATGGCGGTTTGATTTCCTGGTCGAAGAGGGTTGCTTTAGGAGAAGTAGCCAGCTTGGAGGTTTAAACTAGAAAAGCGACAGGGGTCCACAGCCAATTCGAACAGCTTCGCCAAATTTTAAGCCGCAGACACCTCGAAAAACCTCAAACATCTCTACCCTCGACTTTTTACACTCCCAGCACCTTCGTTCACCGACCCTGGCCAGCAATCGTTCCGCTTAGCGTCTCTCGTGTCGTAGTAGACGTGTATCAGTCGTTTCCTCGCGGATTATCTCCCGGTTTCTCGAGCTGTTGAGGGCACTCTATCGCGTCCGAAGACAGGTCCCCGACCTTCCTCTACGTGTCACCCGATCCTACTCTCCGACATTGAGCACTTACAATGTCCTCACTAACCGCCTACATTGATAGTACGTTTCCTGCCTCCCTTCATCTAGTCTAAAAGTCTTTGCTAATCATCATTCCTCCCAGAAACCGTCACGATAATCACCGCCGACGGCAGAACTCTAGTCGTAAGTCTCATGCCCCCAATTCCCTGCCCTTACCCCTCTCCCCTCCCCTCCATACCACCCTCACCTCGTCAACTTTTCCTATTCGAAAATATTGAACACGTCAAAAATCCTAAGACTCCAACCTAGGGAACCCTCCTCGGCCACGATCAAACCACAAACCTGATACTTCAGAACACCCGGGAACGAATATTTCAAACGCTGGATACGGACGTGGAGAGCACGCCGAGCGAGATTGTTGAGCACGGAGTTTATCTGATCAGGGGGGATAACGTCCTCGTGTGCGGGCTGGTGGATGAGAAGATGGATGGGGAGATTGATTGGACGAAGGTTAGAGCGCAGCCGTTCGGGACGGTCAAGCATGCTACGTGATCTTGGGTGTGGAGAGGGATAGATGGATGGGAGGGTACTCTCCCTGGGATAGAGGTATGAGGGGGTGTAGGGACGCTATGGTTACTGAACACTGAATAGGGGGTGTGATATATCAGAGCGGTGACTCTAGAGCGGAATTTGGAGACATGGTGGGCGGGCCATGCCGAGTTTTTGATTGAAACGCGTTGGGTAAACGATATTTTTAACTGTTTACGCCATTATTATTAGACTGAGATTGTCCATTTTGATGTTTCTTCTCTGTTTATTTGCGGCCTCCTCAAGCCTTGTGTTTTTGTATCTGCGCCAGAAGCATAAGAGAAATATTTAGATAGGTTGCTGCAGGTTTGACTGACTTGAGAATTAATACTCGAAGGTGAGATGGGAAAGAATACTCACTTACGTGCATATGGAGCTGTACGCAAAGGCTGATAGCCTGTGTTTTTATTTAGTGCTGCCGAATCTGATTCTGGTATTGGTATGAAATCTGTGATCCCATAAATACATGCATGGCCCGGGACAATATTTGTCGATTTCGACAGCAATTAAAACAGAAGTCGGGCAGCCAAATTGTTGAGATTTTGAACTTACAGTATTATCTTCTACGGACGCATGTGCACACCGATATGACCACGGGAGACTCTTACTAGCTCAACTGGCTGACTGACCAGCTCTCAGATCAATTATATATAAAAAGAAGATATCCTTGGGTTTGATATTCTAGAATATACTCCAAATAATAATCTGCATAGCGAGGGTAAAGTAATGACATATTCCTAGACACAACTTCGATAAGAAAAATCGCAAGGTTATTTCGTGGGAGAATCGAACAGCATATGGCATTCGAATTTTTAATTTTTTCTTTCTTTTCTTTCGGCTAGCAATATTGATCTCAGGGTAAAGATATAGAACGATCAAACAGGAATAAAGTCCCATAAGACGCCGGAAAAAAGAATTATAGAAAGGTATATATTATCAACACCAATGCTGCAAACCAATTTAACACATGTGCAAGTCTTCTTTCACAAGGAAACCGGGTAATCGGGCTCAAGCTAAACAATCAAATATACCCGCCACATACCCTTCGACAGTAAACCCGGAAAGGCCAATTAACGGACCCATCTTAGTGCCTGCCAAGCGCGTACTTTAGATGCATTTTATTCGCGTTTTCGAAAGGGAAAGGATTATCAATTTAGGATAGTCCCCGGAGTAGTACAAGTTCGTTTGGGGTGGTTCGGATGATCGCCGCCACGCCACAAAAGGTGTGGCGCGGGAACTGACGTTGACAGTAATTAATGTACGCATACTCTCGACTTGCCTACGTATCCATCAGAGGCATATGCTAGCATCGCAACAAAGATAATTCAATATTAAGATAGGAAAGGAACTCGCTTTCAAACGGTATCGATACGAGAGAACGAAAGCTCGCCATGGCGGCCACGGCAACGGATACCCTCCACCTCACACTCCTCCCCCAAGAAATCCAGCTCGCCATCATCTCCCTTCTCAAGATAGACGACCAATTCAGCCTCATCAAAACCTGCAAAAGCCTCCGTAACCTCATCATGTATACACCCGCAGTCCAAAAAACTCGGTATGCCTTTGTCAGGAGCCCCAACCCTACGGGCCTGGGACTCCAGATGAATTCCAGTATCCAAACTCACATCCTCATGGAATACATAAGCCGCAACCCATTTGCGAAGCTGTTTGTCAGCTCTAAAGGCCCTACTGTCGGAAGGTACGGGTATCGCAGACGTTATGACGGCAACGGGAAAGTTGGTATGCTCACCACGGCATCCGCGCCTCCTGACTTTGAAGACTCCGAGTTGGGGGAGAATAACCCGTCGGAACCGGAGTGTGAGAGGACTACGGCTATTATTTCTCACATGGTCGGGGTGTACAGGTACAAAGTTACAGATATCACCGATTCCGATTTCTTGGACGAACCTTTTTTATCGCCGTTCAACGATCCGGAGATTTTGCGTTCCGAAACGTTTGGGAGTAGTCTGGGTGGTGATGGGCTGGGATCCCTGCAAGTCTCGTGCAAAATTATAGGACACAGGAATCCATTCATAGATGATATAGAGGACCCACCGGAATCGAAACACTGCATATATCTCAACAAGGATATAACTGTTCGGCAACTAACTACTAGGGTTGTTAGACTGGTCTTTGAACTAACAGCGCTTCAAGGCGAGCACCCGGATCAAACTGCGGAGAATATTATCAGATTATATAAACCTCGAGGTTTCGATCCCTGGCAGTTGAGAGTTATACATTATAGGACTTCACCTGAGCTCAGACAAATGATCTGGGAGCCAGGCCAAAAGGGCGAATATAGGGTCAGGCCTAGATGGAAAGGGGAGGAGAGAAAGCCGACGACGTTGATATAGTTGGACTTTAGCTCTGCGAGTAAATAAAGTACAATTTGTATGATTTAAAGCTTGATAGGCTGATATCGGCTTGCTGTCAAGTACTATAGCCTAGAATAATATATTATATCAAGTCCGTATAGCTGTGCACTGTGATTTAAAGTGCTGTGGGACAATGTTAAAAGCTATTGAATCATTCCGATATAGCATCATCGCCTCGAAAATCTGCCGGAATTCAACCGCAGAAGCCAAATTATTCACAGTCAAATCTCGAGCTGTAGAGCCCTAAGAGGTCTAAAATACTTGATGACTCAAGTTGTCACGTGGTTATGTGAGTGAACGATCGCATCAAAGGATCCTCGTTAGACCCCGAACAACACACCTCATGTTGCGACGACCAGACATCAAGAGTCCAGTTGCAAGATTCCAGTTCCGGGTGATTAGCGTTCGCGTTCGCGTCCCCCGAAGGAACTCAAGCGCCAAAACCACCACCACCACGGATAATCATCATCTACATTTGATACAAAATATAAACCTTTTTAGTAGCAATGGCTAGCGCTAGTGGATGTCGGCTCCTGCGACTGCCTTACGAGCTTCAGATCGAAATCCTTCTCGGTCTACCCTTCGAAGATCAAGTCGCCGTCAGCCTGACCTGTGCTACCCTTCAAAACCTCCTTCAGCATACTTCATCTCTGCGAAAGATCAGGTATATTGATAACCCGCTCAGGTGGGTAACCCTGCCCGGGAACCTCAAGGATCGAGCCGTAGAATGGAAACCAGTCTGCTCAAGGGCGCATGCACTGCTGACACCACCCGCTGAAGACTTCGGCCACGGGAACATTGTCTGCAAATTGAAACTTGGGGAATCGCCTCGCTATTTCTTTCAGTTTCAAAATTCGGACGATAATTGGGTGGGGACCGGGCATCTTTATGATGAAAAAAATGACAAATCTACAATTGACTCTGATTACAAGGTGAGATATTCCCATTTATCATGTTGCTAAAACCCGAAGTCATACAGTACTCTGTTAAACAGCTAGCTCCCATGTAGTACGAGTGTATGAGCAGTGAAGATGACGCGAGGAGTAATCCCACAGCCGAGGCACTCCTATTATCTTACAAAGAGCGAATCTACAGACTCAAGGTGTATGAGATGACTGGCTCGGGTATTCTGGACGAACCCTATCTTTCACCCTTCTCAGAGAACGGGAAGAATGCCGACGGTGATCCTGACGAAGTTTTTCACATCCCAGTCCTTCTGCACGTCTTTGTCGCCATTGACAGATACGAGCAGACGACGCGTAAACATGAGACAATCTCGGTAGAACGTCTTGGACTTCGGAGAAGCATGACAGTCAGGGAATGGGTCGATTTTATTATTCGAACCATATCGCCAGAGGTCGAGAAGATGGGTGTATCCAGAGAAGAGGAGACGAAAATAACAATGTTTATGAGTCGGGGCCAACACCCCGACATCGATGGCCACATCTTATCCGTTTTTATAGATGTCTGGGGGACTCCGTTAACTGCCTCCGAGTTGCAGGATATGATATGGGTGCCGGCCGAAAAAGTCGTTTGGACACCACCCAAGTATGACATGCCATCACATGTGGTCATGAAGAAGACAGTGTGGGAGGAAGCGAAGAAGCGGGAGGTGCTACGAAAATCTTTAAAAACTGGACCACCTTGATTATATGCTATAGTGTTATTATATACGTATATATATGGTTGCAGATCTTTTTTATAGATTTATATCTTCTCGTATCTACATTCCTGCATGAGTGTTTTCCTGATAAGGCTTAGTAGTAACGGACATTTAATGGGCACAGGACTAGAACACCATCAATATCCGGAACAAAGCAATCCCTGACATAATGTAGCGCAGAAAAGTCACCGATAGTTCTATTATATGTTATACGTAACGTAACAGATAAGAAACCCCTTTATCGTTCCTGACATGTTTTAATTGTAGCTGGTGCTGAAAAATCCAAATCGGCCTTGTGTGGTACAACACCGCGGCGACATGGAGTATTTAAGGTAGGTCTTATATAGGTCTAGTCCCTGTACAACCTAAATTCTGGGTCTTAATCTTTTACAGGGTTAGCCAGGTAACGGAACACTCAGGTCCTCGGATATCATGCCTACTGTCGCATACTGGTGGCGTCGGCTAAGTCCCCATCCGCGAACTAGATTCTCAGCTCGAACTTCAGTGATTGAAAACCTACACAATTTACAGCTATGTACTGTACTGGCCAGTCATGGGCGTTCTTTCTCGGGTCAAACCAACCTCCAACTTTCCGTGCAGAGCTACAAAATATTAAGTTCGAAATTGATTTGAAACCGAATGGCGCTCCCAGAACATACGTCCACACTCTCCGTAGCGATCCCATGTAGCTCGGCGTGCCTAGACTATAAATATTGATATGTCTCGCGGTATGAATAAGCTTATTTCTAGCAGGCGAAAATCTCGCCTGTCCAAGCGAATCATCTTTCCTCAGTATTGAGAAAACCCGAAACAAAGGGTACTCGGAATCTTACCACTGAAAAGTCTGTCGTGGGCTCCATGAGCGTGATAACTTGACACTATTTCAAAATGCACGCACACGCACATTTACTGAGGTTTCTCCTCTTGGTAATGATAAACTATGGTTCAATCGGCTCCGCATTGCGCGTGGAGGGGCAGGGTGTCGTAGAGCGCAATTATGGATACTGTAAGTGCAAATCTCCCCTGTATGAACCGAATAAAAACAACTGATTCGGAATATAGACGATACCTGTAGAACGAAGACAGTCTCCAAATATGCTACTACAAAATGGTCGATAAAATATGCTACGAAATGGTCTACAAAGTACGCCACGAAATGGTCAAAGACGTTAATCAAAACGACAATCAAAACCAAGTATTCGATCAAAATTAGCACCAGAACAACATCAAAAGTATTGACGACAACTCGTTACCCTACCACTTTAAGTCTACCTGCCAGGGTCGTTACTCTTTCCGGAGTCGCTATCACAATCGCAGGTGAAATTATCAGCCTGCCAACATCAGTAATCACTCTCCCAGATTCCAAGATCTTTGGCGTAAACGGGAAGGCTGCTATCCTGCCTGGATCAACCATTTCGGCTGCAGGTGAGAGGTTTATCCTCTCAGGGCCGACGGTGACCTTTCCAGGAACAATATTCTCTGCCGCAGGGACAAGGTTCACTGTACCTGGGGCTCCGAGTGTAAAGACAATTACGGCAGGATCAATCTCTACAAAGACGGTCAGCGCAGTATCGGCTTTTACGAAGACTATTACTGCCGGATCGATTTCCACAAGAACAGTTTCTCTAGCGGAGACCACCATCACAGCCACAGTTATTACAACTGAATCTTCTGTCTTAACAGTTCCTGCGACTACTGATACCGTTAGTATAACCGTTCCTGCGTCCAC
Source organism: Dactylellina parvicollis (assembly GCA_036971385.1). Lineage (NCBI taxonomy): Eukaryota > Fungi > Ascomycota > Orbiliomycetes > Orbiliales > Orbiliaceae > Dactylellina > Dactylellina parvicollis. Next base: position 1,006,866 of record JAJTUD010000006.1, read on the forward strand.
CGATACCATTAGTATAACCATTGCTGTTTCTACTCTTACAACTGGAGGCATCACCGTTACTTTGCCGGGTCCAACGATTACGATCGCGCAGGCGACTTTAACTGTTACATCCAGAGGCTCGACAGTTACTCTACCACCTTCCACACTTCCACCTTCTACTTTAACCGTAACGATTGCCTCTACAACGGTCCGAATTATGGTCACCCCAGTGACTTCAACATTCACTGTTGCAGATGGTACCGTCACTCTACCGACAACCTTTATTACCGCCGGAGCTGGAGGCGTCATCACACTGCCAACATCTGTCATTTCTCTGCCAGGAACTACTTTTGGCGTTCAAGGATCTCGTATCACTTTGGCCGGATCCGTAATAAAGGCCGGAGGGTCTGCTATAACATTACCTGGAAACACCATCACTCTTCCAGTCAACCTACCAGTAATCACAATAAAGTTGAGCACCGTTGACCTCGCCGTACCTCCTCCGGCGACGATCAATGTGACTGAGACTGAGACTGTCACGATCTCTGCTACTATCTCTGCTACTGTTTCCGCTACTGTTTCCACCACTATTTTGAGTACCGTTTCCACCATTGTCACCCAAATTGTCTCTGTGACTGGAACCTCAACCCTTTCGTTGACCGGGACGACTACGGTCATCAGCCCTTCACCGTTTACCATATCCACTACCGCTACATTCTCTACCACCATTATCAGTGTTACCGGTTGCATCAAAGACGCCTGTTGGTCAGCCCTGGCGGGCACCCAGAATTTCCCTTCGCCAGCTACCATCAACGACTGCAGGTCCATCCGGAGTACCATTTCATTCCCATCGACTTCAACATTCTCTAAAACAACTTATATTGTTACAACCATCACGTCCTCTTCGGTCTCCACATCAATTATCCGAGCCATATCATCTACGATTGGAAGCCCTAGTGTCCTTACGGTCACGAAGACTGTGACCAACGCCGGCGCGTCAAGCTATCTTCACTTTACGTCAACATCCACTCAAACATCGTCGACTACTAGCACGGCCCCGGCCCGTCTAGCCCGTCGCGAGATCAAACGTCAAGTTACCAGCTTGACAAACACGGTACCTACATATGCCAATGCCTGCACAAACGCTCTTGCCTACGCCAGCGCTTGCGAATGTTTAGCCGAATACGCTGCAACTCCGGTAACCACCGTCACAGTCACGTCAACCCTCAGCAACTCCATCATCAATATCGAGATAACAAAGATCACAACCTCATCCACCACAACTATACCGAACCCCCAAATTCTATCAACGACCGTCACATCTACAAAAGCGGAATTCACCCTTTTCGCACTTAGAACCACAAACGACGCTTCGAACGGGGCATGGAAAAACTTATACCTCACCTGGTTCGGCGAGTCCGGATGGAACCGAATCGCTTATACAGGCCACGTTGGAGGCTGGGAGTCGGACCTGGTCCATAACGTCAAGAGTATTTCGGGGCCGTTACCCTTTGTCATTATAGCTGCGGACCCCGAACCGGGTCCAAGACTTTTCAATCACGTCACTGGTGCCGGAATAGTGCTAATACCTTGTCGAATCGATGATAATTATAACTTTACCTGCACCCAAGGTCCCAACGGTCACAATGTACTCGCGATGGACAACTCGAACGGAAGAGTAAGGCTTTTCAAAGAAACTGATAATCTAGCAGCCGCTGGATGCACCCCTTTGATTATACAGGCGGTACCAGTTCCAGGAACATAATTGAGAATTTTATATTGCAGATTTTGGAGTATTTAGCATTGTAATTTATTATTGAAGCCTCCAATTTTTACAAAGTGGTGGTCGGAACTTTACGGAAGTTCTGATTGAATGGATATTAATAATTTATTGGAGCAGAATTGAATAGTAATTTTGAGTACATCATGAACGACGGATCGAAAGAACGAATGTTTGTCCCCTAATTTATTAAGATGTTCTGTATAGATCAAACCTACAAGACCAACTTGAATGATTTCCGTCCAAATCCTCCCAGCTTCTAGACTTCAACCACAAACTGTGTTGCCCGCGTGATATTTTTAAGCTTAGTTCAGACCCATGAAATGGTAACAGAAATGCAGAGCTGATTGGCTGTAACTTATGTATCTGCTGGCAGCACCATCCAAGCGCAAGTCGCAACAAAAGGGTACATTGGCAACATATATACCGGTACCAGTAGCTGATAGAACTATTCCAGCCGTAACTACTTACTCAGTTACGCATGCCGGATCTCGGTCCCGTAGATCACAGAATCAGGATCCCTCACTTTTTCAAACACAAACAAAACATGGCTACCCTTTTAACCCTCCCCCGAGAGCTACAGATCGAAATCCTCTCATACCTCTCTTTCGACGACCAAGTCCACGTCACCCAAACTTGTGCGTTACTGCAAAACGTTCTTCTTTACACCCAATCTTTCAAGAGAATCAGATATACCACCCGAGAAGGATACAAAGATAGTTGCCACAGGCTCCTAGATTGGGGGTCTACCCCGAACGAAGATGTGTTCGGGGGGGTCTTCTGCAGCGCGCGGGGCGGGGTTATAAAGCGATATGTATACGTGCGAGACTACAACGTGTACAAAAAGGGCGACACGGATCACTCTTACGAACAGGGCATCCCAGAGACTCCAGTGGAGCCTGTAGTTTCGGCGGCACTTCAGTTCGGGGACGAAGAGAAGGATGAAGATGTCGAAGAAGATGAACCAGACGAGAGTATCATTTTATTAGCGCTGTCTGATACGGTGTACAGGTTCCGGTCTATCGATATCACCAGATGTGGGTTTTTGGATGAGGCGTTCATATCGGCGGGTTCCGGTCCCGTATTATTACCGGAATCGGTGACATGCCGCTTGCTGGTCGAAGAACTGGATGTTCCGTCCGGCGAGGCCGAGCATTGGGATACCAAAATGGAGCTGAGAGAGGATATGACGGTCCGAGAGATTATCACAGCCATGGTGAGCATGGTGCAGCCGAAGGCGGAGAAGCTGGGGGGTTCGACGCCTCGGGACACGGAAAATATTGTTTCTTTTCAACGATTGACGCCTGAATCATGGCGTCTGACGGTGTGGCAGCATACCATCACGCGCAAACTCAGACGGTTGTATTGGTTCCGTGAAGATGGGGGAGCATTTCAAGTATGGAGAAGCAAGGCTAGTAAAGCTCGAGCTGATACTTTGAAAGCCGATGCAGTCGAGATTCCGAAGGATATAGCGCTTGCAACCTCTGATTGAATGACAAAATGGGCAAACAAGATTTTGGGGAAACGACACAATATCAACAATGAACTTAACCTGTCCTATGTTGTCAGTAAATCGGTATATACACCATGTTCATGTCGATTTAGTGAAGACTGAAAAAGAAACACCTAGAGGAACATATATTACTACAATAGCACTGTGGCTCAAGACATACTTGTATAATTATTCAGCATCTCAAATTGTTTGTAGATCTGCATTTCGAGTTCATATTGGTAAAGGGAAGCCGAAGCCAATTGAATGTTGAAGTCACCTGAGCAAGTCCTACGCCTCAGTCATGGCGTAAGGCTGGAATACAGTTATTTGCCAATTGAAATTTTCATCTCGAAAGTTTTAGCAAAAGTATTCTCGGCTCTAATTCCGAGCTGACATACCCAATCAAAGCTAAGAATAAAGAGTTTAGGAGCGCACCAATATAGTATCAAAACAGCAACAAATCTGTAGCTTAATTCTTGATATTGCGGCAATTCATAACCTTAAGGGCAAATATATCTGCTCCTGTGATCTTAATATCACGTCAGCATGATCACTTTCCCGAATCGATCCGTGATGTACATCCTCCAGTCCAATAAAATCGAATACGATTACGGGATGACAAAAGCGTGTATGTGTTGATGTTGTCACTATCGCACCAAGGTTGCACAAGCCCTCCCAAACCAAGCGTATGTAAAGCACGTCGTCCCTTCCCGAATTCCCCACCGGTGCAGGCTTCCATTCACCCGTAACCGTTGCCCCTCCATTTAAATTTCTCACCTCCAAGCTCCTCAGATCACCTCCTTCAGTCATAACCACGTTACTCACAATGTCTGGCGAAGAAGATTTCCCCAAGCTAGTGCCCGCGTTTACCGCTCTGGTATGTGACATATCTGTTGCTTTTTTGTTTCATACCCGTTATCCTTCGTAGCTTTATTCCGAATCGCTGCAACCCGGAAATTTCCCCCGCCGCATCGGTCCGGAAATGATTCCGAACCGCGGAGATTTCCTAAATAAAACACCACGTTGCTCCGCCAATTGATGGCTTTTCTAGAAAAGCCCTCCGTTGATTCGAGCGAACCCATTGAGCGAGGAGATAAAAAAGTGAAGATGTTGCTAATGATAGATTTGTTGCCATGGATATAGCTCGACATCGCGCCCGGGCAGCCGGTTGGTATGAAGAGTTTCCCTTCCCCTCCAGTTTCTGTTGGGATCTAAATGATCATTTTCGACATTTTGAGATGTTGGAGAATGCAACACGGGCAAACATCGGCGCTAATACCTGCGGGCTTTCAGGAACTCTGAACAGTGGTCAAAATCTCACCTGGATCGTAAGAGCCTAACACTATACTGTAATTGGTGAATTATCATCGCCTCCGACATCGGCTGATACCTTTACTAGAACATCCTATCCGGAAGTCTCGTCTCCCATCCGTCTTACCCAACTCAAGTCAATGCTACTCTCATATCCGGCGCTGATTGGATCCACGGTGACCCCGGCGGTGCTATTCAGCGTCTCGATGTGAGGAGTATTTTTAAGACCGAGGAAGGAGACGTGAGTCATCTTCTACCCAGAGAGTGGATGCGTATGTCCACATAAAGGTCAATCTGTTGATATACAAGTATTCTAGTTGCTCAACTTTTCATATCTCGGTCTGATTAAAATGGACTCGGATATCGCGAGTATCTTTGGCGGAGCTGCGAAACCGGGCTTGGTTACCGAATGGCGTGGTGGTGTGTATCTCCTCCCTGATTGATTAGTTTTTCATTGGTAGAAGACTAACTGTTATAATCCTTGGAGTAACCCACAAATTCATCCAATCCGGCACCGAAAAGTACAAGAATCTCGAGAATGAGGTCTTTGTTTCAGTTGGGAGATTTCTTGTCAAGGAGGATGGGGTTACAGTAGAGTATAAGATTAGCGCTGTCGCTACATAAGGGAGTGCGGTCTTGAAATCACTGGTCTGAATTCGGATAGATATAATTTTTCGTTGCGGAAAGGTGAATTCGGTGGCTTCTTATCGATAAAATGTCTGAGCCGGGTGGGTCGGGAACTTTTTCTGTTCTTTAGAGGAAATGGAATTTCGATAAGACACCGACGGACTATGCAATCGACGGGAACGGGTGTTTTCCGTCATTAGATCAGTGCGGAGAAACATTAAATCCTAGTTTTTTGATAGTGATAATAGCGATACGGACGTCAGGGTCCTGAATACCTGTATTCACCGCAAGTTGAATTGGAAAACATGAAATTTAAAGAGCAAGATGTAACTGTAGTTCCATTGCTCGTAAAGCCTCACTATAAGCACACGCTCGTGATATATATCGCATCATCGGCGAATATTTACATTCAACTAATACCACGTTTGGCAGCCATGCGGGATATTTGCAACATACACACGTTAAATGTAAGAGGGTACTAGTAATACAAGGCGCCATCGAAACAATCGAGGCAAAGAAGTGAAAGCTAAGTATCGCACCAGGAGTACAAAAAAATCCTGACTGTCTGAACGACACGCGAGCGCATCAGAAGCAGTCGTTTTCGTCAACAAAATGGTATGCAATATCGATCAACGATCCGTAAGTCAAGAAGGGTAAAAAGCTGTTATTTGAAAAGAGGTTGATTATTCATTGTCATAAAAGGGGGATGAGAGGATGGGTATCGAAGAGTTCTGTTCCCGGCTAAGTTGACTAAGAATGACATGATTTGAGGGGATAGAGATGATGAGTAAATTGAGGTGTCGAGAGATCTCCATCTCGATAGAAGGGGTCCAAATTTCCAATCCATGAAAAACGAAGGTTTTCCTGTCCAAAAAGGCCGTTCCAACAAAAGGTTGAGTCGGGTTTGAAGATAAAAATGTCCAAAAGAATAAAAGTCCTAAAAAAGTTCCACACACTTCCCAACTCCGATATAAAAAAAAGAGGCGCTAGACGTCGCTGAGAAGCGCGATAAAAATAGTAATCGTACAAATAATACCATCATCCTAAAAGAAAAAGAATTCAGGTGTCTCTCCGAGAGCCAGCTTAAGGCTTCCCTTCCTTCTTCCTTCCGTTCCGACTAAGCCTTAATTTAATAAGTAGGAGCTGGCTTTGCTGTCGCAACTTCCGTCGGCTTTTCTGTCGCGGTCTCGTATCCCAAAGTTTTAGTCGATCCGTAGCCGGTCTCCAACGTCACGATGACATATTTGGTATTGGTAGATGTAAGCGTCGTGGTCGGTTCAACGGTGGATGAGTAAACCGATGAAGAAGTAGAAGTGCTGGTGGTGTTTACACCGCATTGAACGTCGCAGTCCGGAGCGTTAACGTAGTGGATGACGACTTGGAAGCCCTTTTCCTCTTTAGGGGCAGCGAGTGCGAGGGAGGAGAGGAGGAGAGTGGCGAGAATTGTGAACTTCATCTTTTCGGATTGGAGTTTTGGTTGGTTATATTTTGTTTTTAAGGACTTGTTGAGATCTTCTGATGGATCTGTTTTTATTTCGTGGTGTTGATTAAAGAAAGAGCGACTGAAGTTTGGTTGTATTAAACGAGTGTGGTTAAAGAAAACGTTCTAGACGCTTAACTTTCGATTGAGGCCTCAAAGGACGGGGTGGGACAAAGGATAGATGGTAAAGGTATCAAGAGAGAAGAAACAGAGGAAAAGAGGGTGCAGGGGAACGAAAGACACTTATACTGGTGGAGCAGAGGCCGTCCGTAACCCAGTGGGAGAGAAAAATCGCCCACCCGTGGAAAACTGGGAACCCTTTCATCTCATCTTTGACCTGCCAGTGTTTCAGTGGCAACCAAAACCACTGTGGGCCTTTCTTATTTGCATGGCGCTAGCATGAGGTTAATTTCAGTGGATACCTGCTTTCTGTTTTCCTCTCAGGCACAGAAAAACCTCGCTGCGAAATTCCTGGATAAGCGACCGCAAGCAAAGCGGAGGCAGAATGAAGAATTTCAAAGCATGGGGGGTCTTGTCGCATGAGCTACTCTTTCTGGTTCGAAAGCACCCAATGATTGCAGGGATCTCGGTGAGATATTTGGCGTTGATTGGCTGGATAGGGGATAGGCAAGTGGGAAATTACACTTGAACCCTTGGCGGAAGCAACCATCGATATTGCCTTCTCGTCCTTTTTACCCCAATCGCAAACGAGACCTGCCGGGCGAGGACAATGCTTGTGTCATGCGTCCTGGCCTGACAGATGCTAGTTGGGGTCTACGCCAGATTCAGACACTAGCGTTTGCAGATGTCATTGGTCGAGCTGCCTTTTACGAACGAGTAGACGATTTATACGGTGACACTCGATCGTTTAGGAACGATTGGACTCGCCAAAATTCACTTTAAGACATGGACGTTGGTGTCGACAGCTGAACCGACTGCGACAAGGAGACATCGTACATGCATTCTGCGAGACGTTTTTTCCTCTCTGTGCGGAATGTGAATAGTGCTGGTGGAACCGGCTTGTGTTCTGGATAGATTAAGGGTACGGATTGCTCTGGTCGTGTGAAAGCCCCTTTATGTGGGTTCAACGGCAAAAATCAACAATGGACGGTGGCACACGAGCCACACCCGCTCGCGCAACCACTCTTTTTGTTTATTGGTCTTGCGCAACATCTAGCAAAAAAACCCCAAATTTCGGAGTTTCTGAGTCAGGTTGGAAGGAAAGCGGACGCGGATACGTAATTGCGATCGTCGCCCAGGCACCTGGAGCATTCTACATGCGACCGAGTTCTTCCAACTCCCTTTTCCCCACGAATCCGTCACGCAATGTGCCGAATGCTGAACCCGTTCTTCTTGAGTAACGAAAAATGGTCATGATATCAGCCAGATACGGGGGAGGTTTTGTTGTTTCGACTTCTGTGCTCCATCCCGCTCACCTGCATGCAAAACTTATCCATGTCAACAACAACAAGCTCTCATTTCGTTCCATTCCTCGGTTCGGCAGGAGCTTGTGTGTCCCCACAATTGACGAGAAAGAATTTCGTGATCGATAAGGGAGACGAAATAAAGGGGTGGGTGCGGGGCTCGCTGTTTCGAGAGCTGTCAAATTTCACGAGCAAAGTGGGTTCATGTGCCAGATGATGCTTTTTAAGAGATGCAAGACCCTGAGATCGAAGAAAAGCTTTCGTCGGCAGTCGGATCCTTAAACGGTTTAGAGGCGTGGAATGCCTTCTGCGTGAAATGATCATTGGCTTTATACGGACGCGTAGATGTTCGACAGGAAGTCAGGGCGTTTTACGTTAGAGAGGCCCGTTGAACTTTTAATAAATTTATTATAAAATTCAATTTACCGCCGGGAATTTTCTGCGAAAAGCATTAAATGAGTATCCCTCTCGCGCGCCTCGAAACGGTGAGCGCAAATTGAACCTTGCAGCAAGGGCAAATGGGAAAGTCGGTTGAAGAAAGTCGATGCAGTGAAGAGCGCGAGAACATGACCGATGTTTTGAGCACCAATCTTGAGCTCATCAACAAATCTCAAAGACGCCACGGCGTTAGCAGTCCGGGCGCGCAATCTTTTTTGTCTTTGATTGAGAGAAGCGATTGGACTGCCATGCTAGTTGGTATATTTTTACATCACTCTGTCAACAATCGCCAATCTTTATCGCTGTCCCCCCATCTTGCGCTGGTTTGGTTTGTACACTCTTTTAAACAGTGAAAATTGACTGGCATGCTACGGTCTCGTAACCGGTTTTGGCATGCTGTAGTATGCTTGGCCCAAAGGCAACATCCTCAACACAGTCGATCGAGTTGACCAAAACCATCTTTTAATGTTGGATGATTTAATATTGAATGAAGAGGTTATGTTGGTCTCGTCCCCAGCCTCACCATATCAAGAGACAAAGTACTTGGGCGAGATTTTGTATTAAAACGGTCTTGTAAAATGTCACCGTGTATCTGGTTCCTAAAAGTTCAACACCAACCCAAATAGTGTAAGAGTAAAGTATCTGATTAATATGGCTCATGCGCTCAGCGCGCCGTAGAAGTCCGATTATGGTAATATTAACAGTGGTCTCGATACTAAGAATAAGGAAGGGGTTTGGCTTATACGAGGCTAGTTAAAACCTAGCGATCACCATTCTTAGGCTTGAGATACAGTACATGTTCACGATTTTCTAATGTAAAATATGAAATTATAAATCCGGATTCTGTAATGAACGAGATGAATACCAGCCATCGAGACTCGATTAGCTAAATACACGCGGCCATTCTCGAAAAGAAAAGTCGAAGCGGATAAAAAAAATAATTAACGTGAGGGCAAAATACTAAGCGAATATAGTTCACTCGTCTGCATGTATGATTTATGTCAGGTGTTTACCTTCGGATCCAAGGTACAGCTTTGAGTAAAGAACTAAAGTTGAGAAGCTAGGGAACATAAAATTTTAACTGCCTGAATAATATAGTTTTATTGAATGCAAGATACTACAACCATCCTGCAGCTTGATGAAAGTGCTGCGGTGCTGTCAGCTACAAATTATCGTCAATATAAGTTTTCGTCACTTACCATTCTACTGGAGAGAAAATAGCTCATTCAGGACTATTATGCCTTCATCCAGGTGTATCGCTCCAGTTATCAAGTTTAGGTTGCTATTATCGGGTTTCGCCGTTCTCAAATAGCAGGTGAAATCTTCAAACCTCTACAATTCTTACTTCACAGGTACCGATCGATCAAAATATTTTTTCTTTCTCCACCGTTCAAAATACTATATTTGTCTTCCGTTTCTCCATCTACCAGGCTAATAAATATCTGACTAATAACCATCCCCCTACGTAACAGAACTCCTCGCTCGCGCTCCCAACATGTGAAATCTCAGTATAAGAGACGAAAAAAAGGAAATAGTAGAGCCGGAACGGTCCGCTACTGTATTCTAAGATATACAAAAGAAATTATAAGAAAAACTATGGGTAAATATGAGAACTTTTTAAGATGCTGGGGTGTGAGATGCATGATGATTTTAAAGAGAGAAGGTAAAGCGAGAAAATTCGGATGATGCTAGAAAAAACGACGGACCATCGGATTCTGTATGAAAAGGAGATAAAAAAACTGAAGCAACAGAGCGAATGGGGTATGAAGACGTCTGAAAATAAACCCGAAAAAAGGAAGGTAAAACGCCGTGAGAACGCCATAGGATGAATTATAAAAGTGAATGGGATGGAAAAAACAATGAAGCGAGATTCGGCGACTGCTACCCGAGTACTTCGGACGCATTTACCGAAATGAAAGAAAGTTGATTAAAATTCTTAGGACGGGAAAGAAGACGAGAAGAAGAAGAAGAAGACAAGGAAGAAAAAGGTAGTGGCCGGATATTTAAGCTCATATATCACACCGCCGTAGTCAAATATATCTTGTATATCGCCCCCCGTAAATGATTATGATTTACGCATAGTATCCGTACCCAGCAGCGTTCGGCTTCGGTTTCGGCAAAGGCTTCCCGCTGCTGCTGGTAGGAGGGTACCTCCCGTCCGGTCCGAACGCCTTGAAGAGTATCTCCATCAACCCGCAGTGCTGACTCACCGCCTGCTTCATGTTCTGAACGTAAGAATCTGCGGCGGCGGTCTTTGTCGTGCATTCGGATCTCAGACAGCTCGAGATTCGGGACCAGTAAGCTTGCGTGAAGGCGGTGCAGGATGTGCGGCCTGTGGGAATAATATTGTTAGTATTTTTTATTTTTGATATAATTGAAAAGCTTAGGTATAGAAGGGGTGATGAATGGAAAGGCTAAGGAATGATGTACGTACAGTGCTGATCCTTGCAAGGGCTAGTTTGCGGATCCTTGCCGAAGAGGCAGACTTGAGCGCAGGCGACCTCATCGATGGCTTTGTGGGCTACGGTGAGGAGATTGACATCGACGGTTTCGTAGACATTGTAGGTGCCTTTCGGAGACGAATGGGGGAGTGGGGTGGCACTGGTGATAGTCGAGGTGAGGAGCAGGGCGCAGAGGGCGCTGACGGTGGAGATTGAGAATTTCATTTTTGCTTTCGAATATGAGATCGATTGGGGTGAGAGAAGAGTTGCAGATAATTATTCGAAAGTGATCGTTTGCAGGAGATGATTATTCGGATCCCTTATATTTGTTTATCTCTAATGCAGTCGGGTGTGCAGGCGCGCGATAGGATTTTTCTGTTGGAAACTAACAGGTCCGCTGCGTTGGAGTCGTTGCAAGAAATGAGTATCGTAGCTATAGCTGGACACTTTGTAGGATGCAAGCGACGAAAGGAAAAATACCCCACCGGACCGGATTGTAGGGACTTTTAAGTAGAAAAGGAAGAGGGTATCGAATAAAACCTCGAATCGCAAAAGAGGTGGTTCGAAACGTTTGGTTTTATAAAAGGGAAGTTCCAAGAGCGGGTAGAACGAGAAGAGGGAAAACGTGCGAGAAAGAAGAGCAGGTCCGCAGAGCCTCGGATACCAGAAAAACGTCGTTTAATGCGAGCCGCAGAAAAACGAAGGATGACTAGTTCCGAATGGGGCTGAAAAAGCAACAACCTTCTTTTTGATATTTATAGCGACGGTGGAGATGTTGGCACCGCGGGGGAGGATGTGTAAACTAACAATTAGGCTCAAAAATGCGTCTGCACAATTAATTACAGAGTGGAGCAAGAATAATAAGAGATATCTGCCATGGGGTCCGGAGGGGTAATACACGTTCTTATTGCGAACCGTCGAACTTTCCTAATTTTTCGTCCCTCGGTTTGTTCCACTTTGAGGATGAGAGAGCTTCTCGAAACAAAAAATTAAATGAAAGATACGGGAACAAAAAAGTCAAATCGCGATTACAGCAATTGAGGTATAATCAGCTTACCGGCTCCTTGGGATGAGAGAAATTAAGGTGAACGGCTAGATCTGGGGTGGACCATGCGCCCTGTCGATTCTGAGTGCGGTTCGCCTTCTGAATTCTATCTGCCCAAGAGAACCTTGGGTGGAGCTCACCAACATGTGCGACAGAGCGAAGGAAAAACACATGGTATCCGAATGTCTCGAGGGGTTGGAAGGCGGTCCAACGAATTTGAAATAGGAACGCGTGGCTGCGGACAAGACGTCCAGTCGCCCTTGGTTTTTCTTAGACGGTTTCTTGAGAGAGGGTTCTCGAGATATCTTTGGGCGTATACGCCTCACACTGTACAAGCCGTGCTTGCCGGTGCTGCCAATATGGAGCTGCCAATGTTGGGGTCCGCCCCACAACAACAATATAATCGGGAATTTTAGAATGATACTTGCAAGCCACCTCTCTAGGTGATATTGTCCCGGGCGCCTTTGACGGTTATAATTATTCTGCCTGTCGCCGCCCGTCATTGTTGAGGTTTTTTCCCTGTGCGACCTATTTTGGGAATATGGGCGACAGGGATGCTGCAGGTTGGGCCTGTCGTGGCGTGTTGGAAGCGAGCACGCTGCAGCTGCCCGCAGGAGTTGGGCGCCAACTGCAACGAAAAAGAATTGCAGACGGCTGGCCGGCTTCCTTCTTTGATCTTCTTTTGACTTTTTCACTTTTGACGTGTACGCGATAGATTGGGAGGAATTGGGATGGAAGGATCGATCGATAATGCATGATGTGGATCTGCGTAAGCTTCGGGATTTGGTGATGGTTGGTGGGTCCGAGGTATATACGCACCGACGAGGCACAGATGCGGACAATCGATACTATCAAATCAGCTAACAGCTGTACAGGAAGATTCTATCGCAGCTTAGTGCTCACAGCCAACCAACTAGTAAGTGATTAGGTGCATCGATGACTTGTTCGGTGAGATCATATGAGAGCGATGTTGGAAAAGAACCCGCTAATTTGTCCTTGTATGTAAACCGGTACCTTCAAAGCCTTTAAGGAACGTCTCCTAGATTAGCTATCCATGGTCCGGTACTCACAGCCAACGTGGTCAATCGATTATAGTTGTAAAATTCGTTGGTACCTATTTGCTGATTTATCATGGATAAATTGCCAAGTGGCCCCTTATCTGATAAGATGGGATCATCGAGGCCTTATCGAGATTAATACGTCAACGTCTACGGAATTCCGTCGCAAGACGTAGATATTATATATTTCTCACGCAGACTAATCTACTATAGGTACTTGTATGTATACAAGCTTGATCAATTGACCATGATATCATGCTATCACCACTCTTCAACCGTCTACTAGTTATCGCATCTGCAATCATGAATAATACCGAAGCATAGCCTATTCGGAATTCCATTTCAGTCTGACATCTATTTGAATATCAATACCGTTCCAGATGTCAGGAAATGAGAATGGCAGTTAGTTATTAGCCCCTCGCCAAGAGGATGCAGCCGTCCCGCCAAGACGACTTGGCGAGAGAACCTGCCGACAACACAATTTCCAATTGGACTCCGGCTGAGGAATCCCGTCCATCCCTGAACCAAATATCTCCACATTCAAATCCCCATACACATCCATATCGCCACGATGAGCTGACACGCTGGACTCTCTCCTTTTCTTCCCCCGTGTATACCATGCTTACCGATCGCAGCTCCTCGTAGACACCTTTTCGTACCCTCTTTCAGTCTACACCTCTTGTAATCGCTCTCCACCTTCTCGTCCTTCGTTTAATTTAATCTTTTATTATAACAGTATATGAAGTACACAGTCTCATGTCGATAAATGCCACCCTGATGCTCCTCCGCCGCCGCACCTACTCCCCGCAGAACCGCCTCGTCCGCCGCATCCTCTTCGCCGCAATCTTCTTCCTCCTCAACGCCCACATCTTCATCTATTTCTTGCGCCCGGAGGAAACGTCCGACATCGCCACGCTATGGGCCTATAACCCTGCCGTCACCATCCCGCGCGTTCACGGCGTCGGAAAGGTCTACATTGCGGCTAACCACTGGATATCCGGAAAGATACTCAAGCCGTATTGGGTCAATGGGTTGCTCATGCTGATACAGCAATTGGGGCCCGAGAATGTCTTTGTCAGCATTTACGAGAACGGATCGTGGGATGATACCCCGGCTATACTCAGGGATCTGGATAGGGAGTTGGGTCGGATGGGGGTCAGGAGGAGGGTTCTGATCGAGGCTATCACGCATCGGGAGCAGGTGGATGAGGTGGTCAAGCAGGGGGACGACAAGCCCGGTTGGGTCATGACTAGGAGGGGCAAGAAGGAGCTGAGACGGATTCCGATGCTGGCAAAGTTGAGAAACAGGCTGCTGGAGCCGTTGCAAGAGACGGGAAGCAGAGGGGAAGGGTGGGATAGGGTGCTCTTCCTCAACGATGTCGTTTTTACTGTAAGCTCACACCCTTTGATAGATACGTAGTCATATGGGTATATTGGAGACAATGCTGATGATAGTAACAGGCGCAAGACGTGATCCGCCTTCTCAAAACCCGCGATGGGAACTACACCGCCGCCTGCTCCATCGACTTTAACAAACCGCAATACTACTACGACACCTTTGCCCTCCGGGACGTCAACGGCCGGGAAGCACCCTCGGCCCGTTTTCCCTTCTTCGCGGCCGGGGAGAGCAGAAACGCCATGATGTCCGGCCGTCCCGTACCCGTCAAGAGCTGCTGGAACGGCATGGTGGCCTTTGACGCCGCACCATTTTTACGTCGGAAGGAACCGTTAAGGTTCCGAGGTGTGGACGACTCGCTCGCCCTCTCTCACGTGGAAGGGTCCGAGTGCTGTCTGATACACGCGGATAACGAACGGGGCTTCAAGTCGAAGCAGAGGGACGGGGTGTGGATCAATCCGAAGGTCAGGGTGGGATACAACTTTGAGGCGTACGCTTGGCAGAAGAGGGCAATGTACGGGTGGAGGGAGTACTTTGTATCCATTCCCGTGAGGATCGGGGTCGGGATTCTGGGTTTACCATGGAGGAATGGCAAGGTGCAGAGGAGGGTAGAGAAGTGGGAGGAAGAGGGGAAGAGGGAGCCCGGACCGTTTTGCTTGGTGGACGAGATGCACGTTCTGGTGGAGAACGGCTGGAAGCACGTCTGATTGCCGGTTTGATACGATTGAGCGAAGGGTATAATATATCTGTGCTTGAGTTACTTATCATTTTACATATGGTTGGCGTTGCCGGGTTTACAAATTTACAGGAAGCGAACGATAATGTGTACATATTCTTTTATCTAGTCGGGTTTATTTAATCTAAAAGTAATCGATCAATGTAATAGTCCTATAATGTACTTCTAGTATTATATGCATAGAATGCAAAGTGGCTTGTGATTAGTTGGCGGGAGGCTGAAACGGAACGTCGGGCTTGGCACATTGCGCAGGTCGACGAATCAGCAGCCAGGCAGCCTCCCCAAACACGTCAGAAAAGACATCTCCAGGCGACCAAAACTGCGGCCAGGCTGCTTCAACTACGCGTACCGTCCTGCCTCTTCGTACTCGCAGGGAGAATCAGGAAGAGACTTATAAAGGTGTTCCGGTCTTGTGCTGCGACTATCATCCATCCATCCATCTTGCTACTCCGACCTACAACGACGTCACTTCATCGCCGCCGCCGACAGACGGACAAAGGAGCTATCCAACAGCTATCACTCGACTCCGAACGGGAGAATACAACCAGGCTTGAAGGAGAGCTCGAATAATACCCTATCCTTACTCTGCTGGTAGCAGCTCTCACGATGCCGCCACCTCCACCACCACCTCCGCCGCCGCCGCCTCCAGGCTTTGGCTTTGGCGGCCCTCCCCCGCCTCCTCCTCCCGGTGGATTTGCACCTCCTAGTGGTGGTGGTGCTGGAAGAGTACGCCATCTCTTCATCCATCTGAAGCAGTCTAAATGCTAACATTATACTCAGGGAGCTCTACTGGGCGACATTTCCAAGGGGATCAAGCTGAAAAAGGCTGTCACGAACGATCGGTCAGGGCCTTCTGTAGGGGATGTCAAACCGTCCGCCCCTGCCGGTCCGACATTAGGCGTCGTACCTTCGATACCCGGACGACCGAAGCAGCCGTCACTAGGTGTACCTCCCGTCCCCGGCGGTGGGAATCGGCCCAGGAGCTCGAGCGATTCAGCTGGAGTTGGAGGGGGAGGAGGAGGGGGGGGGGGCGGCGAAGCTCCACCCCAACTCGCAGGATTGTTCGCAGGCGGGATTCCGAAGCTGAGAAAGTCAGGAGGCGTCGATACTGGAGGTTCGTTTCCAATTTATATCCGTATACAGGGGAGATAGATGCTAATATTGATGGTGGTGCAGCATCGGACAGGTCGCCGTACCTCTCGGATAGCGAAACCGTCGCGAAACCGAAAGCTCCTCCCCGTCCGGCGCCGTCAAGACCGAACGGACGCCCCTCACTACCCACCGGCTTTGCTCCTTCCGCTCCAATCGTCCCGACCCGAAAACCTCCAGCATTAACGCCCCAGCCCAGATTTCCAGGCGTGGTACCACCCCGTCCCTACTCCGAAGCACCCTTTCTACCACCTCCCGCACCCCCTCCGGTAGCCCGCAGACTCTCATCGGCACCGTCAGCACCACCCCCACCGCCTCCATTCTCCGCCGCACCACCGATCCCGAGCTTCGGACGGGCACCGCCACCAACCCGCTCAGTACCACCACCCGCACCACCATCCTTCACCGCTCCGTCGGCACCGCCTCCACCTCCACCCCCACAACCGACGAGAAATGTGGCCCCTCCGCCGGCGAGGTCGAGTCCTCCTCCACCACCGCCACCCCAACAGATGCCCGTGACACCGCCTCACACGACTCCGAACTTTGCGATCGCTGCCGCGAAAGCGGCGACAAGTTACGCACCACCGCCCACCCACGGTCCCCCCACGCCGCAAACACCATCAGCGCCGCCACCACCACCACCTCCCGCGCCACCACAGAGCCGGATCCCCGCCAGGAGGGACATTTCCAACTTTACGTTATCCTCAAACATCAACGCTGCTTCCGGGCGAGGTAAATCGTTGGCGGGAAGCAGGCCGGATAGCGTGGCGAGTACTTCTTCCGCGAAATTGAACGGTGGGGGAGGTGGAAGGCTCGTGGTTGATGATATGAGGTATAGATGGAAGCGGGAAGAGGAGCTGCCGAGACCGAGGGATGGGTTTGGCCCGCCGAGTGGAGGGTTCAGGTATAAGAGCGGGAGAGGGAGCAGTGTGCCGTTCGATTTGAGGTTGCTGGATCATTAGATGGGAGAGTGAAGGTCAGATGGATGAGATTTTGGATGAGGGTATCTACGGGTTGGATATGAGAATGTAGTCGCAGTATTGACCGGAGTCACGATTTCCTCCTCGAAAATGAATGGAGAGTCGAAAAGATGGCGCCAGTTTGCGATTATTACGGAGGAACACGTCGAGAAACACACAAATTTGGGAGAGAGAGGATGCTTTCCGGGACATATATTCACCTTGCGTGCGTTGAAAGACACACAACCTGCATTCGAAAAGATATGGTCCCCCTTTTTATCGAGTTTCTGTTGATGCATGGTATTTTCTTGCTTTCGGTTGTTTACCGCAGGGTATTGTAGTTAGCACGGCTGCATCTTTATTTTATATTACATTATGAGCAGAAAGACGGAGACGGTAGGGTGCAAGAAGGTTGAGAGCGTGGTGTTATCATCTGCTTTTTTTTTTGTATTTATTCATCTAAATATTTATTTACAAGCACAAGTTTCTTTGTTTTATACCATCCTATAATAGTAAACTTGCATTCCTGAGGCATGACGGAAGTTTTCATATTGCAACATGCGTATGGTTTTATTACAGTTTGCTACTCCAACGGCGGCTAGGATTTTATCCTTATTAGCGCTTCCATTTTACTAAGCTATAAGAGTCGTTCCGCGAATTTTGGAGCTGTATACTTAATCATGAGTATTATCATGAGTATTATCGTGAGCCTTTGCTTCTATTTTTATTTGATACGTCTTCGAAGTCGTCTTTAATCTCGACTATTTTATACTTCTCTTAAGCGAGTAGTACACTATTTCTAACCAATTCTACCCTTTTCGTATTAGGTAGGATCTTACATCGTTATTTAGTTCTAATAAGTGATAATAATCTAGGATAATGATTCGATTTAACTTCACAGCATATATCCTGGTGTTTGTGCGTATGTGTACTGGAAGAAAACCATAAAACAGAAATACATTGATTTTATTGAATTGCTACTTCGAGAATTCTTCTGAGAATATATGCTTGCGGGAGGAATTTGTTTATTATAATTATATCTTGCTTTATTATTGATGGTAGGGAGTATATATAAACGGATACGTGTATTTAAAAATGCTCCATGGGATTTTCGGATTTCTTTTTTGATCTCGGCGGGTTATTTATAATCAATGATCCGTATCAGAATAGTTTTGTGTTGGTTATTTGATTTTGCACAGGCATTTAGATTGGATATGGCGTATATTTGAGCTCTAGATATGATTATGGTTAGAAGCAGTTTTATCGGGTAGGTTGATAGATAAAATAAGGAAATCCTAAGGAAAGGGGACTAGCATAGGTAAGACTCTTCGCTAGTTCAGTGTTTACTTTTCCATAACCCCGCGCACGTGGTATCCTTTGTAAAATATCGACAATTGTATTTGTGGGGTGGATATAGCATATACATAGAAATATTTATATATGTAGTTCATAGTTATTAGTTTCTGCAGCACTTTACTGATCGTAGGGGAAAAGCTAATCTTTAGGTGTGCTTGATAGCTTGTTACAGATGGGGAAATTGTATGAGTTTTTGATTCAAGACCTTCTCATATGTATATTTGCAAAGCGGGGTTTAATTTATAATGAAATGAGTGTGGAGCAGGTTTTATAGTAAGGTTGTATTATAAAGTATTGTAAAGCCATCTCTGATGGCTACGCCGACACCCATGGATCTATTATTAGGCTATACCCCAGATGATAAATGACTCGGTTTAAGTTATTTTTGTTTCGGAATATACTAGTATCGATATCTCAGAGAAATTTATACCGAGTCTGCATTTCCATAGCCTATTACGTTGAATATACACCGAATTTATATCGATGATTTGTATTATGGCTGCAACGGGGTGTGACGGTTATTATTCATGCGCGGTAAGGATTGAAACCTCATTTACAGGCCTAGGCAGGTAGAATGCTATAAACATAGGCAATGGCTCAGACTCTGTTAAGAATTATGGCGTAAGGGCTAGAATAGTCAAAGGCAAACGTACTGTATATAAGACTTTTGACAAAGCTTGTTGATATGGATATTTTATAAAATTTGTGAATGATAGAGCTTTGGGTTTCATTGGGCTAGTGGTATTAGCTCCGGTTTATAATACTGTGTATCCTGTGAAATAAAATTTTATGATTACGAGGCTGCTGGGAAATAGTGTATTCTATATAGACAACGCGCTTCGATTGAATGGTAAGGGAATCATCACATTCATAAACAGTGTTTGCTGAGGACTATAGTTTCTACTTGCATCGAAAAATACTTGATTTTTGGTTTTAGTTTCATAGTATTGGACGGGTGAGATTTATATCTGTAGTACTATTTGCTCACCGGCACCAAAAAATAATAGAAACTATGGTAGAGTGGTGTCCCTGAGAAAGTCTATCGTGAATATAACATAGTTCATTTAGAATTTCCAGTAGTTGGTATCAATCTTAGAAATAAAGGATCCGAGAGTTTTTTTGTAGAATAAGTCTACAGTAGTTATTATAACTGGGAAACCTCCCAATCAGGTTACCTGTAATTAACAGATACGACAACCTCTTTATTAATATACTTGCCCACTAATAAACCACAAATAACTCATTCTTGCCACCCGGGCCCAGAAGCACACTGCCATCATCTGGACCTCAGTACGAGGCCTGAGTGCTACGAGGAGTATTAGAGATGCATTGGGGGCTTGCAAGGTGAGTAGTATTTGCTCCAACTTTTATATCCGACTTGGGCTGTCTGTTTGTAATTTGGGGATCTGTCGAATGAGACGCTGGAATAGCTATATCTCAAGATATACTATGGGAATACACATAAAGCGTCGACATGTCCTAGTTTCATCGATAGGGGTATAAATAGAAACAAGTTTATATCAAGTGATAGGTTTATAGATGGATTTTAGAAAAACTAAAATATTGAAATAGCTGCTCAGGTGGAAATGCTGTTATCGTTCATACAAAATTTTGAAGTATAATTGGGCTCAAATGAACAGGGTTGCTACGGATATCTCGCTGTTCATTGATTGGGAGGAATAGCTCTAGTCGTTCAGCGGGGGATCTGCTGTTAAGAACTTTAGATATCATGGGACGGTTGGCTATTAGTTCCGATCCGGGTCTGCTCATGCAGCTCTAGTTTATCTCGTGCCCAGACCTCTCAGGGATCTGGTGTAGACAGCCAAAGTAGTTCTTTGCCAATTCTTTCTGCTTGATTTGGATTTTAGAGCGATTCATTAATAACGAACGTATGGCATGCTTTAGGGTTAGCTCATTTGTAAGAATCCGTAAATTTGAAGCTTCACAATTCATCAGATGCTCAGCGCTTCACTATCAATAGCTGGTTTAGAAACACAGAAGGATTCTAGGTGTGAAGACGTCATGCATGTCCTTGGATTTTGTTCCGTTTGGACTAGGATCAAACGATAAACGTAGCACAAGAGAAGGGCGGGGCATATAGATGTGAAATAGAAAGGTTTTAGACAACCACGTTCCATAGCACGGATTTTATCCTCGAGCTATATCTAACAAGCTTGGTTATTCTTTGCCTATACTTTTTGGCGTACTGTTCGATGCTAGTGCTTGCAATTTAAATAAGGGGGTATACCAGTCATTTCGTCTGCCTTCTATAGGAATAGTCTCTTGGTTCATTTTTAATTTTTAAACCATTTGGTACTGATTTTAGAGCCTGCATCTTTGGCATACGTCAGGCTGTGGTATATATATCAAGTAATGATGTTGACCGTATGCTTTGGTTCTAGTATTCTAAGGATCTTAGCTGAGAGTGCGTGGAGAAAAGTATAATTTCCACGAGTTTAGGTACTTGATGGGGCCAGATAGATATGATTTTCCATTTAAGTGAGGAGTTTTTCAGTACTATGATTGTTGATTTTATTAGATATTGCAGAAAGCAAAGACCCAAGGCAATCTTACTCAAGCGGCAAGCGCATGTTAGTCAAAAACATACCACCCTGTATCTCATCTGCTGATGTTTGCGTGTTTTCTGCTGGGAGAATGTCATCTCTTCTTTTTGGGATCCTTGTGGTATACGCATATATGATGTTTGATTGGCTTCTGAAGTTTTTTATTTTATATTGAGAAATATAAGGTTTGAGGTTGGTTGAAACGTTTATGTAAAAGAACGAAAGGAAAGAATGAAATATGTTACCCAGATAAATTGTAGTTTTATACTTTAAGTATAGGAAGAAGATAGAACAAAAAGAAAAGAAGGGAATGGAATGGAAAAGAAGGCAAAGAGTCCTCTCGACGACGATTGCCATTCATAAAGTATTCGGGAAAAAAAAGGGAGAATGGCCAAAAACTCAATTGATCAAAGGGTACAGGCTGTTTGCTAGATGGATGGAAGAGCCGCTCGACTTACAATCCGAACCACGTGAGTTTTGTGATCTTTGTTTAAAGTCTCTTGGAATGAATAGACTGAGGCGGTCGACTGGTCAACTCTATGAACAGTTGTATATCCGGATATCCGGCGCCAATGGGTAGATGCATTAGTAGCACAACCTAGAAAACCCAAGAAGCTCGCCAAGTTCGCCACTTCCAAATACAATGTCGGCACGAAAAGTACAAAGACCCTGCCCGCGAATTCGACAAAGCTGGAACCTAAACAGGAAATTCGCTGCGGCTGACTGGGGGGCAAAAGCGGGTTGCATATGCGCCAAGTCGCACACTCCAACACATGCTCTCGACAAAGTGGTGCAATTGCTCAATCTCGGTCGTATCATATCTCCAAAGAGCCGCAGTGGCGTTTTTGATCCCATGCATGCTTGGTGCGAACTGATAAGAAGGATCGCATATTCGGCGAAGCTAGCGAGAAGGCTCGAAGCTTTCGCAAAAAACTTTTCGCGGAGCTGAAGGCGCCGTTTATCCAGTTGGCGGGCTCCACAAAACATGATGTGATGCGGAGAGGGGTCGCACGCGCTCGCCACTTGGAAAGCCGTATAAGAGGGATAGTAAAGACGGCTGGTCCTTTCTATGACGGGAAGTGGTCGTTTTATCCTGATTATTCCTGGTTGAAGTTTTTCCGGTTTTCGAAGTAGATTCTGGATCTATCTGAGTGAGCGCTTTTGATCGGACCGTTCGATTCTGAAGCACGGTAGCTCACCACGATATTTTCTTTGAAACTATCGATTCGAGGTTTGTATATTTAGTTTCATGACATATAATTGCCCGTCTATTAGGGGCTGAGTAGACATCGAGCGGCTAATATAATTACTATTGGACACTTAGTATCGCTTTCTAAACCAGACTTCGAAATGAGCTATTACGAAGGAATGATCCCGGTGGAAGAGGAGACGCGCCAAGAAGGGACTGTCGGTCCCAAGCTTGGGCCGGCACCAATTCGAAGACCTCAACCACCAGGTCCTGTGATGTACGGTCCTGATCCTGTGCATCAAGGTCCTCCACCGGGTGGGTTTAATGGCTATAATGATGGCTATCGTCAGCCGGTACCGGTGGGTTATGCTGGAAATAACGGATACCAGCCGCCTATATCCCCTGCACCGCCCATATCTCCTCCACCGCCTCTGTCTCCTGTACCACCCTATCAACACCCTCACCAGTTCTACGCACCAGACAGCAATCATCATGAAAAGCCCATTGGCGGGCCGCCGGTAGTATACGGTATGAATAACGACGCAGATATGCCGGTGCACGGAATGCCGCCTCCTATGGGCCGAAAGAGGATATGCGGTTTAAGTCGCACCGTATTCTTCATAATCCTTGCGATCATAATACTTCTCCTGCTGGGCGCAATCGGTGCCGGTGTGGCAATCGCCGTGACCCGAAAGAATAGTGACTCGGGACGTGCATCAGTGGATCCTGTGGCGACTGGTCCAGGAGGTACGACTTCTTCCTCTACTTCTACATTTTCAACGACCAGTTCTGATAGCTATTCGTCGACTTTTGAAGGTATTACGACGACTTCTCCGAGAACAACGTCTCCCATAACGCCATACTCGAGTCCTAGCCCGACCACATCTTCAGTTGTATCTACAACTACTGAAGAAACTTCCCCCTCGTATTCTACTCCTGAATCCACTACGCCTTTGATTATAATACCTAGCGAGACCACTACGTCTGAGCCCGAGACAACCACATTCGAGCCCGAGACGACTACTACGTCTGAGCCTGAAACTACCACGACACCGGAGCCCGAGACTACGACTACGCCAGTGCCCGAGACTACTACACCTGAACCTGAAAGTACTACGACGCCTGAACCTGAGACCACTACGGCGCCCGAGCCAGAGTCGATTACAACTGAGCCTGTACCTGAGACCACTACAACAGAGCCTGAGACCACGACTCCACCATTTACGACTCCAGGTACTACTACGCCCGTCGATCCTGGACCTACAAACCCGATAGATCCGCAGGTTCCTGATACAACAACAACGCCAGACGACCCGCCCGAGCCTACCGTCTTTGCCCTCGAAAACGGTTTCAATACCTTGGTTCTAACCCCTCAGTCGACGAGCGGTGACCTCTGCGTATTTTACACAGCTAACATCCCCTCCACCACTATAATTTACGTTAGCATCTCTGGGAACACCGAGGACTACTATACCGCGTATTGGGAATTGAATAACTATCCCGGAACGTTGACCGCTACCGGTCAACCACCACAACCAACGGCTCCGGCACAAGCATGGGGGTTCCAGACCCCGATCAATTCCAACAACCAAGGGTGCGTGGCGCAAGGTGCGGATGCTTTCTTGCTGGGAGATACAGGATTGGCGGTGTATTCTTCGTAAGTTCAATTATCGAATGATATTCTTAAAGCCATATGATGAGTTGGACGAATTTTGGTGGCTGATTTGGGAATACCTGGATTTCGGTAGGGGTTTTACTATTCAAAACGAGTGTGTATTCGACAGAATATATACGTATCCGCCTGGGTCGGCTTGCTATGTTTGTAAGTTCTCTTATCCGCGACGTGGCATGCGCGCTCTGTTTTTGGACAGTACCTTGAACTGACAATAATATGGTTTTAGACTATGCCGGTGTTTACACGAGTTAAGATCTTTCAATTGGGAGAATTTGTTAAGGCGTTTTCTTTGTTTGGATGATGTATTTGCATTCAACGGGAGTTGTATACCTCTTGAATTTGATTTGTAACGAAATAATGATAATGGAAGTGAATTACAAAAAGTCGGAAAAAAAAAGCAGTTGTGACAAGTGGCTAGTACTAAGTCAATAGAGAGTTGTAGAACGTAGTGACGCTATATATACACTCAGCAGCTAAGGCATTAAATAAGCAGCTGCCTCCTTGATGCTAACTTTTCACGTATTTGGTAAATTAAGCCTCATCTTGGGCAACCTCATCTCTCGGGTCTACCGGAATTTCATCTGCCAGCAATCCGTTCCTCTGCAAATGTTTCCTATATTCGATCTCTTCCTCTTCAGCTGGAATCTTCTCAAACAAAAAGTCCGACCGAATAGTCAGCTTTACCCCCGCCGTGATGGGTTCGCCGCTGTGTACTAAGAACGCGTGCTGGAATACCAAAACGCGTCCCGGGATCGGTGCAACGTCATAGAAATCCGGTGGGCTTATTCCACGTTTCTTCATCTGTGCGGGTGAAAGTTCTTGTTTGAGATGGGCTCCATAGTCCCAGAATCGGGTTGCACCGCCTTGGAGGGGTACATCTCCTGTTTTATCGTTGAGGTAGAGGTGAAAAGTGAACAGCGAGGATTCTCGGTGATCGGGAGTTGTGTAGGCGCCGTCACAGTGCACTTTTCCATGGGGGTTAGCGTCAATAATTCGGATCAATGGTAGAAACAAAAACTCACTCTTAAAAAATCCGCTAACAGGATACCTCAGATATCTCAACCTTTCGTTCAACCTCGTCAACCTAAACTTATCCGCTCTCCTTTTCGCGGCACTTCCCTTCCATCCCAACGGGCCTTTGCTGTTTCCCATCTCCGCCGGATCAAGATATGCAATATCTTTAGCCAAGAATGGCGCGATTCTTCCTAGTAGTTTATCCGCTAACGCGTGGTCGTCGTAGATTATTCTGTCGGAATTCCGGTAGCTGGTATCGAGGACCTGCAGACCTACACCGATATTTACCTGAGCAATTGGCCATCCTTCTCCAGATGAACTCTCGGCGATTCGGAGCAGTTCGTCGCATTCTTGAAGTGTGAAAGCATCCTCGATAACGCAGGCGTACGCCTCCAGGTCGTTGTATTTGGAAAGTTTGGAATCCTGTTCGCTCAAAAAGAATTGTGTTGTTAGTCGTTGGGGGTTCCTAAACAGGAAATCTAAGGGATGACAACCTTAAAGTCGACTCTGCGCAGCACAGGACGCGCGACTGCATCTCCTTCTTTGTGAAGGTTCGGGAAAATAGGTTCGATCTTGGCGTATAATTCAGGATCTACTTCTTCTGGTGCTGCTAGGAGTTCTTGTGGCGCTTCTGCTATACCTTCGGATGCTGTACTGGGGGAGGCAAAGTTGAGGATGGTGTTGAGTATGGACGCCATTGTGACAAGACTGGGAAATGAGTACTTCTTGGGAGGTTTATGAGAAATCTGGTTTGGCGGAGGATGAAGAGTGAAGACGATTTACCGACCATCGTGGATTTTATAGCGGGGGTTTACAGAGTGTTTCTTGGGAGAAGATGGCTTAGATGGTTTGTGTCCTGAAGCTATTGAGTCACCGCTACCTGTGATCCGCGTAACCAATGCGCCCCGGATTACGCCTGCCAAGCTTGGCCGCATAAGGTTAGTGTCACGATACTCGACCACTCGACCTTCAGGATGCAACATACAAATTTAAACGCCAAAATGCCAACGTGGAGAAATTCAACATGAATTTTGTTTGGCTGCTGTGGTGAGGGCTAGTATCTTTCAAGCTACTAGTAAACCGTCGAGTAGTCGGCTAGTATTAAGTTGCAAGTGGATAAAAGTATCTGAATATGAGGGAAAATGAGAATTTTGTTGCGTGGTTGCGTCGAGGATCTTCTTCGGCCAGGCGCAAATATCGTTCACGAAGGCTTGATCTATGAATAGGCAAAGAAAGATAGTAGCTTCTTCCTTCTGGATAATACTCAGCAGCAGCTAATACTACTCGCAATGTTTCGGTCGCTACAAAAATCGAGGCTGATTAGCACAACCTGTGCCTGCCTGCTCCTCTCCTCTCCTACAAATGCCTGGTTCCAGGCAATAATGGGAGACGGCATGGATTCCCGCCTCAAAGTCACAGAGCACGTAGACGACAAATGTGTCCAACGAAATCACAATAATGAGGGACTCCTAGGTATCCTAAATACCAAAGGTTCAAAACAACTGAAAGCCATGGCATTCTACGAGACCAGCGGCTGTGACAGAAGTCACCCGGAAAACTATTCGCTCTTTATACACTTTTACGAAGACCCCTCCGGAATACAACTGCTCAACCTGGATATTGCCGGTCTGGAGCATAACTGGCGGAGCTTTCGATCGATCGACCCTGATTCGCCCGAGTGGATCGATTATCAGAATCCGCACGGGGGTCGGTATGTCCCAGACGAGTCCGGAAGCACACCAATCGGCAATTATTACGCCAGCATGATCAAAAAATTGCCCCCTGGGTCTATCAGACTCAAAGTTGCGGGTACAAAAGAATATATGACGATCGGGGAGGCTATCTATGTCCCCCAAGCTGCCAATGGACAGCAACTGGTGCCGTATGAAGATCTTGGCTTATTTGCCCTAGATAGTGTGAAAGAGCTCCTCAGAGGGCAGATGAGATGGTATATGGACTTGAGAACGGGTAACAGTGCGAAAAGACTTCATACTGAGTACCCGCAATCGCAGCCAGGCCCTCGATATCAGGAAGCGTATATTGAGCTGCCGCCACCAGAGGATCGGATTGACCGTTCTGGCCTAAAGGGTCCATCATCCAAGTCCTTTAGGCCCACAGGATATCTGGGGCCAGAGACGATAGCTCAGGGCAGTAACGCCGATTCTCACCAGGTCTGGGACGGGGTTCCGCGCAAAAGACTGAATAATCCTGGTCCACGGGCACCTTTAGGATCTGGAGATTTACTGGACAGAAACCAGCAGAGCCAGCTGATGCAATTGGCTGGTCGCATGAATGGTAACCCTTCTCAGATTATGTTGCCGGAAAAAGGTTTCTACGATAAGTCGAATTGGATTGCTCTTGATTCGAGACTTCGAGACATAGCGGGGGATAACCCGAATATTCGCGATCAAAGATCCAAATACGGGATCCTCAATCCTGGAATGCGTGGCTACCCGCTGCTGAGCTCTCCGAGCTCAGGTTCACTCTCACAAGGGGAGAAGGTGTTGCCAGGACTCCTCGATCCAGATTATCCAGGGTTGGTAGAAGCGGGACAAGCTTACTTCGATACTCTAGAAAATGGGTGGAAGCTCCCAAGGATGGGGCCTCGGGACTGGGAAGAAGCACCCAGTCCGGAATATCAGCCGGAAGACCTTAGGCTTCTGGAGGAATTGCACCCACCGCCTCAGCCAGATGACCCAGTGGTAATGGACGACTTCTTGGCGAATTATATCACCGAGCTACATTATGATGAAGTGGAACCAGTGTTGATTGATCTGGAAGCAGATCTTTTGAGGGAACTTGAAGAGCAAAAAAATGCCAAAATAGAAAAGCAAAGGCAAGAGAACATTGTTGGGATACAGAAACTTTTGACCGAGCTGGATAAAGATGCGCCGGACGATTTTGATTTCCTGGTGGAATTTCAGGAAGCGATTGAAAACATGCCGGATGAGTTTGGGATACTAAAGATGCTTCGCGAGGAATTTGAACCTGGAGTAGTCTCTGAGCGTCAAGGAGGACAGCTAGCAGGATCTAGGAGGTTTATGGAGGCTAACAAGCCTCTCGGTTAGATGTTTATTGGTAGTAAACCTAGAGTTCCAAGCCATGATGGAAAGGCTTTTAGCACAATTTGTGAGGGCAGGCTGGTATTCCCTACCACTCATCGTACTGATGTTAAGTATCATATGCGCACGAGTATACGTGCTTCTACGTTCTTAAGTTTAAAGCTACCTTTAAAGATTAATATTAGGGAGTGCAGTACTGGATGGATCTAGCACCAGTTTGTCTTCAACAAAGCTATTAGAGCAATTTTGAGCTGATTGATATATTATTGAGCCAAAATCACTGCGTTGGGCGGGTGGAAGGCCTTCTATACATGTAGGCTATCTCTTTTCAAATGTATAGACTGGTGTTACTCATTGGAAAGGCACAAAGTTTCACGGGCGAAGCAGCCTTTAGCATTCAATAAACACAAAAGATGATGCTCTATAGATACTTTTCTAAGCCGTCTTCAGCATCTCGATCGTATATATCCCTTGTAGATCTTATAACACTAGCCAGTTTCCTCCATACCAAGGTGACAGATGCCTATGCCTACGCCGCTAAAGCTGGCGCTCCGAAAACTAAAGCATACAGCTCCAGGATCGAGCACGACGGTTGCCGCGAAAAGGTTGAACAAGCCTCTGGTTTCAAAAATATCGAACAGCTTGGAATAGTCAACTGGAAAGGCTCCTACCAGACCCGGGCGTTAGCATTCTACACGAGCACGACATGCACGCCTTATTCGGCTGCTGTGGTTGTGCGACTGTTCGACGATCCGTACGCTGTACAGTATATTGATTTCAGCAGTCCTAATATACCAAACAACCTGCGAAGTTACAAATCGATAAAGATTGAGACTGCTAATGATGACCGAAATCTGTATGTTAGAGAACTACAGAGGATGGAACAGGGGACGATATTTATTCCAAAAATCAGCTGGGATGAGACAAAATCGAGCTATTGCTCCGGGAGCGTGGTGATACCGCCTTGGACCGCAGATTTTGATTTATCGTCGGGCAATCCAGAGACATGGGACGCGTACAAAGAGGCACTAAAAGGTCTCGTGGAAACTTTCCAACAGATTAAAGAATATCCGGAGGCGACGGCGAGCATTCTTGGTCTGAACAGAGAGGAGTTGCCTGGGGACGAGTTGTTGACTATGCAGCATCTAAATTCGGCGGCGCTAGAGTTGCTCGTGGAGAAGAATACGCAGGGGAGACTGCCTGAGCAGTGTTTAATTTTTCAAAGCGGTCAGGTCTTGCCTAATATGCGTGACTTTATCGTCCCGCCAGCCGTTAAAGGCAGAGAAGGATTCCCTGAAGCGGGCGATATCGAACAAATCGAGCCTGGTATCGGAAAGAAGCTGAAATCTTCGAAACCCTTTATCATTCATAGAATACCTCGAAGGGTTGTATCGAAGGAACCGGAAAGGTCTCCGAGTTGGGGCGAGGATGTGCCGCGAACAGTGTCCCAAATAGTTCGGGCTTCCGAACAACAATTGGAGCTGGAGCAAGTACCAAAGACAGAGCCGTTAACCACTGCCGAAACGGCGGAAGCCCTTCGTCAGATGATACAGAGGTATTCTAATAGAAGACTTAGTCATATTAAGCATCTTGACCGTATTCAAACCAAACCCCGAGAATACAAAAAGTCTATAAAAGCCGGGATTAGAGTACGGGAGCCGGACGAGCTTATTTCACGACCTGTAGCCGTGCCCATAGAAGAAAGGGGAACGGTAGAGACTATAATAGAGGAGGTAAAGACGGCGTCACTACCCCGACAAAACGACAGGAAACAGAAGGATGTACAACCTCCGAAATTACCGAAACCCACAACCAACGGTGGGCATAAAAAACCGATGAGATTGGACGGTCTTGAAAATAATGATGTGCAAGATTTTAGAGGCCAGTTAAAGTCGATTCTAAGCGATTATGCATCTCTTAGAAGCTCGGAACAAGCTGAGCGGCAAAAGTATGGGCTGGCACCGTTCGTGAATATTGAACCTCGACCAGATGAAATGGCTAGGATCAGTCCGGAAAATAGCTACAGGAAACTCCGTGCCATGCTTCCGGCCCAAAACATGTTCTTTCACGCGCCAGGGGCTCAGGAAGGAGATGAACCAATTGGGCTCCTGCCTCCAAAAGAAGGCTTTCCACGACCTTTCCAAACGGATGAGAGTTTGGTGCAAAATATAGGCGTCCCAACATTGAACATGCACAACACGCATAACCCATTCGTGGAGACGAGTCAGATGCGAAATCGTTTCGGGGAGATGTTCACAACCAATCTGATACAAAACCGGCTTCAAGAACCCGTGACAAGTGCGCCATCGAAACCATCTTATGATATGCAGTCTATGGGAAGTTGGAATGGGATAATTGGGCCTTTAAAAGCTGGAAGAAATACAGGGCAGGAAAGGATTTTCCCTGTCGCCGAAAAGTCAAAAAAAGAGGATTCGGCGGAGCTATTCGCACAGCCATCTTCAGGAAACGATTTAGTTGCTGATACAATGGATCGCCCGGAGGATAAGGACCCGGTTACAGAGACACTATATAACGAAGATGCAGACGATTGGCAGGAGGGATTCTTGGGAGGCTTTGACGCTAATTTTGGCGATGGAGAAGGCGATCTCGATAAGTTTTTACGCTTATTTGAAGACCGATGAGGTCTAAAGCGGGGAACCTTCTACAACTATCAGGCTTAGAGGCTTTAATTCTAGCATATGGGTGATCAACTATATCAATTAGTTTCTAAGTTGTATTTGATACAATGCCAACGAGTTATCATGTCATATCCGAGGTAAATGAACAAGAAAGCAAAATTTGATTAAAAGGTATTGTCCTATATATTTCGTAAAGTCGTAATGATGAACACGGTAAAGAGACCGACGCTTGTAATATGGATTGTAGAAATGAAAAAGCTTTAATGAAAACGGTCGAGTCTTTTCTTCCTTTATAGTTATATCATATGACCCTGGAGCGGCGGTTGAAACTTGTATGTTGTGAAATCGCCTAATGCATCTCATATATACTAGCTGGCTTCGACGGCTGTGTGGAAGTATTGGGAGTGAAACGAAGATCAGTATTATATTGATGTATTTGGTTCCCTTCAGCTTCGTATAAAGGGATGTCGCGCGGCATACTCCCACTCGCGGCCCCCGATGAGAGTAGCTTTAGCTGGTATCTCCTGTGCACAAAGAATCCGATAACCCCGGCAGCGGCGACCAATCCAATAGCTCCCACAACACCCCCGACTATAGGACCCGTTTGGACTGTTGGTTGAGGCTTCGGGGGAACCGAGATAGATTCGGTACTGGCTGATGTTTCCGTAGCAGTCTTCGTAGAGGTCTCGAAGGTTGATGTTACCATAGGGATGTCGTTCGTGGGATTTATGGTCGCACAAACAGAGGCCGTTATGGGCACGATATTGCTAGTTGTTATTATAGATTGGACGGCTTGTGCAACACTGAAAGTCTGATCATCAGAATCAACAACTATGTAAGCTGAAGAGAGAAATGGCCAGCCAAGTTGAGATAGATCGTTCTTGTTGATTTCTTGTAGGGCATTAATTTGAAGAACCTGCTCATCGGAGCCATTGACGATTGTATAGCCATTATCAGTGGTAAATCTGTAAGGGTGAAAGAGTTGGTGGTTCGGAATATTGATCCTGGTGTTCTCGAGCTCGATTATAAGGCTAAACCCACTACTATAGACCCTGTTAGTATATATTTGCGGTCTTGAAGTGCAGTAATTAAGTTTATCGGTCGTACTTATCGGCCACTGGTATCTTGAACCCCCATCCATAAATCCCTAAAGAACGATTGGCATCATCAATGGCAAAATCCCCTGCAATAGCAATGCGCTCTACAATGCTGCGAGGGAGTGACATGGAATTGAAAGTCGGGTTTATGCAGGCGTCTATGGTCATTCTAGAGTCGAATACGCTAGTCTCAACTCCATTTAGCTCTCGGACTTTGATATCGGTAACATAAACTCTCAGGTTGCAATGCCTTTCATCTTTGAGCATCTTGTATGAAGCGAAGTTTCCTGACACTTTAGAACTATCATATCCGCCGAGTACTAATGATCCTTCTTGAATTGTATCTTTGGTCGCGCCCGTCCAACCGCCCCAGAAACCCCAAATTTTTGAAGGTATCTCACCGATGCTATAGAGCGCATTCAAAATGGTTGAGTTCGCACCAAGGGCGATATAATCGAGATCGCTTGGCTGCGTCCTGTTGCTTGAGAGGAATAGAAAGTCATTTATGAGATTTCCCCCAAAATCGATTGTTTCGTAAGCATAAATGCGCCCATCTCGTGTAGATTCCTCCCTTCGTTTACTAATATCCGACCAGCGGAAGGGGCCCCCGTAAGTACCAGAAGTCGTCGTATCGAAGATACCACCAAGGTAAATTTCATCTACATTTCCTTTGTCGGGGTCTTTCGCACAAGAGATCGCTTCTTCTGCCTCCGTACATTCTTCGGGTACACTGAACACGTAGCTAATGGCGTAATTACTCCTGTTTTAGGAATATAGAATATGGTGAGTCGAAGACTTTTGAAACAAAAATCTCTAACCTGTTAGTCAGATGGTGGAAGTGCTACTTACGTGGGTTTTAAGGCAAAATTCTGACCTCCTAGTGTTAATGGGATACCGAAAGATTGGACGCCGGATCGCAAGGTGACATTCCCATAGCTTAGTACTAACGGGTCGACGGTACAGTTTTGACTCTGAGCGACGGCCAGTAGTGAGAGACTGTACAGCAACCGTGCCCCTTCTCGCGCCCTCATCTTTGAAATTAAAGCAACAGCAAGAAAGGGAATAAAACTCTGACAGAAAAAGGAGTCCCACAAGGAAGACCGTCACCACAACAGAGGAAACGGAACAAAATATTAAAGGAAGATCTGACAGTGGACAGAATAAACTCCCGGCCAGCGTAGATAAAACTACTGCGTCTGGTTTGCAGGGAAGCCAGACGGGTTTCTCAAACCATGTGGTGGTGCTATCAGTATTGGAGGGAGTGAACAATCTGTTCTAGGAAGGAGTAGTCTTAAGAGATCCACCTGGATGGGAGAAGTAATCATTTGATAATATTTCCCTGGTCTCGTCCCTAGGGCCAACCTTAACTTACCAAGAGACAGAGTATTTGGGCGATATTTACCCAAACATAATCAAATAGTCGGCCAGCAGCCGTAACTGGTGCCTTCCGCCTTTTGAAACCAAAACAAGTCGAGGCCCGTTCTCGGGAGCCTCGTCAAACACCTCTCTGCACAGCAGGGGCCGAATATTCACGCTGTGTGGCAGGCATATGCTGGCAGCTCAGATGTGTGGTTTTTTGTGTGTTGCCCATCCCGTGGCAGCCAGCAGCCAATCGAAAAGCCGACGCAACCGCTGCCGGAGTCCGGGCGTTGGGATGAAAGGGACTCGGGTGGGGGGCTTCAAATGCACCTGCGCGGCACAGCGTTTGGTTTGCTTGCTTGCTTCCTATTTTTACTCCGTCCCACCTGCCGGATTCAGAGCAGGCAACCAGGTTGGCAGGACTTTATTGGCCGCGACAATGACCTCCTCCACTGTCATCAGCAATTGTCCTTGTCGGAATGTTCAGGGGCTCCGGCAAAAAGCCCATCTGCTGCTTTTCTGGTGCGCTAATTAGAGGACAATGTCTTTCGCGGTTATGATTATAAAACAACATTCACTCATCGATTCTCATTCACCTCCCATATGGGCGGATCTTCCAGCTACCTACTCGAGAGTAGCGTCTGATTCTGCCGACATCCAAAATTCTCTTCTTCTCAAATTTGATTTCCGAGCACATCCCTACCATATCTTTGATTCTTGTTTACCTAGCGGCGAATGCTGGTCAGATCGTTGGCGCCCATTCTTTAGTTCGCAACATGCAACATACCGCCCATTAGCTCGTCGCTTCTTATCCAACCTTTGCGACTCGGTAACAATAAACCCGTTTTAAGTAGATTACACGCCGCTTTAACAAATCAAATCTTCTTGTTTGAACAGATCACCACGTTTACGGATGCCCCCGACTGCCTTGATAAGACGAAGAGATATCTACCTTTCTCTATCTTTGGAAATTCTGATTTACCACAACCTCGCAACACAGCGCACACTTCAGCCAAAACTTTGGATTAGACCTTGGGATTCTCCTACAAACCGAATATTCGGCACATTCCAGCAGATATATCGACCCGGATCTTTGTTGGACATCCCGTACGCTCATTATCTTTAGGCGATGCTTTTCAGCGGGCGGCCGAACCAAACCAGGATAGCAGCATTAGCCGTGCTGACGCTGTTGACGATATGGTTCTACAAAGTCAGCGAGGGCAATTTCTTCATCCCCACCGGAGGATCATGGGAACAGAAACCTGTCGACGTTCCGGTATCGAGTTTGACCGAAAAGCCGACGGCAACCTCGATAATCAAAACAGCACCGACCGGTTCTCGATCCGGGCTGCCAAAAACTCTGCCAACCCCAGCCGGAACGCCAAAGACAAAACACGAGAAAACGGTGGTTATAGGGAAAATCAAGTCAGAAGATACGACATGGGTTCAGAAGAATCTCCCAGAGTGAGTTTTGACAATATTGCCCGGAAAGTTACGAGGTTCGGGCCTGGATATTGACTGCGAATTAAGCTGGCGACCTGCGATATTTGCTGTTGACGACCCTCAATCCAAAACATATCTCCACGTACCAGTAAACAAAGGCCGGGAGTCGATGGCCTACCTTACGTACCTGATAGATTACTATGACGACCTCTCCGATATAAATGTCTTCCTGCACGCCCACGAAGACGGCTGGCCTCGGTAAGAATGTATTCTCTATTCGGATGTCGTCGACCCATGAGACTAACGATTCCAACGCATAGGGCATGGCACAACGAGCCTCAAAGCGCCAATTACTCCGCCGCTAAAATGCTACAACTTCTCCGCCTGGACAACGTTCGAGAGAAAGGCTACGTCAACATGCGTTGTAACGGTATTCCTGGCTGTCCTGGTGAATTGCACCCGAACCGCGAAAAATTCGACAAGGGTGCCATAGAAGTCGGCTGGAAGAAGCTTTGGACCCACTTGAACGGAAACGTAACGTTTCCAGAATCGGTGGGGGTAGCATGCTGCGCTCAGTTTGCTGTTACGAAAGAAAAGATCAGAGAGAAGCCGAAGGAGTATTATCAAAAGCTTATGGAATGGCTGTTATACACCGATTCCGACGACCCGGGTAGAGTGTTCGAGTATTACTGGCACATAATGTTTGGGATGCCATTAGTGCAGTATGTGTAGAAACCGAGGTTACTTGTTGTGAACAATTTGCTAATATTGTGAATTCTTAATCTATAGCTGCGAGGGAAACTATAATGCTTGCATTTGCCGGACATACGATTGCACCAGAGAAAAAAGGTCTATCGATATTTTCAATGACGCAGCATAAACCATATACATCTCTTCGAGTGAGATATGGCTACAACCAAGATGAAGATTTGCATGGGTGGAGTACTCTGACATTTTCTCTCTATGATGTATAAAAGCATTACCTTTTAGCGTGAAGTTTTTGGCGTTGGTAGGAGTCCCTTCTTTATGGCCAAATTTAAATTCTGTCCCAGGTCAGCATGGCAATTGTTTAAGCTCATTTAGATTATTATTATAAATTTTATAACATCAGGTAGTGTTTATTATGCGTAGATTGAGATCATGATTATTTCTTTGAGTGCTGGAACTTAATTATTTACTCAAAATTACATCCCTGTAAATCTGATGTAATTAGGCTAACCCGAGATGGGAATATGCTTTCTTTTTGGCCTAGCGCGGCGTTCTCGAAGTATACATATACGGTCTTTCGGATTGGTATCAGAAGGGCGGCCGGCATACGCACTATTAAATGCACGGAGATATAGCTTGTGTTATGTTTCGTGAGAAATGAATAATTATATTAAGAACAATCAAACTACTAAATTCTTCATACTATAGGATCTATTCGTGTACAGTAGACTATTCGAAGAACGTTCGAAAGTACTTAGGCTTGAGAAGAACGTTAGCTCTATCCAAACCGTTGACTACTTACAACTGGAATGCCAACTCACTACGGATATATACTATTACCGAATGACCGTCAATTTTAGCAGCGACAACAATATTTGTTCCTATCATTGGATCGAGAACAGGATTTACGTTCACACTTGAGTCAGGACTATCCATCTAAGTATCTGAGCCTTTTTACCTGCCTCTCACCAATCATGATGTGGTGACAATACCTCAGGTTGGCGAGTTGTCGAATTCTTGATGATTTATAACATGCAACACCATGCATGAGGAACACGACAACTAGCATCGAGGCTGCCAGGTTTCAGTGATTCTAAATGCCCATCTCTACTCGCATGCCAAGCAAGCGGCTGAACAGAACCAGACTGGGCCAATCACCACCGTCTCGCTCGGGGTAGCTGATAAGAATTAGGACCACTTACCCCTCAAGAGTCTTGTACTATGCATCATAACACAATCATATCTTCTTAATATTCTCTCACTTACTCCGAGTAGGCCGGCTGCTCAATCAAGAATGGGATTAGAGTACATGGCGACCTTGAAGCTATGCGCTTTGTTCCTCTCAGTCCTCTTCCCCAGCGTCGCATGTCGTGGTGTCGTTACCACATCCAATCAAGCCGAGCGCCGTGCCAACGATCAAGCGCTCATAACACCTGCACCCGTGCCCGTCGTTCAAAAACGTACCGATATCGAGGACTTTCCAACAGCTCTTTGCGGGTGGGTTCGCGGGGATCCGGGTAAGTATTTGGTGTTTGCTACTCCTCCTCCTACCATTGAAAACCATGCGTGATGCTCGCATTTTCCGGAGGAGCAAGCATTCTCTTTTCGACTTTTGAATATCAGCTAATGAGGTTTTTTTCTACTTTTAATTTTTTTTAAAAAATAGGAACGCGGTACGGATGTTTCAAAGGTAGCGCGCCAGGCACATGTCTGTTCCACAACGACTTGAAACTCCAGGGTTGTTTCGCGGGATCAAAAATATGGAGGACGTCGTGCATAGATGGGGTCTCGACGGGGGCTTGTGATAGCTCATGTCGGGCGAACGCGGCAATTAGAAAATGGTTAGTTTATTTTCTTCAAAGCGCGACAAAAACAGGATTTTGTCAGTCGCGTGGAGTTTGTACATTCGCCTTACCATGAACTGCAGCACAGGATTGGAAATTTGCCTCCAACCGTCCTGGACGATATCCGGCGTTCGATACCACGGCTTTGTCTGCGAAAACGACCAAGGGTACACCGGCTATCCCGTGGAATTCACATACACCGGATACTCGACGGAAATTTATCTTCCTTTGGTACAGTACGCCGACGGCAGACTATCTCGGTTCACCGTTAAGCCGACCGATATCTCTTATTTGACTACAGCCGGTACATCAGGTGGGAAAGAGGTCACGGAGATCGTAGTCATCAGCGTGACGGAAACTGCGCCGTCGTCCACCACCAAGCTATCGCAAGGTGGCAATAATAACGGCGGTGGTACGGGTAATAGCGGTTCAGGGAGTGATAACCTATCAACTGGCACTCTGGTGGGTATCGCGACGGGTGCGGTAATTGCTGTGGCTGCTGTCCTAACCCTTGTGTTCAAAGTATATATGTGGCGGCACAGGCATTATTGATCGAGGGTTGATGCTATTGATGGCTTCTAATTTCGATATTTGGGGACGAAATTAGTCGTCTTACTAGATTTCTAGTCTTGGGGGGGTTAGAGGGATGGATTGCCACGACTGAAGCCGATTTCATGTCTTCATCGAGTCGGGATTCGCAACCACTTGTGATCCTGACTTCGTACTTTTGAAGAGTTACAAGTTACACAATATTTATTAATTTGTAGAATTTAGACCGGATGCAATTAGAATTGTCTAGATATCTGCACTCCAATATTGTTTTAGGGTTAACTTTAGTCGCATTAATATTGCAACAGTAGCACTCACTACTGGTGGTTACCCTACAACTACCTTTGTCATCTTTTCTAATGAAATGGACTTAATGATGTCTAAGTTCTGCAATAACTAGGCTATCAGAGGTATACATACCCGGTAAAAGCGCAAGTTTAGGCGAGGAAATATTAGATATTTGAACTGGCTATAGGATACTACTTTAGAAGGGATTGTAAATCTAAAGGAACTCCTACAAGCTGGTACAGTAGAATGTAGCTTGTTGGATCTTGAAATTGTTAGTAGTTGTGTTGTCTAGAGGTTATAGCCGTCCGTTTGGACTTTGTGTTGTCTGGTTCAACGAGACCAAGTAGCACTCACGAATGAATAAATTACCAAATACGAAGTAGAAATATATGATTGTTTCTCCCAGACCTTTGGTAAGCAGCGGAAAGTGGGACCATCGTTAAATCTTCAATTTTGATTCTATATATGCGTTCGTGCATGTCATTGTTGTTTAAGAGATGACATAATAACACTATCCCATTTCTGCATCCATCTGGCCGACATATAATTTTGCACGTAGACATTCGCACTCTATCAGATTGCCTTGGCCTTGCAATTGATAGGCCGCCATATGATACATTCAAGGAGAAAATCCAAACTTTTCGCTCTTGCCATGTGGATATATGATCTTAGGCCGATTACTAAGGCCCAGTTCCCATCCCCAAGTCCCCACCATCATTGGTTCGGCTCGTTCAACAGACCTGGAGCCCCAAGATGTTCTTGACGTCTGAATCTGAAATTGTGACTCTAATTAACTCTCTTCGGCCGTTCGTATCTCCCCATATATAGAGCTAAACTATATAACCGTTTCCCAGACAAGTATACTGTGAAATGCACCAAATGTGCTCTTACAGTCTCATCCACGACGTTAATGCGACTGCTCGCTATTCTAGCGTGAATGAATTATTTTGGTACTTTGGTAATGGCTAGACCAATTCAGATGACTATTATCTGATAATACAGGCGGGCTGACGTAAAGATCATCATCCCGGAAAAGCAAATTATAGGAATACTATCTTCCCCAGAGCTCCCGACAAGATGCGCCTCTTTCGAGGCGACAGTCTCTCCCTGCTAACAATTTTATCCACCTACACAACCCTCACGTGCGCCTTCTACATCAGCATAGTCCAACTCAACCAAGTTCCTGTCATTCGAAAGATAGAACCCAGCCGCTGGTTACAATGCTTCCCCACCCCCATCCCGGTCCTCCGCAACCCCGTGATCGGTTTTGCAGTTTACAACCCCCGCCAACAAAAGTACTATCCGACCGGCATACAATTCTGGGAGGACGAGACCGCGCGATGCGCTGGTATCCCAAGGCTCGTCGTCACGCTCAACTCACGCTCCGGGGTATCCTTCATAAACTTGGATGAGATGGGGTTGAGTGGAGACTATACATGTTGGCGTCATTATGATTTGAATACGGATCTCTACAAGTTGAAGGAGATTCCGACCGTGAGAGATCGTGAGACGGAGGCGGTGGATAGTGTGTTCAGGTGGGCCAACGGGGAGTGGACGTTTTCCCAGGATTTGAGGGACGTGCCGCTCGAACCGGGTAGGTACAGTAAGGATTATATAGAGAGGTATGGGCAACCGCCTGAGTACAGGTATAGCGGGAGACCATCCGCTGTAGTTCCATGGCTTGAGAATCAGGTGAGAGAGTGGGCGGCTAGGGCGGGTAGAGAGGAGAGGAATGATAGGGTATGTATAATCACAATCTTTCGAGAATAGAAGTCTGGAAGACTTTGGACTGACATGTGAATTTCAAAAAATTAAATATAGGCGACAGGAGATGCCGGGCAAGGTGTGATAGAAATGGAAGAGGAGAACGCGAACCTTATAGCACCACCTGACCATAGAGTATTACCAGGAAGTTTGGAATATATTCAACAAAAGGCACTAGAGTCACCGGTGCCAAAACCCTTCGTGTCTAGCTTTAGGTCTCCGACGAGACCACTAAAACCTAAACTATTGCCGTCTTTCCAG
This sequence comes from Dactylellina parvicollis, assembly GCA_036971385.1. Taxonomy (NCBI): domain Eukaryota; kingdom Fungi; phylum Ascomycota; class Orbiliomycetes; order Orbiliales; family Orbiliaceae; genus Dactylellina; species Dactylellina parvicollis. Next base: position 1,046,992 of record JAJTUD010000006.1, read on the forward strand.
AGGATGCTGGAGGTACTAGGTGACGACGCCGATAGGAAATTTATAATACCCCCACCCAGGGAGATATTTGGTCGGCCGTTTGATCCTCACCAGATGGACCCAGGGGTAATAAAAGCAGAGTTAGAACGACTGGATAAGGAAGATAATGACGACGAGCTTGCGCTCGGATGGGCTTTGCTGAGACAGGCTGCGAATCGACGTCGTGCTGAGGAAAGACTAAATGCAGAAAGAGCCCTTGCTGAGGATGAGGATGACCAGATTGTGGAGGAAGGATTAATCGGAGATGAAAGGTGGTCAAGAAATTCGAGGGGGGAAAGTGAAGAGAGAGTGAACGGGCCAGGTGGGGAAGAGGGGCAGGTAGAGGGTAACCCTGAACTAGAGAACTGGGAAGTTATACGAAATATCGACCGGAATAGCGCCGCTGAAGACAGGGCGATGGGGTATGCGCAAGGTGGGGAAAATGCTAACAATATTATCGAAACAATCGAAGTGCAGATGGATAGAGCCGTTCTCGCAGACAGAACGTGGAACGACAATCCGTTTCTTGACAATCGGGGCCTCGGGGTCGCCTTGGACGATTCTGCCATACTGCAGGCGCAGATAGATAGGCTACAAACCCAAGAGGTCCACGATCATGACCAATACGTACAACAGCTGATGGAGCTAGAGACTGTGGAAGACGTGGCGGATGACAGGGGAGATCAAGAAATAGAGCTGGAGGGGGGACTTGCGTTAGAAGATGCATTCAGACGGTCTAATCCGGATCAGGAGTCAGTTGCTGATTCTCGCAGACTGACAGAATCATTGGCAGAAGAGAACTGGGACCCGCAAATATTGAGAGACGCAGGTCAGGAGGCAATCTTGCCTCCGGGATCTGAAATCGGAGAAGTTGCTTCCAACCCCAGTCCTTTCATTGCGGGCTCGTATTCACCCGTGAATCCCTTTCAGCGATATGAAGACTCGGAGGAGCAACGCTCGGACATGGCCAGTATAATAAGAGAAGTGTTCGGTTTAAATGCAATGGTTGAGAATGTACCGCCGTTTCATTTTCCACCAGACTTATTTTCATCGGAAGATGGGTCACCGCTTCGCATCCCTAATGAATTAGGGATGGAAGCAGGTGGTATATTGGACATTGCCGGTTTGATGGAGAACCAGTTTAGTCCGGGTCTTCAACGGGTTCCGAGTTCCGCATCGACTTCCAACGAGTTGGATCAGGAGGGAGAGCAACAGGATCCGGATGATGATCTCTACAATTAGATATAAGTGCATTCTATACGACACTGCTAAACCGCCACAGTTTCCGCCGGGTCTCTATATTATTTGGAAGGCTGTAAAAAAATACAAAAGAATCAGGCTACAAGTATCACTTAGGTTATAAAAGGATAAAAAGATAAAATGTTGGCCTTTAAGCTCACAAGTCCCTTGATTCGATTTCTGGTAGGTCCGTCTTCACCGTCGCCTGGACGGTCGATGTATATGAATCTTGTGGCATTCCCCAATAGTAATAACCATCACTGTGTCTTTGCCAGCCCTGTCCCTGACCGGTGTAGGTGGTCTGCCACGGGAGTTTTGTGAGGAGGTATATCAAAAAGACTATCCCCACCGTAGTACCACCGATGAGTGCAAGACTGTATACTGATATCCACCAGAGTCTGAATATTGTCGAAATCAACACGCGACGAATGAAACGGAATGTTGCAAAGACGGATGTTGTGGCGGTGGAGGCTTGTGGCGGAGCCAGGATATCCTGCGATGTTGGCAGTTGCGAGACGATGGTTACGAATCTGGACTTGGGGAGGTTCTGAGGCGACAGACGGTGGAGTTTCTCGAGCTCCTATAATGTAGCAGTTAGTCATACGGATGCTCGTATATTCATGAGAGCTTTTGTAGGTAGGCATACTGCTCGGATGATGACCAGGGACCGCTCCGCTTCAAGCTGCTCAGATTTGATAATCTCTCCCGACATTTGTGCGATTGTGCGAGTACGTGATGACAATGCTGCCTGATAATGTTAATGAGAGGCAAGAAGGGTATTCTGTAAAATGTGCCTGATGCACGATATACGCGGTATCGCGAGCCTTTGCGACTTTATACAGGCTGTTTCAAAGGGACTTGTTGTGACTCTCCGGATCCTGGTCAGAGGACACGGTGCGTAGAGCGTGGAATGAAGTCTAGAGGGTTCCAGCAGCTGCATTAGTGCCAGGCACACGGTCGCGATACCTTAAACCCGCCTTTCATCGGAGCTGCCTATTTTGGGGGCCTTTGTGAGGCTCATTTTAGCGTACGTAGTCGGGTGGGATGCTGCTGGACTGAGCACCCACATCGCAGTACGTCACCGCCATCAGCCCACCAACAATCAACCAACCAACCAACACGGCCGGCCCTGTCGATTAGTTCCACATTTATCCGCGACGCTTAAAGTAAGCTTAATCGAAAGCCGATTAAATCCCGCCATCTTCTCAGACGTTCTTCTTCCTCTTGTCTACTCTCATTCAACCCCATCACAGAAACAAATCTACCATTCAATACTCTCTTGAGGTCGATACCGAACTACCCCGGGGACCTAACAAGTTCCTCTTACGATAGCGTCGTTCGAATTCTACAAACTACATCGCTGGCGTGTACCCCAGTCATCCATCATGGCATCCGTCCCTTCCCTGGATAAAGACCTCGCGAGGCTCCGGTTATCAAAGTACACAGTTGAGGCGGAGAGCGAAGTCAAAAATTGGATCGGGAGTGTGCTTAACGAGTCTCTGGGAGGCCGCGATCTGATGGAGGCTTTGCAAGATGGAACTGTGCTCTGTAGGTTGGTGCAAACATTCGGCCCGTTTCGGAGATGTGCAACAAGCGGCGGTACTAACTAGAGTCATGGTGGAACTGCAGGTTGGTCAACAAGTTGAAGCCCGGCTCGACCAGGTTTAAGCAGTCCGAAATGCCATTCGTGCAGGTTTGGGATCCCACGCTCGTCAATCTTAGGATTTGTGTGGCAGGGTGCTGATGATTTAACGATAAATATAGATGGAGAACATTGCCATGTTTCTGCGAGTTTGCAAAGAGGACTTGAAGCTACCTGAACATGATCTATTCCTCACGGTCGATCTTTACGAATTTAAGGTGTGTCCTAGGAAGCAGTAGGCTAATGAAATATGTTACTGATTTTTCGCACCTAGGACCCCGCCCAAGTTCTCCAGACGATCGGTGCCTTCTCTCGTATCGCTCACTCCCGAAACCCCTCCGCTTTCCCCACCGCTATCGGTCCCAAAGCGGCAACTCCAGCCATGTCCCCAGCTGGAACGGGTAAGGCCAGACCACCAGTTCCCAGCAAGCAGTCTGTCTCGTCATGGTCAAAGCCTACCGACGAACTCACAACAGCACCGGCATGGAACATTCACCAATATGGGTATATGGGTGGTGCTTCCCAGGGTACTCAGGGTGTTGTGATGGGCGCTCGAAGACAGATTACGACTGCCCCACCACAAGTTCCCAGCCTTCGTGAGAAGGAAGAGAGAAGAAAGCAACAAGAAGAAGAGATCGATGCTCGAAGAGTATTAGAGGACGCTAGAGCTGCGGAAGAAGAGAGAGAACGTCAGCGACGAGAGGAGGCGCTATGGCTTCGCAAAGAGGAAGACCAACGCCGCAAGAAAATTGAAGAAGAGCAAAATGCCAGAGCCCGGCGTGATCTTGAGCTTCGAGAGAAGGATTTGGCTGAGAAGGAAAAGATAAAGTTGAGAGAAGAAGCACACGCTCTTCGCGAGGCAGAAGAAGCGAGACGACGAGATCATGAGAAACGCCTGCAAGAAGAACGCGCGGCTCAGGATAGGAAGGAATACCAAGAATCAAACCGAACCCGACCCTCAAATCAAGAGCACGTGGCTGTTTCCTCAGAAACAGACCGCATCAAGGAACTGGAGCGACAGCTCGAAGAAGCTCGAGCTCGCGAACGTGTATACTTGGACTCGCAGCAACAACCATCTCAAAATTCCACACCTAGAACTATTACCCCACCTCATGAGACCGACGAACGGGAATACCTCCGTGGTGCGTGGCAAGAAAACCAAGCTCGTCCGGTCCCGCCGAAACCTGCTCCCGCAGCGAAACCTGCCTTCACGCACAGCGCTCGTGCCGCACAACGACAACGCGAAATGCAAGACGAAGATGATGCACAAGAAACTATCGCCAGAGAGCAGAAATCAGCAAGTCCCGCGCCACCTACGCCTCCACGACATACCACGCCTGCGACGACAACATCCCCATTAGCTAGCACGCGATGGGCATACAAAGGCGCTCGTGGTGGATCCTCTGCTGGGAATCAGTCCGGTAGTGGAACTATGAGTATAGTACAACGAGAGATGGAGATGGAGAGGCAAAGGCAAAAGGAGTGGGAGAGAAATCAGGTACAACTGGCGGAGGATAGGAAAGTCATGACGGACAAGGAGTTAAAGGACGGTGGTGAGGCGCCTTGGGATGTCAACCAGTATGGGTAAGTTCACAAATGGGTCGCATTGAATCTTTGTCAGAGCACTCGGTTACTGACAGTTCGTCTATGGTATAGATACACGGGAGGTGCGAATCAGGGAACTGAGCAGGTTGCCTTTGGGGCGAGAAGACAAATCATAGGGCCAAAGGGGCCCAGGTGATTGTAGATTTTCCCGGAGACATTCATTTGTTTATTTCATAACGGCGCAGGAGTTTCTTGCGACCTTTTCTATTCGTGTTGATAGTTGTTTTTCGTTGATGGTTTTTTGTTGTCTATCGGTCGTGTATGAAGGTTTCTACTTATTTTGTTTCCTCCAACACTGATTGGCCTGGCGATTGGTCATGTAGTACATGCTTTTCAATTTTTGTCTGGCTGTGTTCTGGTCCGTTGGATTATTGATCTAAAAGTATCTAAGATAATTCCCCAAACTGAGAAATGCGATTATAGGATCTATAAAAGATAGTTAGTTCGCCAGCTACTGGTACTTAGCAGCGACGCTTGAGTCTGCAACTATTGCATCCATATTAATGTTAAAGAAGACTGCTATTCTTCGGTTGGTCTTACTGTTAGCAGATTTCATAGTATAGATTTCTAGACCAACTTACAATCTTCGTTTTAGCTTTCGTCTAAACCTAAATTCTCGGAAACACCCAATGCAGGCGGTCAGTCAAGTGTATCGCGGAATATTTAAGATAGATCGACAGTGGAGGTCAGGAAATAGGAGAGCCAATCAAGCATCACCCACGCTAGTCCTCCTGCTAGGATGCAACTACGCGAGCTAATCGTACGAGTATATACAAAGGTGACGGAAGTATTTTGCACCACAAACATGAAATTTAGGCCAAAGTCTGGCTGTGCCCATAAAGGGAGGTTAGCATCCATAGTCCGAGACAGTACCACATCATGGAGTGGGGCTTGTACTCCTAGATGCATATGGAGATCTCTATTGTAACAGTCTCGCAATTATGGGTCATACTGCCGGTTCCAATTAATTTTTAAGAACACTACGGGGAGATATCAGATATATGTGATATCCGCACCACTTGCTATATTCTCGACAGGAAACCAATCTGACATTCTGCGGTTGACTATAGCTGTGCCAGAGATACCTTATATAGCTTCTCATGTCATCAAATACATATTCTATAACTATATTTTATATATACTTGGTGTAATTTGGTCTCGAAACCAGCCTCTCACACACAAAAACACCTTATGACAATAGTAAAACGCTTTCAGATACAGGCGTCTCAATCTAACGTTATGAGGATCTTTTATTTTTGTCCGAAGTGCTAGATGAATCTCGCTTCGCAGCATTCCGAGAAGGCTTTCTGTTCTGGGGCACCCGTGTAGCCTTCTTAGTGGCCCAAATCCCAAAGCTTTTTAGGCCCAGGGCCGTATTGTAAGCCCAATCCCAAGTCTCCCCTTTACTAGGCCCTTCCACAAAGTAGGGCTCATTGGTGCCTGGGACCTTTGTTCTCCGATTTGAAAACCCTTCAGGGTTCGGATTCGGTTCGCCAGCGAAATCTTCTTCATAGCTCCAGGGCAACGAGGAATCGTCGGCAATATTATACAGATAGTTCGGGTACAGCCCTTTGATAAACTTGGATACTTTGCTAAGTCCTCGTTGGTGGTCTCTGATACCGGCACCTTCTACTCTAGGTGGTTGGCTCATCTGCCACTCGCAGTGGCAATCTAAGTTCGAGTTGGGCGTTAATTTTAGCCTTACAATACGGATGCCTTTTTGGTGTCGGAAAGAACTCTTGAATACTCGAGGGAGGTGTTTCAAAAAAAAAAAGTAAATACGCATATAGCGCTCGCGACTATTTTTTCTTTGTAGCTTACCATACCATTCTTCGCAGGCTCGCGCCTGATAATCATTCGCGCAATAATCGTCAGACTTTATATATGTACCTGCGCCTGGGTTTGAGTTCCGTTTGAGTCTTCCTGTTTCGTCATCGCATTCGCAGGTTAAACATTTACGCCGAGACCTCCAAGCATTTATTTTTATTCTTTTTTCCGTCTTTCCAGTATTTTTTGGGCGGCGGCGCCCATCGATGTCTGGATAATTTGCCGGGTTTTGATCAAAGCCATTTCTGAATGTCTCAATGTCTGGGCAAACAACCTCGGAGGTATAAAATAACGTAGGGGGCACTTCTACCCTTTTCGACTGTGAATTTGAGCTCATATCTATCTTGGGTAACGGAACCCCCGGTTTAGCTCCTTTCTTGTGGGTTAGAGAAATGGAATTTGTCTTTGAGAGAGTATCTTTTTCGAAAACCACCGTTTTTGGCGAGGCACTTTTGGCCGTTATAAACAAAATAAAAATACGAGCGAAATACATTATCGCTACTGCAGACGAATCTGATAAAAAGTTGGTCGCGCAGTTGGACTGAGACTGCGGCTATATCTAAAGTTATTGGCGCTTTTATCGTATAGCGTTCTACTTAAGCTCATTAAAACTGAACTTGAAAGGGTGCGATAAGATAATGGTTTCGAACCGGTGAAAATAAGGTGGCAGTTGCTATCTATAATCTCGAGTATAAGTCCAGTATTTTTTAAAAGCAGTTATGAAACTCGAAAATGAGTTAAATAAATATGTGAAAAAAACACCTTCACTCCAGGTTTGTTTCATGATAACTGTCGGTATTAATATATTACAAACTAGCAGCTACTCCTTCGAATTGGTGATGGCAAGTTAAGCTTTGGTATAGGCTAGTTTGTTAGATGCACTAGGTTCCAACTGGTGTCGAAACCAGCCTCACACAAAAACACTTTCCAACGGCTTTTGATACAAATGGACAACCAACAGTTAACTGCGCGGTAACATACCCAGGTAAGCTAAGTGCTACGAATATTACCACGGCATACATAACTCTTATGAATAGCTATTTTTCTTAGTTTTACTAACCATAGCCATTTTCATACAAGATGCACCACGTGCTTCACAAAGACCGATGCTCCAACAGCGTTGTACCACCTCCGTGTCCCGCTACCTATGAGTCTCTATGTTGGTAACATGTATGAGATTATCCCAGGACCATAGCCTAATCAAACCAGACAGCTTTCCCCCTCAAAACATAATGGCCATGGGTACTGCTGTCATGCATATTGCTAGCCAATTTCGATCTCCGACGAAGTTATGTTATCCGAATTTTTTTTTAGTTCTCAAAGTATGCACACACTGCGGAAGCTAGATTCTCCGTCTACTCGGGTAGTAATGTGCCACCCGCCACCTATGAATTAATATAAGAGAAGTAAATATCTGAAAGCGAGAACAAATCAATTCTCTGACGGATTGTCGGCGCTCTTTGTTAGGTAATGATGGCTTATATTTAGGTCGTGATATATATAAGTTATAATTTTTCGATAATAGCTTGAAGTACAAGTTAGTGTACTTCGGTAAATTCCGCAATTAAAAGTAATCGATAACCTCCCTAGAATTATCTGAGCTGAGAGGCGGTGTATGTGCATGGCCATGTTTCTGTTTCGGGCTTGATACTAATAGTTATTAAAGCCCTATATTCCGGTTGCATTGATGAGTATACTTGCCTACCCTGCTCCAAATTGGATTCTCGTTCTCATAACCCAACTCCTAATTCGATATATATGCCATTTAGCAAGAACTAGATCTTAAATATTCGTCAGTGAACCTAACGTTATGTATCCTGCGTTGGTGGCTCAAAAATACAACAAAGTCGTCAACTGCACAGCTCTCGACGAATGCTTATGAATCAAACCTGCTTACTAACTCCTATCATCAAGGAGTCTTACTTTTCAAATGACACGATGAGCTCAATTTTATCGTCGATTGTGCATAATCTAGGCAGCCGTGCCTTCATATCAATTTGGTCTAGCGATTTTCGCGAATTAGGATCGCGTGGTGTGCAGTTGTCTAATTCCGAAATGTAGTCAAAGCCATCCCATCCCGACAGTCCGCTAACTCTTTTTTTAACACTGATTCCAGTTTAGAGGATATAGCTCCCAGAGCTATAGCTCAAAGTCATTCGGCTATATGCATAATGCATCGTCCCATCCGAGCTCGTGCGCTCTCGGGGCCAGCTAACGAATCAACTTTACAGCAGCGAACCAGCAGCTTTTGTACTTTGTGATGGATATTATCTAATATTTCCGCAATATTATCGTGAATCCTTCACGTAAAAACGAATGAACCAATGGCTCGTCGGGACCCGGCTTACGGTAGCAAACAGGGTGCCGAACCAGCTTTTAAGGTGTCGTATAATATAACCGGGCCATGCCATGTCAACCCGCAAATCGCATTGGTCCCGGCGCCCGGCACTTGCCAATATAAACCCCAGGTGGCAAAGTGATATTTAGACTCCACGAAACCCTCCCAAGCCCTCCAATACTTGGCCCGGTCCTCGTCTAATCGGAGCAATCGAGGTCGTTTCGTCGAAATCGGCGCCGCAGATGTCCGGCCTGAGCCTGAGTCATCAGATCAAAGTGCGCGTAAGTCGTCGTGTTCCCAACATCCCGCAACGCATTACCTTCAACTTTCTCTCCTGCTCAGACATCCTACTCAGTACTCGCATAATGGATCAAAAAAAGCTTCCTCTGTTCTAGAAAATTCATTTTTGGCCTTCAGACTCTCAAATTCAAAGCAAGCATTGCCATTTTGTAATTGAATAATTATCAGCCTTATTTGCGAAACCAAGTGGGTCCCTAAGGTGCGTTTCCCTGCAGTTTCCTGCAGTCCTCTTCTTACAACGGAATATTACCATCCTCAAGGCGCAATTGATTTGCTTACGAGATCTATAATCCAATTTTGATTACCAATTTACTGATTTCTGCAGATCTTTATCATATCAGAAAGCCACGATATCGTTATGGAAATTCAATTGGAGCCTTTTCAGCTTCGACAGAACTTGTTAGTGCTAACCGTGTAGGGAGCGTTTGCACACCAATAAATTGAGCTAAAGGAAGCTTATAAATATCACCGGAAAGAGTCTCAAAGATGCTCATCAAAGGTTGCGACGAACCTTTCGATACTGCGGCCCCAATCCCTCAACCTCCTCTCATTGCTCGCAAAGAGAACTCGATGGATTTCAACACACCAGATTCGAAAGGGAAAGGAAAAGCGCCTATGGACTCTGGAGAAGAAGGAGCAAGGGACAAAGAGGAAGCTTTAAAGCCAATTGTGATAGATGGTGGCTGTCTTTGTGCCTTGCTCCGATATAGGATCGAGATTCCGGCAAATTTCCAGAAAACCGAGCTTTACCAGCAGCTCGTAGGATTCTCGCATTGGTAAGCTTCAGAACTATACTATTAACCGCACAACTATCTAACGATATTTGCACGAGTCAGCTATTGCCATTCCTGCAAAAATACCGTTTCCGCCCTCACGAGAACGTCTTTGAAGTTCCCACGGGATATGGTACAATGGATCTCAAAGGCCAAACCAGTTGAACCGGAACCCGAGAGCCCTATCACCACGGAGGGCTCTAGCAGGCGCAGAAGGCGCAGTAGATCGGGCTCTATATCTACACCTCCTATCAAAGGGTCTTCGGACTCGGTTGATGGTACCGAAGTCCCTAGGCCTGGAAGAGACGATAGGCCCTCCATTCCAAGTAACCCAAGACCTCTCACCCAATCATTGCAAAAGAAGCATATTCGTCTACAGAGCACCCTCGAAGCAATAAAGCAAGATCCCGAGCTCGAAAAAGAGTTCGCTGGGATCGATAGTGCTCTCGGTTGCTGCTGTAACGAAGATGACGAGTTGCAGGAACAAACACCGACCGCGACACTGGAGAATACGCATCGCGGAAGTCTAGGCAAAACGCCTTGGAGCGGGAATTCTGGGTATCACAAAAGGATTTGGAAACGCGATAGAGGCGTCGGTGGACGAGGAAGCGTTGACCAAACTGCAGCTGAATGCGAAGCGTCGCCCGAAAATATCACAGCAGTCCCTACACTCGAAGATCCATCTCTGGTTCTAAATCAAACCGAGGCGCCTACTGTGGAAGACACTGAGCAGTGTAAGGAGGAAGGAAAGGGGAAGGGGAAGGCTAGGGGAGGGTTATGGAGTAGGTTCCTGCTCCGCCGTTTGCTTAAACGTATTGATAGAAAGACTAAGGAGGGTGACACCGGTACAGCAAAGATGAAAGGTAAAGCTTCCGCAGCTATTTCTTCGAAGGACAAAGGAAAATCACAGGCTCAATCAAAGACATCCAAACCAGCAGAGTCTATCCTTAACTCCGAGTCATCCGCTCCGCAACATCCACCGGTGGAATCCGTACCACCACTAGAGTCTTCAACTACTCGTTGCGATGACATTCCTCCACCAGGATCATCAACCACCGGCTGTGATGCCTTGTCTGCACTAGAATCCTCAACAGCGGACTGTGATGCTGTGTCCCCACCATCGATCACTTCCCCAAAAGTCTCCTCCCTCGAAATACTCCGCTGGGAAACTCAGCTCCTCCACCAACAGCAAACGGACCGCTCCTGCACCCACAAGGAACCCGAAGACCATAATGATGAACAGCAGAACAGCATTCTTCCGATCCCTTGGCCGTACAAGGAATTCGCATTTACAACTCGGGACGGAAGAACCAGCCATCGTGGGTTCTGTTCCTGGTGCGGAGGCAGCCTTACGTACAGATCTTCCGTATCAATCCATGGGTTTATGGATATTCACGTGGGGAGTATGGACGACCCCAAGCGGGCTATGGAGGAAATGGGGTTTGTGAGAGAGTTTCATTGCGATATGGCGGGAGACCCGGACTTGGGGGCTAGGTTGGGGACAACGGTTGGTAATAAAAGGGATGGGAGTGTGATTAGTGTGGAGGGATGTGATATAGAAAAGAGTTCATACTCTGATAAGAGAGAAGCGGCGAACAGAGAGGATGGCGGCAGCTGGGATGAGGACGATTTGGTGGTGAGTGATTAGAGAATTGGTGTTAGTGGCGGGTTATCCGGAGTTTCAACATTCATCGAAGGTTGTGCCAACGAGGTTTACTTCAACAGTGTATTAGCAGGAGGGTTTTGTAAAGGAAGAGGTTTGCTTCCATAGATTCTTTTCATAGCATTCATTTGCATTTCTTTCGCTTCATGTCTTACGTGGCTTCGAAACTTCGAACCTTGGTATTCTTTTCGATAAAAGTTCCCTAGCACATGCATCTTCAACAGCCTGTATAGCAGACCCCATCTTCTGGTGCATGATCAAGATTTGTTTGTGACGATACCGATATCGAATTGACAATCTCCGCCTTCACTCCATCATACGTTTACAATATGTAACCCCCCACAAATACTACAAAAAAGCCGTTACCCAAGTTACCCAAGTTCAAATCCGAGATTAAAAACATATACATCGCAGGTCTAAATGCAAAAGCAAAATATACACAAATAAAAATATGCGAATTCGTTTAGAAAATGCTATTGACAATATTCCCACCAATAGTCGCGCCAGCACCAAAGATTGCCGCGTTCCCCAACTTCTTCCCAAACTTCTTGCCGCCCGCCTCCAGCTTGCTGGGTTGCTTGTGCTCTTCGTCGGGTGGTGGAACGTGCGGTTGAGGCTGGTTGCTTCCTCCGCTGTTTGCAACTTGGTAGAGCATGTTGTCACCGTATTCGTTCTTGGTCGCGCCTGCGGGGGCGGTTTGGACGTAGCTCTTGGGGAAGATGCCAGTTTGACCGGTTGCCGGGTTGACACCGCGCCACCAATCGGCATTTACATATTCGGTAACGTGTATGGTATCATTGGGGTTGAGAGCTAGGTCCCCGGCATCAGAAGCGGCATATTGGTAGAGTGCTGTGACGACGGACAGAGTTGGTGGGTGTTGGTAAGCTGGTGGAGGGTTGTAGGCAGGGGTTTGAGCTAAGTTCGCTTTCTCATTGAAAGGGGCGGACGTGACCGGTGCGATAGTTGGGGCTGGAGTCACGATGGGGGTTTCAACTCGGCTATTTGTGATGGAGGTATTCGATAGGGCGGCGGTCGTGGTCGGTAGGCCGGAAGGAGGGAGATTCGACAAGATGGCCGAGAGTTGGGCGCCGGTGATGTGACCGGAGTCAGAGAGGAACTCTAGCTCCTAAAAAAAGGTCAGCTACAGTACGCGGCGAGAAGAGAAGGGTGGAAGCTTACAGAGCGGATGTTTCGAAGAGACCTTGCGGCCAGGGCGGATTGGAAGTCGACCATTGTTGCAGATGCCGGCGGTGATGGTGATGATTGTGATGATATTGAACAGAGGTCTTGTGTTGCTGTGAGACGTACGTAAGCAGTCCGAGTTCCGAAATGCGAAGCTCCAGAAAGGCCTTTGAAGCTTAAAGTAGAGATATTCGAAAGAGGCAATAGAATCCGCACACGGCCCGCGTCTACGATAGCAATTATAACGACAAGAGAAAAAAGAAGGGAGGTTTTAAGGCTGGTTCCCTATATATAACCTAGCAGGGCCCATCGGATGAAGTCAGTTGTACCGAACCAGCTGCCAGCACAGCCTACCAACCAGATCAACAGACCCTGCAGCCCAGATACGAGGCCCACGTAAGACCGCAAACAGCGACCTGAAAGATGGCGCTAATCCGGGACTATGGTCCCGAGAAGCAAGACCCTGCGTCGCAGACGAGCGGTGCGACAATTTTACTGGAAATATCGCCAAGTTGTAGTGAATACAATGCAAAGAGCTCGACGCAAATATTTTCCCAAAATAGGAAGGTAAGAAGGAATAGAGAAGAATACTGTGTATTCTCCTTATTCCGTATTAGTGCGCATGGTAATCTACTTTTTTATGCGGTTAGGCTGGCTATCAAGTCGTAAAATAAGATGGGCTCTATAGAAGGATAAATTACTATTTTGGTGTCGTTTGTTCTGCAACGGAGCCGCACTCATATCTAATCCAAACTCTAGAGTACGAAAGCGATATTAGGAACATTAGTTCCCCAAAGCTTCAAATCCATAGAGGCATTTAGATCGAGAGGCGAGGAAAATCCGCATTTACGATAGTAATATCCGTTCCGATTGATCAAAAAATACTAGTCGAGATGTATTAGGAGGAGACTCTGGACTTATCCAAGATCGCTTCTAATAGATATAAGCAGGATTCCGATAGCTTTCTCTTATCGTCTCTTCATATTTGAGCTATAATAGATATACCACGATGGAACGGGTCCCTAGAGGCGTAAATTTTTTTAAAAAACGTTGCTTCGTCAAGGTGAAGGGAATTTTGGAAGAAGACGTAGTGTTCTCGAGGCGTGTAATACCGACTTCACCACGATGGAAAATGTATTATGAAAAAAGGGCGACAAGATTTCGTGAAGGGTTCGAACTCTCGACTCTTCAGACCCTTTAAAAAACTAGCCAGATGAAAAAAATTAAAATTTAAAAAATCTAACTGTGCTATATATTTCTATTTAGAGGACCAATTTTCAACCAGGGAGGAGCCAGCGGAGGAGGAGGAGGAGCTATCTGAGGGCTATCTAGGAGCTATCTAGGCTATCTAAGAGCTATCTAATATTCGGGTTTCGGGCCCAGTGGGGAACTGCGCACTTGCCGTTGGAGACTACCATCACCTATGTGGGTGGAGTTGATCAGGCTCCAAGACCAGAGGGCGGTTTTTTGTCAGGGGCTTCTTTTGTGGGCCTTCTACCAACTCGGCCATCCTAACCCGAATGAAAACTATATTGTTTACAGGACATATGAAGACGATACGGTTGCAACGGTGCCAGTTTGCCAGCAATAATTGTACGTCTGCTCAGCTCCCATTCAACCCACCAAGCATAATCAATTGCTGTCTATATCTTCAAGCTTTATCCTCAGCACGGCAAGACGCATCTTATCTATATCAAATCCACTTGTGTGAATTGTTCACAGAGATGTTCTTCAAGTTGCAACCTGTATTCTCAAGATATCACAGTTCTGTTTTTACGAATATCTACACTAACAGGATATAGATAGCGTTGCAGCATTATATACAGAAACTCTTTCTCTTCTTCTACACTATCACAATATCCCCTGGTGAACATTTAATACGAGACCAGACTTATTAATAAGCTCTAGTCCTTCCAACATAAACCTTCTGTGCTTGATATGTTGTCGTCCCGCTCGGTCCAGGGCTTCCAGAGCTCCCTTCCATTTGCAAGTTGATAATAATCCACATCGGCTTCCCCACAAATCCTGCCGCATTATGCTGACCCTTCCACGTTCCGTCAACATAAAAGTGCACGGTGACATCGTTAGCATTCGCCTTTGTCGCCCAGATCCTGTACTGATGCCAAGTGGTCGCCGCGTTGCTGACCGTTACTTGAGTGGTGCTAACGTCGCTAGAGCTCCTGAAGGTGTTGAACCAGTTGTTGGTACTGCCTTTGAACTCGAGGATATCGATCTCCGGGGGCCAGGATTGTGTACCAGTAAGCCAGAAGGCAGGCCATGTACCCTTCGCCGTAGGAGCTTTGAATTCGCCGCGAATTTCCCAGTTAGGGAATTGGTCGTTCACCACGACGGTGGATTTGGCGTGCACGGCACCGGACCAGTACCAGATTGCTGGTTTGGGGTTTGCAGTTGACTAGAATACCCGCCGTTAGAATTGATTTGCGCATGCTCGCAAACCATGCAAGCAAGTAGGGGGTTACGAAAAGACGTACATATCCATCTTGAGTACTCAACCGATCCGCTCTCAACGACAAAACGCCTCCAGAAACGGACACTTTGTCCTGCTTCATCCTCGCGGACCCGTTATGATCCGAACCCCACGGGTAAAGGTAGTTCCAAAAGCTACTGAAACTGCTAAAGCTACCTTCTCCTATAACTTCTTCCCATCCAGTTGCAGCAGCCGCGGCTGTGGTGGTGGTGGTGGTTGCCGCCAACTTGGTTGTGGTGGCGGCAGTTGTGGCGGCAGAGCCAGGAAGACATTGTGAATAGTAGTCATTGCTCTTTACGCATGTGGCCCCGGAGGCGCAAGTCGTAGCACCCGTCCAACCGATACCGCCGCATTGGCCGTATAGCGCAGCTTGGGCAGCCGCGAGGGAGATAAGAGAGAGGGAGAGGACGGTTTTGGCCGCCATTGCGAATTGCAAAACAGGTTTGCGTTGAAAATGTTGGATTTTGCTTCCTCTTTACTTTTCGGCCTAAAATTATTGAAAAATGAGACGGGGCATGATGGTTATATAGGTACCATACATCCAAAGTACGGTCTAACGGGAATTTAAACCGTGGTTCGTGATATAGTTTAAATTTCATCCCATTGTAATGATGTTGTCCGGGAACAGGGCCTACCATGAAGCTTTGATACCTTCTCTTAATTCAACACGGTGCAAGGGGGTCACCAATCGCCATTTCATCCGGGAAGCGACCCCGCAATTCCGGCTCGGAACAGGCTTATCCTCGCTCTTCGTTAAAGGCAAATCGTGCACAATTACTCCGTCGGTCCCCGTTCCAGAGAAATTGCGCCTATACGAAGCACAATAACCATACATGATGAACCGTGCCACACAAACTGCCACAGTAGCCCAGACAAACAAGTGGATTATAAATTATCTGCCAGTAAATTAAATAGTGTATTCGAGAAAGTGATCCAAGGCGTTGCCTCTTCGAGATTAATTACGAGGAGAGCCGCATGTACCGATAGCTGGTCCTACAATGCTTGGAATGCAGGTCTCGCAACAAAACTGTGGGCCAAACGGTGTACAGACTAAAAGAAATGGCTATTTAACTACATTTAGAATCCCTAGACTAAAAAAAATACATTTTATATATTTTGAGAGGTCAAATAGTACTTAAAATGTTGACGTGTTTGAAACTTACGAGCACCTTGAGCTGAGCAGACGCATTGACCTAACGCGCACATGTGGATTAGTGCAACACTCATTTTTCTAGGATTCTGCGTAAAACCTAGAACTATATAGTTAGTTACTTTATATTTTACATATTTTATGTTATAGGCTCATGAGATTGGTGGTAAGAGTGTACAAAGCCCTTGCAGAACAAGATGATATGTCTATCAATTGCGTTTGTATTGGTGGGGGTATGTGGGAATTTGGTTCGAGTATATTTCGTTTTTGAAATAAAATTTACACGTTCTGAATAATATAAAGAATATCAAGCTTGAAATAATGTGAGAACCCCGGTTGTTGCTTTTCCGTGATTCTATTCATTAGGATATCTCCCTTGTAGACATCGATTTTCGCTTCTATTGCACACAAGGAGATTATAATTAGCCTTCAGAAATCGATCATCAGCTCTTCGGAACTGCAGATGGAGGTTGGAATAAGGACCCTGGAGATCTAGGGCCGAAGAAGATATAGCTAGTTAATGGGCATTTTCAAAAAAAAATTAATTCCGGAAAACCATGGGTGATGCCCCAACTAAACTGAATTGATTGCATGAACACTGACTCCTCCCTTCTAAATCTTCTTTCTCGTTATAATGTTCTGAGATGGGCGAACTTTTAGTTTATTGTAGCTCATTGGACAAGTACCAGAAAACACAAGAAGATGCGGTGTCGAGTAATTAAGCCATTGCTTTTTTAAGTGGCTGCAACACGTCCTTGGGCTGGCTAATGCCTCGCGTGAGGCTTGTCTCATAAGTCTAAACCAGTCGCCGGTCATGAAGTATGCATATGAAGCGAATACAAACGACAAAATTTAGCAGCCGCGTATCCTATAACGTCGCAGTTAGTATTGAATCATACCGAATTCATGACGGATAAAACCCACCAGCTTTATGCCTGCCACGGGCTCGCATAACTCTAGTGAGTTCCCTTACGTCTGCATTATTTCGATTTCAGGAGAAAAATAAAGGACTATCTCTCTCAATTGACTGTTAATCCAAACAACGTCCACTCAATTCAGGACATCATAAACTTCACCATGAAGGACCCTCGTGAAGCCTATCCGGACCACAACGTGAATCCCTGGTTGGACGCGATGAAAGTATCTTGTGAGGATAACACATGCCACTTGTTCAAGAAAGCCTATCAGAAAGATGTCTACTTAGGGAGCGAGGGTACTATCTTGGGTGCTCTCAAGGCGGATAATAACACCCTTGAGGCGCTTATTATGCCAGCAGATATAGCAGCCGCCGTAGCCGCGTTAGCAGGTTATCCGGTAGTTACGGTCCTAAAGGGATTCACGTCGCCAAAATCTCCCGTTGTCGTTGGCGATAGAGGTTTAGTATCCGATGCCCCTAATATGCCTCTGGGCTTAGCTTTTGTAGGTAGAAAGTTTGATGAACAAAATAGGTTGGCCATTTGCTAATCTATATATAATAGCTCGTCATCAACTAGTAACTGCCCACTTACAAGGGAAAGTGGACTGCGTAAATACACAATCAAAAAATGATCAAAAAACTGAGTTCGCATCCGAATAGTTTTTAAAAGTATGGAAGTCCTCCAATGGGTGCCGGAGTGTTGAAATGTACAAAATAATTAACGAATCTTTGTCGTCTTATAGTAAGAAATATCTGATTAAGCCTAGAGTATACCAAAGTCTTTGTCATACACCTGTACATATCTATTTACATGAAGTCCTTAATCTGAGCCTTCGGAACAATATATGGTTTAGGCTCTTTTGCCCTCGCCTGAGTCTCCTGCTCGTACGCAAAAGCGAGGTTGATCAACTGTTTCCAAGTCTGGAGCGTGTTGAAGGAGCAAGCAGCATGTTGGATTCCGAAATTGGCTAACCAAAGCTGTCAAACAGCATTATCAACACAATTACCAAATGGCAACGCATTGATCAATAGACCAAAAAAGTTCAGGCTAAAGACTCACTTTGTATGACACACCGCCCGACTTCAACAGTCATAGAATTTACCTCATTCCGCTGCTTAAACTACCTGCAGGTAGATTTCCATCAATTGGTTGTATTAACCAAGCATCAAAGCTGAATCGCGTCGCCAAGTACCCTGAAATACATTCGATATTGCTAGTGCGCTCGACAACTTGAGGTAGAGCCCCACAACTACCTGTCGCACTTCGGACCCCGCCTTATAGCAACCAACTCCCAAGCAGCAACCAGATATACCACAACGATGTCAGATCCCACAGAGCCCCCTTCGATTCAGCCGCTCTCCCTCTCTGCCGATCCACTACCCTCCTCCCTCCCGGGCACAGCCGCCCCTCCCGTCACCGAATCCGCCACTGCCACCAATCTGGAACAGAACATCAATCCATGGGAAGTACAGGGCGCCACGGTTGACGGCAAGGTCCAGGCCATTGATTATGACAAACTCATCAAACAATTTGGAACTCGTAAAATATCGCCCGAACTTCTCGAAAAGTTTGAGCGAGTGACGGGGAAGAAACCTCATCGGTTTTTACGAAGGGGCTATTTCTTCAGCCATCGGGATTTCGAGAGCATACTGGATAGATATGAGCAGGGGAAGCCATTCTTCTTGTACACGGGTAGAGGACCGAGCTCGGATAGTATGCATATGGGACATATGGTGCCATTTTTGTTCACAAAGTATATCCTTGCTTCCTTAGACATCTTTTACAATTCGATTACAGCCACAAGGACCTAACAATATTACAGATGGTTACAAGAAGTGTTCGACGTCCCGCTGGTAATAATGCTTACGGACGACGAAAAGTTTCTCTTTAAACAAGACCTCAAAATCCCGGACGTCAAGAAATTTGCCCGCCAGAACGCAAAGGATATCATTGCCGTGGGATTCGACCCAAAGAAGACGTTTATATTTAGCGATTTCGATTTCATGGGCGGTGCCTTTTACGAAAACGTCATGGCTGTGGCAAAGTGTATCACCACGAACCAGAGCAAGAGTGTCTTTGGGTTTGACGATTCGTATGTAAAAGCTCCACTCTGTCGCTTAAATATTACTATGCTTTACGACAGATCATACTAAATCAATCATCGAATCGATTAGTGTTAACATTGGCAAGGTCTTCTTCGCCGCCGTTCAGATCGCTACCGCCTTCGCGACAACTTTCCCCCATATTTTTGGCACAGATACCAAAAAGGTCGCCTCGATACCTTGTTTAATCCCCTGCGCTATCGATCAAGACCCCTACTTCCGCCTCTCGCGTGATACGGCGCCTCGGCTAAAATTCCAGAAACCGGCGTTGATACACTCCATATTCTTCCCAGCACTGGCGGGACCCGGAAGCAAGATGAGCGCGAGTGATCCCAACAGCAGTATTTATATGACTGATACAGCAAAGGAGATGTATGTATACCTCAATTTTATTATATGACCCTACGAGTGCGACTAGTGTCTCGTTTGGTTGACTGGAATTTTGACTGATATTGAATACCTAATTTAGCCAACGAAAAATCAACAAATACGCTTTCTCCGGCGGTCAAACTACCACAGAAGAACAACGAAAATACGGTGGAAATCCCGACGTGGATGTCTCATATAAATATCTTTCGTTTTTCCTCGATGACGATGAAGAGTTGGAAAGCATCGGACAGTCATATAGGAAAGGAGAGCTATTGACGGGAGAGTTGAAAAAGTTGTGTATTGGGACTTTGCAGGCTTTTGTAAAAGAGTTCCAGGATAGGCGAAAGACTGTTAGTGACGAAGAGTTGGACGAATTTATGAAGGTTAGACCGTTGGTCTGGGGGTGGGATGCTCAGGGGGAGAGAGCGAAGATTGCGAAGGAGAAAAAAGATGCCGAGAAGGCGGCGGCGGCCTCTGCTGCGGCTACCGAGAAAGGAAAGGAGGCGGCGTGAGCCCATTCGAAGATGGAAGACACTATCTCATTGTGAAATGTATCGCGCCGCCCCGGGATGAAGATGGCTACGCACGGAAATAAAATAATGCTAAAATGTATATATACGTCATTCATCACGTTTACGGGCAGACTGGCAGCTTCATCTTGAGCATCCAACAAAATTACTTCACGCGCCAATGTTCAATTAGTACCTAAACAAAGCAGCTAGGTTTTGCTTTTAGGGTGATAAAAGTAGAATTAGAAGCTAAGTTTTCGCCACACAATATATGCCCTAAAATAAGAGAAAAAGAGATTATGTAATTGTATATCAATCGTTGTACCTTTTCTCGATTGTCCCATAGTTCAAATGAGATGCTTGCTCCTATTCGGCCATTAGACTTTCGCATTCTTGACAAATATTGCACACGTAACCGCAAGGGAAAAAGAGAGGAATACCTGAAATAGCTCCGCAGGTACACCACCTGCCATGCACCCAAGCCCACCAAAGTGCTAATCGTCGCAAACGCAAAATACTTGACTCTTTCATTGGTGCTCTCGTTTGTATCCCTCAATTTCTGTTCTCTGGTCCTCAGATATTCCATCTCGGTCACAATCTCTCCCACCAACTCCTCGATCCTCCTAAGTTCGATTTCGACGGGCTTGAGCTTCTCGGCGGCCTGGATGGCACTCCAATCGCGTGCGTCGGCGCCGATATCCACATCAAGTTCAACGGAACGACTCTGCTGCGTGCCACCGCGATGGTAGTTTTGAGCAATGTTTTCGAAGCAGACGTCGAACGCGGCGTCGGCGTGGGAGGTGAACGCCATACGGGTTTCGCCGACGACATCTTTCGGTTTACCGTATTCGTTGCCAACAGCGTCCTTAATCTACACGTATCCGAAAATATATGTATTAGTCTTCAAAAGTCTTTTTAGTTGGCGGATGAAGATAAGGGGAGGGCGTTTCGAACGCACGTGTATGTTGACTTTCTGCCCGTCGCCTTTGCTGCCGGAGATGATGGCTGTGACGACGACGAGGGTATCCTTCGAGGCGAAATTACGAACGCATCGATGCGGTTGGCCTTGAGACTGGGCGAATAGATCGAATTTGAGCGCCGATGCGAGCGATGCCGTTGTCGTCAGGAGTGTGAGGGTCGGTAAGAGCTTCATGGTAACGGGTAGGGAGGGAGCTCAGGGAGCTTCGAGTAGGAAGATGGCAGGGCCAGTCAATTGAGCTATATCCTCCCTGGTGGTCGGTTGATGGAGGGAAGTGGCGATGGAGAGGGTGGTGTCGTGGTGCGCTCGTCGTGTTTCCGATGGACTTCACGTCGAAAGAGCTTCAACGGGCCAAACGAGGCCGGTTTGTTAAGCTGGCCTTTTCGTGATGTCGCTCCGCCAATCACAACGCTTCCCGAGACAGACATGCAACGCATCAACACAATCCTTCCTTATCGCCGTGATGCGGCTATTGGTCTGAGCCTAGGATGGTATCTGCGAGGCGTGAATCGGAGATAATGCACAAATTATATTCAAATAGAACACCGCTAGGTTTTGGGCTAGTGTATATATCATGGTACCGCTGGTAGTTGGAAACCAGAGCTAAATTAGCGTAATCTGTTGAATGGAGATAGGCCCTTTGACATAACACTCATTTCACTTTATTTGCCTTATAATTGTCACTGAATCAACTAAAGTGTGCTGCCCATGCAATGGGGAATGTTGAAACTAACTTTAATATGTTTTCTTGTTTAAGCATTTAGATTTTAATTACACTGTTTTAAAAATATCTCTAGAATTTTGGTGGCTTTTTGAGTTCGAACTTACTTGAAGCTGACTGCTTTCCTACATTTTGGAAACATTCATCTAGGGGGCTCTGGCACATTTAGTGAAATCATATTATAAGATCGAATAGTAACAACAAACAATGCATTTGGAATAGGATTCAGATGCCCTCAAAACCATTTAAATTACCACCAAATCATCTTTTGCTTCCATCTTACCGATTTAGGCTCACGTATATTGATATTGTATTGTCACAATAACAAATGAATTTAGGTACAGAATTCACCGAGGTATATTGAATGATTATTATAATAAACGATTAGACGGCTATGCAGTAGAAAATGTTTGTCTATAGTAAACAGTGTCCCCTCCTTTGAGAAGATTAGTGGTAGTTCTCTGTCTCTATGCCTTCGCAGCGCTTCCTGTATTTTCCAACATTTGAAATTGTTAGCTAACATAATATAGAATATTGAAGGGACTGGTTAATGTTCTAAACAACCTTCTCTTAACTTAGCTCGCTGTGCGGCTTGTCGAGCCTTTTCTTCTTTTATGAGGGCCATGTTCCGATCATCTTGAGCTTTCTTTTCGTCCTCCATCTTTTTCTTCTCAGCTGTGGGTATAACGTCAGTCCAAATGAATGTTTCCCTAGTAATATACCGAATCCCCTAATAGAATAGATATACTGCAATCTGAGGCAGAGCTAGAGGCTTCATGATTTGGGATAGAGTGTGATATATTTATAAGATATGTGAAGTGAAAACTAAGGCTTTTCTCACCTTCGGTAAATTTACGCATCCTCAAAGCCAGAACAGGCTCTGCAAACCAATTTTTACCCTCAGCATTCAAAAACTCAAGCCCCAATGTGAGATCAAAAGGGGCTTCTTCCGCAACCAAGAATTCAACCTTCCAGGTTTTTCTTAATGGCCTTTGTAGAATCAGCTCAATGCGCCCAGATGGCGAAAATTGGCCACCAAAGCCAATATACTCCCTCGTATCGTTCGGTCTTAGATCTTTGATCTCAGCCTCAATACCTGCTTGGATAAGGATAGACTTCGATATCCAACTATATTGAGATCCAGTATCAAGAGTCGCGATGGCTCTAGTTCTCAAAAGTTCTGCATTTTCAACATATCGGGGAAGATGAATAAGAACGTTAGCCCTCCATTGGGAGGGACCCGCCAGATGGAAGTCCCATTTCTGTTCTTGTATCCAGTTTTCCCTCCCCGCTCCCAACTGGAAGGAGTGCGAGGCATGTTTTTCGCCGGATCCAGGGTGACTGACAGTTCCTTCCACTAGTGCTCTCAGATCTTGCATCTGTTTGTTCAGAAATCTGCTCTCGTGTTCGAGATCTTGGTACTTTTGGAGAATATGTGGTACTCGAGCGCTGTTTGTGGAATCGAAATTATTGTCAAATTCAAAATGCTGCTAATTTCAGAAGACTTGGAAGTTTTAGAAGTTCTTACTTAATGGTCTCGTCCCTGAGTAGCTTGAAAGCCTCTCTTAGTTGCCCAATAGCACGATTTATCTTAGGGTTGGCGTTTCCAAGTGCATGCCTTCCCGGAATCTTTCTTCTTGCTTTAAATTTCTCGGCGTCATCTAGGGCTACTTGTACAGTACGAAGGCGGTGTGTAGAGGGTCGGAGGTATGTAGTTGGTATCGATCCCGTAGCCACTTCTTGTAAGGTCATTCCGCGACATACGCATAATTGCTTTGAAAGCTTCAAACTCAAAGGGCTGGCCATCGTAGGGCACTTTTTCCGAATTCTGCCGCCGTAATTGTGTATTTGCGAAAGAAGAAATAAGTAGTGCGATGGCACCGGTGGCGGGCACCAGTGGCGGGGCTTATACGCTCCATTAAAAAAGAGGGGTGAAAAGAAATGCAAAGGTTGGGCTCAACTGAGGCCAACCGCGGTGATATTAATAGGGCGAAGAGATAGAAATATATTGATACGTGTTCCAACGGCATCAAATTTGTTCCGATGGCATCAAATTTGGGTCCAATTGTTATATGCCATTGGCTTAGGTTTAGATTCGGCCAGCCACGAAAGCCAGTTCTGATATATCTGTATGCATGTACGCTGCTGTTTGAAATTATTGTTATCTTTATGCAAACACGTGTATATGCATATTTATATATGTATGCGCACACCATATTAATGGGTCAAACATTCTAATCTAATTGGGTGAGTGCGTTGCCTCGACTCTTGAGCAAGCAAAGAGTTTACGATTTCGAAATTTCTGTCCCGCGATAAGCCTGGAGACGAACACGTAGGCCTTGGCACAGCCTTGCGACACCTTTTTTATCAGGCTGATCACTGAATATACAATTTTCTCGTGGTCGCCTTTTCAGGTCTGACCTCTCAGTGTTTTTTAAACCCGCATAAGCTTCATAATCCATATACTGCGATCCCCATCTACCTCCTTCATAATCCCCTATTACCTTCTACATGGGACCGTATAAGTGCAAACTTCTCCAGTTCAATAAGTAAGATTTAAGGGAAGATACAATTGTATTTACAGTAGAACGAAGTCACTCCCTCACCAAGCTTCTACCTCAGATATCACACTTCATAGAGCATTGATATATACCACAATGGTTTCAGATGCCCGTACTTCGGAAGTTTCTCGTGCCGGAACTCAGAGCAGTCTGCCTTCAAGCGCAAATAAAAAGGATGAAATTGACAAGCCGGCAGTACCAGGCTATCGTCGCCTCGCGAGTTTGATGGCATTGCATTCTGAAACCGCTATTTTCAGAAGATTTAGGACTTTGAACTACCTTAATCTACTGCGATTACAAGCAGAAATAAATAGCTTAGGAGAAGAATTAAGGGACAATCAGGAAGAAGACATTAATTCAGGAGACTCAGAGCGGAAATATTTTGGCGCGGAATTCAAGCGTATGCGAGATAATGCGGAACATGGCGATCATTTACAACTGGATCTGCTTCGAATTATTGGTCAAAAGTTAGATGAGTATAGTAAGATCACTGTTAGGAAAGGAATTAAGAGATTGGTGAAAGAATGTTACTAAATTCCGTTATCTTGCAACGTGTCAGATAGAACTCTACAGCAAGTAGAAAAGGTCAACGCTATCGGAGATCCAAGCAAGCGTGAGATAGGTTTCCTCCAAAAATGGTTCGAAGCTCCAAATATGGGCGAAAACTTCCTAACTGGCACGGAATCCCTGATCTGGCATCCGGATAACAATACCGATATGCTCACATTGACGGAAGCCTCGCATCGAGATGGGTTTACTGCATTCATAAAGGGCTGGGGACTTGATATTTATGATGAGATTTGGGGTCATCGAAGCATTCAAACTGTTAGTTCTAAGTGGCCATAAATTTATGGAATCCTGGAAAAGAACGAATTTTGGGCTAGAATATCTTTACTAACAAAAAGTGATGCTTAGAAATTAGAGGCTGGCCAAGCCCAGGCCGAGTCGCAGTCTACCCAAGTATCACAAGACGCCGATGGCAACTACCGGGTATACAGTAATAAAAGCCTAGAACGCCTGGCTAACGTGGTTGCCGCAGTCACATCATCCCTACTTCCAACTCTCGTTATAGTCATTTTATATTATATCCAAAAACTGCTTGTTAGGATAGGCCTTGTGATATTATTCACTGCTCTTTTCTCACTGGCACTTGCATATTTTACTGAGGCGAAGAGATCCGAGATATTTGCGGCAACAGCGGCGTAAGTTTTCCCGGTACTATTTTTAGATTGCGGACATTGTTTTTGTTTCTTGAAGGCTGATTTCATACCTGGTTAATAGGTTTGCTGCCGTTGAAGTTGTTTTTATCGGAAGTACTAGTACGAGTACAAACAGTACTTCATCCTAAGGTTGTGCTTTGAATCACTCCACACGTCGCCGGTTTCTTGAGAAAATATGATGCCAGACGGGTTTTCATTGGAATACATCTGGAGCATCGGAGTGAATAGTTACTGAGAAGGCTATATATCCCTTGGTGTCTCGTGAGCCCAGGATGTTATTGCACTTGATAGACGTAGAGGTCTATATATAAGTTGCATGAGATCTAAGGCGGACAACTATTACAAATGCAATCTATCCACCTGGTTTCATTGCCAAGTTTTGTCGTCTTTACATTCCATCTAGTCTCGTTGTACCGTGGTACCATAATATGCATCGACATATAAAGATTCCTAACCATACGATTGAATTAGGCTGAAAATTAAGATAGCTAGTTAGCGTCGCGTCGATCGAAATAAAACGCACATGTATAGCATAGCTCCGTAGCAAAAACCATTCCTAATTGCTACTGCAAGGCTAGATGATTGATATTTCTAGTCTCAAGATAATCGTTTTTTCGGTCGAACTTGACGAGACCAGTTGACAGCAGTTAAACTCATATTAGGAGGACTCCCACTACAGTATGAAGGTTACTACTCAAGTAGGGGCCGTAGTTTATCGCCTTGGTCGTTTTTTCTTGCTCAGAGGCACTAGTACTGCTGAACTTGTTTGCAGTCTGGAATGAACTTTGAGACTAGTCTATAATTACTTACTTAAGTAAGTATGTAAGTAGTTTTTAGTATGTACATGTTGGTGTAGCATGTCCCTAGTCTCGTAAACAGACGCCAGCACGAGACTAGCATGTCCCCCTCATTGGTATACACAACGCATCTAGTTATCACCGACATGTGGTCGGGGATAAGAGCGCATCTACCCCACAGCCAAAAATTTAGTGGCAAAAGAAATTCTGCTCTGTTCGAGCGACCCGCAGCAACCCGGTTTTTGCAGACCACAATCACCCCATCCAATCACTTCGCCTTCGACGTTGAACTTCCTCCGCTCTCTTCTCTCCCTCATCCCTCCAATTGACCTTAGCCACCTGAATCCGAATACAAGACAGCTGGGGTTCCCGCCAACTTCCGCCAGGTCTTTGGCTGTTACTGGCTATCACATGAGACTATAAACCTCAAAATCTCGATACACCCGACACATCCGCCAAGATGGTCAAATTCTACGAAAACGGCTTCTCCTACGAGTCCGTCTTCCGATTTTTCATTCTCCAAGTTTAATGTTGCTAACTCGTCATTCGTAGCTACACCTGGCATGCCGTCACTCTCGCCTACTTTCTCCGCTATCCAAAGTACGTTCTCTTCCGCTTTCGCCACCAACATTCCCGCATATCAGCAAGAAAACTAATGTTCAAGCTGCCACAGTCCCTATTCTACCCACGTACTATCTTCCGATGTAATATCCCGGCATATAGATGACACGGGCTGTTTGCACACAGTTCGCATTCACCACAAACGCGGCAAACTCCCCGCCGCCCTCACCCGTTTTATCCCCTCAATCTCCGACTCTTATATTCTCGAAACTTCAAAAGTAAACCCGCACACGATGGTCATGGAGACCGAAACACGGAACTTAGATCACACTTCCATCTTGAGTGTGGTGGAGTCGCAGGTTTACACGCCCTCGGGGGCAGGAGATGTGACGAACGTAAGAACAACTGTGCGATTCGATAGCAGGTTTGGTAATAGGAGAAGTCAGAGTCAACCCGCGGAAGTGGAAGAGGGACAGCAGCAGCCGGTACCGGAGAGAAGGAGGCTGTTTAATTTTGGGGGTTTCGGATGGGGGAAAGATGGAGTACAGAGAACGATCGAGCAATTGGGCGCGAGACGGACCGAAGAGCACGTGGGAAGCAGCACTAAAGGCATGCAGTTGGTGTTGGCCAGGTTAAGGAATATCGGGCTGATTGGAGCAAGAGGTGTTGAGAGGGTTGGAGGTGGTGAAGGCGGTTGGAAGGCGGTGTGGAATAGGGTCAGAGAGGAAATTCCCAAGGCTGAAGAGGTTGATGCGGGTGTTGGTGTTTAGGGACATTATCGCCATTCTTTGCAAGATAGCCATATGAGTCTGGCCTGCATACTAATAAGCGGCCAGGAGGCTTTCTGTCTCTCCGCTGTTGTTGCCGGGGGATTGTACATACGACAAACGACTGCGCAGCAGAGACACATTCGCTTTTGGGTCGCTCGCTAGCATTGAACATACGACAAAAAGCTGCAGTTATTGCTTTTCCAATTGGTTCCGGAAACTAGGGGAAACCCCACGACGTTGTTCTTCGCATTACTTTCTGTTCTTCATTTGTATATATAGTGCCGGACTGGGACGAACAGCAGTCAATTCACTTTCACTTTGTAGTTTGTCATGCTTTTTAGCCACGGTTTGGGAAAAGAATACTACTCTCTCTTTTGGATTCTAAATATTCAGTTATTTTCGAGTGGATTTGTAAGATGTTCCATTGGGGTCTAGTTGATTCCCGGTTTATACCAGCAATTGGTAGAAAATTGCACTCTTAATTAATATATTGTCCATCCTTTGCTTTACTCTTCCCCACTAATATATATATGCTTCAACCCATGTTAAGTTTCCTATTTAAATCTATGATACCAACTAGTGATAGCTATATTTAAAGTCGATCGATCTTAAAACATATACTCATTTTAACGAGACTAAGCACGTTATATAAATAAATACTAGTTATCGGCCACGCCCAATCGAAATCCTATACTATATATCTTAATGCGACAAAAATTAGTAAAAATATTTAATCAGAACAATTTAACTTGGTCTCCTTGAGTAACATGGAAAAGGAAGATTTTATCATTAGCTCTTGAGCTCCTTGGTGTCAACTAGTTAATAAAACTACCTCGTGTTACTATTCATAAATACTAGAAGATATGGAATGGAGGAATGAGGAGTGACTGAACGCTGCACAACCCTGGAACAATAAAAGCTGTAAAGGAGGCTTTAAAGGCACTCTTCGATAGATAAGACTCGTTCCATGAATTCGGCTAACAGCCTTATGAAAACCACCATTTATAAAGACCCACGGAATTAGGGAGAATTTTGTGCGATTGCAAAGTCGAAACCTTCGCACCCTACTGCAATGGTTGCAATTGTTGTTCGCTCAACTACTTAATTACTAAATCTTCAGATGTAGACACAAAGCACGTGCCCATGCAAGTCTATGCCAATTTTGTACAATATCGTGAACGCTGTACTTTATGCTTTTCAGGTTGACATCGAATACATGAATCAAATTTGTTGCCACTAGCACATAGATTACGCAAGACCCACGAAAAAGTGGAAATACATGAACAAACGATTTTCCTGCTTTTAGCTATAAGACGTATTCCCGGATCCCACATAAGTAGTATTCACTTGAGATGGATTAGAAAACGAGGCAAGTATGACGAAGAAATAATGAAACAACTGTAGCTTATGATAGCTATCTATAAGACCACAATGCCCTGAACCATCATGCATCAATTTGTAGGTTATTCCTAGCTATTAGCTAGCTTTGGTTAATAATTAAGCCGCTCCCCCGATAAGGTAGACCTACTAATTGCAATGAAAATAGTGTTAGCAAGTTAGTTATGTCGAAAAGCTCTATATATTCTTCTGTAAGTTTAGTTTTCCTAGAGGTAATTAAGCGCACTTATGAGTCTCTTTCAAAGTCGATCGGGATTTCTACATTGTGCTTGCAAGAAGACTACACTATTCTCACAACAAACTCTCCCTTGCTCGTGACCATATATGTGTTGACCTAGCACCAGTCTATATATTTTAACTAAGATTATATTCCGGCTGTCAATTTTATTTGTAGCTGTACTGCAGGTGTACTTCGGGCTTTGTGGACTTGAGGCTTGATATCTCTGAACTTTAGCCGGTCGTAAGTCAAAAACCAAGAAATTTTATGGTTCAAAGTTTGTTAGAGACACTGATCCGTCTCGCAAACGGTTCAAAACCCACTCCCAACGTCGCATTAATTTCGATGCGAATATGCTCAATAGAACTTAAATTGAATTGACCCGGCTACAAAGTTAGCACACAGAAACAAATTGCATATTCATCGCTAATGACCGGGTAAAAAATGTAGCTCGCGTATGCCCCATTATTTGTGGCACGACTCCGATTCGAGATATCAAACTTCTCACAAAATACGAGATATTCGAAATTTGGAGAGCCGTTATTCCAAAAATGCGGCACTCAAATCTTTTTTTTAAGGTCATCTTATTAGCTTCCGTATTTCTGACAGGTATACAAAGCCAAGGGGGTTCTCAAAGTGCAGGTTCTCAAATAGACATCCCAGATCCCGAAGTTCCAACGAGCAGTCCAAATGAACTACCGACAACTAGAATCCAAGATCCCGAAGTGGTTCAAAACCAAGAGATTGTTGAGGTCCAAGGGGCAGTCGAGGATCAGGAAGTCGAAGACTTCAGCCCGGAGCAACTCGCGAGAAATCAGCAATTTATCAAAGACTGGGCCAGTCGCGATCTCGCAAAATTACGACAAAGCCAAGCAGAGAGGTTACCACCTAAGGAAAACTGGGAAATACCGAACGAACACTTCTGGCGCCTCAGCATAGCGGTAACGCAAGATCAATGGAATACCTTCGAAAAGGCTCTGCGGATTGATGAACCCGGGGAGAACCCAGTGG
Source organism: Dactylellina parvicollis (assembly GCA_036971385.1). NCBI lineage: Eukaryota > Fungi > Ascomycota > Orbiliomycetes > Orbiliales > Orbiliaceae > Dactylellina > Dactylellina parvicollis. The sequence continues at coordinate 1,077,349 of JAJTUD010000006.1, forward strand.
AGCTTGTCTTGACGGCAGCTAAGAAGCTCACAGAAATCATGGCACAGGCAGATCTTTTGGTGTCTCTCATGCAGAAAAAGATGCCCAAAAGTCTACAAGGCATGAACGAAGAGTTTTTGGCTATTCATAAGCAAGTCTGGGAGTCCATATACTGTGTTTATAATCCGAAGGACGTCCAAATCGATCCACCTATACCGGCATTCATTGGAAAGGATAAATTGATCGATACCACATCAGACTATTCAGGGGCAACTTACCGCAAAATCCTACAAAATATATTCAAACTCGAAGAATATGAGCCCGGTACCTTGATGGTAGCAGGCAACATCGTCCCAAATCTATATACCTATACTTTCAGAGCAAATATGAAGTTGGCGACAGCGATTTCGAAGCTCCAGGGCCTCTTGCAGCGAGAACTGAAGCACTTCCCGGACACAAGAAAAGCATCAGTTTATGTCACACACTCCCTCGCATCAGGTCCAGAGGAAGGACGCCAGTATGTTGGATACGATGAATATTACAGGAATAGATACTCGGATGATGACTTCGATATATCGGCATTTGGGGGACTGTCAGCAAAGGGCAAAGTTATCGGCGCTCCTTGGAAGGCTTGGGCCGGAAATGGCCCTCTTACTGGGAATATGTACACAGGGTATCTAGAGTTGTTGGGCAAGTTGTACGGCGGTGTCTTCCCGTTGATGATGGAAATGTTTCTGGATACCATGCTTGCCGCCAATATATTTTTGGGACGACTTTCACCCACTTCGGATGACCAATTCGCTCTGCCTTGGAACATCTGGAATAAAGACCGCGACATTGTTTCTTGGCTGGAGCAATACCCCGAGTGGAGCGGTGAAGAAAATACAAGTAAAAGGCAACCATGGGTGCCAGACCCGGTGAACTTTAAGAAAGCCCCGTTAAAGAATAGCCAACCGTGGGACACATGGAACTACTGGTCGGATTGGATGGACGAAGCTGCCAATGAAGCTTAGAATCTCTATAGATAGTGTTTGTTGGCCTCGAGGGCAGATAGTGTCTGTTCTTTGATTTCGAATAGTTGTGTTGCCTAGGCTTTATAACAGCATGAGTAGCTTTGTGATGATAGTGAATATTATAGACTACAGCTATAGATGAAATAAAACTCAGTTCGTAATGACTGGATATACCTTTAAGGTTGATATTGAAGCTAGAGTATATTTGCGACCCAGGCATCAGATGCCAAAACTCTGAAAAGCCGCGGCATTTACACTTTAAGATCTGGCATCCTCCCCATACCCTTCGCCTTCGTTCCCGCATTATCACTTTCGCCCCCTCTAGCTCTCCTACTCTCGACATGCTCTCTAATAGCCCCTAAAACCCAACTGTCCTGCCATTTTTCCGGCACGGGCTTATACGCAATCTTAACGCTGCCTACTGTTTGCGCCCATTCAATACTTCGACTTTCGGGCCTGTCTTCTGGAGACAAGTTCTTCTTGACTGCCGGCTGCTCGATGCTTCCCAAATGCTGTACACCAGGTGGTGGTTGTATTTTCCCATCCGGGTGGACTGGACTGGCAGTCTTCCTCGAACCGGAAGTATTATAGCTCGTAGCTTCGGTTACCCCGGAACCATCCTTTGTTGGTATGTCCGCACTCGAATATATATTCTCGCTCACGTTAACCGGTGGATCTTGAGTGCTCCAGTAATAAATATCCCAATCGTTCTCGTCCAAAAAGGAATCATATTCTTGCATCTGCTTTACGGTCATGTTTGACAGATTTTCGGCCGCGAAGGTCGAAAGGAGTAGGTCGGTTTCTAAGATTCCGCGTTTTCGGGATTGGTCTAAATGAATATTTGACGTTAACCAATTGAATCTCCATGAAAACCGGGATAGTTTGAGGGATCATTGAGACTTACAAACCAACCGTGCCCTCATAGTCTTTTCGTCTTCCCCAACCCGTTTGATGGGCTCTGCAATGAATTTTGCCCATTCACTTTCTGAAGCATCACCGCTACCATGCCCTGCTTTAATAGCTCCACTGACTTCACCTTCTTTTCCAGTTGCGCTGGACTTGGTAGCATAGTTGGGGTCTACGCTACCAATAAATTCCGGCGGCGGTGGTGCCTTTCCGACGGATGGGACATCGCCCGTTAATGTGGAGGTGGCATTGGGAATGCTAGGTTGGTTTGGGGTCTTCGGATCGTTATTTGAGGGTATATCGGTTCTATTTGGGAGCGATACATAGGCGGTTGTGGAGAACTTTGAGGCGAGTGCTGGGATGAGACGTTTCGAAGGTAAACTACGAGCGAGTGTTCGAATTGGCAACATGGTTAAGTTTCGCGGCGCGCTACGGTACAATTACGGTACGGGAGTATCTGCGATTGTTTGGTGTTCTTTTTGGTAGAAAAGTCGTTGAAATAATGTCGAGATGAAGTTGTCGGCGAGAGGGCGAAGGCGCACATGAAAAAGTTCAATGACAAAGTATGAAGTCATGTTTGCTTCTTGAGCAGGGATCTTGGCCGCAAAGAGCATCCAAGAAAAATGACACAGCAACACATGGTTAACAGGAGGCTACTTTTCACAGGTTACCTTGTGAACTAAACGCTGATAGCAAGCCAATATAATCTGTCCGCCGAACAGTTTGTATATAGCTGTAGTTAATATGGTTGTAGATGAGTGGTTAACTCTAAGTACAAGAGCACTTGAAAAACATCGGTGGTCTGTATATACGTAGCCCATATTTTATCTACCGTCCACTATATCCTCGGATATTCTACCGAAATTCGGATCCATACCCACCAACTTCCTCTCGTGTTGGTAAATATTCTGTATTGCCAAGTCCTTCCACGTTTCGAACCTCAAGATTAAATCTTCCGCCCTAACATTCCACATATCCTCCCAGACCGTCAACTCCTCCAGACGTTCTTCATCGGTTTTATCTTTAGCAGTAGATATTCCGTCGAGTTCCTTTCGGGCTTCTTCGGATTGTTTTTCCAAAATTCCATACTGTTCAAGTAACTTTTCTCTTCTCTTCTTCTGGTTCACGGCCTGAGATCTATTATAAGTATCAAGAGTTTTCTTCATCTCGTCCCTGATTTGCCTTCTGAGTGTTGTTAAATATTTGAACCGGTCTGCCATGTTTTTGAAAGTTGCTTGATACTCCTCTTCTCTGGGTAGAAACCTATCTTGGTAATATTTCTTCCAATCCGCTTTCATACTTCGCCTTAAATCTTCACCTACGGCGCGGATTGCCTCCCACCTGGGATCGAGGTAGCTAACCGGTAACTCTTGTAGGTTTCCAAGGATCGGCCACCCGTTATAGCGCCAGTCTTGGTAAAGTCGGGCGCGAGCAGGTAGGCGGCTTGATGGCATATGTTGCCACCCGAGGAATGGCCGAGGCTCTTCAGTCGGACCAGTGTCCTCAAGCTCCATATCACCCGCAACAACCCCGCTGTCGTAAAAATTGGGGAAATGTCGCTGTTCTTCAATACCGATCGCAGCAACGGATCCTAAGGAGCAGGGCAATTATATTTACTTTGTTAGCATATATTCCCAAGGTAGGGCTCCCAGATTTCATTTTCGAATGAGATCTTTTTTGTCTTACCTGGTTCGGCGAGTGGCCGCTTGTATTTTGAAAGAATCGGAAAAACGGGTCGCGACGGCAAGCTGGCCGGCCACCCACCGTCAGAAAACACACTAGGTTCATATTTTAATGGCTCCTCCTGGATCTCGCGTGGATTCTCCAAGTAATCATCCAAGGCTTCCATGAGATCACTAAAACCCTGCGGCGCATCATACCCGGAAACAGGATGATACTTTTGTTGTTCTCTGAGAGTCGGTGAAGTCGGGTACCCGCGCCATCCTCTGACAGGGTAATTGACTGATTCTTCTCTAGGATCACCATAATTTTCTTGCACCGCGGGGTCCAACGTGGTTGGATTCTCTTGAACAGCTCGTTCCGGCTGTGGAGGGAATTGGTCCTCAGTAGGAAGGTCATCTCCCAAAAACCATTTATAGAAACCCGGTCCACCTTCCTCGGGAATATCTCCCGCTTCGAACTCAAACTCGACTGGAGAAATTTGTACTTCTTCCTCAATAGCAGGATCCTCCTCTTCTATTTGATCGAGCGAGATCCGTGGCTCTTCCGCAAATTGATCAACCACATCTACGTTCCAACCACCGGGGCCGTTGAGGAGTGTAACACCAGCTGGTAACCGACGCAAACCATCATTTTGTACCTGCGGGCTTACAGACTGGTCGCCCTGCGAGATTTGTTGAGGTTCTGAGATTTGATTGGTACCTGGGAAAAGGCTCTGAAACGAGCTTTGGGGAACTGGGATACGGGGCCGTTGTTGACTCTCTCCTGGTGCTTGTTGAACTCCAAGATTAGAAGTATATCCCGGTAACAAGTTCGTTGCTTCTTTTCGCTGTCGCAGCTGCTGCTCCCGCAGCTGCAGCTGCTCTTGTAGTTGCCGTTGTTCCTGTTGCTGCTGTAGTAGTAAGTGCTCTAGGAACGTAAGTTGCACATTTCTACCATCTTCGAGCTGCATATATAGCTGATTTTGGCGGCCTTGTAATACATCTGGTTCTTGGCCACGATTACTATATGAGTTCTGGGCTTGCCCTTGGCCTTGCCCCAGATTCGTAGATGAAATTTGTCCTTGACTTGGACCAAGATTTAGACCTAGATTGGAGAATAGATTTTGACCTTGGCTTGGATTGCTATTTGAACTCGGACCCTGATTTGAAAATAAACCCTGCATTTGCTGTTGTGCTCCAGCTGGAACGGTTACCCGACCGGGATTACCAAACCTCTGACCCGTATTCGGACTCGGATTTGAATTTATAGATGGACTTCGTCCTTGGCTGACCGTCGGACTCCTTAATTGACTGGCGCTATCACTCGTTCCACTGCCCAGCCCCGATTGTCTCCTCGAAGGCTCTTGCCGACCTCCACCCGAGTTCGGTGATGCCTCACGGCCAGAATTCGGCTGCCCTCCCAGGATCGAGATCGGTATGGTCTGCCCACCGGCCACTATCCCTCCTCCCGGTCCAAAATTGATAGCGGTAGGGAACCCCGCCCTCACCTGTGTGATACTTCGATCAGGATCCCTAGCGCTGGCCGCCTGCCTCAGAATCATCCTCAGGGCATTCTTGACCGGCGTGGGCGTCTTGTTGAGCAGAGATTGCGACAGCAGGAACGCCGATTTCGAATCAGGCGCCTTGACGTATCGCTTTGACCCCACTCCGAAGACCCCATCCGCATCCTGGTTGAAAGTCACGGCTCTCCCCGTAAGTTCGTTGACCTCTGCAACTCCGATCCACACCCATTCGTCGGAAGACTCGTTGATTTCCTTGTAACTGTTATACTCATTCAGATCTACTCCCTCGAGGTTTATCAGGTCGTAGAATTGAGGTCCGCGGTATAAAACTTGGGAACGATTGCTGAGAACAACATCCCGCTTGAAGCGGACGATTATGAACTGGTTCGTGTCTCGCCAGCGGCAATTCGTCGATTTGTAGAATACCATACCTAGAGCGTTATGGCCTTCCTTACTGATATTGTCGGGCTCGAAGGCCCCGTTGATTATACCGAATTCTTGTAACTACATTGAGATCAGATGTTTGTATTTGCGTTTCAAAAATTTGAAACAATTGTCATTCCGTCAAATTGAAGTAATACCTGCGTCTTCCAAAAGCGGAGAACTTAAACTCGGTGGGTAGAATCTTACCTTTCCTCTCCCATTATTTTGTGTGCTGATACATTCTTCAACAAACCGGCTGTCACGCCATTCCGGTTCCCAACCCATATTGAACTCATCTTCAGACATATTGCTATCCAATTGACCCCAGAAGTATGCTCTTACGGTGGAAGTGGAGAATAAACCCCATACCAGAGTTCGGATAATACTCCCGTTTAACCTCCCAGATACCCCTAGGCTCGCCATATTTTCGAATGCCTACCGATAGAGGCGAGCTGGCGATATATCGTGAAAACCAGAATATCGATTGTATGTTAGGCGATTGTAGAAGGCATGTATTGCCAGTTGCGCCTCACGGGTCTAAGGCTGCAAGGCTATCTCGTGCACGGTTGATAATGCTGATCCATCGTGGAGAGCCACATGGTGAGGTATGGGGTCCGTGGGATATCCGCATGGAAAGGCTCCTTATGCTGTCTTTTGAGTTGTTTTAAATATCTCTCTGCATGCGAATGTATGACAACAGGGATGTGAGCTACTTTGAGGATGTTTTATCGGCGAGGACTAGTATTGCATTCGAACTTGATTTCGATAAAGCTGCTTCTGAAAAATGCTGTTAGAACAAGTTTCGTTGGTAAGGTGTTTTTTTGCTTGAAACTCATGTCCTAACCGAAAGAAATTTGCAGTCCCGAAGCTAGAATGTTTGAGTGACAAGAAATTGCAATACATGACAACCTTAAGGCCTAGTTTCAGGCATTAAATACACCTACTTACAGGTATATACATAACTGTAGTCGAAACCTTACGAAGGCCAACCATAATTTTATATACCTAGGGTAGCCACTCTCCCCACCCGGGCTTCACCGTACCATCACCAGTCCAATCCAATATATAAACTAGGAAAGGCACTGCCATCATCAAAAAGTTTCCAAGATCCAAATGCCATAAACATAAAGCGAAGTGCCTCCCCATAATCGTGAGCATTTTAAACAGTTCAGTCTCAAATAACCCAATCATAATCCCCCACAACCAAGATACCAGGACATCCACCATAAAAGCCGCAATTCCAGCCCCCGTCGAGATTGAAAAAATATTCCAGACGCCAACGAAAGCCCGCACGCAAGCCATAATCCTGATCACCGCCCAAGCAACCTCAAACCATTCTTCGTACTTGTAGGACCAACCCAAGATGTAGCTTGCGGTCCGACGTTTCATATGCGATTCGTAATAGTAACCGAGAAGCGGGAAAATAAGAGATAGGAAGAGAGGCTCGCTGTAGTAGAGCGGGAGGGACGGACGGGTCTCCCCGGAGGAGAATACCATACCCATGTTTACCGTGAGGTGCCGTACTAGATACGCCAATACGACGACGTACCAACTCAGGTGAACGACGTGGTCAAGGAACCAATTTCTCTGGCGGGTCATCGAATAGTTGTGCAAAAAGGAGCCCATGTAGCCACGGACATGGGAGATCTCTTGCTCTCGGAGCGTGCGTTCCTCCTCTGTTTCCCCGTCTTTTTCAGCTCGTTGGGTATGTTCGGGTGGCTTTTCGATGGACTTGATGATCAAAAGTACGAAGACCGAAATCCAGTTCAGGATGTAAATCATCGAGAATAGGGTGTACCAAGGTGCTCCCCGAACCGACAGGACCTTGGCCGTCGCCAGACCTACAGCAATAGCACCAAATATTTGTATCTTAGTCTCCGCTTCTCCAACCCCAGGAGTTGGGATAAGACCCGGGAAACGATCCGAGCTACCAAGCGTCGCGAGTTCGCAACGAGTCCACGTGAGCTCCTCGACTACATTTCGCGTCCGTTGATGATCGAGTATGAATCTTGAGGGAGGAAATTCAGGTATAATCCATCTGAGCGCGCCGTTGATGCCTTTCTCGGGGTTCTCCGCACACGCTTTCTTTGCCAGGCGGACATCTTCTTCTAGTGGCAGGCCGCGAATATACAGCAGAGCTAGAGCCATGGGCCGAAGTCCTATCGTGGTCAAGACCGTAATACCCCACCGCTTGAAGATTAGAAAATAGGATATGAGGAGAGTTTCGTAGAGGCATAGCATGGGGTTGACGCGCCAGAACCATGTTGAGCGAGCGATGTAGACCAAGGAACCCCGAGGTTGCGTTAGGAAGCCTAGCTGGAGAAGGAGGAAAGTACTCAAGATGTTTGCTTTCGAGAGTGTATTCTGCGACGAGGCGCTGGTGTCGAGAAGAATATCCGCGTTGCTCATGATTGCATCAACTACTACCCTCCGGGAGTAGTCACTCCTAATCCTTAATTCTCATACCGCTGTTTGACTTTCAAAACTACACTTGCAAAATAATTCCAGTCATAAGATTTTGGTCTTTGTAATTTGGTGGCACAACACAGCCAGCTTACCGTCCACGCCAAGCCTAATAGGCAGTAGGCTGGTATTATTGGGACTGCTAATGGTGACTACCACTGCGGCCATCAGCCGATTTCTTATGTTAAATCTACAATATCTCTACTTTTGATAGAGTTGTGTTTTGGTGGGGAGCACTGTTTGAAATCTAAATTTAGCAAATGAATTATGATAAAAGATTATCTTCGTCTGGAGTCTTGTAGACGTAGATATGGAGGAATGGGTTTAGCGAAACGGAGAGATCGAAGTAGTCATTTCCATCAAGAAAAAAAACATAAAGACTTGCAAATGCCCTTTTATAACACAAATTGGACTCGAACCAATATTCTCATGCTCTTAGAACCCACAGATTAAGCATGTGCTTTACTATTAAGCCATGGTGTAGGCTCGCAAGGCGTATAAAAAAAGGCGGCGATAAAAAAGACCCCAATAATGAGACCCCCGATAAAGACGAGAAATCCAAGGACACCCGTTACACTAGTCGGACTTGAACTGACAACCTCGTGCTCTAAGAACCAAAGTCCTCTACACCCGCCCTGCCAATTGAGCCACATTTCTAGGCATCCCTGGGCTTCTTCTTCTCTGCAAATTCTTCCTTGATGAACCAAACGAGCAGCTATGGATACAATCGAAATGTCAGTAATTAAGTTTAAAGTCAAATTTATTGTAAGTATAATTATATAGCCTCTTACCCCCCCTCCACCAAGACAGATGGTGCCCACTCCAGCAGTCACGAAATCAAGCTGAACTTTCATCGCTACTATCGTCTATTCAAAGTTCACCTTTAGTAACTACTGTGTTTTAGATATTTTAGTATCTCAAAGTGGTATTACCTTATCAATCTCGATTAGCTTGACAATAATAAATCCGAGTTTTTGATTCATAGTGCCATTCATCGGTGGGGACTAAGCAAAATATTGGTAGATTTGTCAATAATCAAAGAGAATAAGAGCCTGTAGAAGTATAAATGTCTGGGAACTTACTGGGCGAATGGTGGGGCGTCGGGGGAGAGAGGGGCGATAGAGCAGATGGCGAGGTCGGAGGAGACGCGCGACATTCATTGTGGCGATGATGAGGATGGTACTAATGTATGTATGTATGTATGTATGTATGGATGGATGGAAGGGGCGAGTTAACGGTAATTATAACTTGCTACCCAAGTGACTGAGTGCTAACAGCGAGCAGTGATTTGACTTGAAAGATTTGTTATTTATAATATTATTAACTATTCAAGTTTTAACTTTTTTTAATATTTTTGTAATTTTGAGTTGTTCCATCAGATTGCAACCATCTATCTTTCGCTAACATAATTATAACGAGTCGTTACGATCTGGACTAAATCACCAGCATGGCAAGTCTCATCGGGCAACTGTTGATTCTACAATCGGCCCTGATTTCTGCAAGAGGGATACACTCGTACCCGCCCCGACCGGGTTTGCCGTGAGGTCCTCCAGCGTCGATGCAAGACTATCTAAAGACCACCCCTAGTATATCCTTACAATCATGTTGTATAGAAAGGATAAATAGATACAATATTATATTATAACTTACTTCTGTTTCACTGCGCTAGCGTTTCTAGGCATAGCTTAAAGTCCGCACGGGTTCGGGTCAAGGTCAGTTAGAGCTTAAGCCCTATCTTCTTCCCTAAGAGCTTTCTCTACATGCTCGAGTATTTTTGCTAACTTATTTAGTACCAAACCGATTTAAATCAAAATATATATATATGACCAAATCAATACAAGGACCGGTTCCGATGCTGTTACAAATCTAATGTTTAGAGCGGCTTCAGAGAGTGACAGTCGAGTTCCAGCACCTCCGAAGCTTAACTTGCGGAGGTGGCCTTATGTCAGTTTCTGATTTTGATACATTTAACATCTAATGAGTTGTTAGCTTCCTGTTTCCATCGTCGGACCATGTCGCGTATGGTCTGAAATCATCTGGATCTATCTGTGAAAAGCGAGGCAGTAGGGACGGAACTCTTTTTTGGGGGGTTTCATACCTCTAAGATAATGTTCAACATATTTAGGTCCTCACTAACACTGAACCTATCAGTTGGACCCGGCTGGTATCCGTTATATATTCTGTCTGCGTGTTGATTGACGAACCCTGGCCTTTGCGACAGTTGATTGAGAAGCAGAGCGACTGTAGACCCCGCTCGATATGCGACTGTGGTTACCTCGAGGTGAATACAGGGAATACATATACGTGTTAATGCTGAATCTCTAGTCGCCGGAGCATGTCTGGTTTCTGGGTCGAAGGATGCCGCTGATACGCGAACAGGCCGTTCCCCAGCCCCCGAGTCAACTTTCAAACCCGATGATACCGGACAGAACCGATCTCAAACCAGATTTCAAGCGCTATCGATATCGCAACGTGCATGTATGTATCAACTTCTCCTCCCCGCGACCCGGATCAACGAGAGGCTTTCGATCTCGGACCCGGATGCGAGCTAGCTCCCGAAAATGGTAATCGGGACTCGGACTCCGCATGCCAGGGATGTTGTTCGCTTCGAGACAGGCCCATGTCGCTCCATTCCAGCATTCGCCCCCTATGGCAGCCAATGGGATGGCAGGGTCTGACGTAAACCCTGCTGACCCGGTGGTCGGCTTCCCTGCTTTTTGCCATGGTGATGCGAATGACGCTGTCAAAGGGCTCCGATGCTGATGCGTACACATTATCATCATGCCATGGTTCGTGCGCAGGGACATTCTTCCGATTCTGTTTAAATTGGAAGCCGAAGCCCTGCGAGTGGATCATCAGTTATAATTAAGACTATCGCCGCTCTCCTTGTCGAAGAGGCCATACATATCTGTCTTCCCGCAATAATAATAGAAACTTACCCGAGTCGAGATCCGTCGCTTTTGTCCGCTGTTTACCAACCTCCTCGACCACATCGTTGAAAGACTAGTCGAATCGTCGTCGCTGAGCTCCAAAAAACCGCGGAAGGCGCAGATTAAAGTTGCCCGTTTCGGCGTCTCCACTTATCCTCGTTGCAACCTCCCACCACCTGCGCAGAACCGTGAAGCTTAGCTCCGGCAGCTTGCTCTCTTAACGGACTCAATCCATCTCACATCTCCCATCCGCGTTCAACTTCACCAGCCTTACCGACCTCGCCGTCGTCCTCTTTCGCCTCATCTCGTTCACCGTCCCTCCGCATCCGCTCCCTTCCGACTCCAACTTTGTCAACACCACCACCTCTATCAACAACAACAACACCGACATCTTTCACAATGGTCAACATTACCGATGCCGCTCTCAGAGGCGGTCAGGTACTCCTCTCTCTCTCTGCCGACATTTGAACCCCGTCAAAATTGCTAACATTCGATACCAGTTCTTCCTCACAATCCTCACCCTCGCCCTCTCCGGCGCCTTGGTCGCACAGCAGGTGTTCGGCGGTTCACCGTCGCAAGTCAATTTCGCCCTCTTCACCAGCATCTTCTCCTTCTTAACAGGTTTCTACACATTATTCACCGTGTGGTCCGACTCGGGCCACGCGCTTATCCTCCTCGGTCTCGATGGATTGAACACCCTTTTCACATTCGCGGCGGGTACGGCGTTGGCAGCCAGGTTGGGAGTTCATAGCTGCGGTAATATGGTAAGCACAGCAACATCTCACATTATCTACTCGATACGGAAGCCGATTGTTAATGCATAAAATCCGGAAAAAAACAGGCCTATGTTAAATCTAACCCGATCACCAACGGGAACCCGGACACCGTCAACAGGTGCCACGAAGCCCAAGCGCTCACCGCCTTTTTGTGGTTTTTATTCGCGGCCTACCTCGCGGCTTTTGTCTTCAGCTTCCTCGGCTGGCGAAGAGGATCTCTATCCGCGTCTAGAAGTCACGTCTAGAAGGTCGATTTCGTCTTGAAGGCAATTGAAGTCAGCTTTTGGCCCAAACATTGGAGGCGGATCACCCGGAAAACACACGGGGAATCAAGATGACCGAGAGGACGTAATGATCAGTATGCTTTTACTTTTGAAAAACAAACGAATTTTCATCACTGGCGAAATTTAAAATAATAACGGCCTGTCTTTTTTCCTTTTTTTTTTTTGATTACTTGCGAAAGCTGCGGATTTCTTAGCTTGTGTTGCCCGAAAAAAATAATTGCTGGCGTCGAGCTTTTTCTTCTTTGAAGCTGGTATTGGATTCTCGGAATAAGAAATAATGTGATAATGAAAACGAAACATACATTCTCCCGTCAACCTTTTTAAAAAATCTCATCTCGAATTGCGTAAATGTGACGTGATGTGAAAATGTGCATCCGGTGGCGATGTGATTGTGATATCTGCCCAAAAGCGCTCGCAGTTCGGAATCGCGTAGGTTAATCCACGTCGACAGAAACAACATGCACACAATGCGTTTTTGACCACCGATATCAACGTCGTACATACACCCCCTACCGTCCGTCCGTCCGTCCCCTACTCTCCTTCGGAGTCGCAAATAATGTCCTCCCCGACCGCAAACTACATCCTCAACACCCTATCACCCTCCAAACGGCTCTACTACCGCTGGAAATCCTTCCGGTTCCCATGGCGCAAACGCTACTTCATCGGGATGGATCTGGAGGGCAATACCTTCTGGGAGTTCAAAGACCGGCTGGTAGCTTCCAGACCGAGACGTATCATGGATTTCCGGGGCGGTGTGCACAATCTGGTCAACTATTCGGAGATGAAGGCCGATCGTACGTGTTTCCCTACCTTCACGCCCTTTTTATTTATTTTTACATCTGCGGTTTCACGATCACGATCTGGGAATTTGCTAACAACGTCCTTTTTTAATACTTCTTAGCACAATGGCACCAATGGCTCCGCGTCACACGGATAGATCCACCGAGCATAGCGGACCTGCAAGCGGAGGTCGTACGCCGACAGGTAATGATTGAACGGGCACGGCTGGCGGATGAACGGTGGGCGAAAGGGAGCAGTATGTTGAAACGGCCGGGTGAGGAGGAAATCAGAAGGCTGGAGGAAACAGCGGCGAAGACGAGGGCTTCGGATGGGAGTGCGATAGGGGCGAGACCTGTGGCTACGTCGTCTCGGAGGAGTGAGATTGAGATTGAGAGGAAGGATACGACGGTGGAGGGGATGGAGGAGATGTTGAAGGTTGAGAGGGAGAAGAGGGAGAGCGGACGGCCGGTGGGGCCCAGTGAAGGGTTTCAGCCGGAGGAGTGGAGGCCGAGGGTTGAGAGGTGATTGCGAATTGGGGATGCCAGATGGGTACTGTATATATTGATATCTCCGCCGTTGGTTTGGTGTACATATGGGTCAGAATGGGGTTACAGGCGACACGACATGTCTACGCTCGTACGCTCGATATCAGGTCCACGATACTTGAGGTTCAATCGTCGATAAACATGGCAGCTGAATCGATACTGCGATAGCTATAGCATAGCGTATCACAACTTTGGCGTGGCTCCAGTTGGTGGTGGAATAGCAGGTCGCAGTAGTGCTGAATTTATGAGAACGAAGAGACGCGAAACGCATAGACACTACAATATCGCACTGTACTGAGTAGCCTGATCCTAAGCGCCAAAAGCGAAAATATAGTTTCTATTTTGTTCTTGTGATAGCGCTCACGCATGTGCATTTATCGTCTGGTATGTTGAAACTAACAACATCTTATTGGTCAAGGAATGCCGCATCTCTAACAGAAATGCGCAAAGGCCAGAATCCGTCGTGTCCACATCTGTGGGCTATAGTAAGCCTACCAGATATATCAAAACCTCGAAACACTCCAACCCGTGCTCACCTCTCCGGCGACTGTCCTGGTTGTATTTTTCCGAGATGTCCGACAGCATCGAATTTGTAAGATGAGTCTTGCGACCCGCTAGAAATTTTTGGAATTAGTGGCTGTTAGACCTCGAGAACTCCTCCAGCAGCAGCTGGATCAGGTTAGTTTGTATACACTTCGGTCGGAGAGCTGTAGCCAGACTCGCTGCCGCACCGACGAAGAGTAACACCAAAGGGACCGGGGAGCTGGATTGCCATCATCCATTGGAATTGGAATTGCCATTGGGAGCTATCGAGAGAGCGAAGTGTTCGAGGTTCTGTTGGCAAGCGCCCCTCTTTTTGTTGGCGCCCACCTTGTTCTATCGATTGTCCCCCACCTTTCCCTTCTCCAAATATCAAAAACCTCGAGGACCTCGAGGACCTCCACCAGGCTGCCACATTTGACCATCTTCAACGGCCGTTCTTTTAACATTCGCATCCTCTTTGAGTCCAGCCTTCGTTTTGGAGCTATTGACGATAGCCGCCTAGCCTTTCAAAGCAACACGACGTCACCGTCCCCAACAAAGCCCCCCGCCTCACAGCCTTTAACCTCAAATTCGCTCTCTCGACCAACAACCATATCCACAACCTCTCGTTCAGTCATCTCCCTCGCTGCTTCTAGATACTAATTTCCACGATGTCCGCGATTCCGGACGAAGACCTCTTCATCCCTATCCCCGCTTATCCTCCTCCGAATCAGCAGCAGCAGCAACACCATGCCGCGCGATCAGACCCGCCGGCCCAGAACCGCAATCAACAGCGGCTGGGCCAGTACAATATCGTCAAGACCCTCGGCGAAGGTTCCTTCGGCAAAGTCAAGCTTGCTATCCACCATACATCCGGCCAAAAGGTCGCTCTAAAAATCATAAACAGGCGAAAGCTCGCGAATCGCGATATGGCGGGCCGGGTCGAGCGGGAGATTCAGTACCTGCAGCTATTACGGCACCCCCACATTATCAAGCTGTTAGTCTCCAAATATCGGCCCTCGAGATAAATATGAAGATAACGAGCTGACCAGAGTATTATTTATAGCTATTCTGTAATTACAACCCCGACAGAAATAATCATGGTCATCGAATATGCCGGCGGCGAACTCTTCGACTACATTGTCAAACACGGCCGAATGGATGAAACCCAATCACGACGTTTCTTCCAGCAGATAATATGTGCAGTAGAGTACTGTCATATTCACAAGATCGTTCATAGAGACCTTAAACCCGAAAACTTGTTGCTCGACGATAATCTCAATGTCAAGATTGCAGATTTCGGACTGTCCAACATTATGACGGATGGTAATTTCTTAAAGACGAGCTGCGGAAGTCCAAACTATGCGGCACCGGAAGTTATTTCGGGAAAGCTCTACGCGGGCCCGGAGGTGGATGTTTGGAGTTGCGGTGTTATCCTTTACGTCATGCTCTGCGGGAGACTACCGTTTGATGATGATTATATTCCTACCCTATTCAAGAAGATTGCCCGTAAGTATATTTCTTACCTTTTATTCTAGTTTCTATGCTAACACTCTTACAGAGGGCACGTATCACATTCCCACATACCTATCTCGCGAGTCCGTCGCCCTCCTGAAGAAGATGCTCGTCGTCAACCCAGTCAACAGAATCACAGTGGCCGAG
This sequence comes from Dactylellina parvicollis, assembly GCA_036971385.1. NCBI lineage: Eukaryota > Fungi > Ascomycota > Orbiliomycetes > Orbiliales > Orbiliaceae > Dactylellina > Dactylellina parvicollis. The sequence continues at coordinate 1,092,816 of JAJTUD010000006.1, forward strand.
ATAAGACAAGATCCCTGGTTCCTCAAAGACCTCCCAGAATATCTTTGGGCACCGGCTCAAGAGTTCCTCGACACAGGCGTTGATCCTTCAAAGGCGCTAGCTACGCTACCGAAACCGCTGAAGCAAGCACATGACGACATTGTCGTTAAGCTCAGTGACAAGTTAGGCTACGGCAAAGATGATTTGAATGACGCCTTGGAAAGGCCGGAACCGAGTGCCATCAAAGATGCCTACGATATTCTCAAGCACAATGACGCTATGCGCAAAGATGGTATGTTGTATCACCGTGTATGATGAGTACCGTAATTAATATCTAGTCCGCAGCTCGTGTATCAAAGGCGCCTCCGTCCTTCTTGGCTCAATCCCCTCCGGCGTGGCACGCCTTCCCTCACTCCCAGCCCGTTTCGGAGAACTTTGTCCCTTTCAATCTCGCGGGTCAAAATCGCGGTTCCCCATCGCCAGGACCACGCTCGAGTGGGCCCGGTACCCCTCGTTCCGGAATATCAACCCTTTCGTCCCCAATAATGCAACTCACCTTTGGTGGTACTGAGGGCGTTACCAAAGACGACGTCGGCGCCCCGGCAAACAGTCTCACCAACCCAAACATCCCGCAAAACTCCACCGTTTCCATCCTCCCGACCAGTCTCCCGGAATACCACCGCGCATTCGTTAAGGGCGGTCCTGGCGCCGCGGCTGCGTACCAACAGCAACAGGCTGCGCAATCTGCTGCTTCGGCATCCATTCCTATCAAAGAATCCCGACGTATACGTTCAATCACGGGACGTGCGACCAGCCGTCCGGACCCTATGACACCGTTAACAGCCACCCAACGGAAATCGAGGCCGACAAAGTGGCAGTTTGGAATCCGGTCGCGAAATCAGCCGCTCGATGCAATCGCGTGTATCTACCGCGCTCTTAGAAAGCTAGGAGCAGAATGGCTGGTTCCTACTAACAAGGAGAACGAAGGTGGCGAAGGCGATGAGAATTCGCGTAGTGGTGGCGGGAACGTAAATTCGAACGATGACATTTTAGCGCCGGAGACGCCGCCGGGAACCCGAGGGGGGAATAACAGTCGACCGGGTAGTTCCTCGTCTTCTTCATCCTCCCGACCGGCCGATGGCGATGCGGAGATTCCGGACGATCCATGGGTTATTCATTGCAGATGGAAGAAGGAAACGTCCAGTACTCCAGCGGCGAGACCGTCATCCGCGAATTCGAATTACAGCTCCAAATCGAGGGGGAATGCAACTGGTGGAGCTGAAGAGCAAGAAGAAGATTCGGTGTATGTGTACATGGAGATACAGCTATACCAGCTTGAGAGTAATTTTTACCTGGTGGATTTCAAATGCGCGGGGTACGGACGGTTTGATGCTGACGGAAACCCGGTTCTACCGAAAGAGGTGGGAAAGGTCGTGGATGAGTTGAAGAAGGATACCTCTTCTTCCGGTGCGGGACAGGAGAACAGGAAGGGAAGTTTGGGCAGTGATCCGAGAGCGGCGATGATGGAGAGGAGTAGGAGTACCAGGAGTGCAAAGAGTGAGACTGGGAGTGCGTACAGCGGATGGAAGAGTATCGAGGAGAAGGAGATTTCGAGCCCGTTTCCATTCTTGGATTTGGCGGGCAAGTTGATCATTCAGCTTGCCGAGGCAGACTAGGTGGGATGTGAGGGAAGGGGTAGGAAGGTGCATGATACGGAGTTTTGCTTTAGTAATGGGTTCCCGGTTGAGATGGAGGTTACACGCCTTAATAACAGGATTGTGGGAACTAGGTGTGGCTTTTTCCTTAATTGTCCTTTTTGTTCCTTAGTATCTTACTTGCGGTTTTTTGAAATGGTTTAGAGGAGGTATTTTTTCACAGGGTATTGGCATAGAGGACGGGTTTCGGGGGGTAGTTATACGAGGTAGCACGCTGGTAAGAATTAATTGAGCATTCCATCTTGTTATAAATACGGATATGATTTTTAATGGTAGTTTATGGGATAGATATTTGTTCAGATCTGTGGCTTTCCGGTATTTGATCAAGCTTGAAGCTCAAGTTGCTAGTATGCATAGCATAACTAGGTCTGATGAAGATGGACCAGTGAACGTATCACGTTACTCATCGCCGCCAACATTGACAGGCATTTTCAGCGAATATAGTACCAGCGTACTCACAATGTTTCCACTTTGCTAGTGTCATGTAACCAACCATCCTAGGGCTTATTATGTAGCCATGCTCGTTGGCTAAAGCTATTACATTCGAAACTGTAATCAACGATAGAATATGCTTGTTTTGTAGTATAAATTAAACGCCATTCTTAAAACACAAGGGAAATGATCTCGAAGCATCTTTGCATGCGTGCAAGTACGTAGGAAGGGCTGTAACCTTCTTACGCTGAGCAACTTTCCCTCTTGAAAGCAATGCTGAACGTGCCTTTACATAAATAACTTCCACTTGTATCTGCCTACTTCCTTCTCCCCTCCTCTTCACTAAGATAATCATCAACTCAAACCTCCATCTCCATCATCACCAACCCCCCGCGACAGTAGAACGAACGATAACAGGCTTTCGATAAGATCAACGGTTTCTCCCTTTTCTTTACATACTTCTGAATTTTTATCTATATCTTTTCTCCCTTCCGACGTCCTCCATTCCTTCGTTATCTTCAACAGCTTTTTCTCTCGTGTGGTTCTCAATTTGAACAGCATACATCATGGGCTGGGGAAACGACGAGCCGGCTAAGGGTATGTTGAACTCTTCCTCTTCTTCTTTATTTGCGTGTGCCTCACTTTCAGACCCTCTGTGGCGTTATATCGAAGTCCTTTGGGATCTCAGTACACACCCTTGACGCCATGAAGCGTGGTATTCTACGCGTTGCTCATGGAAGCCACAAAAGGACGAGTCTTTGCTAACTAAAGTGCTCTTTTTGAATGTAGCCGAAGAAGAAGAGTGGGTCGCTCCTGCATTCGCTGGCCCTGCGGGTACCGAAAACACTACTATTAAGGTTTCTTCTGGAGACAACTTTTTCGAGCAACCAGATGACGGTGGAGCAGCTTTTGAAGGGTGGGTATTCGTAACTTGCCATTCCCCTTTATTTCTCCAGTGATCAATCTGTGAGCCTGGGCTAATATTTGAATGGTTTGGTCGTTACCAGTCGTGGCGGTGGTGGACCTTGCCGTAAGTGCAACGAGGAAGGACACAAGGCAGCAGAATGGTATACCCTCTTCTATTGCTTCAGCCCCAATACCGCATAATGTCGGACTGAACTCACGCATACTCTCACAGTCCAAATCAAACATGTTACAGCTGCGGGGGAACCGGTCACGGCTCTCGAGACTGTCCTAACCCCAAGTGTAGAACTTGCAAGAAGGAAGGTCATATCGCTATCGACTGGTGAGATATTCTTTGATATCCTCTTTCTGTTACACCCCTTCTTGGAGAACCTTTTACTAAAGTCAGAAAAATTGTTGAAAAATAGTCCTGTTCAAAAGTGCATTTCTTGTGAGAAAATCGGTCACAATGCTCGCAACTGTGACGACAAGAAGTGCGGCATCTGCAAGTCCACCGAGCATATCGCTTACGATTGTCCAGAGAAGCCCGAGCCTTCTTGCAACTATTGCGGGGAGACTGGGCATATGGTTCGAGGTGCGTTCTCCTTTTCTCTCTCGTCTCAACCCCTGAGATGAATATATGCTCACAAAAGTATAGAGTGTCCGAAGAAAGCTGCGGAACCCTGCCGTAACTGCCAAGAAACAGGTCATCGTGCTGGCGAATGCAAGAATCCACGCAAGATGCAGTTCGCAGAGGGTGAGGGTGTTCCTGACAGGAATGACGAGACCATCGAAGCCACTTGGAACGCAATGAAGAAGGCTGGCGAGGATCGTGATTTGGATCAATTCAAGGATGTGAGTTTTCTGGTTGCCTTATCCGTTCTCGAGATCTCGGAGGAACAAATGGGCTGATGGTATCTTTAGCAATTCTTCAAATATATCGCATTGAACCCCGAAAGTGTTTTCCCTCAGCTTCAGGCAGCGTTCAAACAAGACTCGTTTGCATATAATCTCGTCGCCGTGGTCAGTATCTCTTCCAACTATTCTTCAAGCTTGGTTCAGGCTTTTGTTCAATCTCTAATCAACCTTCTGACAAATCACAGAAGAAGGATGTCACTCCCACTCAAGTAATCATTGACCTCCAAGGTAACATGGACAAGGAATTCGTCGTCACCTTTCAAACGTCTCTCAAAGGTCGTCGATCCAAAGTTGCGGCGAAGGACAACAGGTATCCTGAGAATGACGAAGACAATAATCAACGCTTGTTCAAAGCTGGCTTTGTTCAGGAGTCATTTATTCCTTATTGTACCAATTGCAGTCGTAAGTCCCCCCCTTTACAGACTATTTTGATATAATAGCGTATTCAGTACTGACTGATGGTTGGGAATAGAACGTGGTCACGTCACCAAAGCCTGCCCCGAAGAACGTGCTGTTAGGGAGACTGAAGCACCGACTGTCAAATGTGTCAACTGCGGTAACGAAGGTCACCGATCTCGCGACTGTAAGCATTCACCTCACGCCAGCCTTTTATATGCCGTGGATCTTGCTAAAACTTGAGAATCAGGTACCGAGGAACGCAAGAAACGTATGAACCCTAACGCTTGCCGCAACTGTGGTGAGGAAGGTCACGAGTCCAAGGAGTGCGAAAAGCCACGTGATGCTTCCAATGTCCAATGCCGCAAGTGCGAGAAGACCGGTCATTTCTCCAAGGTATGAGTTTTCACGGACCCCTTTGATCGGTGGCCAGGGCTAATTACAAATCTCCTATAGGATTGTCCAGATGCTCCCAAGATGAAGTGTCGCAACTGCGATCAAGAGGTAAGATATACCCCCATCTCACAAAAAAAACTCAATCCATGACACTAACGGAACTTAATATAGGGTCACCGTGCTGCTGAATGCCCCGAGCCAAAGAAGGGAATCATCTGTAACAATTGCCAGGAGGAAGGTCATAGACGAAGCGAATGTACCAATCCCCGCAAACTCATCTGCAACAACTGTGACGGTGAAGGCCACGTAGCTCGCGACTGTGACAAACCGAAGGACCCGACAAAGGTGAAGTGTCGTAACTGCGATGAAAGTAAGTCAATCCAAGTTTTCTTACATCTTTCTAAGGTTTTTACCTGAAGATATGTCGGTTTGCTAACATGAATTAATTTGATTAGTGGGACATGAGGCGAGAGGTTGCCCTAAGCCTCGTGATATGAGTCGTATTAAATGTACTCAGTGCAAGTAAGTAACGGCTTAATTGTGTTTTTGCTCAAGATTTTAGGATTGCTTCTAACATTCTGGAATTATAGTGAAATGGGTCATTGGGCTAGCAAGTGTACGAACAAAGATTCCACTGAACCTGAGTTTGGTGCCGGTGGTGGCAGCGGTGGTGGCGGGTACGGCGCTACTACATCTGGCGGCGGTGGCGGTGGCTACGGTGCGACCAACGCGGGTACCAATACACCCAAGCCAGCATGGGAGGAAGAGAAAGTCGATTCTGGGGCTAATGCCGGCTGGTAGTTCGCCCGTCTGTTGACCCTCTTTGTTTTTATTTTTCTGGTAATGTTTTTACTTGTTCTGCGGGCCAATGTCTCTTACGTGGATTTCATGAAGGCTATATGCGGCAGACTGACGGGGAGAAACGTGCAAGGCATCCTCAAGGACTTCTCGTTTGAATTATTTTAGAGAGAGGTATCAGTGGACAACGCCGTTTGGCCGCTGGAGGTAGGGTGGGCATTAGGGGGGTTCGGTCTAGTATATCCTGTGTCTTTTCGTCTCGTCTAGGGGAGCGCAAATGTTATGCTCCTGTAGACGGGGAGGTTTAGCTAGTCATGAGATCCTTAGCTAGGCAATACCACCCTCTCTTCACTCTTGCGGTAACAAAATATGGAAATACGTTGTCCTCTTTAAATTTTATGGAATCGGTCATAAATTTTAAGGGATAGCACCACCGTGATATCCTGTGTCATTTTGACGCTGTGTAACAAGACTAAATTGTGTTGACGAAGAAATTTAATTTGCAGTCGTCATAGGAATTCGAAAACGACTTTGCAAGCTTCGACATAGAGTTCTATAAAACTGATGGGACCCTTGAAACATCACCCAAACTCCGAGAAAACAGACAAACTCACAATACCGATGTTTTCAACTCTTTTAAGACGGGCTGGTCCTGCACTTCAAGCATCCTCCAGGTGTTCAGCCACCTCACCCACACCATTCCCTCACCGATGCATCCGAAGATTGGAAACACTCGCCCAAAATAAAAATATCGTAAGTACTATCTATATTCAGAAACTTACAATCCATACCGATATAGTTCTCATAACTAACAATAAAAAAAGTACATCCATCCTACTCCTACCGTCTTGCCATCTTACACCCTCTCCTACCTCCCCACCACCCCTCCAAATCCCACATTCGCAATCGGAACCACGACAGCCATCCCACCCACCCCAGATACTTTCACAGAAAATAAAAATTTCCGAAAAATTCTGATGCAAGTTCTGAGCGAATCCGCGGTGAAAGATCCCGACATCATAAACGAAGCCTACGGCACCTGGGGTGCGGTCATGGGTGTTAAACAGTCGGTAGATCGGGGTATGAAACGGGATAGAAAGCTGCATACCGATTCTTCTTCTCCTCTGGGTACTTCCGCTTCGAATCCGGATGGAGAAGGGGAGACGGTCAAAGTGGGAGGGTTTCATCATCTGGTGGATAGGAGGACGCCGTATTACGGGGGTATGAGGATTCCGGAAAGTCATGATATTCTGGGGAGTTTGATGGTTAATGGAGACGGGGCTTTGGTAGAGGGTGGGTTTGTGGAGTGTGAGAGTTATAGGTTTGTTACTGGTGATGGGGTTATGGTTTTGACCGAGTATTTGGAGGAGAAGGTGAAGGAGAGGTTACTGAGGGAGGAGGAGGCTGGTCGCGGGTAGGTGGGGTTACAGAATTTATGTGAAAGTTTTAAGGATTTGTGAATACTATTAAATTTCTAAATTCATATACTAAGTAAATGTTGAAGGAAAACTTAGGCTTTTGAGGCAAGTACGATATTCGCCACATTTTTAGATTGAGATTAATATACGTGAGATACATCTAGAATCGATTCCGGAAGCATATTTCCAACTTCTATTACATACAATATACTATCTCTTTTATCATAACAGATATCCCTTACAAGTATCTCTGCAGCAGCTATCTCCCTTTTCTTCTAGGCCTTGTACCCCCATTACCACCATTTCCCCCCTTATCAATGTACCCCATAAGTTCGTGATACATAAAGCTTCATGCATGAAGAACTTGGAGTGGCCCTTCAGACCAGACCTCTTGCTCTTGCGTGTAAACTGATAATTTCCGAAACTCCATGGTATGGAATGACACTTGCATATTCTCCCCCATAATGGATGTAAAAGTTTCACAAGTAGTGAAGTATGTTTGTGAGACCTGTAAAACTGCTTTCGTACCCGTGATTGATATAAGGCCAATAATGCGTGTGTACCGGCTATTGCGATACGCGAGGTGATACAGTTGCACCATATAGCACCTGTTGCCTGAAGGCATATTCCTAAACTGAGGTTCCATTTCGTAACCCTTGATATTTAAGTGTGCAGTATTTTCAACCACTTCTTCGAACTACCCAGAAACCGTTCGGAATAGTATATCCGATAATCCTGAGTTCTGGAAAGCTTCATCGCCAGGGTACGAGCGTTCCCCAATATATAAAAATCTAGATATCATATGTTTCCAAGGGGTTTCTTTCCAGGTCGTCCTTTCTCAGTAACCAACACGAACATGAGAGGCCCTGAGACACATCTGAGGCGTATGTATGTCCAGACGGCATTACACCTCTGGGTCTTCAATTCTAGGTTTGTTGTAATCATCTGCGAGTCCCGTACCCCTTTTTTATAGCGATTTGTAACATCGCTTTTATTGATTCCGCATAAATGGATTTAGGTTCATTAATAATTGAGCAGGAATAGGGAAGGGTCGAGGGCATGTAGAATGATATTTCTTTGAGAGCTCATAATTTCTGAGTAGTCTATTAGGTCCTGGATTGCAGCGGCACCTTTAGCCTTAGGAGCTGCTTCGGCGGCGGCGGCGGCGGAAGTTTTGGCGGTAGGGCACCAGCAGCGACTTCGGTAGGGGCGCCAACGAGCTGCTGGTCCAGATTCGCACCATTATACATGCATTCCCGATTATGAGGGTTATAGCACTAAAGGCTCCATCGGTATCTTTAAACACGGACAGCACCTGGAAGAATTTACAAAAAGGCAAAATACCTACTCCGCATTTTTCTGGGATAGGCCGAACGATTTTGCCACGACCTACATATTGTCAGAATCCGAGGTCACAAATGGAATTAATAGAAACAGTAGCAATACTCACGTGGAATGTCAAAGGCAAATGTGGTCGGCTGGATAATGGTGCTCGAGACTGACTCTTCCCTCATGACTCCTTTGTGGCTACAAGACTGCTATAATTATCAGCCGTGTTATCATAGATTTTGGCTATCATTGTAATGTACGATATATATTCTTTGCATGTAGAGATAGGTGAGATTTATGGAATACCCTTGATTCGTATGTAGATAGTGATCATAGGTAGATCTTTGGTATTTTTAAACATAAAGTCCGTGCGGATAGCAGTTGTAGGAATGATACCACGTAAAATTTTAGTTTTACCTAGAGTACTATATGATCTTCTAGCGTGGCCATCAAACGAGAGGGCTGGTGGTTTGAATCGTCAGATATATTTGCTTTCGACTATAGCTTGATCCATCGCCGATAAGGATGCCGTAGGGAAATGCCTTGGAAGGGATATTTCACCTTGATTTATGCATCATAAAGTTTTGTACTTATAATAGAGTATTGGTATTCCCTTGGATGTGTATGAATAGTAGGCTGTATGAGAGATAAACCGTCAAACCAAGAGATAGTAGGTGACTTGGCGGAACCATCTAAGTTATATAGACAGAGAGCAGTACGTAGGTCGTAACTAACTATGTCATATGTATATACTGAAGAAGACATAATCGGTAGATTTCTAATGTGAAGTTAAGATGAAGGATTAACGCTGATGGAGGTGGATGTATGGATGGATGATGGAAAGAAGAAGGATCGATTTTGGGAGAAATCGCAATTTTATAGTTTCAAATTTTACTCTCGTATCGGCAGAATCCTAGAATTTGGGAAATATATAGAACCTTCTGGTTGAGTTAAGACGGTGGAAACTTCTTTGGCTTAAATTTTCGACCAACGATGTGCCTCGCAATTTCAAGATGCGACATTCACAATGACACCACCGCTAGCTAGTTTGGTTTTCGAGACTAAATGACACTCAGAATCTAGCAGAATCTATACGACTACTACTTGAAATACAATATCTATGTATCGAAAGTATATTTTATGTTCTCTAGCTTCGTTTTGTGTCAACGTGATCCCTCGATACCGACACCAAAGTCAAAGCTGGTTCGTTAGCATTTCCCACTCGTGATAGGCATTACCGAATTTGAGACCTGATTCTCACGAAAGGAACTACCACTAGAAAAACGTTAAAGGCAAAAGTAAGAAGTATTAGGATTACAACTAGCTTAGATGTTTATGCCTCGACTAATGAATTATGCTGTCAAAAAATATTTTCAGAGAATTGAAAGGAATTCCCTCCAAACTTGTATCAATCTACCATCCGCCAAAAACCCATCACCCAGTCCAGAACAATTAATCACTATAAAAACGCCATCTGTTAGCATCCTCGTCGTTAAAGAACTCAGTAATCAGGAGAGAAGAAACTTACTAAAGCTCAATCGGCGCCAACTGATCGATATTGTACAACCAGTTCCCACCTTCCGCCTCCGTGATCAACCATTCATATGGCCACACCACCAGATGACCCTGAATCAGACTCAACAATTCTTCCGCCACGTCCTTATCCATGATATCGTCGGTGGCATGAAATTCTCGTCTGCTATTCCTCGTTCCCGCCCTCTTCCGTCGTCTGACCGACGGAGCAGGTCCCAGTGTACTGCTACCATTGGTGATGCTAGCACCGGCGTTGCTGCCGGGATTCGGCATGAGTCCCGTGCCCGCTTGATTCGAGTGCTTGTACGCCTCCCTCATCGAAACATCCGAAAGCCTCGGGTCGTTGACCGATACGGAGTCGGTGGACTGCCGCACGTCCTTCTCGTTGAGAAAGTTGCCATCACCTGATGATTTCACCGGATGAGGTTTCCCTCCGCCGCTAGCTTCATTCTTTTCCCTGATGCCCGGCTCCGCATCTCCCCATCCCGTCTTCTCATTCATATCTCCCTCACCGTCCGTCTTTGACTTCCCCTTGTCCTCCCCATGGCGGTTCGAATGCACCTTCTCCGATACTTTCGCCACCTTTTCCGCCACGTCAGGTGAAATCTTCTCTCCGAGCCTCTCCGGCAGCGATCCGGGCATCCCAATCCCCGGCACGGCTTGGTTCGCCTTGGTATGCCTTTGCTCCATCTGCGTCGAGGGCTTGATGCCATCCTGTGCTGCCGCAAATCTATCCTGATAGAGCTGGTACTCTTTATACACAGCCCATGATTTAACTTCGTTATCAGGCATACAACGAAACACTTCCCTAAAGATCTTTGTATTGTTCACCGCGATCTTGTGCCACGTATCCAGGTAGAATGAATCGTTCAACGGATCCACAAAGTGATCCGCGTCGACGTACGGCTGCTTGATCTCCGAGACCAAGGGATGCGATGGCTTCATCGGCGGTAATGAGCCTTGGCCCTGGCTCAACCTGGGGGCTGGGGCGGAAGGCCCTCCGATATCCATGTCGCTCGTGGGTGGTAGCGGCGGAAGCTGACTCGAAAGCGGCAGTCCGAGTTCCACAGTGTTCATCCTCTGCACCGGCATCGGCGGCAACTCGGGATCCCCTTCTTCTTCAAAATGATCCTCCACGCTCGCCGACTGCCCCAGTTTTCCCGTATTATAGCCGCGGTGCTCGTTCACCAGATCCCCGGCATTTCTCACGATCCCAGTGTCTACCTGGCTGAAACTCGATGTGTACTGGTATCCGTCCTGTCCGAGCTTTCTATCCGCAGCTGTCACCGGCCTATTCCCTTTACCCTTGTTAAACTCTTCCGCAGCTTTCATGTGATCGATACCCAGTCCGGCAACATCCTTTTCTCGATCCTTGATTCTTGGATCGGACGTAACCTTCTTGTGCGCATCGATATTCGGATTATTAGCTTGCTCCCAGTCGACGTCGTGATTGAAACTCGCAATAGTCTCCACCCGTGTGACAACATCAATGTCGCCCTGTCTTACCGGCGGTGGCGAATGAGGTGGCGGGCTCGTAGGTGTCTGCGGTACCGAGTTTGTCGCATGAGTGGTAACACTATCACCATCGTGCCATCTGTGCTCTGATCCCGTTCCTTCACCGTTCGTCTCTGCCATGCGATCTTGAGCCATCAGTTCATCGACATCGATTCCTAAATGCTCACGCATGAGACGGAGCCGTAGGGTATGCGCAAATCGTCCGACGAGGTATGGACGACCGGCCATTGTAGACCAAATTGTGTCCTGATCTCTGACTACAGCTGCAACCTCCGAGTCACGGAAACCAAGCATAGATCGTTCGTTGATATTTGCAGAGCCAATGATGGCAATCCGGTCATCAACGACCATACACTACTCTCAAATTAGCTTGCATCCCGAGATTTTGAGTCGGAAAAAGTAAAAACCTACCTTGGCATGGATATACAACTGTTCGGTAACCAACTGTTGCTGCGGCCCAATCTTACCCCAACTCCTGAGCCCGTAGAACTGAATATAATCCTCAGGCTCGATCCCATTAGCCTTGAGCTTCCCAAATATACTGCTATCTCCGCGGCATATGCTCCTGTACTGACACTGCATGATCAGTCTCACACTGCTGCCATCCTGCTGGTCTACACTGCTCTGAAAGCCGGGGAGCAGAGGCAGTACGATAATCGCACGCCAGTCCTCGTCATTCTTATGGGCTCTGATGATACGTTCCACCAAGGCGTCACCGATCGAATTCTCCATCCTCGTCCCATCAGGCAACTCCCCGGAAGTGATGAAAAACTGATTCTCAATGTAAACACAATGATCGCTTGTCTCGATAGCTTTGAGATACGCGTTCAAGATTGAGTGCTCGTTCCTCAGAGGCGTCCCCATAGACCAAGCACTCGCGGAGCGGAGCATCTGAACTTCGCAGGAACCACTAATTCCTAACGACTCGATCTCCTGCTGCGTAAAGTCTGGCGGGGGCAACAAGAACGGCGTCGGTCGGGACGGCGTACGCTGTCGGAGAAGATAATTCCAGCGCTGCACAAAGTGGCGGGTAAGATCTCTGGCCGGTTGGCCTACAACCTGCATGGAGATATCGTGCCACGGCATTCGAGGGATTTTCTGTCGGTCGTACATTTCATCGTACGGCTTATTGAGCTCGTAGAAGTCTTCTACACGAGGGTTGGAATAATCCTTTCCGGGCCACAGCTGGTATTTATCCGGATCTTTGGGCCCGGTCTCATCAAAGCCGGTAAACTTGTCGTCCACAAGAGCGTGCTGGGGCGTATCCCATCGCCCGAAGCAGAGATCCAATCCGCCGAGGAAAACGACAGTGTGGTCCACAATAACTAATTTCTCGTGATGAGCCCAGAAGAAAGTGTTCTGACGCAGTTGGTTCGGGGATCTCTGGACGTAGATGTTGGGGTGTAAGTCGAGGAGTGAGTACTTTGTGTATGCCGAATCTATCGGAATAGCGGCGCCGATGTTACGGTAAACAATGACGAAGATCTTGACTCCCTCGCTTGCTTTCCTCTGAAGAAGTCTATCCAGTCGCCATTTCTGAGAAACAGCTGGCGGGCGTCGAAGGTACTGTATATGGGTTAGTGAGACACATCATTGAGCCACATTAGACACAACTTACAATCTCGGGACTCAACCACCAATCGTGAATATAGATCACATCTTTAGCCATAGATATTGCCCGACTAACATTCCAAAAATAGTCTCTCCCATCCACCAACCACTGGGCAAAGCAATACTGCCTCACCGGCGCAAAGCTGTCAAATCGATGCTTTTGCGACCAAATGGTATGATCAGCCATATACTTTATGCTGTCATAAAACTGATTCAACTGCCTCTCATTCTTCGCTAGGAGTTTGATCTTCCTCTCTGAGTTTTCCAACTTGAGTTTATGATGTTGCGGGTGAGCGGGATTTGCAGAAGCACTGGCTACAGCCTTGGGGTTCTTGGGCAGGGATTTTTTCGTGTCGAGTCCAAAGTCGCCATCAATAAGAATAACGTCGTAGATATTCATCTCTTCCGGTGAATCCACGCAAACAATGTAGCTATGGCGAACAAGAAACCATTTCGGACGATGACCTTTGATGAGGCTGCCTGGCGCCCAGCCGCGACGGAACTCAGAACCTTTGGAGGATTGAATGACGAGATAGCCCTCTTTACCGTGATAACTGTTTTCAGCAGCCAGTCGGATGCCGAGTGAAGAGAGTTCCAAGAATTTGCAAAGTCGATTCGAATCAGGTCGGAAAATCATAATGCGAACAAGCTCCTGGAGGTATTTCTCAAGCTTCTTTCTCTGTTTAATCGAGAAACCATCTCTTCGCAGCATAGGAGTAGAACCAACCGCCGCACCAGCCAATGTACCAATGCCAAGAGCGATACCTGCACCAATATTCCCAGGTTCGATCGTTTCGATCGGATGTCCGCCAGTAGAGTTACGACGTACAGGAGGCCGCTCCCTTCTTGAAAAGGTGCGTCTGATGGACCCGGCGATACTACCTTTCCGGGGAGGTTCATAGTCCTCGCTATCATCGTCATATATCGGCTGGCGCGGCTGTGTGGCCAGGCCGATCGCCTCGGCCCCGCTTGGCCCAGAAAGGCTCGATCCTGGAACACTCAGGCCAGGAGTACTCAATGCAGGAGTGATTGGAGTGATTGGTGCAGGACTACTCGGTCCCGCGGCGGCATTCGCGGTAAGCGGGCGTCCTTGCGTCAGAGGACCGGCATTGAGACGGGTATTCGTCGCGGTCTCATTCCCACTCTCATCAGAGGAACCTTCTTCGCCACCTCCGAGTCCTCTCAAGCCCTTGAGGTATGGAATCGATGCTCTGGGAAACTTGGGTAGCACGTGTTTGCCTCCTTCTCCCAAGGTTGTGTACGTATTACTAAAGTCCTGGAGACGGTATTTGGTGTGCAGATTGAAAAAGTCACGGAATTCGCGGTGAATAACCCATTTCATCCTCGTTAGTCCGGAACCGTACTCCAACTCGATTCTGAACACCGTGTGATTTCTGGACTTGTTGTTCAGCTTCGAGTCGGTAATTTTGATCTTCAACTGTTCCAGAATGATCGGTATTCTCTTGTTCCCGTGTTCGTCTCGCTGGAACATGCTGGCAAGAATTAATGCCGCCGGTGTAGCTGCCGTTAGCTCTGCTACAAGCTCTGCGGACTTCTCGCGATCAATCTTGGCCTCTTCCTTCTTCTTCTGCCCGATCATGCGGATTCCTGCCTTCAAAGCCTTCCATTTAGCAGCACTTGCACCACCGCCCCCAGGAGATGGTGCGGTATTAATTTCAGACCCTCTCCTGCTGTGTGCGAAATCGGTGATACGGCGGAAACTACTCGGTCGTCGTGAGTACTGCTGGTTTCGAGATTTCTTGTTTTCCTCGCTGTCAGAAGGGAGATCTCCCATCGTAGCTCGCCTCCTCAACCCGAGACCTCCCGCACCAGCTCCCCGTGGAGTACCCGGAGCGGTACTCGATCCAGCTGCTCGCTCCTGATCCGTATCCTCGTCATCTTCCTGACCGATTGGAGACATGGGAGCACTGCCTGTATTCACATCCTCCGCTTCACCGGCTCCGTGGCCCGAGGCCGTACGGTTATGTGAGGCAGAGTGCGAGAACGCCCTCAGCTTCGAAAACAAGCTGGGTCGGGCACCCTCATCGTCCAGCGTCTTGCCTTCCTCCTCGTTTTCACGCGAGTACTCGCCAGACCTTTTGTTCAACCTGAAGATCCCGCTCACACGTTTCGGTGTGCCGGGTGCCGTGCCTCCTCGAGGGGTTTGCTCCCCATCCGTGTCTTCGTCGCCAAAGTACTCGTTCTGGGTAGCGAATTGGACATCCCGGGTGCGAGGTGATGGATCCGCGTCGACTGGCGATCTGGCAAGCGTGCCTTTGTTGGTATCGGATTTGCCGCTGCCGCTCTGGGGTGCAGGACGTAGCTCGTCCAGTAGGAATGCGGGTCTGGGAGGTTGTAAAGGTTCCTGGGGTTCTTCCACCTTGGCTTTCCCTTTGCCTTTATCCTGTGCTGTTAGGATAGGTGTCGTAGCTTCCGCTGGTGAACCGCTTGCATTTCCACCGCTGGTGCCGAACGCCTTGAGGATCGGGCTGCCAGGTATTGTTGCTTTCAGGGTACTGCGGACGGCATCGCCAAGTGTAAACGTCGGAGCAGTAGAGCCGTTCTGTTTCTCCGGTTCCGCTGATACTTGGGGACTGGATGGCTCCGAAGGTGCCATTGGCTGTGAGACTGTTCTGACAGTGGCTATGTCGATATGCGTACCGGACCTACAATCTGGGGGGACGGTCGAGTGCTCCCGGGTGGCTGGGTCGAACGGACAGGGCCAATCGCCAAACGAATTGCTGATGACGTCGTGTACGATGAAGCTATTCGGATTGAAGCTTCTCAAGATTCCTTACTGGTTGCTGCTCTCGTGAAGTCCTTGCACCCCGGGGTCGGGCCGACTGTTGAAACGTTGGAAGCTAATTAAGACCGTGAAGCGAATTGAAAGACGGGTGTCGCGAAGAGTTTCGAGGCGGATGAGGCTCGTTTCGTTTCGTCGGCTGGTCAACACAACGCGATCAATCAATTCAGTCAATCAATACGATGCGGTCTATGAAGCTCGGAAAGCAAAGGATGGAGCAAAGGGGGAAGCTCGGGGAAGAAGGAGCACAGGGGACTTCAAGCTCTCGTAGCTCGAGAGAAGGAAGACCTGTTCTTCCGGAGGGTCAGGAGAGCTAAAGGACAGCAGCCAGCGGGCCCAAGAAATTGGCACTCACATCCCGCAATCACCACAGAGCACAGCACAGCACGGCACTTTAAGATTGGACGACTCGGCTAGACAACCAAAAAGCGATCCAAAACTGCGCCCGTCAAAGGAGAAACCCGTCTAACCAGCCGCTGATAAGAGATGGCTTCCGCCGGTCGACCTGTTGGAGGATATGCGAACGGGTAATCGATCTACGGTTTCGATGCTTCGAAGCGTGTATGAAACGGACGACCGTATCCGGAATACAATACGCCCAAGTCTCGCCCAGAGGTGCCAGCTCCAACCTCGTGGACATGGGGTTGCTGACCGTCCCGAATTGGGCACATGCGGAGAAAAACTGCACAAATGTTGTGCAGAGGTTGGAGAGAAAAGGGCTGGGTGTGATGACGTCCGTGTTCAACCTTGTCGATGGGGCACTCGCGTCAGGCGGCGACTTCAAATTTTCGAAGATACTTCTAGGCGTAAGGCGTTCACAAAGCCACCCAATAAGGCCAATGAGGCCCGAACGAAATGTCGTCGACTCAAGTTGCTATGATGCTGAGGGTCCAGGTGACGCGAATACGCATTCGTTTTCGGGCCCCGGGAACACAGGTGCGCAAACTGCGGACCGCCCAGAGGCAGTGAGAGATTGACACAGATTAGATACTTAGATACCTTTGGTATTGAGATCTATGTAGTGCAGGAAATTCCGTGCCCAACTGCCTTTGAACCGGAAGCCAAATATCTCGTCTATTCCTTCCGCTTCTCAGAGTTATATCGATCCACAATATTCTCGCCTTTAGTCTGACCACAGATTGATTATTAAATTCTCACAAGCGCTTACAGGCTGATATATATATATAATGCCATGTTGTCTCGAGCTCGCCGAAGACCGGGAAAAAGGGACGGTTACAGAGCAAATCCTTAAAGTGGAGTGTCATCCTCTCAATATTTGAAGCCTCGTTTTCTGTAAAAACCCCAAGCTATCTATATCCTGTGGAGGTTTGAGTCCAGCCAATTGCATAAGGAAGCCATCGGTGAAATACGTCGCCGCTCTCCGGCGGAGTAAGCTTGGCCGGCGAAAAACGCGCATCGGTCAACCGAAAGCTTCACAAATCCATCCAAATCGAGTAAAAAATATAACCGTTAACTCAAAATCCAGTCAGGGATCGGGTACCAGTTCCGTGCGCGGCAGAGCCGAAAGTCCGGTACCTGGAACGCCTGAAATACTACTCCCAAGCATCTCCAGCCGGTCCCGCATTCATATTATTGCCCAGCTTTGGCTATTTAGCTCGTATTCACGGTTACCTCGTTGGTAGGTAAGCTTTCAAAAACGAATATTAATATATTCAGGAAATAAAGTCCAGGTCGTCAGCGGCGTTTTATATATAGGTCACAACATGTGAAAGTCAGAAATGTCTGAGCTTATGAGAGTCTCCATCAATCGGGGAATTATATAAGCTTCGGATGGGAATATTTAACATTTCGAGCACCCGGGCCCGTAAAATGTCAATGGATTATTGAAACCCCTCGCAATCCTTCGTTTTAACTGATCCCATCATATCGGCCGAAACAATTAATATTGTACAAGCTTGTTATGTATGAGGTCTCTCAGACGTCATGCCAGACCGACCCTCCAGCATTACTACATCCTCCGCGTGATATATAGTCAAGCATAGCGCCGGTGTACCAACATTATATCGCCACCGCCGACAGAGAACACAAGAAGCGCCACGTTCTTGTGTTTTTTCTCTCTAACGAATCAAACCTTCCCTACTGCCCGACTGCCGGTGCAGAAAGTTCTTGACGATCTTTGCGGCTGAAGGTTGCTCACCATTGCAAACTAGCTTCGGCCAGCACGAAGGACGAGGCCTCATTTCGTCGCTCGAACGGAAAAGGAAGCAGGGAATTAAAAGCCAAAAGCGGGGCCGCCCAAACCAAGCACTCAATCGAACGGACCCTTGAAGCTATTGGTGCACGTTACATGAGGGTTACGTGTAGATTGTTCGTTCACGTCTTGGCTCGCAGCGCAGAGCAAAAAAATCAGCACCGCCGCATTGATACGATAGCACACGCGAATCCTTAACGTTACAGACTGCATTCCGGGTACTTGGAGAAAACTTACGTACACATATACAGGACATATTAACACACGTTCCATTGTATATATACTTTATTCTTATTTATATATCTCGATACAGCTTCCCTCTGCCCGGCGGCATTTTTCTTGAGGCTGAATTGAAGAAGCGCTATTCGTCCGGCATTGCAGTTATCCGAAGCCAGCCGGTACTTACCAGACATCCCTAAACCACCAAACGGAAGCTGAAGCTCGTTTGGCGATACTATCACCGCCAATTAGACGGCTCTCCCACTCTGCTAGCTCGATTCACCCCGACACGCTGAAACTCTGGAAAATCCTGGCCCGCTATCAGACCCCCCCAAAGTCGTCTCTCAGGATTTTCAAATAGTCACTTTGAAGCATTGGCGCCCTCCTCCTTTTCTCCATCATCAACCTGTCCAATCGTCTGCTGCCATTGGCGAATGGATTGATTTCC
The DNA here is from genome assembly GCA_036971385.1 of Dactylellina parvicollis. Classification (NCBI taxonomy): domain Eukaryota; kingdom Fungi; phylum Ascomycota; class Orbiliomycetes; order Orbiliales; family Orbiliaceae; genus Dactylellina; species Dactylellina parvicollis. Next base: position 1,111,441 of record JAJTUD010000006.1, read on the forward strand.
CGCTAGAGTTATCGAAACCGAAGGAGGCTTGCTCGCAGTCCCCACCCCGCATTGCAATTGGCATCTGCTAGTTTCGACGCGGTTCGCCTTCGCGATAGTTCGAGACCTTTACCACAAATACATTAATTTAAACCAGGAACCATTAATTGGCACTTTTGTCTCTCGCTATATCTACCACTCGGCTCGTCCCGGGTGCTCTTTCTGGGATTTCTGCCTACCTTTCTTTCGATACCATCCTACCGTCTTTCCTCTGGACCAGCTTTTTTTTGCGCCAGAGTTGATCATACCTTACAAGGTTCCACGCTGTTAATTATCACAATACAGCTGCCAAGATGGCGATGGAACAACTTGAAATCCACAGCAGGGCAAGTACACGTGTTAGGATACACCCTGGGGACATTCTCATGCTAACCTGCCGTTTCTAGTCCTACCTGATCCGCTATGTCAACGTCGCTGGTGACCATGTCATATCGTGGAGCATACAACCTCACAAAAAGTCAATGTAAGATAACTCTTTCTTCCGTTTACGTCATATATCGTCAATTCACTGACTGATACAACCACTTTTCAGAAACTTTGGCTTGTTCAAACATATCAAGCCTGCTGGCGGTGCCACACCTCAAACAGCCAGCTCTTTCGTCGGCGCCCCGTCCGCCTCTCAGACCTTTACAGGCCTTTCCGTCGATGACCTTCCCCCGGACCGCCCTCGCACCCAGCGAACAAACTCTACCGAAGCGGAAACAATTCAAAAACTAGAAGCATCCGGTCTCCGTCAGGTTCAATGGTACGGAAAAATCGAAGCAGAGAAGGTTACCACCGGCAAATTCGAGGTCCCAACCGGTCAAGGCGGCGCATGGGCCCTGGTATTCGATAACACGTTCTCAAAGCAGACGAGCAAAACCGCCACTTTGGTACTGTTGACATATCCGTCGAGCAATCCGGCCCCTGCTAGCCACCATATGCACCATTTCGATTCTCCCGGCGCTTCGACTTTGTCCTTACCGCCAAGTATCGCCAGCGGTCAGATTCCTACTACGGTTCTCAACGCTTCCTCGGATTCCATCGTAGAGTCGAACACACTTTCGGCCTCGAGCGGTTTTTATACCGGTCTTCTGAAAAAGAGAAAGAGGAAGAGGGGACAGGGGTTCGCTCGGCGTTTCTTCTCACTGGATTTCACCTCGTCTACACTGTCGTATTACCTGAACAAAGATTCCTCCTCCCTGCGCGGTGCTATTCCTCTAGGTTTGGCTGAACTCAGCGCTAACGAAAAGAACTTTGAGATCACGGTCGACTCTGGAGCTGAATTCTGGCATTTGCGTGCGGCGTCGCTCGTCGAATGGCAAGGTTGGAAAGATGCCCTCAACAAAGCTTCACACAAGGCACAGAAGAGAACGGAGGTCGGAATGGGACGTGAACACGCGCGTCCGTTCGGCAGCCAGAGCAATCTAGCCACCTCCGCCGCCTATCAGGTCGCCGAAGACGAAGGCTGGGCGGCAGTCGAATCCCTCATGGGCCGGGTCTCGGGTATTCGCGATGCGACCAGACGCCTGACGACAATGTCCGCCACTTCTTTACATAAGAAGCGAGGTAGCATGGGTGAAGGGTTGGGGATATCTACGACACCAATCTCGGGACCGACACCAACGTCCGATGAGAAAAGACCGTTCTGGAAGCGAAAAGCCAGCGGCGGTAACACACCGGCTCTCGCTAGCAGCCCCACCCTGGGTAACACCAATAGAGAGAAGAGAGGCAAGTCGTTATCTGCCGGAGTCGGTATGTCTGCGGCACACATGGCGGCATTACCCGCTTTACCGCCCATGCCTCCGCTACCTATAATAGTGCCACAAACGGACATCACACCTCATCTCAACGAACTGCTATCCGATCTCGACTCCTTCGTCGCAGATATCACGCAGTTGGTCCAAGAAGCCAAGCACCGAAGATACATCCACCGAAGAGAAACCGATACCAATGGTGTCTTGAGCTCTTCCGCTTCGAGAAAGAGTCTTGATTCCATCGATGATCAGGAATTCTTCGATGCTCACGATGGAGATGCGGCTACTGTCAACGAGGGCAGGATTGTGATTGTTGATAATGATAGCGAGGAAGGTCATAGTGAGACCTATGCTACGGACGACGAAGAAAGCGGCAACTCTGAGGATGATCAGAGCTTCAGCGGTTTATCCGGTAGTTTCAACGCTTTCCCACCAAAGGCGCAGGATTTGAGCCCGTTACCGTTGGATATGATAGCACGGAGAACGACCGTGAAAGGGACAACGATCCTACCACCAAGTCTTATTGCCTTTTTTAGGAAAAACGTAAGCATATATTTCCACAATTCTCATCTGGATATGATCGCTAACAGCATGTAAACAGGTTGGCAAAGATCTCAGCACCATCGCCATGCCGGTATCTGCAAACGAACCCGTTAGTGCACTGCAAAAGATCGCAGAGCAATTGGAGTATTCTGAACTCCTCGACTACGCTTCCGACGCCCCAGATCACAACGGAGAGCGCCTCCTCTACATTGCAGCGTTCGCTATCAGCAACTTTTCAAACACCCGGGCGAAAGAACGAGCGATCCGAAAGCCGTTCAATCCTCTCCTCGGTGAAACATACGAACTCGTTCGAGAAGATAAAGGTACATCCCTTCACTCCCCGATTCCCAAATACTCTCACCCTAGAAAATCCTAACCACTCCGTCCACACAGGCTTCCGCTTCCTCGCCGAAAAGGTGTCCCACAGACCCCTGATAATGGCCGCCCAAGCCGACTCCTCCAACTGGACCTTCACCCAATCCCCCATCCCCACCCAAAAGTTCTGGGGCAAATCCGCCGAAATCAACACCTCCGGCCGAGTCCGCATAACCCTCCACCGCACGGGTGACAATTACTCCTGGGCTCCCGCCACCACTTTTCTCCGCAACATCATCGCCGGAGAGAAATACGTGGAACCGGTGGGCACCATGACCATATACCACGAAAACTCCGGGGAACGCGCACAGATCACTTTTAAAGTCAAGGGCATGTTTTCCGGCAGGAGCGAGGATGTTAGCGTGCAGGTGTTCGACAAGGACGGAAAGGTCAAGGCGTACAGTCTACACGGAAAGTGGACGGGTAGTCTGGTGATCTTTGACGAGCACGAGAGTATGGTTAAGCAGCTGTGGCAAGTTGGAGATTTGGTTCCGGATGCCGGGAAGAAGTACGGGTTCACCGAGTTCGCGGCGCAGTTGAACGAGGTCACGCAGGTTGAGGATGGGAAGGTTGCGGGGACGGATACGAGGTTGAGGCCGGATCAGAGGCTTTGCGAGGATGGAAAGTTGGATGAGGCGGAGACGGTCAAGTTGGAGTTGGAGGAGAAGCAGAGGCAGAGGAGGCGGGTGGCTGACGAAGAAGGGAAACCGCATTTGCCAAAGTGGTTTGTGAAGGTTAGAGAGACCGCAGATGAGGAGGTTTGGGGGATGAAGAGCGGAAAGGAGGGGTACTGGGCTAGGAGGAAGAAGGGAGAGTGGCCGAGCGATATGGTGGAGCTTTACAACTGAAGTTTAATGTTGATAGATGTGGTGGGGCAAGCATAAAACCCCTGGTCTCTCTCTGCTTCTGTTTTTGTTTCTGGAAGTTTGTCTTGACTTCAAGTTATTTCTTTTCTTTTTCATCTCTCAATCGTCATGGGGGCAGGGAGGTTTTTCTGGTGGAGTCTGTAGATGCATATTTGCATTTTCCATTATCATAAAAGCACGAATAATGAAATCACGATTTATGCAAAAGCTCGCATCTTCTCTCCTGAAAGCTGTTTCTTTCGAAACTGTCCATATAGACTTCCGAAAGTTCAAGATCAATCCCTCGGCGCTCTCGCCAGTAACTTCCACAACTTTCTCTATCCCAAGCTGCATATATAAACCGTGCATCTCCTTTCTTATTCCTTTACCTCACCCTCTTTCCTCTCTCCCCACCGCTTCGTATTCACTATTATACCAACTTTTCAATTTATTATCACTTCTTAAATTCTCCTCAGGTCACCTAGCCAAACAGCAGAAACGGCTTACAATCATAAGATTCATGTTAGTGTTCTAACTATAATAGAAATATTGCTCCCTCGAGCCAGAATATTCGCTGCTCGATTCCTTCCGAAAGAGGGCATTAGCACAGGAGGTGGGTGCGACCGACGCAAACCTGATCCAAACGTTACACGCCTCTCTGCAGTGCGAGATTTTCTCGGAGGGAAATATCCGGTCCGGAAATACAACCAATTATACCTATAAAATCCCAATTATATAAAGACATCCTAGGCTGCAACGACCTTAGATTAACCCATAGTAGGCACCTCCGTGAGCAACCCGGTTACTGGCGAATATATCCAAACTTTTACGCCATGCAAGTTACTATAATATCAATCGCTATATATCACCTCTACGTAGATCCATGTTTTGCGCTGGTCACAACTATGAAATATGGTCTAATAGCTGTGTTACGAGAGAACGAGTTCACAGAACAAGTATAACCACTATTAGAAGTGGAAGACATTATTCGAAGTGGAAGATTTTAGTGGATCCCTTATTATACCAAAATCACATGCAATATGTTGCCAGACATGGAGTTACGGGCTCAGATATCTGTAAGATTCCAAGTTATCTGGTTTTGGTGCCTTAGTGGAGGCAGAATCATGCCAGCTGGACTGGGTGTTTAGATTAATAGATAATCAACTTCTAATAGAAAGCTAGACCCCTTTATGAGATCTCTTAATCCTCCTCTCCTCTTCTGTCAGTCTATCGTCGTCGGCCCGAATTCTTGGTTTTCCAAAATGGTTCTTTCCCTCCTAGGGTTTACTCCGACCAAAAAAATGCCTCCATATCGAAAAGATACTATATCCTATAGCTAGTATTGGGTATTTGGAAAAATAGTGTAGGGCATAGATCTAGCACATTAAACTTAAAATAACTCTGGAGGCTTTATTTTGACTCTATTATACTCGTACGCACGACCTGCGATAGTTAATCAGCTCATTGTCCCCAATACCACACTCTGCTATCAACATAAATTTTCTAGTTACGAGACTGTATAAACAGGGTTTCGATGACCAAATGGATACTACTCATGCTTTGAAATAATACTCGACTGTGCACTTTTAGAAGCGCCTACACGTATAGCTCTCTAACAAAAATAGTATGTCATTTAAGTCTAGGCTTCAGCAAACTTTGGAAACTGATATCCTGACATACACATATACATTATTCTAGTCACCTAATAATAGGGATGCCATAAATAACGTCGACATATCAGGCAATTCGCATGACTGCAGCCTAGCACCGACCGAATTACGGCCCCGGTCGTCATGAGCTGAACTTATCTTAAAATTCTTCTATCATCCATTGTCGCGTTGACTAGAAGCTGTGGAATGTGTTCGAAGATACTTTTCAGTTGATATCAATCATTCGTTCCGATTCCAGCAAGGCAGAAACTTTCAAATGTACTATTATTGCTGGTTCATATTCCGTTCAAACCAAATAATATACAACAGATGGAAAGCATTTACAAATTGGCAACCATATTAGCCCTGCATGGGGTTTGCCTCCCGAGTTCTATATTTAGATAATATTTTGAATGTGAGCGATATCAGGCCCGGATATGTCCAGATATTATTTCGATGCCTTGAGAAGCTTGTCGGCTAGATCATTGGAGCCTTTGATAATCTCCAAATTCCCGCAGTATGCCTTATTGGATGTTGAAAATATTCCTAGTTCAACTCCAGATAACCATCTGTAAGGCCTCTGAAAATAGATGGACACGTGTCGGCTTGCAGATTTATAGAGCTCGGTACCTATTTAGACTATGGTTTCACCAGATCAATTGTCATTCTGTCCTTTTCCCACTCTGATATATCGTCGCAGTTATCCGTCCGGGTTAGCAATTTGTTCCAATAATAGATATAGTTCGTAGCCGAGTCCATGAGACCAAGATAAAGATACATTATACCAGTACACCATATATTTCATCGACAATAAGGTACTCTAGAAGGCCTAAATATGCCTTGGGCTGATCGAGTTGTTGGTACTTTGCATTGGTGGCCTCGAGATTGTGTTTTGGTGCATATATTTGTGTCTATGGGGGATCTTGTGTTGCCGTCGTTGATTTACCACACTCCACACTAAGCTTCAGACCCTTGTCGTTAGCTTCCAACTTGCGTTCTACTTATCGCACTGGAAGATGTACAACTTCATCATACACGACATTCGATCGACAGAGGGAAACCGTCTTTTCAGCTGAAAGTGGTAAAAGGCTAACCCCTGAGGCAGTCTACGAAGCAAGAAGTTTTATCGTGGGATCGATATTAACATATTCACATGCTGCATACTCCGATATCTGTGCTTTCCGATGTCTTCGAGGTAGATATAGGATACATCCAAGGCTACTTCGCATAATTCGCTTAAGCTAATACTAAAGATAGAATATAGGTCCATCGATCATCTGCTTGATATCTCCCACGGCTCCGTCTTCAATAGTGGGAGGCACCCAGCGATCTCAAGTTGGATGTGAAGAGCCTTCGAGAAAGGCTCGTCCCTTGAAAAGTGTTGTTGCCAAAAAGTCTCGTCCACCAAATGCTGACTGCGAACGACATCTGTGCGTGCGGGAAGTTTCATCCTGGCTTCGAGCACACCAATAAGATCCCCATGGAACAACAGCCTTGGGTGTAGGCAGCGAAAATGCCTAGCCCGGCCGTTTGAAGCTTGATCGAAGGAACTCCATGAGATCTAACCCGTGCGGGATATCTCGACGGGGTGGTTTGTATATAAGAAAATATTGCTTTCGACGGGGCATCCCTGCAGGCTCCTTCAAGGCCGATTATTGCCAACACCGGTTTGTCAGCAGTTACAGACACACCGACAGGCCCACCCCTCGGTAGCATCTCTGCTCATACATCTGGTGTGTGTGTTATATTGCAGCAGCCGATGGGAGAGGCATGTTCAGCTCGGTTTCACAAAAGGGTCCGCACCCCACCTTTCACCAGAGTTACGGCGAGCAACATTGGGCGGTGTCGCGCTCCTTCTGCACCACAGCCCTAGGGGTGGGCGATTATTGATCAGTAGCCCCAGCTAACCGATCCTGCGGCTTACTTGCGAAGCTACGGAAGGAAGTGGGCAAGTTTCCGGATACAGGGAAAGAGATCGCCCAGTGCTCTTATCGAGAACCGTCCCTTTGCATGCATCTTTTCAAGGCAGGTGTAACATTCACGGACCGGAGGCTGTGCAGCACACCAAGTTTTCCTTCAAAAAAAGTCGCTGCAACAATTGCGAGCGGGTCCACTTGCCCTAGAAGAGTACCTCGCAGGGTGATATCACCCAACCAAGCTTGAGCACAACAGTGAAGATGACATCTTAGAACCTTGATCGCGAGCCTCTCAAACCTGATCCGGGAACCTCTAGAACGAGAAAATGTTTCAATAATGGGGACATGACATGGTCTCTTGACTTCCCACCTTCCTGCGACAGTTTACCAGATGCAAATTTTTGGAGAGTTTAGGAGACTTGGTAGCATTTGCCAATATCCAGATCTGCCCATTTTTGGCAGCGTTACGCAGACTTCGTTCGCATCGCCGCAAAGATTTGCCTTGTTTGGTACTCGACGGCGAAAAGTATTTGATAGGTACCCGGGTCATTCACTGATCCATCGACAAACTGGTTCAGAAGCCAGCAACATTCACTGCAGGTGAGTAAATATAGATGGTCCCGTCCAGCTTGGTTTAGCCGAACTGGGGCAAAACAGAAGGCGTCTGTGGAGCTGCATGGGTGTACGCTCTCTAATTCGCCAGCGGCGACTCCTGTCACAGTGTCAGAGGCCAAAGTACAAATCTCTAGAGGCACCCACCATTGACTGCTGAAGGGCTCATAAAAATAGAGGGTCGCAGGATTCGTTTCGACAGTTTCCTTCGTGTAACAAACAGCCGCCTGTCAACTTGTGTTCATCAATATTTGGATTTTTTCCAATTTTTTTTCATCGAGTCCGACATTCCAGCCACGCCATGCACCGTTTGCCTCGATGATTACGTTTCCTTCCGACAACTAACGACACTCAGCTCAGCTCTCCCTTGCATGATAACAGCTTTGAATTTCCATATCAGCCTGGCTTTTAACGATCCCGTCGCCGGCAGTTTGATTGTAGACCTTTGGACCACTTGTCAGCTTTCGATTCCGACTACCGAACTCTTGTACAATAAACGTCTCGAAGCATACTCCGATATCCCGATGAACAAACAGCATACCTATAAACTCCGAAATCCTTGACCGAACGACTCATAGGATTAGAACGGTCGCACTTGCCCGGCGCCCTTTTTAGGAAGTCTCTCGACCATTTTAGGGAGGTTTATAACGGTGCGGGTTTTTCTTGGCTTGCATCAGCTCTTCCAAGGAGGTGGTGAGCCCAACAACACTTTCTTTCACCACCGCGAATTTTCGAATACAGCTCGCAAAGCAGGCGTCGAACAGCAATGCATCGACGGAAATTATTCGCAAGTATAGCGAGCTTTATCTTGCTACCTTTGGTTTACAGCCAGCAGAGTGCAGATACAAACAAGTATTTCCCTGGCAAGAACACGGTCGATACTTCAAATGGAGTGGGTGGAGCCGGTGGAGCTGGGCTAGGGACAGATGACGGGGCTGCCACTACCAGAGAGTCGTCCCCGACGCAGACAGAAATACCAGTGCCTGCTCCGAGTGGATGTTCAGACGGGTACAAGGTAATCGGTCTCGCGAATAACGGGCCATACATACCTGTCACGATCGATGAACAAACCTTCAACTTAGCGGTATCTCTGGACGAAGAAGGAACCTATATCTTTTCCGATGGTTTCTGCAGGGATGTAATCACGGGCGCGGTGCCTACCGATTGCTTCCCGGTCACCAGGATGGAAGGGGCGGGCGATGGAGATGATGACTCTGAAAAAATTGGGACTGGAGCATTCAATTTCAAATTTGGATTTAAGAGTTTATCTCTCCTGACGGAAATAGGTGTCCCATCAAGTAATACGAGCATCATCATCAATAACTACCCTATCAGGGTTGTAACGAAAGTATCGACTGGTAAGGAAAGGATATTCGAGAGCCATTACGGAAACGGAAACATCCAGGGTATCATTGGACTCAAAAGCTCCTCCGATTTGATGCAATATCTATCTGCTGCCTGCGACCAACCAGCAGGCTTCGGTATTCAGTTACAACCTTCTTCTTTTCTTTCGTTTGGTGGCTTGGATGTCAGTGCGAGTCCTATCAGGGCAGCGGACTCCGATGGAGCTCTGGCTGCAAAAAGCTATTATCCTGCTCAGATCAGTTCCACCAGCCCCGGTGGGTTTTCTGGGAACTTCCAGGTAACGGCATTTTTTGATCCAATGTCCCAAATCAATATTATCCCTCGAGATATCATGGACGCAGTAACAAAGGGATTTGTTGATAACTCAACTGCCAATATCATTATCTCTGGGGTCACATTCACGATACCATGGAGCGCACTTACCGACAATGTCGAACTCTCTCCAGATGATACAACTGTACTTGGTGCCCCCTTTTTCCAGTACGTCTATACAGCCCTGGTTCCTGATTCGGAGGGAGCACAACTATTGTTCGCACCGAGTTCGAACACGCCGCCGAATCAAAATACTATCCAGAAGTTTTCTGAACTGTCAGGAAACAACAATAAGCAGACAAATACGGAGGCAGGTGGTGGAGTTACTTCTGCGACACCAAGTAGCACCGCCAGTACTCCCACCATCGTTGCAAGTGCATCAAATCCCGGCCCAAACATCGGAGCAATTGTCGGTGGTGTCGTTGGCGGAGTCGCCTTCCTACTCATCGCCATATTTGCCGGCTGCTGTTTCTACCGCCGCAGAAAACTCATGAAGCAAAAGTCCAACAGCATCGAAAAGGAATACGAAGCCGAGTTTGACGCTGAAATCGCACATCAAGAGGTTGGATTCTTCCCTCATTTCAAGGAATCAGGTTATGCCAGTCTCCCTACCCCACCGCCTCCTCCGCCTTCAGGTCCCATCCCCTCTCCGAGTCTAGGAAGTGCCCCGACACACATTTACGAGAGCGGAACAGAATACACCCCAACACTCGGACCGTACCACGACGAATCGCCATCCCGATCTCTAAACACAACCCCATTGCCTCCCCCAACTGATCTTCCAGTCATAGTAGCGCCTCATCAGCAAATCCAAGATCGAAGAGTTTCTGCCACACCATCATTATCATTGGAACCGCCATCTCCTCTATCCAGAAATGTTAGCGCCGTCTCGCGGCGCGAATATCCAAGCATATCTCATGTTCAGTCGAGACGATCACGTTCAGTCGTCCCGGAGGAAGATGATGATTACGATGTGGTCAGCATGGCGTCCGGACCCACTTACCATTCGGTCCAACCATCAACAGAAGCATCATCATCAGCACCGAGATTACCTTTCAATCGAGGCGGTAACGGGAGGGATACAGATTTCTAGGATGCTTACGTGTGCATGCAGATTGTTTCTTTTGCTTTTCTACAATTCTGGATTACAGATTACGAGACCAAAACAAAAGTGTCAAGAAATAACAAAAAAAAACCAAAACTATTTACGATGTCACTCGTTTGGAATATCACAGCTACTAAAAGGGGGCATAACCGGGGCGTTGGGAAAATCGATATTCTCGAAATGTATAATTTTTTTATTCTTTTTCATATTTCTCTTCTTATCATCTTTCTAATTGTATATATTATCAGCTGCTCTTCTGAGCAGGCACACTTTGTTTTTCGCTTCTTAATGTCTCATGATATCGGGAAATTTTCGCCCTTACGAGCGCTCGTTTATACATCATTGATAATGTTTTTTGGTTGGACCGCAAGATACCCCGCTTAGTGGTACTTTTCTCTCGTTTTATTCAATGGACAATCTCTAGCACGGTCTAGAGAATTAAAACCTCACGGGCGTTTTCTACAATAAAAATTTAGTATGCAGTATTATATCTGCTCGAACCGAAGTTAATCACGAGATACACAGGAGACAAGGTCTAAAAACAGACATTAGATTTCTAGAAGAGGAATAGAAGTGGTTTTTTTCGGTTAGAGGGGGCTGTACAGAGTTCGATAAATATGCACACTGTGCGTCGCTAAACGACCTTTGGGGGGAAGTCGAGTAAGCGGGGTATATTCTACCAAATCGAATTGAGAAAACGGGAGGAAAACAAAAAATGGAGATGGAGAATTGGCTTCTTGATTATGTGCATGACCGAGAGAAAATGGAGAGGTGAAGAAATGCGGGAAATAAAAGTCGTATGTTTCAGCAAAACTAAAAAAAATGGCGAGACCTCAGTCTCAGCTGTAACCCTGGCACAGGGATGACAAATACGACGGTATTCGGGTATCTGCAATTGTGGATAAGGAACACGTATATGCAGGTGCTTTAAGCATCCCAATCATGCAATATCGAAGACAATGATATTGTAAGGTGGAGAATATTTCGTTTTCTCGTCCCGCACCCATCTCAGAATTGACGGCTCGTTTCCTCTTCACGAAAACTTGGTGTGAATGATTTCGGGATTCTCATGCCAGTCGTCTATACTAACCCACATCTGTGTCGATATTCCCAAATTAGCATCCGCATCTTCGCTTCTAATCTCGCAAACCGTCCCCACATTGGAGCGGGACCGTCAAACGGTACCTAGGAACTACAAAAGCTGTAGTAACGCCACAATTGCAACAGTGGCAGGCTTCGGTTCACTAATAGGAAATCGGTTCAGCTACATACCTTTCGAAAAGTACTCAGTCCAGCCAAGATACTACCACCTATCCACGTGCTGTACTTCCTCTCTGGTGGAGCCGTTATCCGGATCTTCATCTCTTTGACGGCGAGGCGGCGGATTTCGGCGAGGAGACGGTCACCAAACCCTAATTAATGCATAACGGTCAATTGCTATTTCTAGGCGCTTTGACAAGCATTCCGCGATAAGCTGCATACCTTTCGTCAATGTCGAGCCACCGGACAGGATAATGTTGCCATACAGAGCCTTTCTCAAATCCATATCTGTACGCGATATGGCGTCGACAAGGATCTGATGTATACCCTGGTATTCGAGACCAATGATCTCGGGATCGAAGAGTATTTCTGGAGCTCTGAACCGTTCAGCTCCCAGCTTTAACCATAGAAAATTTGTCAGAATTATCTCCAGCGTATCGATCAATACTATAGAATTAATCCCTACCTTCAAGGTGTTTCCATCCGGCAGCTTGTAGTCCTCAATCTTACCGACACCGCCGCCAGCCCACTCCTTCTCTTCCTTCTTCGGATCGAGAGCAATATAGCTCGTCTTCTCCTTGATCAACCTAACAACCTCCTTCTCGGCCGATGTATGGAAAACGGCCCCGGACTTCCGTAACAATGTCTGTAGATGCTCCGTGACATCTCGTCCCGCAACATCTATCCTCCGAACAGCGGAGGGTACTGCGAAACCTTCGTATACCGGGACGGCATGAGAGACTCCATCTCCAGAGTCAAGGACTATACCAGTTGTACGACCAGACGCGTAGCTGTGAGTTGAAGCCAGTATCCATTAGCCTTCCGTCCTTCGACAAAACCATCCTGGAGTTCCCTTACAGCGATAATACTGCCTGCACACTCGTGAACAACGCGGGAACGTTGAAAGTCTCGAAGAATATCTGCGCCGCCATATCTCTGTTCGCTCGCGGATTCAACGGCGCCTCCGTGAGAAGTACTGGATGCTTAAATAGCAATAATCAGCCCACTTCCGTTCATATCACAACTCCGTTTCACCATCTCCGATAAAAGCCCCTCCGTAACCCTCAATCTGCTATAGAACCCCAACTAGACGCTTTTCGTAAAAGATTGGCCCCTACCTCCTCCGACAGAGTCTTCAACTCGTCGCTATAAACGTACTGCCATATCCTCTCCATATCGTCCCAATCGGTGACAATGCCGTGTTCCAGCGGATACTTGATTTTTAGTAAGCCTCGTAGATCCTGCGCGCGGGAGCCGATGAAGACATCGCCCTCGAGGGCGCCTGCTAGTACGCGTGGGTGTTTGGGACGGCCGACGAAGGAGTTGAAGTAACACTTGGGAGTATCCTCGCCTGCGAAGCCAGCCTTGATGGTGCCAGAGCCATTGTCGATTACGACCGGCTGGTTGAGGAGGGAGTCGAGTACCATGATCGATGCGTGAGGGAGATCAATGGAGGGTGAGAGGAGATGGTGGGAGGAGGGATATGATTGTTGTGAGCTTGGGATTGGAGCTTCGAGCTTGCTGGTTTGCTAGTAAAGTGGAGCTCCCACAACGCCCGACTTTCAACACAAACAGGGCTAAATTTAAGCCTAAGCAGCTCCTAGGACAGTGAAGGTTCAATGATGCCCACTAGTTAGGCGTTTTCATTCGCCAATTCGACTATTGTGTGCATGGGTCTCAAAGGAATTAGAATACAAGTGTTATATTGGAGGTTAGGTAGACGAAGAGGCCAAGAGAATATGTATTATACAAAGGAGTTAATGAAGCGACTTGACCTCTTCAAAGAAGCAGATCATTGATTGTTAACGCTGCAACAAGGCTATGACCGCAATAATAACGCCTAAACGTAATGCACCTAAGGAGGATTTGGTTGACACGGGTAAGAAATTTGTAAAAAAAACGGTAAATCCATACAGAGGGTTGGTTGGTTTCTCGGAAAATTCTACCGGTCATATCTTTTACCGCCTCTGTACCCACCCCGCCGGCCATTTCTGCCTCCTCCTCCTCCTCCTCCTCCTCCTCTTCCGCCTCTTCCGTTCCTATTATTGCCACCGCCGGATCCACTCGGTGGCGGGGGGGATCTAGGAGGGGGAGGCGGGGGTTGATAATTATGGGCAGGAGGAGGTCCAGGAGGAGGGCCCAATGGAAGAGGCGGCTGGCTGGAACTCTGGACACTGTGCCTGATAGACCCAGGCAACGTCCATCCTGAGCCAGAATTACTCCCCTGCGGTGAGTATCGTTGTTGTTGTTGATATGTCGGTGGAGGCGGTACAGCGTGGTAACCTTGGTTCCCACGATGAGGCGGTTGGCCTTGGCCGCGTGGAAAGTCATGAGTGCGTTCCCTAAAGTTTCCAGAATTGCTCGCATACCCACCTACTCTATCACTGAAGCTGGGCCGTCGGGGGCTCCTACTACGTTCACGACGCGCAAGCTCGGGGCGATAATGAGAATCGTTTCTTGAACCGACACGGTCTGCCAGTCGACCTCCAGAGGGTTGAAAACGGGTGAAGCTATTGCTGTTGCTACCATTACCACCTGCATGGTTCGAAAGGCTTTTTGGGAGATTCATCTGGATATGGCCACGGGGATTACTGCCGCTGCCTCGCTGTGGAAGAAAATTGCCGCCTTGATCAGAATAGTCCCTTTTGAGGTCTGAATCAGGAACAGCAGCCCTTGCGGCTTGTAATTGTTCGTCAAACCAACTAGGACCATCATCCTCGATATCCTGGTGTGCAACCCTGTTTTTGCCACCGTTCTTAACGTATATGGAATCCATGTTCATAGTCGTCCAGGAAGCAGCAGATTTCGCGTTCCAGATAGAACTAGAGGATATACCAGCTCTTGCTCTCCCTAAACTAGGGCAATCATCGCCAAAGTGATTATCACTGCCGCATTCGTAGCATGCCATTGGTATTTTGGAAACCTTCTTGGTAGGCTGTGTGGTTTTTGGTGGAAGAATTCTCCATATCTCAAAGTCCTTCTGGCCAGCGGGTACGTTGCATATCGGCAGGCTAGATAATGATTTGTGGACAGAAGTTTTATAGGGGCAATGGAAACTAAAATGTTCATTCGATGATTGGCAGACATCACACTGTTCTTATTAGCAATATAGAAACAGACAGGGAAACAAGCGTCAAACATACCTTTAACATGTCACATTGTTCTGTCAGATGTGGCTCCATGCAAATGTCACATATTTTGCGCTTCTTAGGCTCGGATTGTGCGACTACATTCTCCAGAGCTTTTGTAGCCGTGGCACTGCCAGACGTGCCTGACGAAAAGAGAGCTCGGACATCGCCTTGCAGCAAAGGCGGACTGGTTTGCCTTATATAGTACTTGCTTTGGAGAGACCATATATCGGTGTCAACAGATGATGTAGATTCATTATCTGAAATGACTCCTTCGTCATCGTCATCTGCATCGAGCCGAACAAAGTCATCATCGCCATTAGCGTTATCAGCCTCAGAAGCAGTCTCGCCTTCGTCACTCTGGTCGCTTTCAGATTCAGAAGCTTCACTACTCAGCTCGACCGTATGCTTGCCAATTTCCCGCGTCGAGTTCTCATCTAGTATATCGACAGGGTCGCTTACGAGATCAATAACTTCAATCTCTTTGTTTCTAGCTGGCCCCGTTGAAGGTAACACTTGATTTGAACTTTTCAAGGCCTGAGACGTCATAGATAATCCACTCCTGGTGCTGAGATTTGAATAGTCGACGACTTGAACCTGGCCAGCATTAATAGACTCAGACAGCGGTCTTCGCGTGATCTTTGCAGTTCCCAAATTCGTCTTCCCTGCTTTGCCAAGTTTTAAGCCTGCGGATACGGCGATCGCGCCGTTTGGCTTTGTAGGTCCAGCTGTTGCTTTGGAGTCGGATCCGTTGAACGACTCTAGTACTTGAACTTTCCTAGGTCTGCCCTTTGCGAATTCTTCTTCATCAGATGAAGATTCGATCGTGATGGTTTCAGGTTTGTGGTCCTCCTGTTCACCATCCTCTTCTTGAAGGTTTAGCGTGATTCCGGAATCATCGATCATTTCATTTTCGTCATCGCTAGAATCACTCGAGTCGTCAAGTGGGCGCCCTGACGGCTGTTTGTCGTTCTCATCCGCTTCCAAAGCCTCGAGAGACCCCTTCGCAAACTGCTTCATCTGCTGCGTGCCTAACGGTTGCTCAGCACGAGCCTCTGGAACCAAGGTTGTAGCAGCATCGGGTAGTTTCGTAGGACTGCTATCGCCCGTGAGGTCCATAATCTCGATCTTCTTCGTTTCGGGTATCGAGATGCCATTCTCGCCGGCATGCGATTCCGGTGTGTCTTCCATCGTTGCGTCGCGTCACTAATCGGCTATCGGCCACCCATTTTCCGTGTCCGGCGATGAAGATGACAGTATGTACGGAGCGGAAGAGCTGCTCAAGGGTATGTATCGCGGAGGAATGGGGATTCAGAACGGTCTGCAAGGTCGGTATCCGATGGATGGGGATAGTGCGAGGGTGATGGGGTTCAAGTTTGGCGACGGAAATTGGCGATGTTTGCCATCGCTTGCCGGCTTTTGCGGAAAAGTTGAACTGTGCGGCGGCTGTACGTCACTCGCAACACAATGCGGCATAGTCGAGCCATCCAACAGGCACAACACGGAATGAACTTGATATGATTCGAAACACCATATGGTAGAACGGTGTCGAGAATATCGAATGACCACTCGCTAGCATCCCATATGTGACTAATACTAGTGTGGCTATTGCCAAGACTATTATCTCTCTATGGCCAATATACTTATTAAGCAGTTCTCACATTAGAGATCAATAAGATTCGTGGGAGTCTATCAGGAGAGTCAACCAAGGCGGGATGGTGAGTATTAGACAGCTACCTTATCAACAAATGCCCTGTTTCTACGTTACCAGATTACACTATTTTCAGTTCTTATCAGCTTTAAAGTCTGCCTGTAATTACTTTTAAATACTTACAGACACATACCTTTTTTTTTAGGGCGCCAATAATTTCCTGAACAAAGCTTGCCACCCTTGGGACCATTTCCTCGGACCTACTACCCCTCTCACCGCTCTGATATGATAGTTGCGACCAACGACAATACATAATGAAGTACCTGATCCTCCCTTCTATTACATCCTAGATATCTCAACGAGGTTAGAAAAAGAAAATTTGACGTCTTGACTATTCTTCTGTACGTCAAATAAAAGAATGTCGGGATGAGCATATGAACATGAGGGTTCCAGAAGAGTATAACCTAATTTCAGCTACCGAGTTTTTCTCAATCGCAATAGTCTTTACTGTTTTACCCGTAAATGAAACATAGCCATATGTTACTGTCACCAACCCTTTTTTTTTTTTTTAGGGTTTTTGCTTGTGCAAGTGACATTGATGTCAGGCATTAGATGTCACAAGCCAAGACAAAATACAACGGAAGTTTTTGATAGCACGCGTAGAATATATTAGCAAGCTGCGACTCATCTGAACGTATACACTCGACGTGTCTGTCGCTATCGCTGTAGACTAGTCTCGTTGAACCAGACTCTGATCTGCAGACCAATTCCAACGCTATCATCTCAAAACATTTGGATGTGTTGGCACCTGGTGCACATGCGCTGCAATGGCCTAGGCGTGTTCACGTTTTTGGACTGGACAGCTGTAGGGATGGGGAAAAGTCTTGTATTGTCAGGTCACTGATCGGTCCACTAATCATGCACGTTGTATCAAAGAGAAAGCCAAGTAATCGAGAGATCATGCCAGACAGGTCAGGGGGTCAATGTGTTGTCAGCATTGTATTGCGCGATGTCATGTTAATGTGAGGTAACTATGGCCGGATGTGGTCGCAAATGGTTTCACTGTCGAAAACTTGTTTCTCCACCGAATCGATCACAGTACTTTTATTTATCACTCAGATGGCCAACGGTATCAAAATAATGTGAGGTGAAAAATAGCATCATAAATTCTTGAGGTAAAATAATACAATACAGGTGAAGAAGAATAAATATAAAACGCCTATCGACATGCTAAAAGAACACTGATTGAGAAGCGAAAAGCTTTGAGATGAAACAAAACAAAAAACGGCAAGCTGTATTATAACTCCATTTCCAAATATCCAAGCAAGTACTCCCCTATCAACTTTTTTGTGGTTCTCGGCCATGCCATGTGGTAAATATTGAGAAAAGAGAAAACGCCGGTAGGTGGATTTTGACATTCGTCCGTAAACCGGCCGTGACAAGGTTCGAATGATTCGAGTAGAGTGACCGATGCAGTATTAAACAAGTTTTATGTGAAACTCCTGTTGTTCCCTGATGAAAAGCAAAAGAACTTGGGTATAGGCGTTCGAAGGCAAGCGAGGCCACTTAGTGGCGGCCAAAGTTTCGGATCCTGTTGACTATTCTGTCGGCGTTGGAAGAGATCGAGCGCGCGGAAAAGCCGCTGTTGTTGGAGCTCTCGGAGATTCTCCTGACAGATCCCTCCAGGCTGACATTGTCTTCTTCGGCCTCGCTATCGTGACCTTCCTCCTCGTGAGGAACAATGTTGCCGGCACCACCGCGACCGACGGTGTACATTGGTGCAATGGAATCGCGCCTTAGCTTGTCCCTCTGGAGTTCCTCGTCGAAAGAGAACATGGCACGCTCCGTGGCGGAGTGAGCGTTACCGACACCACCTCTGCCGCCGTAGAATGGACGGACTGTTGGCTTGATGTCGTGAGTCTTGGTCTTTGGGGCTGCGAGCTCGGAAGGCTTGAGCTTGCGATAGTTGCCGGCGCCACCAATGCCGGTGTGGTAGTAGGCGGTCTGTGGAGCTGGTTCGTAGGTAGTGAAGCCCATTGTTATTGATGTGGGGTTTTTTTTGGAAAGGACGAAGAAGAGTTTAAGGTTGTTTGTTGGTTATTATATATCTGTCGTGGAGAAGGGCTGGATGTGAAGCTCGAGGTTTACTATCAAGATAAGCTTTGATGTTCTGCTGGATGCTGGTGATGATAAGCCAGAAACTCCATGGTATGCCACCCGGAGCCGGCTCCTTATATACCATTTTCTATTCCAAGACAAATGGAGAGATGGCGAATTCGA
The DNA here is from genome assembly GCA_036971385.1 of Dactylellina parvicollis. Classification (NCBI taxonomy): domain Eukaryota; kingdom Fungi; phylum Ascomycota; class Orbiliomycetes; order Orbiliales; family Orbiliaceae; genus Dactylellina; species Dactylellina parvicollis. The sequence continues at coordinate 1,130,257 of JAJTUD010000006.1, forward strand.
AAAAAGTTTGCCATGACACACCACTACATCGAAATAGCTAGATCGTTATTAATGGAATGCATGCGAAGGAGGTCTGGGAGGACCGCCAGGACCCCGGGAAGAAGCAAAGAGCAAGGCATGACCCTGCCCTAGCGCGCATTTCCCCAGATTTTCATAACGGATGTGGCCCGAAGAACTTGCTTTGTGCGCAGCTAACCAACCAGAGAGCTCGAATCCTACCATGAGCCCCAGCTTTAAGTTTTTTCCTCGCTCTCTGTCCACAAGAAGGAAAAAAAAAACTTGACGTTTTTTCACGGCTCGAGAAAAAGCAAATGACCCAAAACAGGTACAAAATTTTCATGCCAATTTTGAAGAGCGCACCAGGTTGCAAGCGCAGGTGATCCAACCTTAAGGCTGGACCGCTTTGCTTTTGGAGCTAACGAAACCGTGTGATGTCGTCTTTGTGTGTGTCGATGATGTATTTTTTTTGTTGCAACCTGTCACTTGCAAGAAAATTTTTGCGTCGGGGCGGCGTTCCTCTGGGATGGAAAAGCTTCTTCGGTAGCATCCCAGCGGCCCGGAATGGAAGCAGTACTCGAAATAATAAGCGTTATTAGGTAAAGCTCTCACGTTTTCCGTTCGTGCCGGGAACGGCCTTCTCATTTCTGACTGGCCTTTGGCTCCTATTACCAAATTGTTGTGTTCTATATTCGTCCGGCGACACCGTTTTTACGTGTCGGTAGCTGACCGGCCACGTCCCGGCGAGCGCACGTGGACCTTTCGTTTGGACTTTTTTGGGTACGCGGAGCGCTTCTGAGCGGTGAACAGTCAAAATTAACAAAGGTGAATGAACACCGAAAGACATCATGTCCGAGTAAGAGACATGTCAGAATGACGAAACAAAGAATGCAAACTCGAGCATACCTCGAAGATGTCTGTTGCGGCGGCGGCCAGCCGTCTGTCGTGCTTTCACAATGCGGATCCTCGAAAGGATTCCCGAACACTCAATTTCAGCGCGAAAATGTTTACATCGTACAGATTACGAGAAAACCGACAGCCTGGGAGTCAGCTTTGCATACTAAACGTAACAGTAATAATATCACTCCCTACCTTCAAGACGCAATACGAAGGTGTTTTCTCATCATAGACTGCTCCGTATAACTTCAATCAAAGAAAAAGGCTGTCGACAACTCCTTCCCCGGGGAGCATTACGTTATACTTTTGTTTGAAGTATGTGTTCCCCGGCGGCCTCCGAACGGCTCATACTGGGGCCACCAGACGCAAGGAATGAACGAGCCATGATCAGGTGCGCTAGACGCTCTAACTCTGAAATTCTCCTGTTATGTAAAAGTTGGCTAAAATCAACCCAAGCCATTTTTTCTAGACGCCGATTCTTGGTATAACCCTCCTCAAACCACTCGTCACCCCTATGCCATATAAAACCAAGCCCTCGTCCTCCTCGCTAAGACTTGTAGGTGTGCTCCGCGGAATCCGGTTCTGGATTTTTTCATAGGCAAAATTTGCCAAAGAGGCGGCGAAATGGGGAGCTCGCCTCCTGAAAGGGACCATTCGGACGTTTCTATTACCCCCATTTTATTCAATTGTAATTCACATAAGAACCCAAATTGCCCCTTTCGACAAGCTCTTGGAATTCTCTCTTGCCGTCCTCCCCTCTAAAATTTTTCAAAGCTGGAATAAATGAAGGATGACGAGGCAAATTAATTGACCCTTCTCAAACGCGGAATTCAATCATGTCACGATGGGGTAATCAACCGGCCAACCAGCGTCGAAGCCTGGCTGGGTTTCCTGATGGCGGGATTTCATAGGTGGATTTCGACAACAGCACAACACATTCGGGGTCCCAATCAGCTCCCGCCAGCCAGCCAGCCAGCCAGCCCCTCGACGTCGAGGGAGCAAGCTGGACGTGGACCCAACTGCACAAACTTTCACAAAAACCAAAGCCCGAAATTAATTAATGCCCCATCGACGGCTAATTTCGAAACATCCGAATCACGTATTTCTGGGCTCTGCAACGGTGATCTGTTAATTTCCTCGAACATGCATGGTGTTTCCGACGCTCGCTATTTTGCACACCCAGTCGGCTTTGGCTTTCGGTATTGGATCCATATCAGCTGGCGAATATGTTCCATCACGGGTCGAATAAGCTCAGTCGGAGCAACAGACGGGTCAAGCTTCTTTTTTATTGCTTGAAGCGGCATGATCGACTCCGTCTAATAATACCGCACACTTGATCCTTTCATCTTTTTTGCGCGCTGGTGTTGAGGATCAGATAGATGTGCTCAAAATGACCAACAAAAAAAATACATTGACGCAATGCTATTGACCTCTTTCTCTCAATCGAAATACTGTGTATTATCGTGAAAACCATCGATTCAGCTCAGCGATGAATGATCGTATCCCTTCGGCGTAACACCGTCGCATAAGCATTGTACTCCGATACCGATGCGAGACAATGAAATTTTTTTTAGCGTCAGTCCCCAGGTTTTTCTTCTTCCATAGAACCCGAAAGAATGTGGATCTGGATATCTGGCATTGAATTTCCCCTTTCCTCTTTCTTTTTCCCCAGATTTCCCAATGTCGCTGGAACCTTAATTCATGCGCGAGTCCGCTGAGGCGGTGCGCGGTGTTGCGCTGGTTCCGGTGTTTCTTTTGCACGGCGCAAGCGAGGAAGAAGTAAATTAGGTTTACCAGCTTCGGACGATGGCCAGAGCATAGTTGCCGGGGAGCTCCTTTGCTACAATTTTTTTTTTTCTTTCGTCTCCACATGATCGCCTCATAATTGATATATAATCTATAAAGAAATAGAGCTGTCTAACCTACGCGCCGACTGCGATTACCCTGCGCCGGAATTTGCGGGAAATCTGACAAGTTTTCCCCTCAGAATTGTGCAATAGTATCATGTGCATTGGTTCACTTGATTCCATAAACTCCATGCGTGCCCAACAAACCAGGCGCAACTAGTCCGTTCAGAAGAGTAATCTGATCCGCCTTTCCCATGAAAGCCAAGCAATGGCATGGGTGCGCTTTCAGTTCCCGAGCAACCTAGACAGCATGCTTGCAGCAGCAGGTTGATCGATTTGATGTGACAATGCACCTCCGGACCGCAGGTTATCCAACTGTCTACTCCCACGCTAGGCCCGGCTTGCGGCTAGCGCCACAATTTGTGTAAATTTCGCCATCTGAATGGATATAATTTTTCGGGGTACTTGATGTATCGATGGAATGCTAAAAAAGTCTTGGGGCAAACAATCTGGATTTTGCAAGTCCATGCAAGTAGACTAACAACATAGCCCTCGGTGATCAACAATGGTTCCAGAACGCTAAATGTTTTCGAGTCTGCATCTTAACTTGGTGTTTTGCAGAGATCGCCACGACATTAAGCATAATTTAGAGGGTCTCCGCTTTGAGAGTCCTTCTAACTTGAGTGATCTACCAGTTTCAGATTACAAGAACGGAGTTAAAAAACAATAGATACGAAGCACATGATTGACAACTGTTTCCGTACGATTTGTTTACGTTAGTATCGCTAAGATTTATTTTGAGGACCATTGCTGTATTTAAGTATCCAATCTATGCGAAGGTCTAATATAACAGCTAGGCACAAAGGAGCCTACAACGACACCATCAAAGACGAGGGAAGTATTTGCTAGCTCATTGGTTCCCGTACTTAGCGTTGCGACCTACTCCGCAGAAAAGCCAAACATGCTCGTTACAAGAACCAAATTGGATACCAAGGTCAAATACTGGGATCGAACTGTTGAAACCATATGTACAATCTAAACACATTTGCTCATCCAGATGGTCGACGGGAGTCAAGATGCATTCTTTCGATATACTATGGAGAATTCATATTTTATTTTTTTCAAAACCCAAGAATACACTTTTCCCGACAAAATCTTTTGTTGACAAACTACGAACAAAACAGGGTATCACTATATACTTTGTACTTCTATGTACAATACAAACCTATGAAGGAATTCCGGGGCTGATCCCGATTCGCCACCGAAGCAATCTAACCGTTAAAATCTCAACTTGCGGGGAGGTTGAGAACCGAAGTCTGGATCGACGTTCATTGCTTACAACCCTTCACCACTCCCGTCCGAGTTTCCTTTGGGAGCGCGGTACTTATCCCAGCCTTGATAGATTCTGGCGCTTTGACCAGGGGTGAACTCGGTCATACAAGGACTAACAGGTTTAAAATAAAACATTAGCAATCTTTCGGTTAAGTAATAGGAGTAAGTATGAGGGCAACTCACTCATCGGAATAGTCCATGTAGTTATGAATGGGATCGAGTCCAGGAAATTCGTCGCCTCTGCAAGTGTCTTTGGTCGCAGGGCAGCCACCAGTAGCCGTCTCCTGGGCCGGTGTATCGTCAACTAGATCACCACCCCTGCAGCCACCTTGGAATGTGTGGAAAAGTCCAAACCAGTGTCCGATTTCATGGGTAGCTGTTTTCCCTTCGTTGTACTGCGCATACGACCCACCGGGAACCGTAGAGTGTAGGACGGTGCATCCGTCTTTCCAGAATGTCTCGGAGCCTTGTTTGATATCTTCGGGGAAGGGGCAATATCCTAATACCAAGTAATTGTTGATTAGAGTCACCGAAATATTTGGAGGGCTCTTGGCAGCTAATCTGATTCACAGATAAAAATTGACCTACCCAAAAGATTACCACCGATTGGACGGAAATATATGTTGAGATCGTTGTATCCTCCTTGTCGAAGCGTTTGCTTCATCTTGTACTCCGCTTGCGTGTTTCTGGAGCTCTTCGCCCATGCCGCATTTTCGGTATGCGTTACATTTCCAAGTTCGAAATAGATACCAGTCGAAGCGTAGTGGTCGTTCAAGACGCGCCACTATATTGGATTCATGAATATTAGACTGTACATTCGTAGAAGAAACATTCATAAGGAAGCATACCTGCTTGTCAAGATCTTCATCGGTGACATAACCGCCAGCTGTGGTATTAGCAGCGTAGATGTTATGTAGGTGAATTTTAACTGTTTGGCTTCGAGGAGGCGGGGTAGGATCATCGCTTGAAGGCCTGAGACCGGAGCTCTTAGCCTCACTTTGCCAGAGGATGGCCTGCTCGAGCAAGGCGATTGGCACTTCTTCGGTGCCGCATCTTTGGACACGAGCTGCCACGCCATTTGCGGCAAGAACTAGTGCGGCGAGTACTGCCGCCGAAGATTTCATTTTCAAGAGTAGATTTTGAATAGAAGCCCAGGGAAACGATAGGAGGTTAATGGGGGGTCAGTCGGTTGATCGAAATGCCTACCGGTCACAGGAAGAATGTTCTTTAGAATTCTGGATTTTAAGATGCACTCTTGGATATGGCATTTATACACTTCAATAAATCATCAGACCCCTTCTCTCGATAATGGCATAGATCTCAGCTTGCATGAGCTCGTTAGGCTTGTATGATATTTTGAGATCTCGGTGCCTGCATCTTGATGGCTTGGCCTATAAGGCATCATACTTCTGCCTAACTCATCGGTAACGTGCAAAAGATGCATTCGTATATTTGACTGTAATGTTTTCATGATATATGTTCAGGTATTCGTTGTAATAGATCGATAAGCTGTACTTACACGACTTTTGTACTATAGAAGAGCGTGATTGATTTCAGTGATAGAAACGGGAGGAGCAAAAGAGTTCCTAAATTCAGGCAAAAGTTGAAACTGGAATGTGGATCTTAAAACCTCCGAATATTTGGACGGCCCTAGCCGTTCAAAAATATCTGTTAGCCGTAATAGGTGAAATGGAACTTTAATCGATGTAATCACTATCACAAAAACATCGGACCAAAGTACCCGAACGTTGTATTTTGTATATATGGTACGGGTTTTCGAATACCGTGGCACGCCCAGATCACAGCCTATCAAGCAGGGCCTATCATCTGATCGTCTGGAGACGCAAGTTTCATCGCGTATAACCAATGCCTGCAAGTTTAGGCGACGTTTTTGTAGTTCCAGCGCTGATGCTTGGTGTTTCAGGGCTTCCAGAAAGGCCAAGATGACACTGCATTTGGAACTGCTGTATGAAGCAACTCTACAACCCATCTGGTCTGCTGCTTGGTATCAACCCTGTAACTTTGCTAAAAGTGTACACAGCCTAATTATTGGGAGTAGGCATCGAATATTGGTCTTGCGTGTTCGAAATCAAAAATTACGATTGGCTGGCTCACCCTTACGATAATTAATTCCCACTATCCGTTTTCGGAAAGGTTCAAGGTCGTTGTATCTCGTCTACTGCCTTACAGACAATATTCTGAGAGACCGCTCGAGCAATCGTCTCCCTCGTCTCCAATTCAATATCGGATGCATGGGTAAAGCAACATCCCGATAAGTAAGGAGGTATATCGGTAATTTCCTTTGACATCGCTTGCAACGTCATGGTAGCATTCGAATTATCTGTTCGATAGATCCTTACCTCCTCAGCCATAAATCGACTGCACAACTCAGCCGATACCGTTTAGAGTCTTATTGGAAGTTAATTGCGATTACTTCGAACACAAAGAAGCTTCTGAAGCTACAGTATCGACGCTTCCTTTCTCCTCCAAACTGCTGGCCGTCATACTCATAGTATACACCTCAATCTGATATCGTGAACTAGCTTCATTAAATGAATAAAAATCCGTGCTAATCTTGACTACATACATCGGGTTTTACGGATCAAACTTGTCATGAGATCCTCATACATGCATACCCGAGCAGAGTTATATTAAAGACGCCCTGGCCCCTCCAATCGGATCGGGAGTAGCCCCCGTAGCTTAATCGGAAGAGCGTCAGACTTTTAACCCGAAATCTGAAGGTTGACGGTTCGAGCCCGGCCGGGGGCGGTGAGGATCTCTTTCACTTCTTAGTAATCGATCCGTGACTCATTCCCTTTTCTTTTTCTGTTCTTCTCATGGAGAGGTCTGGGTCGACAGGGATATTTCTTTTCGGCAGGTACTAGGTGTAAATAATTTCGTGTTAGATCGTGTTGGATCGTGTTGGATATGCTGGGATCGGGATCGTATCAAGATCCAGCTCGGATGGTTCGATTGTCCGATTTTCCGATTGTTCTCATTTTGGAGACCTCAAAGGGACATGCTTAATACGGTAGTTGCTAAGAGTCTTTCTGACCAGCTATTGCTCCAGTTTATTTATAAACTAAGAGATAAAAAAAATTCTTTTATTGACTCGTTGAACGTTAATTTAAATATGAGTGTGAAGTCCTAGGAACTTCTTCGCACTTTTATTGGTGGTTATGAGACCATATCCTTCTATAATCGGGCTGCTAATCTATGTTTGGGATATCTACTTGGTGTAGTAACCATTTTATCAGCGAGAGCCATCTGCCTAAGCTTAAGACCTCTTAAAGCTACTTAGAAAGTTCGCTCTTCGTGAACGCTCTAGTATACTTTGTCTCGTTGACTAGAGTACACCCTTAGTTACCCGATATATATAACGATTTTCGTAGGACAGATGTGCTGATAAGCATCAACTAAACTTGAGAGCAATAGATGCCAGACTTTTAGTATGTCTAGAAAGGCTGTTTGGTGCAATGGGCTAAGAATATGAAAATATGGAATTAGGAGAACCCGGCTTATACGAGATTAACTACTCAATTATATGGAATCATCCAAAAGGAGCTACGTAAGAATAATATACATTGGTGGCACCCAATACAACTAACCAGAGACAAACAAAACCCAGCCGGCGATGATTACACAAGAAAAAGGTACTCATAAAGACCGAGCTTCCTGAAATGATAAGAGTATAGTAATTAATAATGAAAAATGTAACTCAAAATAGGTCTTTTTCAATTATAATCGTTTCTTCGCATCAAGCTGACTCTTCAAGTACACCAGGCCTGTTAGACAATCTTTGGGTTAGTAAAGTATTATCAACGTCCCCGCACCATCTCAAAGTCGTCACGAAATAAAGAAATCGCAGATGGGAGGGATATTGTCACCATACCGAGAAAGGTTGCAACATACTTCAGAGCCACCGACTTTGCACTACCTCCGCCGAGCGACAGGAACCAGCCGGCCCAGCTAGCAGCAGAGGTGCGCACTTTACCATCGCGCGAGAAATTCGGTTTCTTCTCAAAGAGCAACTTGTATTGTGCGAGTTTTGAGGGGTGATAAGGTGGATATCGTGCCTTGCAAAAATATAAATGTGAGTATGATGAATATTTTCCCAGGTGGGTGGGTAAGCTTACATCCATGATTTTCTCGAACCAACCACCCGCTTGTCTGGAGGTGGTTCTGTGGTGAGAGAATTGATCAAAGCCGAATTTATCTGGAAGATGAATACGATTGTTATGAGTTTCAGCCGCATAGTAAGCTTAGGGTATGGTGATAATTGCTTACCTCTATAACTTCCCATGCCGGACTCGCCAACACCACCGAACGGTAGTTTGTGCGACGCAGCATGCCAGATAGTACTTTTCGCAACCACGATGGTTAAAATCTAAGAATATGAAACAGTGGGTAGGGGGTCGCACTTACTCGTTGACGGTGGCACCTCCAGACCTCGTTCGCGACAGAACTAATTATCAGTCAGCATCGCGTCCCCTTCTCACCCGTATATCGCAATTCCAAGGACTTACTGTACTCCGCCTCCTTTGCGTCATTTGTGAATGGATACAACGCCAACGGTGTATCGCTCACTCGGTTCACAAACTCGATCGCATCATCCACATCATCGATAACCACATACGGCAACAACGGCCCAAAAATCTCATCGCTCATCAACGAATCAGTCTCGTCTTTGACCTTGACGAGCGTTAGATCGATGTATTTCTCCTTTTCGTCTGTCTGACCTCCGATTTTGATCTCGCCCTCGGAATCGTCCAGCAGTTTTTTGATCCTGTTGAAGTGACGTTCGTTGACAATGCGCGCGAGATCGGCAGAGGCCTGCATACCATACGGGTAGAATTTACGCCAGTTGTCGGCCACGGCGGAGACGAACTCGTTTTCTTTGGATGAGGGAACAATCACGTAGTCGGGGGCGAGGCAGACTTGGCCGCCGTTCAGAGCTTTGCCCCAGCAGATGCGACGGGCGGCGAGTTTGGCATCCGCATTTTTGGTAACGATGCAGGGGTTCAAACCGCCTCTATCGAAATTTGCATGATGATTAGCTCTTGTGGTCTCGAAGTTTAGGTAAAATGAAATGAATATATACGTACAGCTCCAAGATTGTAGGAGTAAGATGCTTAGCCGCAGCGGTCGCGACGATTCTGCCTACCGCGCCGTTGCCGGTATAGCATATCTTGTCGAACTTTTGCTCCAAGAGCTTTGTCGTCTCCGGGATGGAACCATTGACCACAGCGAATGCACCAGGATCGAGATACTCCGTGATGATACTTGTGATGACAGCAGCAGAGGCCGAGGCGATCTCTGAAGGCTTGATGAGGACAGCGTTTCCTGCCGCAATGGCACCGATAAGCGGCGCGACTGCCAACTGGAATGGATAGTTGTATGCTCTGCACCATTGTTAGTCAGTCTGCCATGCATTTATAATATATAGAGCCACGAGATATAAATTACCCGATGATGAGGATTACTCCCAACGGCTCCTTCCTGATTACCGGCGCCGCCATCCCGTTGAACAAGTCCACGTCCAATTTTTCTTCCTTCACCCATTTGTCAATCTGACCCAAGGCATCGATGATTGCATTCTTGATCCAGATTCCATCGCTCTGTAGCGATTCGTGTTCGGCCTTCCTCAAGTCCTGTTGCAAGGCAGCGACGATATCCTGCTCTTTATCGTGAAACCCCCACCAGAGTTTCCGGAGCTGCTGTTTGCGCCATTCGAGCGGGTAGGTGGCGTGGGAGCGAAAGGCGGAGCGAAGCCGGGAAACGATGGCGGGGATTTCGGCGACGGGGGTGTTTGGTGGCGGCGCGATTGACTTGGACATGCTGGGCGATAGTTCTCGGCGGATATTTGGCTGAAATCACGCGACTCTGTGTGAAAAAATGTCGAGATGTTGATTTCCGGGTAGAGTTCAGAAAAATGTTAGGGATTGAATTCCAGGGAACTACCGCTGGACTGATATATCCGTGGTAAGAGTGAGCCAGCGTCAGCCTGACATGCCCAGCATCACATTCTCGAAACGTCTCCCCAGTCGCTTCGAGCGAGAGAAACATTTTCCGACTGCGTTTGAGCTGCCATTTTCAACCGAGGTTCATCTTTCCGCCGTCACAGATTGCGGGGAGTTGCGACCTTCCCAGACAGATATCGCACTATCCGACTGATAAAAATCCAGAGTCTTAGGATGTTCCTTTCTGTCCGCCGGAGACGGCACATTTCCTCTCCGACCAGCAGCCTGTACGAAGCGGGGTTCTCCAAGGCCGAGTTGGAACTTTATGAGCCCAATCATGACGGTATAGATCTTAGTTCCTTCACATGCACCGATCGATGCACCCCAACTTTTTTGTCCCAGTCGGTTTCCCGTCTTAGCGAGTCCATCGGCTGGGGTCAGTTTCGAGCACCTACCTGGCAGATGTTGGAACGATCTTGGTATTGGCCGGGGGCGGCATTGGTCTCCTCGTATACCAAGCCGCAATAAACCGAGAGATACGATAAAATCCTGTTGGAACAAGATCTCATCTCGTAACACAAGTTCGTCTTTTAGATGTGATAATCGCCACAGGACGGCGAACCAAGGGGCTTATTTCAGACCGGATTCAAGGCCACGAGAGATATATACATGAGGTTGCCTGTATCTTTGGAATTCGACAAGGCTGATGAACTGCTCCAATAAAATTCATCCACTTCTCCTCTTAGCCAGCGCCAAATCAACTACTCTCCTCCCCGCATCGGTATCACTACCCCAGTCAAACCCATCCAGAAACTCCTCTAGGGCTGCATCATACCCCAGATTCAGCATCTCCTCATCAATCTTGACGTTGGCCTTGACCAGCGCCCGGATCACACATCCAATCCTAGCAATCTCCGCCCGGGTTTCTGGGGATATCTCTTCGTTCACATTCGAGTATATCGCCTCCGAAGCTTCTTCTTCCAGACGGGTGATGGATACGCTCTTGCTCTCCACGCCACCTTCTGTTAACGGTGTGGTGTGTTTTGCGATCCAGATGTAGCCGTTGACGCCGAGGTAGATGTCAACTTCTCCGCCGCCGTTGGAGGTATTCATCGTGAGAACGTGGCTTTTCATACGTCGCACCATACCAGCGTCAATGGTCATAAACACGCCGTTTCGTAGTTTGCCGTACTTTAAACTTCTCGTGTGTAAACTAGCCTGGCCATCGCTATTTAAAGTCTGAACTTCAGCGACTAATAAATCGCCTTCTGAGAAGAATGTACGGATTTGGAGTTCGTCCGTAGACGTTCGTTTTCGTAGAATACCACCAGGCAGATTTATCGAGGAGAGGAGCAGGGCAGCGGAATGGGGTGCTGCAATATCGACACGCCAACGTTTCGTCTGAACTTCGAGGATGCGGCCGACGACCAGGTCGCCTATCTCGGGTACGTATCGGAAGCGTAGGGCGCGGATGGAGAGAAGCTTGTTCGTTTTTGAGATCGTGCCCGCTAGGGATGACACTATGGATTGCGGATTGCCGTCTGGTGTGGAAGATGTTAGGTACGTTCCGTGGCCACTAAGCTTGTACGATCAGTATTTGAGAAGAATTCATCTTGGCTTTAGTGGGAAAAGGTGGGATCGTACCGCATCCATTGAGGGTCGTCTGTGACAATTTCGCCGGGGGTCACGATACCGTCCGCTTGTCGTCCGCGTTTTCGATGCGACGGAGCATCGGCTCCCATCGCGATGTCGCCATCGAGATCAAGGGAGACCCCTCCCTCATTTTCCTCCTCCTCTTCGGCGTCTATGAACGGTGCTGGTGCTATTATTTGTATCGGCATGGTGGTATGTTTTGTTGATGGGGCTCTTTCAACGTCGCGCTGCGCCTAAAATTCTGCCGATTGGGAACAAGAGTTTCCGACAGGGCTGCTCGGAGCAATCCGCTACACTTAGCTTGGATAGACACCACCACACAGTAAATCGCGCTAGACTATCACAATCTGAATCACGACTCGTATAACTTGCTACTTGTATATGCGGCGTAAAAAAAGATATATAAGGGCTACCCTTTAACCGTATCACCTCAAATGTGCGGTTCGAGTCTCGCAAAAACATGGAAACAACACGGGCTCTCCAGCGAATTAGGACGCAAACCCGGCCTGGCCTGGCCGGCCAACCTAACCAGCGGAATCCTTTGTCTCAGGACGCTACCTGCGAGGATAATCGGAATCATCACTCGCTTCGATTTCCTCGATACTCATATTTTACTGCGTATGCAAGCCACTTTCTGGCATGCATAAGAACTCTTGTCTCAAAACCTCCAAATACATCGAATTGGGTCCTCAGGCCGCTTAGGAAATCTCAGCCGCAAGCATATATATTGCAGACACGATCCTCAATTTCTGCATTAACTAGCCCTGAATTATATGTATACAGTGCTAGTCGGCAGCTTCCACTTGGACTTCGGCTGGGGTTTGAGGCTAACTTTCTATCTGCATATCTTCTTACGAGCTAGAAGGCCTGCACGCCTGGTTTTCTTGTCTTGCCATCCAGTTCGTTCTTAGACCAGCTAAAAATACCGATGCATCTCTTCCTATTTCCGTATCAGAAGCACCATATTGGTCTAAATCAAGAGAATAATGGTTATGAGTAATCGGAGTCTACTGGGGCAGATGTTGAACATGCATCTGCGCCCTGGTCACAGCCCCACCAGCGCAACAGCGCAACACATATAAGATACTTGGTTCTCCGCAGTGTAGTCTGGGCGACTTTACATGATATGTCAAGTCCTCTCGTAATCCAATAGATCTGGGTATTCAGGTTCATGTAACATCAGTATTTTGTTTCACCTTGCTTTCATATCAAAAGAAGCAGCATGGCGTCCCGTTTCGAAGGATCCGATATCAATACCGCGAAACACCCGTCTGCGGCACATCCAACAACCGCAACACCTCAAACCGCAACCGTGCCTCGCGTGACCCAGCACGAAGACGACTCCAAATGCTGGTTGGAAGCCAAAATCCGGTTTCAAGACAGGCTTCATAAAACAAAACACCCGCCCAGCCAGGAGAATATCAACGATTTTTTGAAAAATAATGTGAACGTTAACAAGGCGATATCTGAGGCTGAACGGTTGAAGGCGAAGGCGGATAAGCGGTATGACGGACCGCTAGGGAAATTACTGGGAGTGCTCAGTGTTTTGAAGGATGTGGGAGATGCGGTGCTCACTTGCGCACCCGAATCTGTTAGTATCGCGTGGGGGATTATCAGTCTTCTAGTTGGAGTATGTATACTTCAATGCCGTAATTTCAAGTGAAGCCGGCGAAGCTTGTATCTGGTTAACGGAAGTCGTTGGCAGATTGGGGTGAACGATATGGAAAACTGCGGCCAAATATCGGAAGCATCGACGAACATCATAACCATCATTCTCAATTGTCGATTGTACGAGAATCGGCATGATAACCACAATATCGAAGGGGTGATGGCTCATAACGAACTTGCTGATAGAGTCATGGAATCTATCAAGGAGTTGATTACTGTGATTTTGGAGTTTTTCTGGCATGCAAGCCGAAAGTTTAGGGAAGACAAAAAAATAAGTATGAGGCTTCTGACATCATTTTAGTTTGGTGAGGTAGACGCTCGCTAATATTATGGAACTATGGACTGAATTCTACAGAAAGATTCTGCGACATATTTAGTTTGAAATCCTCTGCGAATGAAAAGTACGAGAGCATCGTCGCACAGTACAAAGAACTCAGGAGTATATCCCGCGTAGAGTTTGAAGATAATGTTATTGGGTGGTTGAATGGTAACGAAATCTCTAACTCTATCAATAATATTTTTTTCATGTGCTAACTACGGAAACCGGATTCAATAGAGATAAAACAAGACAATGCCAAGCTTGCTGAAACTTTGAGAGATGGCAACGAAGAGGTTGTGAGGGCGTTGTTACTTCCGGAATTGCATGGTTAGTATTTCCTCGGTTCTCTGTCTCGAACAAAATGGTTAGCTAAACCTGATAAATTAATAAACGGCACCAAATGACAGAAATTCATGATAAACTCGATAACCTTCAAGCCGACGTCACCGAGGTCAAGATTGATGTAAAAGCCGTCCGTAGCGATATCAAAGACTTCAGAACCGATATTCAGGACCTCGCCAAGGGGGTCTTCGACCTAAAAGATGAAGCTACGGAACAGTTGTTAGAGCGTGAAACCCGCGAAAGGTTTCTTAGAAGCTACAAGGACCTCGGGCCATCCGATACACACGTTCAGCTCTTGAACACTACTCTTGAGCCCTTGAGACGAAAAGCTGGCACTTCCACTCGGCATTTGTCGCGATGGCTGTTCACTAACGAGTACTATACATCATGGGAGACTGGTGCTCATAGACTACTCTATATTAAGGGTCAACCGGGATTCGGCAAATCGGCAACAATGGCAGTAGCTATAGAAAGACTCTTAGAGGCTGCTGCGGTAGATTCTTATAACGACACCCGATTACATGCTTATGACTCGAAAACCACTGGCGATACGGACGGTTCACCCAAAGCTGAAGCAGATAGGTCGACGATCAAATCAATCAGAGGATGTCCCGTTCTCTTCTTTTTCTTCAAGAGGGGTGACGGGAAAACCCAGCTCACAACAAGCGTATTTTCGAGTTTGATCACTCAGTTGTTCCATCCAAAGAATGCCCAGTCTACCGACGAAATGTCTAAGTTCCTGGACGTGTTTCACGTTAACTTGGATGACGGAGTAGCGTCCGAGGGAGATGCAAACAATGTATTTGAAGTGGAGGAACAGGATAAAGTTGATCATAATAAGAGGCATAAGCCATTTCAAGAGCCTGCGGTAAAAGAACCGGCTATCGGGGACGAATTATTCAAGCTGGAACAGCTCGCTGAGGCGCTTGGAAGAACTGTATACATCATTATTGACGGTATTGACGAGTGTATAGACTATCAAACCTCCAGTCTAGTGACGAAACTTATCGGGCTTGGGAGGTCCACGAGAGCTTCCTTCAAGATTATGATGTCGAGTCGGGAGAACCTGGATCTGGAAAAACATTTTGCGACTGACCAAGAGAGTATGGACAGCTTCAAAAGTATTACCGAGACTGAGAAGGTTGCTGCCAAAGGGAGCCCCCAAGATAAAGCGGTGGTTGATAACGATATACATTGCGTAACAAATGGGGACACCGCCATAATGAGAGTTACCAAGTCCACCAACGAAGCTGATATGAAAGCGTACTTGGAAGACTCTCTCACCGAGCTCCTCAACCCCGCTGCTGCGAGTATGCACCGATCAGGCGTTGCCGATTATATCTTTGGAAACAAGAAGAACGACGTGAGCAGAAAGCAGGCCAAGGAAATCCAGAAAATGGTAAACACAATACAAAAGAAGGCTGAGGGGATGTTTACGTATAGTGCAATGGTCATCGCGAGTCTAAATCAGCCATCGCCTTTATCGATAAAGCAGAGGGTTAAGCAATTACCAGATCAAATGGATAGTCTATATGCTCGACATCTGGAATCCTTGACAAATGCGCAGAGGAAGCTGGTTATGCTTGCATTAGAAAGGGTTGTTAATGCTCCAAGAGATTTGAACGTTTTGGAGATAATTGAGCAATTTAAAGGAGAGTACCTGGAACTAGAAAAAGGAGACGATGCGGATGCTACTGAGAGTGATGATGGCGAAGATCACATACCTGTGGGAGATTCTGGGGGTGCAGATGATGAAGAGAGCGACAAGTCTATGGAGAATTACCGAACAGCCAAAGAATTTGATCTTGGGGTAGCTAATCTACTAGTTAAAGAATCACAGAAGCCAGACATAGTTTATACGATCCATCATCTTAAAACTGCCGGCCGCGAGTTTTTCAAGTTCGTTGATGGGAGGATAGACGTTATTCACAAATCGGTCCGTGATTGGGTTGAGAAGGAAGCCAAGAAGGCCGGGGAGCGATATTCTAAACAGGTTTCGATAGCCGATATATTTCGACGGGGGGATAACGGGGAGATTAAAATCACCGTACCCAGTTAGTATACGTCAGTCTATCTATTTCCTTGCGCAATTACTGATAACGAATGGGTTTATATTGTAGGTCTATTCGTCGACAATCTTTCGGTTTCAATGGATTTCAAGAGCGAAAAAGATGCTCAATTAGATATATCGATATACATGCGTAAGTAATCATGATTATAACTCCAAGTGCGACCGATTTATTAAACATACGTATGCTAACTACGGGGGACGGTCTATCTTTAGTGGAAGTGTTGACAAACCAAGATTTCATGGACAAATATATGCCATTGGCAATGTACGACCTCGCGTGCAAGTACTTGCAAGAATCTAAACCACGTCCAGGCTCCCAAACCGATACGGACTCGAACCATGGCGGATCGAGGCCAGGCAGCAAAAATTCGCGCTCTAACTCCAATAGCTGGGGGACAGAGTCTAATGACTCTAAGATTGAAGGTTCTGACGCCGTGGACAATCAGCTCCCGCCACCACGCGGGAGGGGAGAGATATCCCAATGGACCGATCATATAGCGGAGATTCCCAAACTTTGGCCACGGGAGGAAAGAGTTGGCAAAAAATGGGAGCATTTTCGAGGGCTCCTACGAAAATTTTGCAACCCGGATATCTTCAAGCGATGGACATCCTATCTTTACCTAACCTCACCGCCGTCAAGATTTTATTTTCCAAATGTCGAAAGCCTTTCACACCCAGCCCATGCAATCAGTTGCTTTTTACCTACGATGTTCTACCTGGAGTTCCTAATCGAGGACGAGATAATTTGTTATGATTTCAAGGCTCAGGCCAAGGCTTGTGGGAGTAGCGCTTTGCACCAGTGGCTTGTTCTACGCTCTCCGGATATCGTGGAGAGATTGATACTTGATAAAAAGGTTGACCTGACTCTCGAGGACGGAACCGGCCTCACTCCATTTTTTTATGGCCTTAGTTGCCTTTCCGGTGAAACTGACGCCAAATTCAAAGAGAACATCCTTAAATCACTAAAGCTAATCCTACGATCCAGCCCCAAAATCGACCTGAAGGTAGCTAAATGGGGTGTATGTCTACCTATGCTATATATTATGGAGGTCAGAGACCTAGAGCTTTTAGAAATTTTGATAGAGAACCAAGGCCCTGGTGCCAACCTAGATATCCCGGATCCGTTCCATAATGAGAAGACTCCGCTGCAGACGCTTTGGTATATTGACGAATACGAAGGATACCTCTCACCGGAGATAGAAGCAGGAATGGCCAAAAGACTTCTCGACATCGGCTGTGACCCCAACTATCAAGATATAAATAGTTGTGGTCCCCTTTTGATGGCAGCTGTGTCACAGAATAAGAAGGGGGTCGAACTTCTGCTGGAGAGAGGGGCTGATGTCAATGACGATGATTCAGCTGGGTATACAGCACTCAACTATTGTGCAGCGTTTGGGGTGGACTTTAGTGAGGATCGGTGGAAACGATTGGAGGAGCAATACCATAAGGATAAAATCCTGATCATCAAAATGCTCAGAAACGCAGGGGCTGATATTACCGCCAGAACGAAGGAGGGCAAGACCGCGCTCATGCTTACGCTGCAAAACAAATGGTGGGATTTGGCAGACGTTCTCTTGGAAATGCATGCCGCTGAACAGCCAAACGATCATTCATATCTGACACAAAAAGATATAAAAGAGCAGTCCGTGTTGCACCGGGCGGGTCCAGATATCGTGGGCGGTAAAAGGATCGCCGAACTCACCTTCTCCCGTTTAAACCCCGACGAAAGTATCGAATTTTTAGATTCGAGGGATTCGGAAGGTCACACCGCGATTGAAGTCGCCTGCGAACTCGAAAATGCGGAGCTGGCAGCGTACTTGATACAAAAGTTGTATCAGTTCCGGAAGGACAAGGACATCGCATCGTTCCAAACGAGTCTTCTTAGCCTTATCACTGATAAGGGTATGCCCAGCCGAGTCTTTGATATTCTTTTGAACGAGTCGGACGAAAGTTTATCGCAGTTGATTCCCGCGGTTTTTCTTCGAAGGGATATTTTTGCTGGCGCACCGGCACCGGTGATATCAGCCATTGCGAAAGCCGGGGTTAATCCTTTCCAGATAGACCCCGAGAATTGGGATCCCTTTGATTGGGTATATGCTTATGGTTGCTCCGATTTGATGGCGGAGTGTCATCCCGAACATCATAAAAATGTTGATTATGCCGTTCGTCAATCGAATTGGAAGGAGAGATTAAAAGAAATCATAGAATGGGACCCAAAGATTGTCGGTGGGTTGATTGTACTTTGTGAGGATAAACTGACAATAAATGGTCGGCCTGAAGATAAAACTAGAAGTAAGAATACCTGTCACATTTGTCCTGACATTTCGCTGATTGAACCCGGTTTGCATTTTCACTAGGGTTTCCAATACCTGTACGGTTTGGTATATCCTCGAGGTTCCCTATCCCACCTTATCAGAAAATCTTCTATTTTGAAGTGAAAATCTTGGATGCAGAGCGAAAGAAAGCGTATGACCATTCATGAATCGACTAGCGATAATCTTAATGATGCTAACAATAAGTCTGATAATAGATCCGATATTGGTATAGGGTTGGTAGCCGACGGCATGGAACTTTATAAAATGCCTGGCTGGATAGGCAACAGCCGCAAAACCTTTGGCTTTCACGGAGACGACGGAAAGTTTTACTCAACCGAGGAGCAAGGGGTGACTTCAGAATCCGGACCATGTCCATATGGAGTTGGCGATACGGTGGGTTGCGCGTATGACCAATCAAAGCATACAGTTTTTTGGACGTTGAATGGCAAACGCGTAGGCAGAGAGTTCGCGAATGTTCGCGAGAGACTCTACCCTACGGTAGGAGGGGCAAGTTGGGCTGATTTCAAAACAAACTTTGGAGCCGATCCGAGTATCCCATTTTTATGGGATGGAATGGGGACAAATAAGGAGCCGGTATTGTCGCCGGGGTGGGATTTCTTAAGCAAGGCGATTTTAAAAGGAGGCTTAGTGAAGAGGGAACTTGCAAATGATGTTTTGTGATCACCATTCCCGTCATAATGTGATTATTCATTTTTTTTGCATTGTGCTTCAATTGGATGTACTCTTCGGACCAAACCGAACATATTTATTTTTGTCAGAATGCAACCACCAGCCACCGACAACGCCACTATTGTTGGTGGCTAACCATCACGTGATCTAGCGGTTGTTTCACAGACATCCCCGCTATGAAGAGCTCATCGCAGAGTTTTCTTATATGTAAACAAAATAGTTGTATATAATGACCGGCTACCCACTGCGGTGGGAATAGATAGACAATCTAATATAGAGAATTTTTGGTGATTGAACGGTTCTAGTTTTGACAATTTTTATTTTAGTATTTGCGTTGGAACGTTGTCATTATTAGATTGCCACTAGAAAACAGGAATGCCGCACACTGCAACACAGAGGCAGGCGCATGTTGGCGGGGTCGAAAATCCAAACCTAACTGCGATTGACTTTCGCTATCGATCGAGCGCCGTATATCCTGTCCACGAAGACCCTCCGTCGCTTGAACTTTGACCACCCGTCAGCCATTCTTGTCGCTTACAATGACGCTAAAGGACCACCTTCCCCATGTCCACATTCACGGATCCGACAACCATCCCGAGTCCGACCAATTAACGGTACAATCGGGCGAATCAGCAACGTCAAGCGGGAAGAGTGAGAAGAAAGGTTTTCTACGGCGCATTGTATCTGGAGGATCGAGATCTTCAGGATCAGAACATGGAGATGTGGAGGAAGACCCAATAAGATTGATGTCCAATGCTGAACCCGAAATCATCATTGAGCTACCTCCTGCCGCGGATTTTCATGTCCACCTACGAGATGGCTCAATGATGGAAACCGTCACACCCACAATTGAGAAAGGTGGAGTCAATCTGGTGTATGTCATGGTGAGTGGTATCATCATACGACGATACGAAATACGGTGTCTGACATATTATGCATTGCGCAGCCGAACCTCGTTCCTCCCGTCACGGACCCTGAAACAGCCCTCGCGTATATGTCCAAACTTCAAGCTCTGTCTCCCAAGACAACATTCCTTCCAACTCTCTACTTGCACCCTTCGATAACTCCCGATACCATCTCGCGGGCTGCCGGAGCCGGGATTGTTGGTGTAAAATCTTACCCGCGCGGTCTAACTACAAACTCTGACTCCGGTGTACTCTCATATGAGCAATTTTACCCGGTATTCCAAGCCATGTCAGATCATGATATCGTGCTAAATATCCACGGAGAGTGTCCTTCTACCCCTGCCGAGGATGTGGCAGGGATCGACGATCAAGATATTACCATTTTGAACGCAGAGGCCAAGTTTCTGCCCACGTTGCTCTCAATACACCAAAAGTTTCCAAAGTTGAGAATAGTCTTGGAGCATTGCACTACAGCTGCAGCCGTCGAAGCTGTTCAGATGTGTGGGCCCACAGTCGCGGGGACGATAACCGCTCACCACCTCTTCCTGACGATTGATAATTGGGCGGACGACCCGTTCTGCTTTTGCAAGCCGGTCGCAAAACTGCCGGCGGATAGAGCGGCACTATTAGCTGCTGCTACGAGTAGCGATCCAAAGTTCTTTCTGGGAACGGATTCTGCTCCTCACCCAAAGCTTGCGAAGCAGGGGCGTTCGGGCAATAATAAAACCGTAGCGGGGGTTTTCACGCAACCGTATGCGGTACAGCTGGTTGCTGAAGCGTTTGATAAAGTGGGAAAAGCGGATCGGGAGACTTTGGAAGGATTTTGCTGTAGGTTTGGAAGAGAGTTTTATAAAGTGAAGGAGAAGGGGATTGAGGTAGATGGGAAAGACACTAGGAAGATTGTATTGATGAAGGGGCTAGGAGAGAAGGTTGTGCAAGAAATTGGGAGCGGAGATGGGGTAGTGGTCCCGTTCAGGGCTGGAGAGGAAACATGGAGTTTAACATGGAAGGACTAGTAGACTGATAAGTACTTGGTCTGTTTAAGGTATTAATTTGGGTCTTTGAGGTACTATTATTCAATTGTTCATTTGTGCATAGCTTAGCTTGGATAGTTTATTTATGATTGTGGAAACATCATCTTCTCAAGAAAAAGACGAGTCACATATACGACTCAGAACACTAGAGTTTCTAAGAGTACGGATGTATAGTGAAAGGGCCAACCACCATTTATTTACCCTGAGATATCACATTCAACTCGTGCCGCCTTTTATATGCCTTGGATACACTGCCGTCTCCAAATTACGTTCAATACTAAAGTTACTAATGGGCAACATGTTTCTGTGTGAATTGGCAATGTGGAAATCCATCACAAAAACAAGAGAAAAAGGCAAAAAGGCAGTCAAAAGAGAATCCAAGAGGGCTAAGTTCAGAAGAGAAAACAGATCAGAAATCCTTACCAAAATGGGGTAATATCGCCTTGTGATTGTTAACAGACACATCCAACATGCTTCTGTGAGAAAAGAGCTCCACTTAACAAAAACAAAAGTGAAAAGGACAAAAAATGGGTAGCGGAAATGGATCTAGGAAAGCTAAACTTAAAAAAGAAAAATAAATCAAAGATCCTTCTTAAAATGAATGGTAACCAAAAAGGCGTTGAGATGTATGGCATCTGTTTGGCTAAATTTGTGCTCATAGCTAGGAGCTCGGAATCTTTCAACACAAAATAGTAGGAAAGAGAAGTTCGAGGTTGCTGATGGAAATATGCCAGGTCTGATATAATCTTAGGCCGCTACCCTGCGAAACTTGGTGCCAGGCCAAATATGCCAGCCGTCGCATACAGGAATAGCTGACTTGAATTTGTTCATGCAAGTATGCGGGTGGTCGCGTTGAGGACTACATGCATGGAGGCGTATCCACACGAAACGGACCGCGTACAGGAATAGCCGATTCGGGCGCCTGGATTCGAGGATAAGTTGAAAATAATGAATATCAGTCGTACCCGAGACGAAGTGTAATACTATTGAGAATAAGAAAATGGCCTGCTTGATTGAGCCGTCGCTTTCGCGTAGAAACTACTAGACTCCACTTTCGCACCAGGGCGGCCGCCAAGCCCTCAGACGACGTCCAATCACAAAAACATTTGCTCCGCATTCAAACATAAATATTTTGTGAGTTGGAAAAAGGTATAGAAGAACATCTCTACGTAGTGCAGTGATATTGCAGTTCAGCTATCGCAAAGCCCGCCCAAACGTTCATAGCTGACCCTTGCAGGTCTTTTCTCTTTTGCACGCAAACTATAGAAATATCTGACGGGTTTCTGTCCGGAGTAAGACTCCGCTTTATTGCTGGATTTTGAGCGCTTAACTCACGCCTCCACAATTACATTTCTGTTGATGTCACATTCACCCAAGGCGTGCATGCAGCCGTGGCAAAACTGCAGGAAGTAAGCCTCGGAGCGAAATCTTAACATTGACCAATGAGTCCTCTGTTTGATGCACTCTCTCCGCCATAATATATTATAATATGGTTCATTCATAACAGCTAGCAATTATGGCCTAGTCGATGCGATTCATTAGCTGCAACTTCTGCACCATGATATAGAAGCAGTCGTGGTTGCATCGCTGATGCTCCTCCCGGCTGATGATGGTGTTGAATATATATATGCCCTTCGCCGCCCACGATCAGACGCAAGCACTATACAAGATAGTGCGACTCTCTTACATTTTGACCTCCGAGCAAAGATGTTGAAAACTCTACTTCTCCTGTCCATATGGATTTCCATCTCGTTCTGTGCTGTTCTTGATCAAGCACAAAAAGTCATTCAAGATGTTTCTCATGTTTCTCAAGCCACAATCGAAGACATGAGTAATACCACAGAAGAGGCAGCTAGGACGGCGCCGACCCCATTCAACGTCATCGCTGCCACTTTTCCAGTAGCCAATGTTCGGTGCCTGGGTCCGAATGGGGTAGTCTGTAAGTTCATCTTTAATTACTTCGAGAGTGACGAAAACTAAACCATAAGCTAGTGGGGACATTCACACCTCAATACATTCAAGACTCAGCCGCTCAATCGGCTCGCTGCTGGCCCGACAACACATCAGCCCCTTGCCGTATGTCTATATATCCCTTGTACTTCCTAGAATTGCTAGTGCTAAAGTGATCTTGCGTGATAGGGACAAATGGGGGCAATTTTTATCCAAAGAAATTCGAAAACGCCGGTGGTCAAGTCGCATTTGTGCCGGCCTACTGCACAAACGACAATTGGAGCAATTTTATGGATGAATTCCCCGTCAAAACCGATGGGACGTTGTATGCTGGAGCTGGTCATGAAGACAACGGCAATGGCTTATTCCGGGTGATCTATAAGAAGACGCGGTTAGCTGATGGAGCTGGAACAAGGTCATTGGAGTACTGCGGCATTATTCGTCACGTCGCCGGTGGGGGCTTTGCTCGATGTGTTGGCTGAGAGGTGTGTGATGTCGGAAAGGTCATTAGTTCAATAGATGCGAGTCTAGAATATATCGAATATATAGGCCCCAACAAAAAGCCTCCGTCAGCGTTTAAAACCCATATTTTTTTACTTGGGTAAATGCTTTTGTTCATACAACCTATTGCAGTTTTGCTTGATTATGTATAATTATGCGTTTGATATATGGTAGCAACATCTACTATTTTTATCAACTATATCAACAGATAAGCTTCCGATACATCTTCCGAGTATGTATGTGTATGGTCTATCGAGACTAAGAATAGGCCTCCTGTTGATGTGTTGAGGTGTGGTGAGTTTGCTTATGAAGCCACACTTTGGACTGGAATGTTCTGTGGCTAGTAAATTCTATGACGCTAAGCAAAAAATTTCCCGGCACAAACAAAGCTCTTATCAGCTCCAGTGACTCAACCACACTTTCATTCAAAGACCCCGTTACCCCCATAAATCTAACTAGAACGTCTCTCCATCAACAAACGATACCTATCAACCCTTCATCTCCACATCAATTGCAATTACCAGGACCCATATCGATCATTGAAGGGAATCTTATCAGCGTTCAAGCTTCCATCATTAGAATGTCGGACGAGGAGGTATTTCTGATTCCCCCCTCCCTTTGCTTCCTGCTTCCACATCAGCTGCAACTTTACTTTGCCACACTTTCGAACAACAGCTAACATGGAATCATTCGATACGTATAGCAGAAGAAGTCGGTCGCCTTTGGCGAGGCGACGAATCTCGAGAATGGAGAGAAGATTGAGCTAGAAGAGAGTACCACCGCTGAACAGCACTCTGTTGCTGGTATGTATTCCACACCCTTTCTACCAAATTTCCATCTACAAAGCCTTTGTAGGTGGCACTGGGACTGAAAATCAGAGCTAACGGTATGGATGAGCGTTTAGAAAACGGTGACGCTGACGCCGATGCTGATGCTGATGCTGATGCTGATGCTGATGCTGATGCTGCCCCAGCTACTTTCGATCCTAGTGCGATGAAGAAGAGGAAGAAGCCAAAGAAGGAAGCTACAACCGAGGATGGAGAAGAGCCAAAGGAAAATGGAGATGTCGACTCGTTTGACCCAAAGGCTATGAAGAAGAAGAAGCCGAAGAAGGTCAAGGAGGGTGGTGAAGGTGAAGAAGGGGAAGCGGGCGCTGAATTCGACCCCACCAAAATGAAGAAGGGTTCGAAGAGAAAGTCTAAGAAGACAGAAGGAACGGACGATGATTTCCAAAAACGTCTCGAAGAACTCGGTCTCGAGGATAAGAAGGAGGAGGTTGTCCCACTAACCCAGGAAGAAGTCGAGGCAGAACTACAACAAGGTACAGGTGTTTGGGCTCAGGACAATACCATTGCCTTCAAGTACAGCCAGCTTCTCAAACGCTTCTATATCAATCTCTACGAGGACCATCCGGAGCTTTCTGGCGAGGGCCGCCTGAAGAACTACAAGATCCCACCGCCTCAGGTCGTTCGAGAAGGTAACAAGAAATCCATCTTTGTCAACCTACCGGAAATTTCCCGCAAGATGAAGAGAAATCCGGACCACGTCATTCAATTCATTTTTGCCGAGTTGGGTACCAACGGTTCCGTCGACGGTTCCGGACGGTTGGTCATCAAGGGTCGTTTCCAGCAGAAACAGCTGGAGAGTGTCCTGAGACGATATATTGTCGAATACCTGACTTGCGGAACTTGCAAGTCTCCAAACACGACTTTGAACAAAGAAAACAGGCTGTTCTTTGTCAGCTGCAATATTTGCGGATCTCGTAAATCGGTCTCGTATGTCTTCCATCCCGCTCCCCATTTTTATCTCGCGATATATGCTAATATTTGGTCAACAGTGCTATCAAAACCGGTTTCCAGGCCGCTCTCGGAAAGAGAAAGAAGCAACAAACTTAAGTTTCATGCGATACAAACTCTTCGTGTCCTTCTCCACATGCTTTCTTGTCCCTAGCATACCCATGTTACTACACGCGGCATGCAATGATCACCTCCGCCCTTATCCTCCTGTAAAACTTCTCTGCAAAACCCGACCTATTACTTTGTCGCCGTTTATGACGAAGCCACGCATAGATTGCGACTATACGCGACATTGCTTCCGGCTTATCATGTCTTATTTACGTCCCTTTCCATCATTTTATCGGGTGTTTTTGTCTACTTCTTCCACTTCCATCTAGGGTTCTCTTAATCGAGCATTTGATGGGTTTCTTATGATTTTTCTTCTTCTTTTGCTTGCTGGTACACTTGACATCCATTGCTTTTCCCTTGTTATCTTTTTTTCGCATACGCTTTCTATGGTTATTGATGTCATGTAGGGGCTTAAAAGTCTGTATGTGGAATTTTTAGTGTTGATGATGCATGTCTCCAACGTTTGTGAACGCTTTTTCGTAGATATCCTCGTCCCGGTGTTCTAGACATTAGAGATGCGTAATTAATTCTCATCATGGAAACAAAAGTGCATCCACCTCGGATACCGAGACATATAGTCTAAATGCTTAGTAACAACATGCGATCCTCCGAACACATGCGGCTATATTTCGGAAGATTGTGGGAATCCGCTTAGTAACCTTTTGACCAAGATACCCTGCAGAAGCTTAATTGTTGGGTCGCCTTAGTTTCATGTGCAAGGTAGCGGCTGAAAGATTTGAGATAACCTTGTTTTGGAAGGAAGTTCCTGGTGTGATGTATGTGCCTATGTACCCAAGTCCCACCACCAGTTCGAGTCGCCCATGCGTGCGGGTTCTTTCCTCGAAGTGACATTGACTTGGGAGAGAGCATCTGCAGGCAAAAGCGGCTGCTTTGCAGAGCTGCGCCGCAGAGAGGGGGAAAGGACAAAGTCTTTGACCCATGCAGCCCCGCTTCGTGAAACCGAGGAAGAAAAGAACATGCTGCCCGAATAAATTTCCAAAGGATTTTTATGATGCTGCGGGGCGCTAGACATGGGAGGTGCTGTCCAATGGATAAAGCCCTCATCGCCTCTGATCCAACGGTTTCAAGACTGGTCATAGGTAGCTGAGGAAAGTTTTTGCCGTTTTGGACAGTATATATAGTAGCTGCGACGCCTCCCGCTCTGAAAACTTGCGATCCATCGATAATTTTCTGAAAAAAACGATTCGTGAAATACATCGCGAAGCTTCAAACTCTGCTCGACAGTTTTTCTACGATCGGCTCCCTATTCGAGGTGGATTTGGTGGTTCGGTTATCGCACAAGAGCCAAGGTTAGTATGCTCGAATTTCATTGGAGACGGCGGAGCACTGGATCCAAGCATAAGCGCTTGCCCCTCATATGAGCTCATATTATCCACAGTGCTGGCAGCTGTCGGCAGACGAGGTTGCCTGTAGATTTAGTGCCCTTCTCTGTTTTCACTTCTTCCTTCTTTGCTTTGACGATTTGCGAATTTCGGTTTTGTACGTTTTCCCATTTATTTTCTGGTGTTCTCAACCTCTTTGCATGCGATCGAGAACTGCGCCAGCGCCCCCTCCAATCTCCAGCCGAATCGCGCCGAAATCGTCATTAGCTGCGAGTCTAGCTATAGTACAGCTTCGCACCGTCACCTCTCTAAAATCACATCTAGTTAAGCTTTCAGTCTTCGCGAGCGTTCCGATCTTGCTAACCAGGCGCTGAGTTCTTCGGTGACATAGATACAGAAACAGAAACGGCTTAAGCTGAACGCGCAACCCCGCAATTAAGAAGCAACACCACGACGACAAAAGAAAATGTCTGGCTTCCAAGGCTCTCCTCCGGCGCAAGGCGGATACTATCCTCGTAAGTGACCGATCGAGTTTTCTTGCTTGTCGATTGTTGGGATCGGGGAACTGTAGGCGAATGATATCAGCAGGGCGTCTAGCCTCAAAACAACGAGGCTCGAGCTTTTTGGTGATATTGTGGCGGTTTCCGCATGCGTACCACCTAATGACGGAACCGCGGGCCAAATACCGGCTGGAAGATCACGTATGCCAAATTAAAATTACAATGAAAAGAGAGCTGACGATAGTCGCAAACCCATACAGCACCTCCGGAGAAGGGTAATTACCCACCACCTTCTGGCGCTCCTCCGCAGCAGCAGCACTTCTCCCCACCGCCGCAGCAGTCCTTCGCTCCTCCTCCCAACCAGTTCAGCCCGCCTCCCCAGGATCAGCGTGGCTCGCAGCAGTACTTTGCACCACCGCCCCAAAACTTTGGGCCGCCCGCCGGTCCTCCACCCCAGCAGCAACAGGCGGGGCCACCCCAGCAAGCCTTCCCGTCACAGCCGCAGGCGAACCCTACTTCCAGTGCTGTCAGCCAGGAGCTGGTCGGTCAGTTCAATGGCGGAAGCTACAGAATTGACCACCGGGATTCGAATACCATCCTGACGCTGAACTTGGCCCACGGATGCCCAGTTACTGCCAAGCCAGGTATGTAAATCTACGAATCTAATCTAAAGAGAATACCAACAAAAATTGGAATTTCCATGCTAACTTGATATTTCTTGGTATGATACAGGTGCAATGGTTGCCATGGCTGCCACGGTCACGCTCAAGGGTTCCGTCAAAGTCTCGCTCAAAAAACTCATCTCGGGTGGTGAACTCGCCCATTCGACGTACACGGGTCCCGGAGAGGTCATTCTCGCACCGGCATCCCTCGGCGATATCGTTCCAATCCGCCTCGATGGCAACCAGCAATGGTCTATGGGCAAAGACGCTTTTTTGGCAAATACTCAGGGTGTGATCAGGGATTATAAGAGCCAGGGACTGGGTAGCGCAATGTTCTCGGGAGAAGGACTGTTCGTCTACAAGATTACGGGTCAGGGAGTCCTGTTTGTTACGAGTTTGGGCGCGATTATTCAGAAGAATTTGGCGCCGAACGAGCAGTACATCGTTGATAACGGACGTAAGTTACTCACCTTATTACTGAAATTGAACAAGAAACGCGGGAAAATCGAACAAGAAGGCTTACTTGAATTTTTTCCCTTCAGATCTCGTCGCGTGGAACTGCAAATATGTCATTGAGAGGATCGCTAGCGGTGGAATCATAAGCGCTTTGTCGTCGAACGAAGGTCTCGTCTGCCGCTTCACGGGTCCCGGGACGGTCTTCATCCAGACCAGAAATCCGACAGAATTCGGACAATGGATCAGGTCTCACGTTCCTACCAGCGGAGGTGGGGCGTCCTCCCTTCTTTCGTTCTAATCTTAATTCTTTCTCTTTGCTGTCTACAGCTTTTTTTGGACGAAAATTATCCCTTTGCTTTCTGATGATTTTGAGAAACCTTTTGTGTGTTTTTGCCGTGCAGCGGTTTTGATTCGTCCTGTTTCCTTTCCCCTTCCTTCCTTCTATTCAGCTATACGCGGAGAGGTAGTGTATCGTGTGGTTTTTTTCGGTTCTCGTGTAATCATGTGTGACTAATTTTTGTGTGTTCATGGTGGTTAGGACGTTGAGAAAGAAAAACTTGTGGTTTCCTGTATCACTCCCCTCTTAGTTTTACTTGCTACTGTCTTTTCGGGGTTCGAGATTACGAGAGGGATACGCTTAGTGCTACTACATCCATACGGGGAATAATGCAGAATGGGATTGTGAGGTTAGGTTGATCTTGAGATGTAAACGGAGGCGTGAACTTGGTAAATCATGAGTAGAGAACCGCCTTGGTCGAAAGCAATATCGGCTTTAAGGGAGAGCTTGGTTCACGGGGCCAGTGACTATCTCCTTTGATATTTGAGACTGTTGAGCTTCACTGTATAGGAGCTGATTTTGCTGCCTTCGGTAACACTGTCGTTACATATTGTCCTCGGTGATACCCACAAATAGACCCCCTAGCATCCTTCGGCATTCTACTTATAACTTGCTGTATATATCGCTGTGGTACAATAAGGCATGAGAATTCAGAAGCGGTATCCCATACTTCACACAAAATAACTTGTTAGTTGCTGCTTCCTATTTTCCCGGGCAATTTTAGAGGCAGCATCCACCATCAATGCATCACCACCACCAATATAATAGATGCGAACCAGCGTCCACGACTGAGGAGGGAGTGATGTCTAAGATGTCAAGTAAAAAGGCTTCCAGGGGCTAATTATGAAGAACTCCAGCTTCAAGAAGTGCCGGGATCGCTTGATTGATGGTCCACTCTGTGCATTTGACCATTGGAGGTCGAGGTTCGCCTGGCGCGTAAAACACTCCGGGGCTCTTATGTTGTTCCGTCCTCATGGTTCTAGGATTGAAATATTTCTGCTTCCCAGGTGCAGGTATTCCTTCCAATACCTCGTTCAGTTTTACCGGATAATCCGACCTGTTGATGGTGCCGTGCGAAAAAGGTCTGGGAACTATGTAGAGCCTCGCTGCAGCGTTCGGTCTCGTAGGTCATGCCCGTTACCAGGTCGCCGATAACATTGTGAATGCTTCCTGACCCGTCCGTCTCGGTTTTGACGAATATCACGTTATGATATCTCGGTGAGGGCATGTCCGGATCTGGTATGGCGATAGTGTACTCGACTCGGTAAACTTTGTATGACATGGTTGGGGGAAAGAACGGAGTATCAAAATTGAAAAATTTAGTGATAGGAATACATGCCCAACTGAAAGGATACCGTGGATATCTGGATGTAAATAACACTGATGTTTGTCAACAGTTATCTGGATTTCTCGCTAGGCATTTGAATTCCAAGCCGACTCTTACTGATTTGAGCTATCTTTTGCATGTTTTCTAAAGTTTAGTTCTAAAATATTATTTAATCGCGTCTACATTATTCCAAAGAGCTTGAATAAAGCAAATCTAGCGAAGGAAGTCTGGAACCTTCGCCAATATCCGTATTGCAAAGAAGTTGGATATTTCCAACGACTCTGATCGTATACACGAGTACTGAAGGAATTTCAAAGCACCAAAGTCGTCTCTTCATAAGTACATCAAACCGCCAGCCAATATAGCTTACACTGCACCAGCCCGAAGCTACCTACTGCCAGCTGGTACCAAAAACTAACAGCTTTGTGTTGCGAAACCTTCATCACATAACTGAGAGATGAAACTTTCTGTGAACGAACTCTACGTCTGGTACTACTGAGAATGCCAGCCTTTCAGCAGAAACTGGCGTAAAATGTGGTCTCGCTGCACGGACGCTCAGAAAAAAAATTATCCGAATTGGATTTTCTCCGCTACATTTCTTCATTGTACAGATTTTTATTAGGTACTCTGCGGTTCTCCGTTCGCATCACGATAATGCTGCGGCGCCAAGTACTTATATTTCATGAGAGAGGGGAGAGGGTATATTCAATGTTGAGAATTAAACTTTCTATGACTATTTTATTTCTCCTTATGAGATTTGATGTAGATCTCTCGTACGGTGTCGGCATGCCCACGTAACCCTATGAGGGCTGCCGCTTGGACCCATAATGACTCGATTACGCATTCTGAATGAAGTTTTAGACGTGAGAGATGCTAAATCAGCTCAAGACATGGTTAAATTCTATTCTGAGCAGTCTAAGATAGACAAATGTTAATTCAGAACTAACCCTAAGCAGAAAGAGAAGAAATGATCTAAACATAAGAAACCTAACTGTGTAAGATATTTGACTTGATGACATGCAGATATTCACAGTCGTAGTGACAAGATGCTACTACATCTAAGATACTAAAACCGTCAATCTACAATATGGACATTGTATAAAGCATAAGATAATACATTTAAGAGTGATGGGGTGCCCCTCTGTAGTAAGGCGGTATGAGAGTCTTAAGAACGAGAGGATACAATAAAGACGATCTATGTAACAAGATAGTTGTAAGAAAGTTCGATGAAAGTTCCATATTCCTCTGGATCTATCAAGACACTAGATAACTTACATATAAATATATTGAGTTGACTAAGCAAAATACAACAAATGAAAATAAACAGTCACAAAAAGAAGAAAAGAAACAGTATATCCAATCTGCCGTCGTACAACAGCTCCTTGCCTCTGTTCCACCTAGTAATCTCTAGTATAGAATCTCATAGTGGGCGGAGAGTGTCACGGCCCAATAGGTTGTGCGAGATAAAGTTAACTCTGTTGTAACATCCACACCGTCTTAAAGACTCGCAGCTAGCTCGACAGGAATGCAACCACCATATGGTCCATTGATAGCGAAATTCTGACAGCGTATCATGCAAATATTTTTCTTTCCACCATAAGAGCCGGTACAGGAAATATCGCTTGGGATATTAACGATGAATTGAAAGCTCTGGTGAGCTACAGAGCTGAGAGTAGGGCTTTGGCCTGGGACTTGTTTGGCGACATCTAGTTTGTGGAACTGACCTTTACCTGCTACGCCAGTAGTATCGATACCGCAGGTGAACGGACCGTTACCATCGCCGTAAATCTGATATACAGTCATTGCAAGTTGGCCGCCAGCCACTACTTTAGCAATTCGCCCTTGTTGTACGTATGTTCCAACCCATGCCGGGATATCGATTCCACCAGGATGCTGACCAGTTTTCCCACAACCAGTCCATGTAATCATATTCCTCTGATTGAAAACTGTTGAATCCTGGGTATACGTTGCCCGGTTGCCCGTATTTCCAGATCGAGGTACGTTGGTATCGACGGCGAGTGCTCGCCCATTGGGGCCGCCACCAGCTCCAGCTTTCATTCCTTGGGTATTCAAGATAACGACTTGACTTGATACGACTTGGATGAAATATATAAAAATGGAAACATAACAAGCTGTGGCGGATAATAAAAGATTGGAAAGCATTGTATAAAAACTGCCTAAGCCGAGCTTTCTTTTAATTTGGGGATTCAAGTTCAATAATGATGAAAGGTTGTCTTATTTAACGCTAGCTGTTGAAGGTGTAGTTCAGAGCGAAAGTGAGGGCAGATTTAGCATAGACCATTGGAGTTCTGGTTTAGGGCGTAACGATTTCTTATATATAAGTGCTACATCTTCAAGCAGTAAAATATATCAAATCTGTGCATGCTTCGTAACAGTGAGAGTTTGAAACTTCACTTCAGGGTAATGTGGCATCTTTTAATTTCTGTCTCTCTCTAGTAAGTCGATTCGACTTACTGGGCGGCATATCTCGTGGAAATAGTATCTGGTTTCATGTTGCGAATTCAAACCTCAAGATGGTTGGTGATGTAATCTTAGACCTTTCACGTCGGTTAATTAATATAGCAATAATCTACGTAGATTTTATTATCAGGCTGGCAAAGCCGACTGAGAATTATCCTATGTATGATCTTCCGCTAGAAATTCCCGAAAACCAATCGTAGATGATCAATAATGAAGATGAATATCAGATGCTTGCATGAAATCCTCTAAAACAGTCCGTGGCCTAAACAATCAGACCCAATGGCTGGTAATAAATTAGATATCCTTTATTTAGCGGGGAATAGGCGTAGTTAAAGTATGGAGTTGCTCTTCAATCATCGCTAGCACGAGTAAGCGTTGAGGTTTGGATATTTACTAAGGGAATAAAAGAATTTCGGGGATATCCGTACTGGTCTATCCGGCCAATTCAAGCTTGAATGCAAGCGATCTCAGATACTACAAACAGTAAAGCAAACAAATCCAATCCGAATACAGAGGCCCCATCCTATGTTTTCTTAGCAATACTTCGAAGTAGCTTCTGGCTACTTAATAGTTGCTTTTAAATATGGAAAAATAAATAATGGTACTGTTACACCTACCCCTCAGTGAAATTAAATATAAAAATTAATATTAATAACTAGACAGGCTGCTGCGGGCAGCACTTAAGCCCGGTTGACCCATACCACTACCACTATCCTTGTAACTACCACCCACTTTTCTCAATCAAGCCACCTTTGGGGCCTCTCCTTCAAAAACCAAATGGCTGTTTCTAGAAAATTCTAAAAAATGAACCATTTTAAGCCTTTTTATATGGAGAAAGTGTCCGCATAATTTATATTGAACCCGAATATACAGTCGGGCTATATTAAAGCCTATAACTTAAGTAATACAAACATATCTAAGAATACAATATATATAAACTTGATAATATATGGTTAATAATCCATAACTTAGTAGTATATTCAATGACTATCATACAAATGTTCCCAAGCCGATGATGTGGACTCCATCAAAGAAAGTAACTGTAAGAAATATTAGCATTATATCATGCGTGGAGTATATTCCTGTGAAATTAGTCCAAATTTACACGCATGAACCGGAAAGGTAACCATAGGATGTACTTTGTAAGTTTCGGTTTTGGTTTAATCATTGCTACGCCAATTATCAGAAATAATATATACAGTAGCTCTATGAATTCATGTAGGCTTCGGAAATGTACGGCTGGCTCCTTCATCCTCCTAATTCCATTTAGCGATGCGTTCAGATATTACGGAGGAGACTTGTCTTTGGCAACACCATTATCGCATCGAATTTCTCTGCTTAGAGTTTATGAACATGTACTACTATTAGATGTTGCGGATAAATATATATTATCCTGGAATCTTTGCCGTTGTCTTGATAACGGGTATAGTTTGAAACTGGATTCTTTTATGATGGGTTTCTTCACTATTATGGTCCCGAGATGAGTATTCCCAAGCGAAGTTGTCTCAGCAAGTGCACCTATGCCGAGTTGAGTTGAATTTCCTGCCTCTGTTGATGATAGCGAATAGAATTTCGAGAATTCAAAGTGGGAAAGGAAACATTTGCATCAGGGTTATCTTTGCCGAAAATGTTCAAAGTCCAATACACCAAGAGGGGCCGAACTTTACTTCTAAGCCGGTCCCGCTCGGACAGTTGGTCCGGAGGTAGTCGGACAAAATCTTCGGATAATTGGAAGTGGTAAAGTGCAAATTTTAAAAATGCGTTCCACAAAGTCTACAGGGGTAGGCAGAGCACCAAGGCTAGAATGAGCTTGATTCAGCAAACCCTCCATGCGGAGTGCCAGCCTTTTGCCAGACGCACAAACTAAGGAACCTGGCGAGAACGCCAGACTTCAACGGTCATGAGGTACAAAAATTTAGGTATTCTTTCATTTCCCCACGGTAGCTGACAACCCCATGCGCGAGTACAGATCATCACTAAAATCGCAGGTATCTGATAAACAAAAACAAAAACGATATCAAAACAGAGTGGCATCATACACAATCAGTGGTATTGGCCGTAAGATCCCATCCAACAAACACGTATATTGCTTTGCTGCTTGAAACGTGATGTTTATTTTTCAATCTTAGTACTAATGTTGTTATATGTGATACCTGTGCAAAAAGGTAGTCTGGAGGCTAAAGAAGGTGCAGCTAAGGAAATAATTCTCGTCAGATTTCGTGTGACTGTCTCGCCCCAAGCATATGTAACTGTAAACGTTGCCTACAAATGTATCTTCTTCAAATATTGTTTTGTTCGCTCCCTTAAGATAGCGGAAGAGATGAGCGCCTCTCCCGTCGTCGAGTACACCTTAATGAATTCTTAATTATCAAAGAGATGGCTTCCAAATAGTGTTAATGATGGTATGGTATCAAATTATTTATTATTTAAACTACAGAACTAAAAGCTTACATATGATTAGCATATCTGACCATTGTCGCCTTACTATATAAAGGCTCTGAGGTTCTGTGTTTTCACACCTGTAATATTTATATGACGATTCATATGGCAATTCCATCAGCCATCCCGAGGGACTTCCAGCTTCGGGCTTCTTTCGATAATTGTATGATACTTAAAGCCACCTTTTTCAAGGAGAGTATGTACTTCGACAATATCCGATGGCTGCTACTTGTCTAATAAAGTTTGAAATAAGTAACACCGAACCTTGAGAATTTAGATTGAAAACTTGCCAGATATGATGCGATTCCAAGTCCCCCAGCCCGATTTGTCTGATATGAGTTATAAGACAAGTTGGCTACACCTTGAAGTACATTACTGTAGGTAAGTTTATATCATAATGGTTATTTGACCAGTTATTGGAATGCCAACTTAGAAGCGGTTTAGGATGTCGGCTGGAGAGTGTAGATAAATAATATATTAGACGAGATATGAATAAGATCACAAACTATCCTACTACATGCTCTGCATTTATCGGGAAATGCTGGATTGTATATGGATTATGGAAGCGATATTAACAATCTTACCCTCCTGCAAGGATCTGTTCCTTGACTATCGATATAATAGATAGTTGATATATTCTCCTTTTTGACTACAAAAGCACTATCTTTGGCTAGGCCTTCCGAAGGCTTATTCTTAGGAACATCTTCGGATCTACAGGAATGAGAAATTCTTCGAGTCTATAGTGCTCCGTTCACTAATTTTGCATTATGACAATAATAGTGATTTATTGGTAAATTTAAGTTGAAATATCAATAAGGGTATACAGGAGGCCACGTAAAACGTTACTAGGTCGGAAGCATAGCCAACCGTCAGCTCGCTATACTAGAGTGCAGCAGCTATGTATTTTCTGTGTTAAGGAGCAAGGAACATAGGAGATTCGAAATATATAGGAAAGAGTTTTAGTAGCAATAGACAACTCGCTTATACCTTCAATAACAATTGGACCCAAACGAAATGTACCTTTCGCATATGCATAGCAGATAATCTCGCATTCAGATGCTTTTTGGGTCTTTTGAAGCAATGTCACCAAACTGATATATACCATACTCTATTTTGTCTATAAAACAGAGGATTTCCTTTGAGTTTCTTGGCTGGCACCATCCAAAGTTCTGATCAAACCATCTACCGTACTTACACCGTCACTCATTTTATTCGATATGCGTTTCATCATTTCCGCCACCATCACCACAGCCTTGGTAATGGCACCTCAGGTATCCGCTCATTGCAAGATTCTAGCAGCCTGGGGTGACAACAACAAGGCTCAAGGTCCTCGCGGTGCCGGCATGTTGGTTGATCCTGCCATTCCCCTCGGTGGGGGGGCCCAGTATCCTTTCCAGTATGACGTAACGGTTTTCAGCGACCCAATCGTGCCACCAGGCTCTGGCCACCCTAATTGGGGCAAACGTCAGTGGATGGCAGATGGGTGCGGGGCGACTATTACTTCCTTGAATCGATACCATTCTCAGGCAGATCGCAGCAACTGGGCAACCTCTACTGAATATCAAAAGAATTGGTGGTGGTATATGGGTTTTATTCCATCCGGCGCCCCGGAAGCATTCGTCCAAACGTCACTGGAAGCACAAAAGGCTGCAGAATCTGGCCATGTTCCTCAGTGCAACCTTGGCGGATGGGTCAGAATGAACATTTATCAGGTGAATGACGATGGAGCAGGCCCGTTCAGATGCAGAATCGATAAGAATGGAAATGGAAAATACGGCGAT
Source organism: Dactylellina parvicollis (assembly GCA_036971385.1). NCBI lineage: Eukaryota > Fungi > Ascomycota > Orbiliomycetes > Orbiliales > Orbiliaceae > Dactylellina > Dactylellina parvicollis. The sequence continues at coordinate 1,166,968 of JAJTUD010000006.1, forward strand.
TGGCTTTATGTTAACCCTGGAGAGAACCCACCCCCTGGGGATGTAAATGCGCATTCAGTCTGGCCTTCTGGTAACTACCAACAACACGTACTCGTCGCAAATATACCATTAAATCAGGAATGCAATATTCAAATCGGTAAAAAGAAAAATATGTGCATCTTGCGATGCGAGAATTTTGCCGCAAACGGCCCATTTGGAGGTTGCGTCCCGTTCGAACTTATGAATGGTCCTCAAAAGCCTACGGTCGTCCAGAAGCCACCCGCTGCTGTCACAAAGGTGGTCCCTGGAAATGCTGGATACAACATTAACGCCAATTCCTATAAAGAAAACAAGTATTATAAGCGCGATATGGAACAAAAAGAGGCGAGGCGTGCTATTATTTCCAATACGCCCAATGGGACTAATAGCATGGCCGATGATTAGTTTTTCGGGTTGGGTTATGCAAAAACCCATCATCCGCTGAAAACAGGGGTCTTTTACAATAAGTAGCCTCAGGACTGTACCTGGCCTGGCCAGGGGGCAAGTGTGCAGAGAAAGCAGGAGGACGGTTGGTGTGGAGGTGCTGGCGTTGCAGCGCTAAGCAAGAGAAAAAAGAGAGAGAAAAAAGGAAAGTTTTTCGTTATTATTAATCCTACATTAAGTGTCAAGTCTATAGCACCATAAACCTTGTGATTCTATTTACGGAAGCCACAATGTGATATAGCAACGAGATTTCGAGGCGATTGCCATAGATTTGCAATTTTTGGTTAACTCAATAGAATGCTGGTTTCAGTTCGTTTTTGGATGTTTAAATATTTACTTTCCAACGCGACGGGATCGCATATGAAACTTCCTTTAAGCCCGGTTCCACTAGCGAGACAAGATTAGAGATAGAGAACCGAGGAAGCGCGGGTTTTTTAACTTTTGAGTTTGAGAAATTAGCTTGAGATCAGTTGGGTGTGAGCAGTGTGCAGTGGCCTTAAGCTTCTGATGTCCCTAGCTGATGCGCGCGCTGTGTACGTGGCTGCAGGAAATAAAGTGTGAAAGTAGTTCTTAGATCCAGGGATACGTATTGATATAGAACAGCCGGCCTTTGTTGCTACGACCAGGCTCGCCAGACTAACTATATATTATAGAAACGATTTCTCGGCGTTTAATTTGGGCTCAGACACTACTGCAGCCAAACGAAGACTGACCCTTCGCTCTACGTAGATCTACTCTAATTCGTGAGCATCGCGCAGCGGTTGGTCTGGAAGCTCGCCATATCTTTAGCGCTCAATCAACGCCAGGGTTGCTCGTATATATCCCTACCGCTAGCCAAATGTTCCAAGATAGTTGGAATCGTCATTATTTCAAAATGAACCCGACAACGGCGTTGTGCCTTCCGTATTACAGAAAATTGACAGAGTTACCTGTTCCACTCCCGACGCTCGCAGAGATCCACGCCGCGACCGACAAAGGAAAGGGGGGTTAGAAGAAGATTGTTCACGTCAAAGATCACTTTCTGGTGAAATACGGCGCCTATATGTCCCAGGTAGAAGCTGAGAACTTACTATTTATCGAAAAACAATCTCAGCATTTCAGCGCCGAAGCTTTATGCCGCATAACGAGAACCTGACGGGACTTTGTATATCGTCATGGAGTATTTGCGTGGGGAAACCTTTAAAGATATTTGGCCTGGTCTTCAGGAATCAGAGAAAACCCTAATATCGTTGAAGATTCAGGAGGTGATTAAGCAAATCCGAGCAATACCGGCCCCAAAACTGTTCAGAAGCGTCTCCGGTGGTCGCTTGACGCTAGATTTGTTCCGTATACTTGCAGATGACCCGGGAGCAAATGAGCCATTTGCAAACGAACACGATTTTCTCATGAGCCTCATCAAGAAGATTCGGCTGGATGCTCGAGATAACAAGAGGCACCCGTACATTGGCGATTTTTTTGAACGGGAGCTTGTGCCTGAATTCACTCGAAACGAAACCAAACAGGCTCCGACTTTCACTCATGGTGGCTTTCACCGGGGGGATATACTGGTTGAAAGAATAGATCTAGAACATCGGAGGGAATATAATTTCTCGCTCGTGGACTGGGAGGCAGCAGGGTGGTACCCTAGCTATTGGGATTATGTATCAGCGTTTTTGACGGTTCAATGGGTTCATGATTGGGGGGCTAAGCTGGGCGATATTCTGGAATCATGGCCGTCAGAAACCAGTATGATGAAGATGATCTATCATATATTGTGGTTTTAGTAAATGCAACTACTAATTCGACTTCAAGTCGAACGTAAGTACGAGAAGTCTACTTTACGACTTGCTCTTCATTTACATGAAAAATAATACAGTGGCTTCTTTATTTTGCATACAAATAGAACAAGCCGCTTCGTGGCTAGCTTTATACCAACGTATGTGGGAATTATATTATATTTATAAACAGAAATACCTGATCAGATTAACTAATGAGAGTTGCAAGTAGATACGAAGAAAGCAAGTAACGAATGTACTTTATATTTTCACCCTGTAAACATGCTCGGATGTCTACCGTGTGACTTTATATCGAGTCTGACGAATAGTCGAGATGATAACTAGGTTATAATTGAACAAGGTTTCAAACCTGGTACTCTATTTTTCAGGGACTACCCGAATACACTGGCTTCCGACAAAACCGGACTCTCTCCAACCCATTTCTTCTCGAACGACTCCTTGATCACCCATTTTGCAAGCCCTTTCCGACTCAAGAACATTCCATCTTGTCCGCTCCCAGTGTATGCTCCTCTTGCTTCTTTTGCCTCACCGCTTCCCAACCAGGGGACCCGAAAGAACGTCCACTCAATCTCATCCAGCGCTAACTGAGTAACCACATTCCCTATCGCGACTATCTCCTGGTAGGCACTACCAAAGAGGGTTTTGACGAGCGTGATCATGAACCCCCATTTCAAACTACTCTTGTCTTTGCCCTCCGCGAAAAAGGACGGCGTACCCAGGACGAGGGCGCGGTTGACCTTGTACTTTACGAGAAGCGGGAAGAGTATCTTGTAGCAATCCGCGACGGGAGTGCCGTTTGAGCCCGAGCCCGGGATGGGTCCGGCGAACGAAACAAATATTCTAGCTCCAGAGTTGGCCGCGTTTTCGAGCCCGACGGGGTCGTCGAATTCACCCTTGATTATGTTGATATTGGCGTGAGAGGAAACGTCGTCGGGTAATTTGGAGGGCGATCGAGCGTAGATTGTGACCTGGTGGCCCTCCTGCAACGCAAGCTTGCAAAACTCGACACCAGATGGACCTTTTACGGTATTTAGCTTGAGAAGGAAACTATGGTGCTGATCTTGGTATAGCTAGTCAACTACGTACCTGTCGCTCCGAGGACGAGAAAGTGCTCCGACATGGTGAATTCAATTTGGGTTTACTTGCAATCTTTATCAATCTTGTCGATTGAAGCGGTTCGTTGCATAGCATCTAATATTTAATTCCATGTGCGACTGCGTCGCGGTATTAATATCATCATAACTACACACGGTCGTCGCTTTGTCTTGGAATAAACGGAATCGCGGAGTGAAATTTGAGGGCGACCATTTGTAATACAAATCTTGGCTCATTGATCGCTTATGTCAGACTCTTCGGACTCGGGAATAAAAACGTTCCGAAGCCGAAATCGTGATCACGGCGAACGCGAATTAATTACGCGACCAACACATCACGATATAGAAAACCTTGGATTATAGAGGTACGCAATTAAAATATCAAAGGATATGATATTACGTAAATTTTAGCAGGTGAAAGAGGGTAACGGCCCCACTGCTTGCCTCGTTTGCGTGATTTCAACGATGCGGCTTGATTATGATCATATGAGCATTACTTGGCCAGGCCTGTAACGTAACTATGGATATTAAATCACCTTATAGATACATGGGGAAACAGTCGCCCCGTCAAAAGCATTGAAGTTGGACACAACGATTCAATGATCAAATTCCTATAACTAGCATATATGGCAATTGACCAAATCGAAATCTTACTTGGAGAGTGGGTGTATGTACACTCCGTAAAGTATAGATTCAACCATTGTGTCATGCTCCTGGTCCAACATCAGCCAACCAATTATACGTCCAAGTTTTCATTCAAATAAATCGTTACTGAAGATATGAGGGCTAATTGCTCAGAATTTTCTAGCCATTCTTTGAGGTTTTGAATTTTCTTGGTGTAAAAAGTAAAATGTTTATAATAATTGTGCGAATGTACAGATTTGATCATCATTACCCGTCCTTGAGAGCATGACTTCTGACGACGATAATATCACATATTATACATCAAATATTACCGTTTTCAGCGGTCGCCGTTGTCTACTCGCCTACCTGGAAACTGGGACGTTTCTTCCCCAGTTATCAAGATGTCCGGTCTCAGCTGCGCAGTCATCTCTGAGGCCTCACATATGCAAATTACAATCACCATCAATAACGGCTGACCGTCAACAGTATTCCCAACAACCATGGCCGCTTTTCAATGCCGTCATCAAGTTGACGGATCGATATTATGGCCGGAATTGACAATCTAGTCACAAGCCAGCTGTAGTTTATTAGACGAGCTAATTTTGGGGCATGCGTCTAGCCTTATCGTCTATCCAATTCGAAGTGAATAGTTAGATGATATCACAACTTTCAATAACGGTATCGAAATCTAGGGAATAAATAGCCGATTAATATTCTAGAGTCGAAAACATCTTTTGCATTCGAATTTTTTAAAGGTCTGTGCGGATTTCACATGATACTCGCCATGTGGCTGCAGGCTTCTAGATTGCTGAAGCGACGAGATCTCGAAGCGCCGAAGAAAAGAAGGTTTTGACCTCAGGAATGTCAGCCGCAGCGGTGCGCGACGCAGGTCTCACCCGGGGAAATTTGGAAGCTTCTCGGGCCAGCAGGCAAGGGGCTCTCTACTCCCGTCTGATATGCAGCTGATGCGCTCCGACGTCACGACAACACAACCTAGCTATCTAGATTTGGGCCGATCAAGCTATTCGACATGCCAGAAAATGGTCCGAGTATTTCGGAGTCTGCGTGAGGGTTCGGCAAGAGTTGGCGGGGAGGAGCACCGAATCGAGAAACTGGTGCCAGCAGGGTGTTCACCCAGCTGAATTTTCACTCGTATGCAGCCTCCAACGGCTGACCGATCAGGTGGTACCAGATTCGGTACGGCAGATGCGTGGTTGTCAATAACGGCACTGCGGGTATTCCCAAGAGTGGAACCGATTCCAAGGGTTTCCGATCATTGTATTTCGAGCTTGAACAATAGGATCTCGAACAGAAACCTCAGACCTGCATATGTCGAACGTCGAACAGCGAACAGCGAGAGACTTTCAGAAAAGCTTATCTGTTTGCCGAAAGAAACCGATGGTCTTAGCGTGAAAGCCAACTGTTTGAGGCAGTATATCGCGAGAGTAGCTAGTGTGTGCCATGTTTGTTGCCATGCTGATGGGCTACTGGCTGGCTAACTAATTAGTTAATGGAAGTTGGATCTTGTAATTTTGGCGTGCGGTTTTTTTTTTTTTTTTGCTGGTGGTACAGAACCCCTCAAACTGGGCCGCACCTCGTTTTCCTTTCCCTCCTTGAATCCTCACTTTTCTCATCGACGAACCGGCGCTATCGTATCAACTACGCAATCCCTGATATCAGGCCGGCCGTGGCCTTAACCAAGTCGCTTGGCTACTATTCGTGAGGCAAATACGACTACACATCACACCGATGGCTTTTTACGGACGCGTCAGCGCAGTAGCGCTTTGGTTGGACTCTGCTTTGAGAGAAAGGATGGCGATTGAAACAACACGGGATCTCGAGCAGATAACCATCCAGAAATCCGAGATCGAGGCTAAATAAACGCTAGATTGGGTTTTCCGATGGATGACAGCCCTAAAAAATGATACTGCTTTTCCAAGCACGCATAACAACCACCGGCTCTTTTTCTGAACAAATCTCTTGGGCCGGGGAAGCGGCGTCATGTCTCAGCGTTGGTCAAAAATGCGACAAGTGTCAATGGTCTCGACAGAGAAGCGAGGGCTTTTTATTGTCTTATTTTTCGGCTGAAGGCGACCTCAGCGGATAAAAAACATGACTCTGCGCCCATAGTCTAACGCCGCAGAACAAGTTCTGGCTGAGCCGAGCCGCATTATTTTCGCATTCGCGGGGTAGGAAGATAGGGGTTCACTCGAAAGCACTGGAGCGCTCGGACAAGTAGGCGCAAGCAAAGTCTCGGATATGTCCACATCGTACGGAGATGTTCGTGGTATATTTATGAATATTACAGTAAGATTGCAATTTCTCCTTTAAAATAAACTCTCTATTTAGTTTCTTGCTTGAAACATGCGGGGATGTGGAGTAGCGAGCGATACTGATGTTTCATTCATCGTCAGACCGAATACAAATTTAGGATGGGGGGAGGGTCTCGGAGCTGAGATTCGGAGAATTGTGATATCTGGACGGCGTTTCGAGGTTCAAGGACTGTGCGCCTGTAAAGAGGCTGCCAGAGACCGCTCAGCCTCTTCTCACTGTTACGGAATGAGCTGGCTCCGAAGGATGATGAGCGGCCAGCATCATTCGCCGCACTTGTGACGACTTGGGTAAAGCGGAACCTTCTAGGCAGTGGCCTAGGTGTGGCGAATCCAGACGCTGTGACCTGCTCTTGCGAGACACATCCGCTGAAGGCGCAATCTTTGTGTGTGTACTTGGCTTCCTACTGAAGATATTCGAAACTAGACTCTGGACCCGGTTTTCAACCAACAGGAAGCGAGACCGCGTGGTTCATACCAGTACATGCAGAGCCTATGTATGCACCTTTGTCCGAGCGTACGTCTTCGTCCGTGCTGTGAGGAATGTGGACCAGGAGCGATATAGTTGACTGGATACCAAAGCCTCTGGGCGCTCCCCTGCAGGTGGGAGCACCCGTTCAAGCCTATTTTGCCGAATCACCACCGGAAATGTATTCCTCTCCTAGGATGGTATATCCAGTATACAGAGATGATGGCGTGAGAGGGCAGATAGTTGGACAGAAATGTCTACTAGGCCAAGGCATATTGATCGATTGGATACGGCTGGAAAACCAATCTTAGGCGGTATTCAAATGTCGACCCTCTCATCATTTCAAGGTGCAATTCTAGCCATGTTGTCAGACGTCATGACTTTCCAAGAAATAATCGAGGAATCTTGACGCCTTGAACCGACTTTACTAGGGCTTCACGATTGAAAGACACTTTTCCGGCAGTGCAGTCGCTCGGAGAGTGAGGAACCGTCCCCTTGACTCAACCGGGACTTGCCATTTGCTGAAGCTCCCATATCTCCGTCGGCACAATACAAGCATGTGGAAAAGTTGTTCAGTCCCACAACCGGCGAATGAATTGGTATCAAGGTAGCTCGAACACTGGAATGATGGGATCTGGTACTAAAACGCTTCGGGGAAATTCTGGGGGTTATCTTGCGACGGTGATCAAGCAGGATCCAAATTGTCAAATTCTCTCCTGATAAGGTGCTAGGGAATCTGAGACTATGCACTTGAGATACCAAAACCGACAGAGAGAAGGAACGTTGGACAGCAAACCTTTCATTTGGATCGATTGTTTGGCGACCTTTGATTTGGTAATACGTCTCTCGTATGCAACTGCTGTAACAAGAGAAGGTCCGGCGTACTGGTGGATGGAATCCAACAAATACAAAGTTGGATTCTCAGGTGCGAATACGGATACGGTATGGCCGCTTTGCTTGCTTTCCACAATGAGGTGTTTTGAAGCGGCAATCACTAATTGCTGCCCAATTAACAACAATCGACAGGTGGTTCGGGAGGCCGCAAGTCACCTGCTCTGTTTCCTCCCGAAATGATGGTTACGAGGTTTCCCTAGTGGCCCGGTGACCAGACTTCCAGCAACCCTTCCTCAATAGTGGGTGTGTCTGTAGAAACGGGACGAGGGAATTTTGGTGCATGGACTTCTACACGATCCGGTCTCGATCACGGGCGATGCAAAAGAGATTTGAGAAAGTTAGCGAGATAGCGCCTCAACTTGCCTTAATCTAACCGATGCGTCCAACATCTATTTTGATCGAGCTGAACCAACTCGGAAAGGCGTACGAGGCGCCTTGGTCTCCAAGGAGCGGCATCACGATAGTTGGATATCGAAAAGACCCTCCTAATTATCGGCTACAATTCTGGTTCCCAATGTGATCCGTGCTACCATCTCCCGGAACGAGAAGCGAGCGCCGTTGTCCCGATGCGTCGAAGACTTTGCGACGATAAAACATGAAAATGTTAGATTTGGAGGCCTAGCCGATGGTCTGAAGCCCTAGTTTGATGGTTGAATAGCTCTACCGACGGGACGGTTGTCTTTGATGCTAGGTATTACCACAAGCGTCCAGTATCTGGCCATCCCAAATGCTTCCGATCCCTACTAATTTTGTGCCCTCCAGGAAACTCGCGCACCTGTTTCAACTAACGACGTCGGTTGGAATTTGTCGCGTTGTGTGTTGTACCCAACGGCGCGGGCGGAAGTCTGCGACGCCTGAGATATGAGCGATCTTATAACGATTTCGACGGTTTCAGCAGACAGCTTCTAAAAGCGAACCGCGGAAGATTACTGAGAATTCGGGTTATTATGAAATTAGGTTTCTTTCGGGATTACACGAGACGGCAAGCCCTGTACCTGGTCCGTTAGCGAGCTTCGCGTGGCGGCATCTTATATTCTCGGAGAAAAAGAGGGGGCGTCGGACCCGCTATACCGCAACATTCCAATCTTGGATCATCTCCATGTCAACATATCTGGAACCTTTGAGACTTCTGTGGACAGAATTCCAATGAACAACACCATAGAATCTGAATGTTTGCGGTCGAAATTACAAAGGTATGTCATGCTACGGTAGCCTACCATCCCCCGTCTACATCGTACCAAATTAAAATGTGGATCGTGCTTTCTTGATGCTGACGCTTTTGTGTAGGATTGCGCTCGCACGGGAGTGCTCAAAGTCGTCGGCTAATTTGTCTACGCGAAGCCTTTTTACAGTCGATCGATCCCTCACAGGATGAATGCTAGTCGCGATGTAGCTGGTCCTGTCGTGCGCCAGTTCTCAATGTTGCCTCGAAGATTGCAATTGCTTTATTCCTTGCACGGTTCGAAATATTGTATTGTGCGCACGAGAAAGAAAAGAAACAACGGCCTTTTCCCAATTGGAGGCGCCGGGATGCGTATTTGATAGCACTTGCGGGCAAACAAACCTAAATCAAATTATGATATATTTGCAATTCGCGGTTCGATTTCCCTTCCAGAGAAAGAAAAAAGGATGAGTAACGAATGCGTCCTGGTAAAGCTTGGGTAGGAATGCATCACTTGTGTTCCATGACGAGGGTAATTTGGTTAACCCGAGACGATTTAATCGAAACGCCCATACCCATCGGAAAAATTCTTTGGCATAACAATAGACGTACGGAAAAGCAACTATCAGCTGATATGCACAAGGTTCCTTCCCTGCAGCATGCAGCAACCCACAAGCCCAGGTAGCGCCGTATACTAGACTATTCAGATTATCAGGCGCTTTTCTGCTTCGATTCCCAGGATAGGAAATTTTGCTGCATCAGTCCACGTTCCTCGGCGTGGCGCGTTGGCAACGACATATGAATGAATGCTCTAACAATTTGGATCCAGATACATACTGTTTCTCGGTCAGCGTTACCTCATCGCCAATCTTCGCAAGACACAGGAATCTTCTCTGTCATGGGAGCCTGCCATTATGGACCGTGACAATCAATGAAGGTTTCAGAACAACCAAAATTTTTTGACGATCCGATGAGAGGCTGGATACCCGATACCTTGCTATCGTGATTTGTTGATATCCTTCATGATTTGAAGACTCTCATAAACCAGAGTAGATCTCGAGTTGTAGAAGTCCTACTCAGTACTGCACTGGTCATTGACGTTTGGCTTTTGTGAACTTGTCTTCTTACCTATTTCCGGTAGAAGCTACACAGTTGCTCAGTAGTCGCCGTCGACCGATCACACCATCCCATTTTCACGCCCACCTCTCGACCATTACCACTCTGTGCGGTTTTGCTACCGTGACGGACAGGACCGACCCGGCTTCACATAAACTTGCAGCAGAGTTTTGTCGATTGGGTTCAATTCGCGCCATTCAACACCCTCCAACAGCCTCAAAAGTATCTCTCGCGCACACCTGGCCATTCTAGACTCCACGAGCCACACGTAAAGTGAAAACCTTACGGGATTAACTCAAAGAGTGGCCGAAAAGGCAAGATCTGCGCCTTCACGGTGTCAACAATAGTGTGCAGCGAGCCTAAGTGCGTTTTGTGATCACAGAGGTTGAGGGTACGTCTTTGAGGGAAATCTCCTTTCCGCGGAAGCTGCCATCATCAAATTATCAGGTTTTTCCTCTAGTCTGGTTCGAAAGCCAGGGAAAAGGAGATATTGTAGGACTTCCATACCTTGGGGGCTACTACCGGAGCTGATAAGTGGTCTTGGTTCTCTTATCCCATTTCGTCTTGACACATTCCTGGGCAGCACTCGGGGCCAGTTGAGTTCAGATGTGGAAGCCAGAGGAGAATAAGGATGCCTACGCTTCCGAAAACGGGGTGCCGACTGAATCATGGTGGTCGAAGACCTCAGCGCCTGGCGAGCACATAGATTCCTTGCTCACCGAGTACTTGCACTCCACGGAGGGAGGATCGGAGGGAAAAGCAAGTGCTGAGGACCAGAACCGACCCTTCAGGGCAAGGTTCGAGCATCCGCACTCAATGGGCTCTCACATACCACCCCAAGTCCCCGGGATCGAGATTACCATGAGTGAGAGCCACACTACCTCATCGTGGCCTAGACAAGAGGGCTATGAGACAAGCGGAACACCGGATAGCCTTGACGGTGTTAGCGACGGTCTAAAAATTTTCAGGGACGACGACGACGTTGCAGAGGAGGTTGGCGATGGAGGTTGTGCCAGTCAACCCCAAGGCGAGGGCGGGCGAAGAGGTGTGGAGAGCAATACTTGCAGGCATTATAATCCAGATGCCAAAAAGGATGGAGGACTAGAGCGAACCCTAAGCCCGTTGGAATCTACTGCGGACCTTAATAGGCCCGACCAATTGCAGTCTTCTGCTTCTTCACCTCTGCCAGGCTCATTAGTGAAACCCGAACTTGCTAATAAACAGGGCTCGTCCTCGCCGTCTCCCGTGGATATATCTTCTCCTATCAACCCTCAACCTCAGGCCTCTCGTCGTTCTCTCCCATCAGCCTCTGCAGTGAGAATTAAATCGAGCTACTTCACCAACTCCGCTGCCTCATCCACCAGTACCACCACCACTACTACCAGGCGTCCCTTGTCTGCAGTGCAACAGTACCGCCTCTTAGACGAGCGTCAGGCTAAAAGAGCTCCACTTTGGAGACGACGAGTCAATTATAAGGACTCATTACCCGACAACGAAGAAATGCTCGCAACAGCCCGAACTCAAGCCTACGACATTTCGAATTCTAATCCAATGACGGAGTCCCTCAGATATCAGGCCCAGCAGGAGCCGTCATATTTTCTTCACAACAGGGAGCACGCTGCAACAGATCACGGAGATTTGTTCCCGCTTTCCCCGCCGTTATCTAGTGCCCGCTCGAGCTTTTTGTGTCCGACGAACAACAATAATGTTGCACCTCACCTAAACGGCAACTACAACCTTTCCACGGAATCCCTCCCTTCCAACGTCGAGGCAAATGCCATCAACCTGCTTTCTCGCCCTCAAAGCATGCCACAACTTCAGGAGCAAATGGAAAATCCCTACAGCACTCCGACGGGCCGACAGTATATTCATCACTCCCCTAGCCATGAATATCTTTCTCCGGAAAACAGTTTTGACGACCCCAGCATGATCAAGCCACAGCCATCGCTAAGCGCTTACTCCAGTTTCAACGGTTCTTGCTCTCTCAGCCAGTCTCTCGAGCTCGAAAACACCGACGAATCGCCGTCTTCCGCCCAAGGATCATCCCCCCAGGCCTGGTGGGGCCAAAATGCCAACCTTGATTTGGCCCAGGATGCCTCTGCCATGATATATCCTGCCACTTCTGCCCCGGCAGCTGCTGCTTCAGCGTTTACTTCTTTACCGAACATGTCGCCTAAGCGTCGGTTCAATCAAACACCATCTAGCGACAACCTCCACAATCAACTGCTCATGCTTCAACACCAACAGCAGCCAAGGTCACCAATGATGGAGCAAGACCGGATATTCGCATTCATGAACGGACAGCAGCCGCACTCTGCGATGCCATCCCCTCCTGGGTCTCCTGGGTATTATTTTGGCTCACAAATGGCAAGCGATGGCTTTTGTTCGCCAACGAATGCGTCAGGTGGTGTCAGTTTTATCGACCCATTCAACAACTCAGGACATCATCAGCCACAGACCCATCAGCATCAACAATACAACACCTTTCCACGACGGACCCCAATCCCCAAATCTATGCTGGGATACGATGCTCCTGTTCCATCTTCGCAACCCATTCCGATCCGAACTGTTCCATCGCACGCTAGCCATTCTAATGGCATCCACAGGTCTTCCTACCTACGAAAAACTGGCAGCCTCGGCAGGTCCGCGCGAATGTCAGGCATGGGCAAGAATGACTCCAAAGAAGTCTCTTTCGTTAACTTTACCCCGCACGACGCCGGTAAAATTCTCAGCGGAGTTGCCCCGAGCGGCAGCTCCAAGACCAAGGCACGACGAGAAAGAGAGGCGCAAGAAAAGCGAAGAAAACTGTCCGAGGCAGCAGCGGCTGCGGTCCTGGCAGCCGGTGGCGACCCTTCAGCCATCGAGAACATCGAGTTCTGACTTGTCGCAATGGGCGTAAGAAATTCCTACGCCTCCTGTCGCTTTTACCTCTCGTCCTACCTAAACCTCTTGAATCTCAAAAAACAAAATTCAAAAAATCCTTTGTTTTGCTACGTCGTTTTCTTGGTCTTGTATACCCTTTTGCGAATACTAAAATTTTGGGAAGATTTCTGGTTCGATATTTCCTTTTTATACTTCAGGGATTTTCATTTTGGGTGTTCCACGTTTCACAGCGGTAAACGGGATTCGATATGGGGTTATGATCAGACTGGGCTCCTGTTACTTCTTTCAAGGTGTTTTCGACTTATTATTATTCCCACTATATTCTCATTGTATACAAAACTCGGAGATAGCCTCTCGGGTGTACTTTGATCCTATTACAGCATCGGTGTTCCCTTTTCCTTCTACTACTAAATCTCGTCCTTTCTTCTCCTCAATACGTCAGACGGCTAGGAGATTTCTACTAAGTTCTAGGACACGACCAAATCGATGGCGTTTCAGACATGTGCTACTGTCTTCATGTTTTTCCTTACTTATGCTTCGTGGCTAGAGCTGTGCCGACGATACTCACGATATTTACGATTTCGGACCAACATCTTCGTCTATTGCCTCACGCTTCCCTCCCGTGGCACCCACCCGTTTGCTTCGAGCAGGTTCTCGCCATGTCGCTTACCACGCCGCACAAAAAAAAGCTCTCGAATGAGAGATACCCCGAAAAGCGTGTTTTTTCCGTGGCCTTTTTTTTTTCCTTCTCGCAAACTGTGTTTAATCGCTCATTCGGTCTCTTTCCACGCTTGCCTTCAAAACCGTCTTTTTGCTTGAATTCTCGATATATCCTTCTTGAAGCACGCTATCCCTCCCGCGATATACACATTTGCCTCACGCGAGGAACAAAACTCTATATCCTTTCATCATTCTCGAGATGCTTTTTATTCCATTTTTTATATAATCTTATTTTAATAGGCTTTAGAGTCACAAACTTTCTAACTTACACGGTCAACGTTAACCTTTCTGTTCTCGGTTTATTCCTTTTTCTAAATATTCATATTCATATCATTACTACTCAGCGGTTTACCTCTTTTTCTTACTTTTCTGTATTTTGATCTGATCTGTATTGAGTTTTTGAGCGAGATTAACAGACGGTTGTAACGGCCTCTTCTATCAATCAAAAGAAATCCAAAATTTACCACCTAAGATAATCAAGGAGAACCTCCGGCCTAATGACTAGACGGTAAAACAAATAGCAAACCTCAACTAGATAGGTTCTCATTCGAACAATAGTTCAATGAGAAACACAGGGAGACATACACGCTAGTGTACTCCTGTGATCCAAATTAATAGAGAAAGACTCATCATACAAATATAGAGATCAGCAATCAAAGATCAGTCAAAATTTTGGCATGTTTGAGGGAGGGGCATCTTTTACCGAGGGATATCTGGGAAGACAGCGTAATACAGCCGGACCTGCCGTTCGATGGCGAAGATCGTAAGTAAGAGAGGAGGGGGGTCTCAGAAAGATACCACTAGGCCTTCTTAGGTTTGGAGTATCGAAATGATGGTGTCGAGGTAATGGTTTCTGACCCCTCACTTGCATGGCTTCTCATGCCCCCCATGATCTTCTCGTACGATGATTGGTTCCGACTCACAAAGAAAAAAATGTGACAAAAGATCTCAGCTGCGTAGGATTCGGATCTGGGGGTCGCCGGATGATGGCAGTGCTTCCAAGGCTGCGTAGAACGCCACTCTGATAGAAAGATGCTAGTTGCTCGTGAACCCACTACGTATTGCTGTATTACCCGCCAGGAATCCCTTTCCTGCTGTCCTGTCAGCCGGAGGACAAAGGAGTATTCATGCAAGATAGAGGCCACTTTACAGTCAAAGTTCTAATAAAAGCAAGTCTGGACCATAATTTCCCGTCTTGCTGCAGGCCCTTTACACGGACGGCAAGGCCCTCGTCTCGCCGGCGGTTCCATGCTTTCCGAAAAGAAGGCTAGAGAGTTTCAAACCGATGAGTAAATTTTCAGAAGTTAAAATAGGGGCTGGAGAGTATATTTCGATCTCTATCGAAATGAATAATCCTTGAGATCTTACTAGAATATGGTTATTAGGGCCTTTGTCTAAGTTTAATCAGAACAAAAACTTTGGTGCAGAATGGGTCATGGGCACTGGAATGTGAAGATCTTTGCGTCTAACGTTTGCGCACGGGATTTCCCATATCCCCGGGGAAACCCAGCAGACTTTTGGACCTACTTGTTGAATACTCTCTTCTTGTCTGACTCTGCCTGGATAGATTGGGGGTTAGTACTCGATTATTACGAAGGGGTGCACCGAAGCTAGAGAAAATGAAAACACTCTGATCTAAACTAAAGGCTTACATGTGTGTTGAAGATGGGGTTACCTCAATTCCGAAAAAAATCTCTGATGGTGTTTTTCTCCTTCGATCGATACTTTGCTTTTCTCTGTGATATCTATGAATACGACTGAGTAACTTGGTTGTATCGAGCATACATCGCTTGATCCCAAAAAGGGTTTTCAGAGCTCATTGGTCTCGTAAAACATCGGTTCCGGGAACCGGAACAAGGATTCTCGGTGCCATCCCACTCACTGTTCGCCAATCGATTACAACCCGCGTCCGTGGACAAAGATAAAAAGCTGTCCCGTGTGTAAGTGTCATGGCGTAATTCGCGAAATCTGGAGCGAGTTGGGGTGGAGTACAAAAGTACGTCTGTGCAACGTGCTTTTTTCGCCTCGGCCTTGTCGATTGGCAAGACGTAATTGCGGGTAATTATCGATAAGCCACTTCAGAATTAGCGTAGCAATTTCGCATCGCACAAGCAGATATATAATTCTAGACTAATAACCAATAATGCCGGAAATTTTCGCCCTTGCATCCAAACCTACCCATTCCCTCGGCCCCTCGGTTTGCTGGTTTGTTTTACATTTAATTATCCACTCGAGTAAATTATGATGATTTTCACGTGCACATGTTACCTCAACGATTCATTACGTGAAGTATTGAACCTCGCGAATCGGTGAAACTGATTGACAGACCCCCGAGTGTAGTCTCCTACAGAAGTTTAATTTTCACTGATAAGTGATTCTCAATGTAGCTAACGAATAGGGTAGTTCGCTAGAGATGGCCTATGAGAGCGTCTCGACTCAATTTTTGAGTTTCATTCGCAATTTTTGGCCTTCGTACGAGGGGTGGAATGTATACAACTGTACAGAGGCTTAAAGGTCTTATAACTAGAAGGGGGAAATGTGACGTATTGAAGCTTAGAATAGGGCAATATAACCAGTAAAATCTTAATAATTGAAATATTATATTATCACTTGTTTGCAGGGATGCTGCACTGATGAGAGTAGTAACTCGAGAATGAGTTGGCCGAATATTCGAGTTTATAGTCAGAAATTGTCGGATATATCAACTAGAGAATAAAGTACGCCTAATACCTTCTGAGCTGATACAGCTCGACGAAACTTTCATAAGAGAGCCAGTCAGAAATACCCACCACTATAGTAGTTTACATCAATCTTCCAGATATCGGAAGTTAGGCTTAGCCTGGGAGACTACCCGAAAGCTTTTTATATGGAAACAGGGGTTAGTTAAGATTCGGATACGATGCTCTACAATTAGTTTTACATGTGATGCGATATTTGGAAATATCCGACAGTCCAGTAGGTATGGTTGCTTTGAGATCCAGCTTCTCTAGCCCATTTCAAGCCGAAATTATATACGTAACGATGACTGGGCTGAACCTCTAGGCTTAAGGTGTCGAACTTGAGAACTGGCCAAGGAGAGAAATACCTATAGAAGTATTTACACATTAATAACCTTACCATTTTTCTCGAAACACAGAGACCCCCAAAAGTGTGGTATTTTACCTTAGAACTCAGTAGGCTGGCACCGAAAGGGAGATATTGCTCGAAGAAAGCATCATACCATCACCCACCCCGTTCCTGTCTCTTCTTTTCTGTGGGGTACCTTTTGTTTTCTAAAGTCTTCTAAAACCTTCTGGTCCGCTCTAGTGATCTTGCCTTTGACTTTCCACATGCCGGCAGTAACCTCTCTTACCAACTCACCTAGAATTCGAATCTCACCATAAGTATTCCCTGGCAGTGCTACTTCAATAATCATCTCCTGTGTATTCTCTTTATAGTTCCATCTGCATTCCACTCTTCCTTTGGGGCTTTCGAAAGCCATCTCCGAACTTGTGATTCCGAATTCCAAATTCGGAATCGGATCAAAGATAAACTTCCATCTTCCGGGGTAACCGTAGTCCATCTTGATCCCGCCAATATTCTCAAAAATCCACCTCCCAACACTCCCATAAGCGTAGTGATTTAAGCTGTTCATTCTCGCAGGGTTTACTGTACCATCAGGTAAGATCCCGTCCCAGCGTTCCCATATTGTTGTCGCGCCCATTGTGACAGGGTATAGCCATGATGGTGGATCCCGGGTGCCTAAAAGGACTTTGTAGGCGAGTGATATGGACTCAATTCTGGTCGAGGACGATTTGACTGGGTGGCAGATGGCGTGGAGCAACTCTGGCGTTCCGGCGAATCCGGTAGCAAGATGGTAGTGGTTCTTCTTGATCAGATAGTGTAGACGTTTAACTGCATCTGTGACAATATTTTCTGGCAAAAGATTAAACCCAAGCGCAAGGGAATATGCTGTCTGGGTATCTTGCATTAAGACCTGCACTGGTTCCGTGTCGGCTTCCTGCTCTGATTTTGTGATGGCCTCTTGCTCCTTGCTCGACTTGAAAGGCTGCACATACTTCGATTGCCAGTGAGACCGTAATTCTGATGCCTTCGATCGCCAACCGTTTACCTCATCTTCGGGTTTTCCAAGTACCTCAGAAATCTTCGCCAAGGTGTTCGTAACATTGCAAAGCCAACTGTTAGCGACATAAATGCGGTCCGTAGCACCTTTATCGGGAGCGCCTCCCGGCGCGGTAGGGTCTAGCCAGTCACCAAACTGAAAGCCAGGCCCCCAGAGCCCCGTCGCGGCATCCTTTTGGATACCCCCCGTATAATACTCCAACATTGAGCTATAGAGCTCACCCAAAAGGCTATCATTACCGTAGGCTTGGTATAGATACCACGGAAGAGTAAAAATGACGTCTTGCCACAAAGCTGTCGGGGTTCGAGATTCCAAGGGTTTAACATTGTTCGGAGATCTCGAAACTCACGTTAGAAACTCGCCGTTACAAAATGGATATTGATGTGACTTACACCCAAGGAGGACAGGGTCGAGTTCCTAATTTTTGGCCGTCTGCTAGCCCGCGTAGCCAGGAAGTGAGGAACGTTTGGCAGTCAAATATGTATATAGCGGTTGGACCGAATACCTGTTGCATACCTGTTAGTGAAAACTAGAAATGTATATTCGGAAAGCGTACATTGATGTCACCAGTCCTAAAAAACAGGTTTGTTAGTAGTGAATGGCAAAAATATCGAAAATTACTTACCAGCCCATTCTTTCATCCCGTTGTGGACAGTCAGTACAGATCGATAAGAAGTTTGATCTAGCACCCCAGTAAATGTTTTGTACTAGGCGGTTTAGTTCCGGATGGCTACTGTTGAAGGAGGCTATTCCCTCGGGCAAATCGCTACCATACGTTTTTGCAACTACTTCCAAGCCCTCAATCCACGGGTCAACTTGAACATAACGGAACCCGTGAAACGTAAACTCGGGCTCCCATTCTTCAATACCAGACCCTTTAAAGATGTAACGATCTGTCGCTTGAGCACTACGAAGTATGGCAGTGCATGGCGTCCCATCTGGCTGTATAGCTTCCACGTGGACGAAGGTCAACTCTGTTCCCAAAGATGCAGATCCTTTCATCTTAATTCTTCCAGCACTATTTTGGCCGAAATCGAGTATTTTCTTCCCATTAGGTGAGGTAATAACCCTCTTCACTGTATGAACAGCTGTGCAACGGACTGGTGGAGGAATCATGCCTTGCAAATTTGGATATTCCTTTGACCAAATATCCTTCATAACCTTGACTTCGTCCCAGCTATCATCAGATATCTCGTTAATGTCAATGCGAGAATCGTAATGTTCCCCATCATATATCTCTGCCTGTAGAATAGGACTTTTCTTAGTACATTTCCAGCCGGTTTGAGAAGTTTCGCCAGTCCAGATTTGCTGTTTGTGCCCTTTCGAGTTGAACGCCTCGAGCAATGCTATGAACCCAGTTTCCAGTCCCCAGATTCCCCGCCTGGACTGCCCTCCACTTGCGCTCCCTAAACGGCCACGGTACCAACCATCGGCTAGAAAGACTGTGATGGTGTTCCTGCTTCCAAGCCGGAGGTGATCTGTTATATCATATGCTTGATAATATAATCTACGCTTGTATTCCGTCCAACCTGGATCCATGGCGGAGTTACTGATAGCCTTTTCGTTAACAAAAATCTTGTAAAGACCCAAGGCTGTGGCGTATATTCTTGCCGCTAAAAGTGGTTCCGCGTCTACTTGAAAGACATTCTGAAAGACAATGACTGGCTGCGGTTTGGCCCACTCTATGAGGTTCCAGGGAGTACTAATTGGTGCTATCAAAGGCGCTTTTTCTCGCCATGCTGCCAATCCGCCTACTATACCAGCTTCAAAACGTAATATTGATTCAACGATAAATCTCTCAGAGGTATCAATTTTAAGCTGACGCGAGATCTGCTCCGCTAGTTGTTTGGTGGACATGCCGGATGCCAATAGTTCTGCTTCATTCTCGAGAGCTTCGTTGGTTTGCTGAGAGCTGGGTAGGAAGTTTGAATTTTCCTGCCGCTTATCGAGTAGAATTGCCGTCACAGTAATTTCGTGAACACGCCCCGAAGTAAGTTTTGGAAAAGCATAGGGCCATGGGACGTTTTCGGAATTCGGATACCCATGGAATATCTTAATAAAGTCAGGCTGCCTTATGGGGCGATCGGAGAGATTCCAACTTCTAAGAGATAGAAGGAAGGAGTGTTGCCACCAAGAATGCGATGAGAAAGGTATTGAGTATGACCAGGATATAGAAGGAGTTGGATCGTCTACTGCGAGTAGATTGGATGTTTGTGATAGACGTAGTCTGGTGATTTCGATAATTGGTTCTGAGGTAATTTCTGAGGTGGACATTATTGCAAACCCTGGCTAAGTAGATCTTAAGTGCATATAAAGACGCCTAAGGTCACCGTGTGAACTACACTGACTTCGAACGTTCGACCTGCGACTAGTAAAGCAGAGATAGCCTAATAAATATCATGGAACCATGCAACACTGTCGGAAAAAGCTAAAATAAAGGATCAGCAGCCGATGCTTCTATGTAGCGGCTGCCGGCTGGTAGTGAATTTTCGGAGGACAAAATACAACGTCGGGAATGGATGCGGGGTTAGTACATCTTGTATTATGAAGAGTTACAATCTAGGCTACGCAACACATAAATATATTAGCTATACGTACTGGTGACGAGATGTTCATGGAGATTTGTCTTTGGCCCACGAGAAAAGTGGAGGTGGTATCCAGATTGACTATCACAGGTGCCGTTTAGTCGGAAGCAGAAGAGCTGCACCTAATGCCAGATGAAAAAGGCAGCCACATCATGTACCCGGTTATCTATAGAAGTATAGTGTCTAAATAGTGTCTAAATAAAATTGTGAAGTCCCAGGATGAGCCCAGGTGTATCCTCGTGTTGGTCTTAAGGGCAAGGTGTTGTTGTGTGTTATTTCGATTACCCGGAAAGCCAGCCCTCGAAGCCCTCGCAGTCAGCGTTTTGGCTTACGAGTCAGCTCGAGGCTATGGAAGCCAACTGACTCTGCTGAAACTTCACTTCGAATAGATATTTTTGTGCTAAGCGATTGAAATTTTCTTTATAGGTATCATCGATTCGAGTGCAGCGTCGTTTACTTGAGTGAAGTCATAATTACATGTTAGACCTATTTATCAAGCGAATAACCTCTTCGGTTCCTTCTTCTTATCAGGTTTTGCCAGCTTTAATTTTAATCTATAGGTTTGCGTGTACATTAGTAAGATTATGCATCAGTATCTCGGTATATTTTGTGTACTTACCTTGCAATCAAGCTCTCTTGTGCCGCTAGCCTCTCAGCTTCCTTCTCAGCGCTCATCTCTCTCCCTTCCACCATCTCCGAACTATCAATGATCATTCCCCTAACTCCCGCCCAATGTCTTAACATTTCCCACTCCCACCCACTCTCTAATCCCCTCTTGTGCGGCTCTTGATAGCCCCACGCCATGGCGACTCTATCCGTTAACGCCCTCTGCTCTTCCATAAACCACCTCTCCCTCATCAACACTCCCGGAATCCAATTGACCCGAATCATATGATCATTCCAAGTGAGCAATGCAATCATTCCCAGACTCCCCGTACAAATGTAATATGTCATAAACCCGATAAATGCATACGCCATAGCCTTATCATGGAGCCACTGTTCCTGAAATTGCGCTAGCCAATCCGAGAGCTTCCATAACGCGATAGGAACCGCACCAACGCCGGCCCCGAAAGGTATCAGCTTTGTCCACAGCTTGTGTCTGCACCAAGCGGTGGTGCTGGCGCTGTAATCGATGATATCAAGGGCTAGAGGCATATTTTTCGCCGTTATGGCAACTTGTAACGCCTCCCTCGCAGTTTGGGAGGAGATAGCATTTTTAGCTGCGTTCGGGTTGGGAATTTTGGGTTTCTTTGAGGGGTCGTAGATGACGGCTTTATTAGCATATAGCTTGAAGACTGATGGGAGTGTAGAGGGGTCTTTGAGGATTGATGCGAGTTTGACGTATTCGGTGAGAACTTTCGGTGATATGAAAATATACTGGTGTATGATCATGTGATAGGCCATATCCATGATTGGATGTACCGGGGCGTCCAACTTGGCCGCTTTTTCAGCCTCGATCGTTTCCGGGGATTGCTGAACGGGTTCCGGCGGGAGGGTCTTGTCAGCCTTTTTAACACCATTCGGTGCAGATGCCTCTGTGAGATTTAGTATAGCGTCATTTGGATTTGGCTTCGAAGCTTTTACGGTTTGAGATTTCGGGGCCGGAGAGTTGGCGGCGAGGCGCTGAAGCGCCTTGAAGGCAAGTATAACCTCGGTCTCGCGCGGGACCTTGGGGCTATCGCCGACGGTCTGGAGAAACAACTTCTCATTGACGGCGTTGAAGAGCCGGTCATAGGACTTGCAATCTTCCAGAGAGTATAGAGGCGTCGAAGGGGCTGCATCGCTTCCAGACACCTTTGAGGAACTATACCGTATTCCATACGCGAAGGGTCGGGCTGTCAACGGCGCCGTCGATTTGTGAGCGATTGACCTTGTGATTGGTCGCAGAGGGAGTCTTCGTGACGAATAGTGAGGATTACGGAAGGAACAGAACAGACAGAGCGCCCCGGCGGCCGGTCTTCGAGTGGAGACGTTCATCACTGCCGTCGCGCGGTTGTTGCAGGTTATGCTAAAACTTTGGCTCGTCTGCGAATTCGACGTTGGATTCCAACCAATCAACACATTCTGGGGAGCAGGGATAAGACTTCAAACCGCATTGCACAATTCAGTTGGCTAAGTACTATTGATACACGCAATACAATAACGCCAGTATCTACCGACAGCTTCAAACTATTGTTGATTTTAGCCCTCTGCACCAAGTCTCTTCAAATCTCCATCCACAAATGCTTCGGCATTCAACAAATCTGTGCTGCCGTACACAACCCGTCTCTTCACCCCCGGTCCTCCACCGCCGCCGACCAAACCACCGCCCCCGCTTTGTGTTTGATTCCTCTTCGACCATTCTACCAAGTTACCAAACTCTTCCATATTTCCGCCTCCAACTGTAAACACAATCGCATCCGTAAATCCCTGTCTCCTCTGTCCAAATGTCGCCGAAGTCCCTGGGGCCGGAGCTCCGGGCGCTCTTCCAGACCTCGCGGAACTCGACCTCGGGTCAAAAAACAGGTAATCTTCCGTTTTTGATATCGCTGATGAGGATGCTCCTGCAGGATCCATTATCGATTCCACAATCTTGGTAATCGTGAGATCCTTATTCACCGGCAGAAAGTTTTTGACGTTAGAAATCAGGTTTTCGAAGCCTCCAGATAGAGCATTGTCGCGGAAGCGATCGGTAAGCTGCAGACCATAGTTAGCAACCATCATGAATCTGAAAGAGTCGGAGGAACATACCCTGTTGCTGATCGACGTGAAACCGCGGAACAGTTCTCCACTCGCGCTAGATTGTGCCGGCTGGGTCGGTGCCGAAGTCATCATTGTCATCTGTGTGATCTCTCGCACTCTATGTATGACTGTTAGATCCATTCATTGGCTGCGGGAAATACCGATATTGTAGGGTCTTACTTTTTCAGATAGGCAAGTGGCTCCAATTCGCAGCCAGCCTTCACTAGCGCAGCTTCATACTCTGTCATATCGCCCCGTGTGACATCTTGTTCCGAGCTCAAATACCATATCGCGAATAGTCGTAGTTTATCGGCAGGATTCTTGCGTTCTGGATCGTTGATGACTTCGAGTAACTGCGCCTTTGTCTGCTTTGTAATACTTTCTTCTGCCTGAAAGAAGTTGTCTAGCTGACGGTCTTTGATGCCCTTCAGCAGCGCAGTGGCAATATTCATATGCATATCTAAGAGCGCCTTTCGCTCTCGAAGTTCTGGAAGCAATGTCATCGCCGCTTTGAGATGCTGGGCACTTGCACTTGCGTCACTATTTTCTCTAGTTAGCTTTGATCAGAGGCCCAAATGCGATACACAAAGCTTACGTCGATATATCCTCCAGGCTATTAGCACCCGTCTTCCTAGTGATTTCTGCAGCATCTTCCTTGTACCTCGTAAGCTCGGTATCGATATCCTCCGCTACTTGAGGGAAGGCTACGCCAGCGTTTCGAGCCCAGAAGAAGTCGTTGCTGGTCAAATCATATGCTTTCTTCGATGTCTTGCCGTCATCCTCTACAGTTTCTACTGTTATCCGGTTCAGTCGCATGTTTAGAACATCGTGTACTAGAGCTTGATAGGTCCACGAATGTGATAGCATAGGCACCAGGTCGACGTTTCGGTCGAGGATGATAAGAACGGGTCGTTGAGCTGGTTGTGAGGAATGAGGAGGGTATGCTGAAGAAGCGCCAGGTTGAGGGGTGGAAAATAGGTTATCCTTGTTATTAAGGATGTGATCGCGAAGTTTTCGATCAAGCTTTTGACCAATCATTTCCGCAGCATTTCCTTTAGGACATCTTATGATCGGTATCACGCCTACGGAGACAGACAACAACCGTTAGCGATAGTAAAAGCATGATAGCTGTTGCTTGCCTACCCATAGTAACTACCACGGAGAATAGCCCTGCTACAATCTTATCCACTGTCGCATCAATCACCGAATCCGACGACTTGTTGCTATTCATGGTATAGTAGACATCGCTGATGTGGAGGCTGAACAGGTCCGGCTCCGACACGACAAAGTTTAGATATTGATCAAACACTTGTGCGATCTGCGAGCTCGTCTGCGTCTGCGCAGTTAGCTGAGCGAAATCTTCGAGTAGCGCCCTAGGTATAGAGGAAGTGAAGTTTATGTAGGTTGTCTCGTATAACTTGGCTTGTAAGTCTTTCGCGATGAGCTGAAGGTTTTCGAGAGTCGGCTCGACGATATAGATGGCGGGAACGTCGGGTATCGGGTATCGCTGCGAATGAAGGCTCCTTCACCAGAAAAAACAATCAGTTAAACATAAAGATACGGTTATAAAGAGCGACGTACAGGTGGATCGTCACGCCGTTCGCTCGCAAGTCGTTCACCCGTAGCACCGAACTAATAACGTCGCGTCCGAGCGTATCAAAGACCAGAACCTTCCATAACGGGTCGCCTTCCTCATCTACGAGAGGAGCAGAAGAGACGAAAGCTGTACCGCCGCTGGGATCGTCGGAATGAGAGTTCGTTTTCTCATTATTCAGGTTGAGCACCTTCTCGATCGAAGCTGTGCACACATTAGTGAAGTTCAACACGCGTGGTGGCATTCCGAGGGGTTATTCCCACCAACTTGCCGGTCTCTTAGCGTCGCCATAGTGTCGTGAAGAGGATACGGAAATGGAGAGGACGGTGCTGGTATGTGGCACTTGGTTATCGGCTGTGGGCTTCGATGTACATTGGGCCTGGTTGACCGCAGCAGTTTCAACGTGTCTTCAATTGATGTTGACGAGGCCGCCGATGTGTTGGGGTGACGTCGCAATACCGAAAGTTTGCTCCATCTTATATTTCTCCTTTCGGAAGACTACTTATTCTTAAGAATACAACAGATACAACGCTGATTCCTAAGGAGACGTGCAACACACCAAAACTTTACCTTTACAACGTTCAATGCGAAGAATATACGAAGAAAGTATCGATATGGAGTGGACAAAAGCTTGATTTTGTCTTTGAGATCGAATTAAATAAACTCATAATATTGTCTTTGCTGATTCTTAAACTATAGCACAAGATAACAGCCCGCTCTCTACATGGAAAGCTAAAACGGATATGATGTTTGTTTGGATAGCGAGAACCTACCATCGCTCGTTGCTATCTTCGCTGACAAAATTTTAAACGAAAAAAGGACGATTTCCGAAGCAATAAGTTCTCGTCGATATCTCAACTATATTAAACCGTTCTTAGAACTCTCAGTTTTTCTGTCGATAACCGACTATCGAATATCGCCTAGACGCTCCTTCCCGAACCGCCTCCTCCGAGCTCCCTCTTTTCAAGCAAACCGTTAATAGCCTCAAGTCTGCCGACCACCTTTCCGAGAAGAAAGTTGGTCCTGCTTAGGTTAGTCCTTAGACCGGCAACCTCCCCTCTCAGATTCCCCATTGCCTTGGCTAGTTGCTCTGTGTGATCAGGCGTTGCGAACAGCATACTTTGGTCAAAGTCTCGTTGCAGTTCGGTGGTGGTGGCGGATGGAAAGTCGTTCGCAATAGATTGGGAACTTTTTGGGGTTCGAAGTGGTGATGGTGTAGAGGTACCGGACTCCGTGTTCGAGTCTGCGGTGTGTGTATCACGATAAGCTAATCTCGTCGGGTTGTTGGCGCTTGTGTCCAAGCGCATGGACATGAGGATCTTAGCTGCTTCAACCATTTTTCTCAGAGACTCTTCAGAGTTCTGCTCACGGATTTCTTTGGGAATTTCGTACTGATCCATGGTTGAGGAATAAGATGTCTTTATGATCAGGGAATCTTGTGGGGGAATCTGATGACTCAGCGACATATAAGCGTTTGGAGAGATGGCGGCGAACCGATATTGGGAAGTGTATGTGAATGAAAGGTGGAAGATTTTTTAATTTGAATCTCTTGATCATATAAATAGCTGCTTTATATTCCGAGGACCCTCTTTGTGGAGGGATATACCAGAGCGTGCCGTGCATTACTATGTAGCAAGATTCGAAAATTTCCCTTGTCGACATAGTTGAGATGCGTGCAGTACTACCCGAGCTGCCTGCGGTAAATCTTTATATATTGATATCGTATACGATCTTTATTGGTATACTAGAGCAGAGGACACTAAACTGATAGATCTATAAACCAGCGTACAGCTCTTCATTCTAATAACGACATGGGTACGACTGCGGAGACTCAACTAGTATACGGTCAAAACCACTCCTAGTATGCTTTTTATTCCCGCTTGGAAAGTTGTACTGCTTCGTTGGGACTGCCCAGCTGCTCAACTACAATAACCTCTTTTTCCAAACATTATAAACAATTAATTACACGCCCCAGGCAGTCTTTTAAACGAAACTATTCCTTCCTTGACCTATTTTATACTTCTTATGATACTTTAAAGTCCCTTAAAGCTTCTGGTATCACATTCAAGTATTCAAACTCAGATATTATTGATTGTAGAGAACTTTGAAGCAAATTCACACCGAAAACACTGGCATAAAGATTTCAATTTAGACCTGGGCACCAATCGCCCCCACGCGCCTAACCGAAAACTCCTGTGAAAAAAGGAAATCTTCCATCAGAAAACTACAAAAAAACTTGCCCTAAAAAAGAAATATAAATCACAAGAGAAGTTTGGTGGTGTGTGGCGATACTTGTGGCCTCCTCTGGCTGATCTTCTCTCAAGCTCTTTGCTTCCTCTTCTTCATTTAGTATTTTTGGGTTTACTTTTCGCCTTTTGGCCCCCGAGGGACATTTCTGGTGGTGGGGTCGTCATCCCCGACTCTAGCCATGGTATGTATGCTGATGGTATAAATTGTTACACCTTGGTCGTTAAGGCCGTCGCCGAATTCCCTTTAATTCCCTTTCCAAGTTTTAGTCGGCGATCGCGAAAGCAAGGCCCACATCTACCCGGCTCTTTATCGGCATGTTTTCCCATGTGAAGCCTAAAGAGTAAAACTTATATTAGCTATTAGACTCATAACTTCAAGACCTCTTGTTTAGATAACAGCAGAGGTTCCGGTAACGAGTTTTCAAATTCTTAAGAAAGTACTCAAGAAAGTCTTGAAGGATTTAATATTCTTACCTTTCCATTTTATGTTGAAGGCCGTTTCCCCTGACTCCGGTTCCTTTCCCTTTCGTCTCAAATTTATAGTGCGTCTCGCGAGTCGTTTTTCAAACCTCACTTGCAACACTCTGGATTACAGCTCCGCACTCTCATCTGAGAAGCATGGGCCACTCAACAAGTTAATTCCCTTTGTTCTCAGCTCTAGAACGACATCTTTGTATTGCGTGTGTCGGTCTATGAGTACTGGGCTTGATAAATAGTCAACAATGCCATAATAGCATACCGTCACCCTCCCCGTATTTAAAACTTTATTGAACCAAGGGTCTATGTTCCCCAGCTCCAGGACCATGGATAGCATATTGTTGTCGAGGAGGATGCCCTGTCCAAACTTTTCGGCACTGAAGTCGCGCCACCCCACGGTATTGCCGGTTGTGCTAAAATCACGGATCTGTGTTAGAGGAGTGATGATATGGATGGGATGATGGAGAATTTATTGATGATGGTGTAGCGGGGTGCTTTGGTCGTGGGTCCGCGCGGTCATGCTTTTCCCTTACCTGTGGCGTTTCCTTTCTCTTACTGCACGCTCTATGGATGTCACGTGGCAAAGTGTATATAAAAACTAGATATCTCTGTCTGTAATTCTGGATGGACAGTGCATCTTCTTCATCCAATTTTGACATCTATTATATCTATTTACTATCAGACTTATACCTACCATCCTACCCATTCCTATTCCCTATACTCTCTATCATTTAGACCGCTCTCTATAGAGTTACCGACCTAATCCAGACCATACGCCTACTACTTGGGTTCCGGTTCTCTTCACAATGGTAGAAAGGAGAGAGAAGAGGGATCTTCTTCTTCCTGCTGTCTCGATATATGTCTATTTATCAATGAAGTGTCTTAATAATAACACCAACATAGCAACACGAGGATCTTCAATCTCTGATACCTCGACGTACCCTAGTCTCAGTAGACCCTTCTTCCGCGAACGAGCATGCAAAGTCACAGGCCTGCAAAACATTGTTATTAGCCTCGAGGCTACATTGTTATTGCGATACATCTATAGATCCGCATGCTTCAACCTCAAAGGTACAACCTAGTTTAACCACCTTCAACGAAACCCGTGGGCTCATATGAATTAAGCTCATTACATGCTCTCCAAGG
Source organism: Dactylellina parvicollis (assembly GCA_036971385.1). NCBI lineage: Eukaryota > Fungi > Ascomycota > Orbiliomycetes > Orbiliales > Orbiliaceae > Dactylellina > Dactylellina parvicollis. Next base: position 1,195,392 of record JAJTUD010000006.1, read on the forward strand.
CTATAGATCGACCTTTCGCTTCCATCACAGAGTTATCACAAACAATAGATAAAACAGCTTTACTTATTTGTGATGATATCCAAATACTGTAATATGGGCAATTAATTGTGAACCGTTTGTGAGGGGTTTAAGGTTAGCTCGAAGGAATCAGAGTTATCGATCGCGATGGCTCTAAAGCTTTTACAGTAGAATACAATAATCGGGAGGATCAAAACCTACATTTTAAAATGTATTTTAAGATATATGCAGGTATTTCGCGACGGCTTAATCGACAGGAGATCTAGTTTCGACATCGCGCACATATATATACTGAGTATGACACCAAATTTGCAAATCAAATTAACAATTTTATTTTATAGAACAGGCCATAATCGAGTCTCAAAGAAACTCGTTATTGTGTCAAAATTTACAAAAGCTTAGAAACAGGACACGAAAAATCACGTAGGAGGTTTCGCCATTCGAGTACCAACCCTTTAAGATACCTTGCGATCCCAAATATCGTACCAACATTTATGAATTCACTATTTGACTACAAAATATAAAAAACTTTCACTGAGATAATAACCTTCTTAATTGTTCTCTTTCATATGTGTAGGTCTTAATATACATCTAAAAGCCCTACACCGTCCCCTCCAAAGCCCTAAACAGCCATCGATGCGGCAAAGTATTTCGAAACTTCCATGATAAGGCTTTGGGAAGATCGATCTCTCAGTGGACCAGCAGAACAGACCAAGACATCCATGTAGATATTTCCACCACTTTTTTCCTTAAAAAAGAGAGAAGAGGAGCGAGATTATTAGTAGTAGGGTACCAAACGCACGAGGACAGTGGCGGCGAAGGATGCAAGAAATAAAAGACAGCAAGGGAGAAATATGTCTAACGGAAAGAACGCCTCAGAACAATGCGAGTGTCATCATTAACGGAATAAGAGAACCACGATTTTTGGTGAAAAGCTGATCAAGACGAATCAGAAGGTAGAAAATACAGAGCTTCCATTAAAATGATGAAATAAAGGTTTTTTTCGAGAAGCCTGCAATGGGAGAATAGTAAAAAGAATAAAAAGCACACTGGACTCCGGGTGAAAACGCCGCCGTGTGAAAACAAGTAAGCTGAAAAAGTAACACTGGCGAAAGCAACTATTATACATGATTTTTAAAGGTGAAATGGAGGGTTCGGATGAGATATGCCCGTTGAAAGAAATTGCGATGGGCTCGAGCCCCGGAAAAAAAAAAAGGCGTTGAGGCTTTTTTGTATCATGCAACCGCAAAATGCGCAGATCTAGATCGAACAGAATAAAGAAATAGAAAAGTGGTGGTTATTCGGAATATTGGGAGGAGAAATGAAATCACTCAGTACTCCATTTCTCCATTCCAATCGTTCGAAGCGCTCGCAGCCGCAGTATCAGCTGCCGAACCCGAGCCACCCGAATATCCTGCCCTCTTCTTAAATTTCTTGTGCTTCTTTTCGTGGCTGCGTCCACCGCCATCGTTGGTGTCCTTGCCGTACAGGTGTTGTCTTATCTGATCAGCCTGTTCGGAGCCACCTTGACCTGGCGGGCCGTCATGAGAGTATTGGCAATCATCCTTTTTCAGGCAATTACCAGCCTGCCAAAAGGCACAGATTCGTTTGCTGCCACCGGAGCCAGAGTTGTTGGCGTGGTTATCCTTGTCCTTTTTGTTATAGGGTTGCTGGTTCTGGTGGAAATTCTTCTTCTTCTTGCCAAACTTGGACCAAGAGCCCTTTCCTTCTTTGTTATTGTGATTGCCATTATTGGAGTTGTTGTTGTCCTGGTAGGTTTTATCGATTTGCGTTTGTTCAGGAGGTTGATAGCTATCGTTGTCGTCGCTCATCTTGATATCGTTATTTGCAACGGTGACGTTGCTTGTAGGATCGCTGACAGGTTGGTTGCTGAACTGTTGCACCTGTTGTGCTTGCTGCTGTACGTTCTGTCCGAGAAGAGCTTGATACATTGCCATAAACTCAAGGGGGTTCTGTAGCGGATTCTGTCCCGGAACTGGTGGTGGAAATGGCATGCCAAAAGGGAAAGCAGGAGGTTGACCAGGTTGCGGTGGAATTGGAGGAAATGGGAAAGGAAACCCGGCGAAAGGGTTGATTGGAGGTTGAACGGCTTGGGTTTGCGGTTGCGGCTGTGGCTGTGGCTGCGGCTGCTGTTGAGTCAACTGCTGTAAAGCTTGTGAAAGATCTAATTGTGGAGTAGGGGCCTGGGGCTGGACAGGTTGATTCTGTAGGCCGAGGAAAGCTAGAAGCGGGTTGCTTTGTACGGGTTGAGGGGTCGGAACAGGTTGAGGAACTTGTGGAGCGGGAGCAGGAGTTGCCACGGGTTGTGGCGCCAGCTTTTGGAGTTCTGCCAAGATGGATGCCAACTGGGCAGGCTTTGCTGGTTCCTGAGCAGCAGCCTGGGGGGCGGAGGGAGGGGCTGCTGCTGGTTGGCCGGCTCCAAGGTTCGCAAGTATGCTCGACAGATCTACTTGGGATACTGACGGTGGAACCGGAGCTGGAACTTGCACAGGAGCCGGCTGCGGCATAAAAGCCCTGGCCATGTTTTTCTTCTGGTAACTATCACCAAAGAGGTAGTTGCGCTCGCGTTTCCATCCAGGTGGTGGACGGAGCAGATTGGATTCCCATTTTTCTCCAGAAGGCTTCTCAACTTCGTTCACACTCGGTAGCTCGGAAGGAGTTGGTGGGGGAGGGTGTGACATTGAATAATGTACAGCTAGAACGTTTCTCTCACGTTCCTGCTGTCGTTGGGCTTCGAAGCTTTCAGGTTGTTGATCACCCATCCTCCTAGAACAGGTGTTTCTTAGCATATCGGGAGGCCAGAAAACTTTGACTGGTGTCAAAGTATTCCACTCAATCTCGAATTCGTCGTCGTAATCATCAAAGTTCCTGTTCTTGAGGGCTTGAGCCTCCTCTTTGAGGTTGGCTCGAACTTTGGCCTTTACTAATCCAGCATCCATACCACCTTCGACTTCCATGGGATCGTATTGGTCTTCTCCTTCTGGAAGCTCTGTCTGGAAGATCTTGATTTCTTTTAGCTCCTCATCTGGTTTCCATCTAACGGATTTCTTCTTCTTTATGACAGGTGGGGGCTTCTCCGTAGCAGCAGAGTTCTTTGCCGCTGCGTTGGCAGCCTCCCGCTCTTTAAGCAGGTCGAAGATGGAGGTAAATCCGCCGGGTTGGGGTGCAGGTCTATCGGAGACGTTAGCTAAGTTTGGTAAAATTTTCAATGATGGGGATACGTACGGAGTGGTTTTCGGTTTCGCAGCCTTTTGAATATTTGCAAAGAAACCTTCGCTGGCTGCTTTCGCCTTAGCGGCAGCTCCAGCGCTGAAAGCCTTTGACCCGTCTGGGGCGATTGGAAGCTGGATCTTCGATTTATCTAATGGAGGGTTTGCGGCGAGTCTCTTATTCGGAAGGTCCTTCTCTAGAACTTCTGTTTTTCTTTTGATGGGTTTGTTATCCTCATGGCCCAAGCTGGCAACCTTTACGGCATCCTTCAATATATCAGCGCCATCCGATTTCGAGATCCCAGTGGAAGATTTCGTCTCAGCGGCTTTCTCGTCCACTTTTGAGGATTCAGCAACGGGTTTTGTCGCTCCAGATTTTGCAGTCGTATCCAGCTTTCCCTTGGGATCCGTCTTCTTCCCTTCAGAATCTTGTTTGGCCGTAAACTTAGCAGCCCGGGTCTGGATATGAGCGCAAGCCTGCTTGACCTTTTCATCTCTTGTATTCTTAGCAAAGGTGGTGAGAACTGAGTTGAGTTTAAACTCGTCCAAGTCCTTCTCATCCAGTGCAAGTTTTTGATAGACCTACAGAATAAATGGTTAACTTCTTTCATGTCATGGTTCGGTAACTATTACTAACCTGTAGGCCGTGGAGGATGATGGCACTCATTTTATCCTCCCTCCACGCGTCTACCATCCATTTGCGTATCCTCTTGATGATTGGAGAGACATTTGTCATTAGGCGGAAGAAGTCATCAAATCCATTATCAAAGATTGTTTTCAACCACGCAACTCGTTTCTCGTCTCCGTCTTTATCCTCTTCCGAGATGGCTTTCATCTCGTTCCAGCAGGCGGATAACGCCTTAGCAACAGGGACTTCTTCGTCTTCTATCGCTTTTATCATGCGATCCTTCATCTGCGAGATTGGATCTTGTGGGGCTTTAGCTACCTTGGGCTTAGCGGCTTTCGCCTTGGCCTTTTTAGCCATAGCGGAATCGGGAGAATCAACACTCGTTGGTGATTTGGCAGATACGAGATGGGCAACGGGTTCATATGAGAGCGTAACAGAACCGGATGCGTCAAAAACTTTATCTTCATTCACTGTTAAGATGTTAATATCTCTTCTATCTGTGATTTGATTTTGCAACGTTGCGAGACTGGACTAGGGTGGTGTTGCGAAGATGGAGCGTGGCAGGGGAGCAACTTACAGTTCACGTCAAAAATAATCAACCTTTCCATATCCATGGCCATGTGACTGCTACCGTTTACAGGCTTTGGTGAAGGGGGGACAGCAACTACAGGCTGCGGCTTCTTCTTCTTGGCTGCCTTTGTCTTTTTGGTATCAGTGGCATCGGATATTCCATCTATGCTCAAAGACCTTGGAGGCAACGTTTCAACAATGTCATCCGATGTACCGACAGATATCATTTGCTGCTGTGGTCCAGGTTGTGAATGCTGGATCTGATGGTTCATAGCTACGGCCTGTGAAGAAGCGGAAGCGGGAGGGAGAGTTTGTTGATTACCCGCCGCTGGGTGTTGCTGAAATTGGCCCTGCACGCCCAAGTACCCTTGCGGATATTGATCTAATGCATAAATCTGACCATTGTTCACTCTCCAGTCACCACCATCCTGAGCGTACAAAGCACCATTTTGCTGCATTTGCTTGGTCCCTGCTCCGATAGTAGAATTATTCATCACGCTTTGCTGCTGCTGCTGCTGCTGTTGTTGTTGCTGTTGTTGCTGCTGTTGCTGCTGCTGCTGCTGCTGCTGTCGTGCATAGAGAGGGGATAGCGCTCGTTGGTCCACCGGGTCCGCGGAACCATTCGGTTGCATCACACGATATCTAAATGCATCACCACCAAGCATTGGATCAGGCGAATTAGAGGCAAGTTGGCCCCGGAAGGCATGTGAAGGATGGGAAGAAGCCGCCGCCATCAGAGCGGGATCCTCAAACTGAGAGTATTCGAATTGAATGTCGGAAGGGTTATAAGAAGGATTCACAGCCCCTTGCATCTCTTGAAGCAATTGGTGATCAGGAGAATGGGAAGGCATCTGGCCCGGATAAGGATGAGAAGGAGGAGCAGCCATTAGGTTTGAGCCCTCGATCTCCTCGAAGGAGGGGAATTGGAACTGTATTTCGGAAGGATTATAGGAAGGGTTCACAGTCGCCTGTCGGCCGGGTAGCAGTTGCTGATCCGGACTTGCAACATATAGATTAGGGTTGTATGTCAATTGATCAGGTTGCAGCTGCTTCCGAGCTGCGTTAGGCTGCAGATGCGATTGAGATAAGCCCTGATACTGGAGGGGGTGGGAATGTGCTTGCTGGGGGAGAGGTTGCAATTGGACCTGAGGTGAAGGCTGCTGTTGTGGAGAACGTCGTTGCGAGGACCGGGTCGTCCGCCGCAGTTGCTGCTGTTGCTGCATGAGTTGTTGTTGCGCCGTGGCGGCGAGCGGTTGTTGTTGCTGTTGTTGTTGCTGTTGGGCTTGTGTTGTTGAAAAGTGGTTCGGGGAGAACATGGCGTGTTGCATGTTTGTCTGTTTGACAATTGCCTATTCGACGACAGGAACGCACGTTTGTCAGAACAACTTTTCACCAAATACGACGACGACAGGCAGCACCTGCAGCAGCTCGGTCAAATCCTTCGTTCCGGTACTTTGAAAAGGGAAAGAGAGAAAAAAGCAATTCGGTGCTAGACTCCGTCGAGTGGATCAGAATTTTGCCGATTTCAGTGTCGGCACTGATTTCTGCTCTCGCAGTTTGATACGGCAGTTATGACGGCACACGACTGGGGATCTCTGGGGGAAGTATTGTCTGAGACCACACTGCTTGGGGATATGTAACTTTTTACTGCGTGATTTTCTCACGGAATCGTACAGCAGATGGCAGATGGGCAAGAGGGACGAGAAATCTTTACCTTGCAAAAAGCAGCACCTCAACCGTCGAGGAGAGACAGTCAGGCAAGCACGAGGTTAGGGTAGTATAGTAACCCGTAGTATCGAATAGATCGTCGGGTGGTCAAAGTGTGTGTCTGTATGTATGCGGACCTAAGCTGCCCTGTCCATCGGCAGAAACACACCAAAAAAAAAAGTCAACCGATGCTGTCCTCGAGCAGAAAGGTCTGTTCTTCCTGTCTATTTTGTGTATATGTGGAGCCTTTGATTCCCAGTTCACACAGATTATGTGAACAAAGTACTCTATCCTTCCCTGTTCTTTTTTCGTTGAACAGTACAGATCTTGTAGGGCAGATAGAATTGAATTAGATGGTTCGCAGCAATAATACCTTTATCTAGGAGCAGCCCGGCTCCTTTGAGTCTTCCTAGCAATTGCTGTTTGGCGGAGACGCCCTTCCGGCCCCGCCAACCAACAAGACTTTTGGCTCAGCTGAGCGATCAAATGGAATCTCTATATTGCGGAATTATCGGATCGTCTTTGCATACTCCTTTCCTAGGTCTTGTCTATACGCTACCAGCGAAGACTTTTCCTTTGTCGACACTTCTGTTATTTTAGTGATTCCCAGGAATTGATTCGGTAGTGTTCCGTCGAACAGGGCTCAAATATTGTAATCTCTCCGTGAATCAAAAAAAAAAAAAAAAAAAGGTTTCGGGGAATCGTCAGACGTAAAGATTTCGGCCCACGTCTACGAACCTGGTTGTTCCCTTGACTTTTCTTAATTTCACGTAGTAATCTCTCGTGCTTTGTGACCAGCCCAGTTAAAAAAAAGGATTGCAGCCGTCGTTCAAACACTCAATATTCTTCGTACAAGGATACTCTCAGATGATATCAAAAAATATATGTATTTTAATATATCCGAGAATGTCCTCGCGTGTTCTCTCTCTAGAAAGAAACGAGATGGTAACAGCCTACTGCGATTACAAGCAAGTTCTTTTTGTTGTCTTTCTCAGCTGACTGTCAGACACAGCAGCGGAACAAACAGATCTTTTCTCTTGGTGAAGACAGTTCCTTTGGTTCTCAGGTATCACGGAATAATGGTTTTTGGCAGATGAAAAAGGGCAAAAGGTGAATATATAGTCGCGTTAAAAGGGAGAAGAAAAACAATGTGACGTGATGTGTGGGCGTGAAGAGAGCGTTCGGTGATTTCAGACCACTGCCGACACGAATAAAAATGCTCGCTTCAGGTTAGTGACGAAGGGGAAAGAAACGGAGTCCTCTATCCGTTCTTTCGCTCTTCTTTATCGTGGTCTAGATGATGGTTTTCCGCGCGATGTGATTTGTAGTTGTATCGGGGAGAGAAGTTGAAGGGCGAGAGTTGGTTGAGGACTGATGAAGTTTTCACGCCAGAGTTTAGTTGCCTGGGAAGAAGAAAAGGGAGAAGGAAAGTGACTGTTACGGCGAGGGGAACATTAAATGACAGGATTTCTGAGGGCGCTTTTCTTTTTCTGGTTTCGGTGGCAGTCACTTCGGATCGCCTTGGCAGCGCTCCATTTTTGGCAGGCTCATGCAAACACCCGACCAGCCCAAACAGCAATCATGACCGCCAGAGTGCGAATGGCATCAAATGTGAGTAAGACCGCTTACTGATAGCTCACGCTCATGATCAAGTATACGTATCACGTCCCATACGAGTTTCTAGTTCTGAGGGTCGAGATTTCCAGATCCCCAAGCACTCGGGGACGATCGCGCCTGATATTTAATTACGCACTCTTGGCGAGGGCAGAGTATTTCTCAGCACCAACCACCACGCGTAACAAACAACACATGGCTTTGTTGCATTCCGATCGAGCGGATCTCAACAAAGTACCCAAGTCGTCGTTAAAGTGGCGGACTGTACGAAGTATTCGTGTTTTCTCGTGATCTCGTTAAATTACAAACTCGTCTACCACTCCCTGCCAGATTATTTCGATGATCTTTCAGGTTAACCAATTCTTACATGTATTATTCTCGCATTTCACGTTGGAACAACGCATCAACAGGCACCAGCATAATTATTCGTTCATTTCCGAGCGCTAGTTAGTGGCGCCTCGCAAATTTCCGTGGATAGAATCTCACAACCAAGAAAATCTGCATTTCCATAGAATATGCAGATGAATAGGCTCTTCCAAAATGTTTAGTGGTCATCACTTTTAGGCGGCTGTCAACCTTCCTTCTTCAAATCCAACTATCACTTGCAGTTAGCATATTGTACATAGTAATTGGGACCGACAACTTTGCATTTCCTCAGAACGTCTTTCTCCGAAATATAATTATACATCTGAGCTTTCTCGTATCGGTCGGATAAAATAGTAAATAGTAAATAACAACAGGATTGATTTTAATTCAGCTGCGTACTTTGCACAGGAATTGGCATGGCGCCAGTAAAGCTGACATGTCTCGAGTTTACTCTCTCCGAAAAACATCAGTATCCACTTGCGACTCGTATCATCGGAATATTCTCCTCTATTCCCCTGCTCTCCAGCTCTGCCTGTACTTTCGCTTCTCTTCTCGCGATCGCTTCATCCCACTCTCGATCCAGTTGGCCATACCTCAGCGCTTGAAGAAACGTCCTGGGTGTCTGGCGAGGTACCGTCCACCCAAAATATCCATAATTATGACAGATCCTCCAGCCATAGTAGAGATGTTCCGGTAACCTTTTCGCCGTTCGGCTTGCCACGTCAGCCCAAGGTGGAGTAACAGATAACTCAACGGCGGATTCCAAGTCCTTGAAGCGTCTCAAAGTAATATCAATATCAGCATTGTTTAGCTGCCACCAACGAAGATCATCGGCCGTTGCTAATGGGACGCGGGGTAGATAAACCTCGTCCTCCAGCACTGAGAATGGTCTGTTTATTTGAAAGTGTTTCGGGAAGGGCGTAAAATTCCTCGAATATCCGGCTCGTGTCAGCGAGAAGATATCCATGATACTGCCCAGCTTTTGTAACTTTCTCGTTTGCCAGTCCCACAGCTTTCGCGGTGCAGTGGAAGTGGAATCGTTGGATCTCAAATATATTGGTACAATTTTGGACGGCGAATCTTGTTGTTGAGTGGCCCTTGCGCGTTGGCGAAGGGCTTGGAACGCTTCGTGCTGCTTTCGTCTGGATTCCGCTATTCGTTGTCGTTCGGCCTCAACTTTTTTCCGGGCGTCATGGATCCGGGCTTGGCGGTCCTCTTCTATCCTCTGACGAGCAGCTTCACGTTCTGCTCTACGTTGTCTGACGAGAGCATTGGAGATGGCGAGTTGACGAGCTCTAGCAGCCACGATTTCCTCGTTTTGGGCGGCCATCGTTTTGATTCGCGAATTCTGAAGTCGTGCTCCACCGGGTTGTAATCTTCCTTGAGCGTATTCGCTGGAAGGGCTCGGAACAGGTCTTGGTATCTTTGTCTGCGGACGAAATCTTCCACGAAGAGATGCTCTATGTATTGACGAGCTGAGATTATTAGCACCTCTTGATACTCGCCGGTTGGGAGCCTTCCCCAATAACGATGTTCGACGATGCCCAACCGATTTTCTCACTCTTCGGCTGAGCGAAGCTCTGGGAATTCTCGTAAAGCTTTCCTCTTTCTGAGCCTTCAGCTGGCGTCTCCTCGCTAAGGATTTTCGTTTTTTCTCGACATTCTGCCGCATTCTTTCTATCTCCAACTGGTTCTTTTCAGCTATCCGACGTCGTTCTTCCTGCAAACGTGCCTTTTCTTCATATTTCTGCCGCAGTTCAACTTCTCGTTGCCGCTGTTTCTGGGCTCTTCGTTGATGTTCTTCTGCCAGCCGTCGTTTTTCTTCCTCTATAGCACACACATCAGATGTTAGCAGGGGACCTTTAAGCCTTCTTCTAACCTTTGGTTTATCTCTTACGTATACTATCATGCCTATCTACCTTGAAATCTCCACCTGCATCCTCCCATTCGTTGTTCTCGTTGTTCTCAATGTCACATTCACGATTACCAACAATTTCCATTTCACCACATAAACCAAAGGGCTCCTTGTCTCCTTGTACGAGTTTGACCTCGTATAGAGTCCTCCTCTTCGCTCCGTTTCCCTCTGGCGATACGATCCTCAATTTCCTCAATGGTGACAAAATACTTAGGGAATCCACAGCTTTCCTTCCAGGGGTCTTAGTTTCAACCCTCTCCGCATACTCTCGATTCAGCGCGTTCATACGCCATTGATAGTCCCTACTCAAAGCCCCCATTTTGTGCAATTCTTCTCTGGGAAGCTCAGGCTCTGGCGGTAGAGATTTCGTAGGTGGCGGTTTGATATCGCGAGGAGTAAGATATGGTGGTATCAGGAGCTCGGGAAAATCGAGACCTTCCGGTGGTTTTCGTAAGGAACTCACGAAATTGTCGCAAGTTTCGCAGCGAAAGCCGCTGGGGGTACCGTGTTTGCAAGAGCCACCCGCCATGATGAGGTGAGAGGTAAGAATGAAGCGAAGGCGGTCTTAAGCTTAGCTTTAAGCTATTGATGATGGAGATTGAAAAAGAATGAGTTTTTTGATGCGAAGGTGTAGTTGATATGAAGGAGCTAGATTGTTGATGATAAAAGCGAGTGATATGGATGCGTTCTGGACCTATACGGGCTTTGAATATGCACGAACGTCGTGTAACGTATTGTCTCGAAGACTTCCGAATGAACACGGTAACACAGCTTTACGTGAATGCGCGTAACGTGAGTGTATCTACATAGAGAACATCAAATTACAACAAGCCTCGATAGAGATCTACAAATTTACTACTGGTCTAAACCTTTATCAGTGCTCAGAGCCACAGCAAGCGAGGATTATACAAGAAAGCCCGGATTTTTCCGGCGATTGACTTAGCTAACTAGCTAAAATCCAGATGAAGGTTAAAGAGGCCCTCCTAGGGTGATAAGTTGAAGGAGGCAAAATGTGAGATGAGAAAATTGACGAAAGAAAATGAAAGCAAAGGAGAAAAATTAGTCTCTCTTTTAGTCCAGAGTGGATTCAGATGAAAGTGGTAACCCTGAAACGTCAAGGGCAAGTGTATGTTGCTTGTAACTCTGATCTGTGTTTGAGATACTTTGTGTGTTTCACCCAAGTGCTAAATTCTGAATCTGCGGTAGGCCTAGCGGTGCACCGCCAGGGCAAAGATAAATATTGCGGCATGTAGTATTGTGCACTTAGCTACCCGCTGTCGCCTTATCCAGTTCAGTTCCAGGTTGAATATACCGACGGATACCGTAGACCTCACCCTCCTCACTGATTCCATTGTCCCGGCGGAACATTGAGTGTTCGACATCGATATCCCATCCTTTTTCGAGAACGCCAAACAGGAAAGCCTGCTCGTACCGACGTGGAATGGGGACTCGAGGCAAGATTTCTCCCATGTAGCCCATGGTGTAGTGCTCGATGTATCCCTGTTGGGAACTGCGATCAGGAAGACTTTCGAATATACGTTCCATGTCGTCACGCCAGGGCTTTATGGTAAGCTCGCTAGGGTCGGCGATACAATGCTTGTGATCTGAAATGCTAACATCGATGGATGGATCATCGAGCGGTACGACGGCGGTGTCTCCAAAGGCTGGGTACTGGTGGAAACCAACGGTCTCGGTTTCGGTGGCCGAGGATGCAGGATACTGAATCATGTCTACAGTCCCGGATTCGGTTGTGGGTTGGTTTTCGGGCTTGCTTCGCCCAGGCCCACGGTTACTTCGGGCCCGGCTCCCGCCACGGCTGCCTCTTTTGAGATTACCGGAATTGAAGTGATCTTGCGATTCTCTTTTATTTTGCGGAAGACGATTCTCAGAATTTGGCTGATTTGCCAATCTGGGAACTCGAGGACGACTAGACATTGCGAGGTCTATGGCGGCTGCTAAGATATCCTGAGGAGGGATTCGAGGAAAAGTGGTTTCTGCAAGGGAGAATATCCAGGGCCAGCTCTTAGAAATGAAGTGATGGACTGCGGTCGATGGAAAGTTGAAAGAAGGGGACGGATGGGAGACGGATACATGAGTTGGCACAAGAGTGTGCAGTTTTTTGGTTGCCGAGTGACTTCTGTATCTCCACAGCTAGCCAACAACCGAAGCATCTCAAATACAAGTATAGCCATCGATTCGGGACTTGAGGACTATCCATCACCCATAAATTCAGATTTTATATAGGAGAATATTCACATCGATATGTAAGATTCTGATCGCGCATAATCTACACTCCTCTTCCAGTTATTTAGTTTTTGTCTTGAGCCCATAGACCACCAATACCACTACTTTGATTATATTTTCGGAGCACCAAACATTCTATCTTATACTAATTCCGGGGCCACCATTTTTAATCTATTTGAAGTTAAAATTCTTGGTACCTGTTTTTTGTTGTAGATTTCGTGTTGGAGGTGTGCCGTCTTAAACTGCTATATTGATACGGAACTAGAACTAGACCTAGAGATGGTCCCGATACCTGGGGTAAGGCTGAACAAAACTACAGGGTGTAATTGCTTGTTATGGTCACTCTAGAAGTTGCGAAAAGAAAGTTCTTTACATATATTGTACCATTCAGTATAGCTGTGAGAGCCTATGAAAGTGAGGGGGTACGTATGGGAACTAATTGTAGAGACAAAATGTAATTCCGCCAGGGCGGTCTTTTGATTCATCCAATTCATCTATATATAGACTTCTATTCTTTCTACTCTATATAGTTTCTGTACCCTTTTGGATGGGGTATAAATCGCCACAGGCAAGGCCAACTACATGCATGTAAATTTTCATTCTGTCTTGTGCTCTCCTTTGATCACTCTGATTTATAACATCCTTCTGAGTTTTGTATTTATCATTATTCAGCCCACTCGTAATATAGAGTTTTCTTTGCTGGTGTATGCATCAGACATATTTCTTGAACCTACTTATCGATCTAGATTAATCCACGTGCTCAATGCGCACCCTGAATCTGAATTTTGGTGAGGGGATGGTCCATTGAGATTTCAATATGTTCTAATGATTATCCCTCTCTCCGTTTGCGTTCCTTCTCATCTTCCTCGATCCTTGATAGCCTACTACTGTTTGTATTCTTTGACCGACTGGCAGACGCATGTACCAAACTTTGACTTCGCTGCGATCCCGAACTGGATCTATAATCTCGAATCGCACTATTTGTACTCAAATAGGATTGCTTGTTCGATGCTCTTATAAAATCAGAGGCTTGAGGCCCTTCTTCGGTTCCTCGAGTAGATCCATCTGTGATCATAAGCCTTCGACGGTTGGATCCCTGTGAGGAAGCGGAGGAAACGTGACTTCTTTCAGACATTCCCGGCTGCGTCGATTTATTGCTTGAGATCCTTGAGTCTGTCACGGGAGTTTTAACACTCACATGCACCTCAGATGAACCCTTTGTTGTATTTTTAGATGCTTTGGTGCTACCGGACGTCGCTCGGTCTCCTTCGGATATTCTGGATTGAGTCAATTGACTGCCCGAGACCCACGAAGACTTCGCTCGGTCCCGGTCTCGGTCTCTTTCGGATATTCTGGATTGAGTCGATTGGCTGCCCGAGTCCCATGAAGACTTCGTTCGGTCTCGGTCCTTTTCTGATATTCTGGATTGGTTTGATTGATTACTCGAGACCCATGAAGACTTTACTGTGTCCCGTTTTTGGTCTCGGTCTCGGTCTCTTTCGGATATTTTGGATTGGTTCGATTGACTACCCGAGATCCATGAAGACTTTGTTTGATCTCTGTCTTGGTCCTTCTCAGGTACTCTGGATTGGCTCGATTGGCTACCCGAGATCCACGAAGACTTCGCTCCGTCTCCGCCCCGGTCTCCTTCGGATATTCTGGATTGGCTCGATTGGCTGCCTGATTTCCTTGAGCGTTCAACACTATTTCTACTGCCTCCATAGGCTTGAGATGCACTAGTTCTCGCCCTCGAATTAGAGTCAATTCTGGCTATTTCTACCCTATCGCCCAACCGCCTTATTTCGTCAAGGAAGGCGTTCCCTCCTGTATACTTATCTGTGTTTCGGATATTGCGACCTCCACTTGACTCAGATTTACCTACTGCTGATGGTTTTTTGAGTTTCCATTTCCAATTGCTAAATTCGCTATTAATCCTCGATGACTGAGTCTGATCTTCACGTGCGATTTGCGCTGTCAAATCATTCAGATAGTCTGCGTAATCAAAAGAAATTTGATTTCCATCGCTGCTAGAAGTTCTGTATGCATCGGTACTGGAATATTTAGAGCTACCAGATTCATCTGCCATTTGTTTGTCAAGATTCCGCGAAACGATGTCGGTATTTTTGTCTTCGCTGACAGTCGGTTTGCTGGTTTCCGAGTCTAGCCCACAGATATGTTTTACTGGTATGGTTTCGGATGGTTCGTCGGGACAGATGCATCCTATCGGTTTGGGGGTCTTGTGGCACCAGCAACCACATATAGCACACCTAGGTGCGTCACGCATACACCTACGACACATCTGAGCCTTTGTTAAGAGAATTGGTTGTACAGGTTTTTTGAAGTTGTCTACGGTTTGGGTGCCCGAGTATTGTAAGCCTCTTAAAATTAGTCGGTGCTGCGACGGAAAACTGAGGGAAAAGGTATATTTTACAGGTAAGGGAGAGTTTGGTTTTTGAGGACAGGTGTACCCGAATAATCGTTGATAATTTAGGGATATGACATGTAAGATAGCGAACTGATGAAAACTAAATTTTAAGGATAAGGAGTGAGGATTTGTATTATTAAGATACGCAGACGTTATATAGTGCTCGTTTGGGTGTCCCCAAGCCTAATATACATGCTTAACGTTTTAATTGAGTATTATGATAGTGCCTCAATATGCCCCTACGAGTTCGCAAGTTTGGTATACTTGGAATTGCATGCTTGGGCTGATTACGTGCGGATGGATCCATGGATACTATAGGTTGATAACATGGATCCCAGTGCCTTGCATAATATGTAAAAGCAGATGAGAGGTTTGAAACCGAACCTCATGCTTGTATGCTGAAGCACCCATTTCGTCTAAACGTCTATCTATTCACGATTTCGACTGATCAGTTACAATTTCTGATGATAATTCCTCGCTTACCATGCAGTTATTTTACTGTAAGCCAATAATTAATAGCAATAAACATACTTATTGTATCAAACTTGTAACAGGGAATGGTATATCTTTCAATAAATGAAGAATGTATGGACCAAGTTCTCACATTCGAGAACGCGTTTGAGGATAGGCTCAAATTTTAAAAAGCATTAAAGTTGTTGTTGAACAAAAGCATTCTAAGGTTTATTTCCAAGATTTGTAGAACTTTATCCGATATACTAACACGCATTTACAACAGCTTAACGAATGCCCCTGTACCTATTGTCATCATATTCTCGTCTGTTTCCATTTTCACGTGCGGTACGTTGCATTTCTGACGGCTCCTGACTTTGCCGGGACGTCTGACCTGATGCTCGGCTTGAAGAACCATTATGTTGCCTATTTCTTGGCTCTCTCGAATCTACTAAGGCTGCCCTCCGCCAATTTGATTGACTTTCGACTTCGGGCGGCACAATTCCGTATGTGGGCCGCCTTCCAACGGGCCCTCGCAGAACGGGGCCTTGCAGAACAGGCTGGCTATTTGGTCTGACTTGATCGCGATCTCTACGAGTTGAATCTCTAGGTCCTCGGCCACTGGATCGATGTCCCGACTGCCTCTCAGACCGTTCGTTTTGCGCGCTAGATCCGGGCTGGTATGATGGTGCGTGATTCCCCCCAGAATCCTGGGGAGGATTGGTACGGCGTTGGGAACTAGAGCTCGACTCACCACCCATATATCGTGAGCCACATCCAGAAGCGAATTGAGCGCGGTGGAGTGTTGAGCATAGATAGGGTTGAAGATCCGCCTTCTTGAATGCTTTCTTGAAACTCTTGGGGTCTAACTCTCTATACGACTCTACAAAGTGAGCAAGCAAATCTTTATCGACTCCAAGTTGTGTGGGTGGTTGTAATTGGGGGGCTCGAAAATCAGCCCTTCGAAACGCCTTTCTGAAGCTGGTGATGTCCAAACTCCGGTGGTACTCCAAAAACTGCACAAGTAGATCTTCATCTATGACTATCCCACGGTCTCGAGTTAAGTCCAGCCTATGACATGCGCATGGACACGAAGGATGATTCTGGCATTGATGAACACAAGCATACTCGCGACTCTTTTTTGACTTGCTCCTACTGAAAATACCCATTCTGATTGTCTTTACTAATTTATGATAGCTTCTCGTTGGGCTTGGTGGTGAATATATCTCGAATCTTGAAGGCTTTGAGAGCTAGAACAAATATATCCATTGATTGTAGCTTTTTGTTGAAGAGTTTGCTGTTAAAATTTGTCAGATCCCGCTCTAAAAGCCACGGAAACGGGCCATGGAGGACTTTATTAAACATTTAAATACACGGATACAAGTTTGAGGAAAGCGAGCCAAACCTAACTCTTGGGTCTGAAGTCTATAGAGTAAAATAAAATTTAAGGATACAGAGCAGTTACCACTACCGCGGCACCAAGTAATCGATATCGATACGACTGCATACCCGAAAAATGTTCCGCAGCATATTTCGGCATGTTTGAGTGTTCGATACGTATTACATCGACAAGGTGCCATTCTAATTAATTCGCGGTAGAAATTGCGAGAGCGAGAGAAAATAGAATCTGAATTACAGAGTTTTAGATACCAAACCTACGACATCCTCTTTTGAAGGGTGATCTCAGACTCTCTTCCCACCAATATCGCAATGTAATCTGTTGCATTTTCTGTGTTGCATACAAGCGCGCGTGTTAGTAATAAAGTTAGGCGCGGGCTTGGCGGTGTGGTGAGGAGAGGGCTGGCTGCCCTAAAACAACACAGCCGTCTCTGGCTCTCACAAAAATTTCAACGACAACTTTAGCAAGGGTTCGGTGGCAGACATTACTATCATCACCAGCATCATCATCATCACGGGCCTACCCTAACCCCTCCTCCGACTACGGTACGATACTCCTTCCACAGTTTCAAGAAACCCTCGAATACAAATAAGTTCCAACTGAACTGCCGCAGAAAGGACGAATTGAAGGGAATCATTTTGAAGCTAACTTGGGAACCTCATTACGATCCGACAGATATCACCTTGTCACTACATTACCGACTATCACCTAACCCAACATGGCCGAACAAATGATCTTGAGGGGAACCCTAGAGGGTAATTACCATTGCTGAAAGCTTAGAATTGGAAATTGGGGTCTCTGGCTAATGGAATTGTATTTACAGGTCACAGGGGATGGGTCACCAGCTTGGCCACTTCGATGGAAA